>CM021100.1:514217396-514713716 GCA_007115665.2 Sequoiadendron giganteum | reverse complement strand
TGTAATCTGATGAATCGGTAGAATGCTTAGCCGTGGATTCAAAGTTAGAACATTACTTAATCAAATCTTATTCATTCTGAGATGTAAGTCTCGTACATACTTGTGTTCCTAGCAACTGAATGGTTATTTGTGTAAAGGTCAGCCAAACCTTTGATGAATAATGTATGTTTGCAATTAGTAGGGACAAATCTGTGTGTTGAAGTGTTGTTGAGGCCTTGAATATCAAATGAACACAATAAGGAACACCCTCCTTGGTCCCACAAAGCCTAAAGAGTAGGGGTAAGTTCCTGAGAAACTTTACCTGTCGTGTTGGCCACTAGTTTTTGTGATTCTTGAATATAGAGGTTGGCTACCCCTTAGAGAGCTTCAAAGCTCAGTTGGAAAAAAAACCAACACACAACATACTCATTAATCATGATATAGTAGTCTAAGTGGCATAGAAAAGGCAAATGGTTTTTTCCTTGATCTACTCAAAACAATATCCCCCAGCAGATAACAAGGTGAAAAAAAAAATAATTAATTTAGAAGGCTAGATTATATGTGAAATTGATATGTACTTTTATCATGACAAAGTGAATTTTTATAGGATAGGAAATTGTGAATCAGAAATGAAATTGTTTGGCAGGAATTGGGTTGGAATGGCTGGATAACAATTATTTATTTGTTAGCATCTCATGGGGGGAATTAATAATCCATTTTGATACCAGATGTAGTAGATATGGTGTTGAGACATTTAGGGCAGAAATTTGATCATAGTAAGATAAATCATATACCATTGAAAAGGTAATTTTTAAATAAATCCAAGGCCTTAAATGAAAAGAAGTTTTACATTGATGTTTTTCTCATTGTTTCACAGTTCATCATGTAGATATTTATTGCTGTTTTAATTTGCTGCATAACAAGTACATATGTGTTTTAATGGCAGAAAAACCAATCAATTTTAATATCAACTGTGGGATGTATGACATGCAGACATATAGGACGTATTCTTGATCATTGGAAGATAAATTAAATGTCATTAAAAAACAAATTTTAGATAAATCAAGCATGAACCTTTTGTTTAACCCTAATTATGGGTCCCAAAGATAAAACCAAATCTTTGGTGAACTTACATGCTACACAGATGATTCTAGAAGACTCACATCTTCATAAAGTCACTTAAATACAGATATTTTAGATAGATTCATGAGCTTTCATTAAAAAAAAGTATATGCCAGATTTCCCTTTATTTTAGTCAATTGCTTATTTATGTATGTTTTTGACACCATTGTGCAGATGGATGGTTAAATGGGTGCACCATTAGCATTTTTCTTCAAAACTGATTGAAAAAAACTTTATTTACCCTACATTAATTCACAGAAATCCAATGTTGGACTAAAGGCACACACCAAATTCATTAATCATGATATAGGTGTCTAAGTGGCATATTGGAAAAGGCAAATGGCTTTTGCCTTGATTTGCTCAAAATAATATTTCCCAGAAGGTTACGATGCAAAAAGAACTGAATATAATTAATTTGAAAGGCTAGATTATATGAGAAATTGATGTGTACTTGTATCACATTAATGTTCAAATGTTTATAAGATAGAAACTTTTGAATCAGAAATGGAATTGTTTGGCAGGAATTGGGTTGAGAAACGTTTAGAGAACAATTATGTATTTGTTAGCATCTCACTGAGGGAATTAACACTCAATTTTAAAATGAAATGTTGTACAGGATAGTGCTTCTGGATTTACTGTAGTTATTTTGAAGCATCAACATTTTAGATCACCCTTGGTTATCCTTCATCAGGATGAGGAAAAACTTGATCATCCTGATGAAGGAACATGGACTGTGATTTAACATTGATGCTAAAAGTAACTATGCAGTTAAATCCAGAAGCACTATCTTGCACTATTATGGATTGTGGAAACATCATGTTTCTTACCAAATTTGGTAGATATGGTGTTGAGACATTTATGACAGAAATCCTGATCATAGTAAGATAAATTATATGCCATCGAAAGGGTGACTTCTAGATAATTTCAAGGATTTTAATGAAAACAAATTTTGTGCTGATGTTTTTCTTGCTGTTTCCCCATGGTAGTTATTTATTGCTGTTTGACTTTGCTGCATGACAAGTACATATGTGTTATCTTGGCAGAAAAAACCAATCAATTTGATATCAACTGTGGCATATATGACATTGAAATGTTTAGGGTATATAGTCATGATCACTGTAAGATGCATCCAATGCCATTAAAATTACAACTTTTAGACAAATCAAGCAAAGGCTTTTTTCTTAACCCTAACGATGTGTCCCCTAGATAAATCTGAATTGCTTGTAAACTGAAATGTGCTAGACAATTTTTTTTTTGGAATTTTCACAACACAACCAGCACTAAGCCAACTGATAAGTGTTAGCTCAAAAAAGTAATAAGCAAACTAAAAACTCTCAACACCAAGAATGTGCCTTAAAACCCGATGTGGGTGAGGGGCTAGCATATGGTGGAGGTAAATGCTCAATAACTTGAAAGTAAGTTACAACTGAAAGTAAAGAGGCGATGAACCAGCCATGAACAATTTCCACACTTGCACTTATTTAGTGGGGGGAAGAAAGAAACAAAACAAACTAATTCATCCGCTACGGCAGACATCCACTTGTGAGTGGGAATTCACCACTTTTCAGTGGGTACAAAAGAGAGATTATTAAGTTCTTTTTCCACACTGATGGTAAACCATCCAAAGGTTATAGTGTTTGCATTAAAATCACAAGTAAATGCAGTAAATACCAATGGTTGGATTAGTACTACTAATTCACAACCGTACAATTAGAGAAATCTGCAATTTACAAGTGTTACATTGATAGATAAAATGCAAATATGTGAAGGATGAAACTTCCAAGTTTTAAACCTCTCTAATACTGAAATTGAAGCTAAAAACTGAACTTATTGAAGTTTGATAATAAAAACCAGCAAACTGAAAATGTCAACCAGCAAACAGAAAACCAAATAAATGCTCACAACTTCATCAATATACTTCCAAATGTGATGAAACGAAGTGCAAAGACTCTTTGGAGGGTAGGCGCCCAAGTTACAATGATGAAATAGCTTCAAATCACCTCCAATTATTTGGCACGAATTCCAATGCCCATCATGAGAGGTATGCCTGCTGGGAGGTGCGATTTTGCAAGATAAAAATAATAACTTGGAAATAAATTCCAATCGCTTGTGGAAAGGGTCGCCTTGAGTCTAGAATCACTTTGCAAACATACCCAAAATGATATTTTATTTGCTCAAAAAACTGCTAACAAAAAACACTTTCAGCTATAGTAATACCAACAACACCAAAACTAAAAAACATCACCAAAATTCTCCATTTTGAAGCCCAATCTGCTTGTCTGGATGAGAAGCAGCCATGAAACCCACTAGGTGTTATCTTTCAAACACGAAATTGGTTAATTGCTAGGAGGTAAGCATTCCTCGAAGCTGAATTTACAATGTCATTTCGAGAACATAACTTTAGCATAAACATTGGATGAGAAAAGCAGGAGCAAAACTTCTCTTTTATAGGAAAAGAGGTGACTTTTCAAATTCCCAAAACTCCTCCAAGAATGGGACGCCAAAATTTCCTTTTTAAATATTTTAAAATTCAAAAATATTAAATCCTCCTTTAGAAAGGCGTCCACTTCAAGGCACAATAAAACTTTATTAAATATTTAATATCTCCTTCATGAAGGCATCCCCCTTCATGGCCACCTTTAAACACAACTTAAAGTTAATGAACTAGGCCAAGGGGTCAACTTGAAATTAAAACATTAATGCCTTGAAATATATTATTTCACCAAATAATGCTTTTAAAGCCAAAATCAAACCCAAGCAACTGCTTCAACTGAAAATGACTTACTGAAGTGCTGACAACTGATCACTGCCAAAATTAGAACTTACTAAAAATAGTAAATTCTAAGAAATGCCAAAAACCTCCAAACAATGGAAATCCTAATTTCACTTCAACGAGCCTACGGACTTCTGGAATAGGCTGATGAGCTATTGAAGAGTGAATGGCTAAAATGGGGACATTACATATATAGTCTTGATCACTATAAGATGCATCCAATGCCATCAAAATTACAACTTTTAGACAAATCAAGCAAAGGCTTTTTTCTTAACCCTAACTATGTGTCCCTAGATAAATCTGAATTGCTTGTAAACTTAAATACTACATAGATGATTCCAGAAGATGCACATTAAACAACACACAGTGAAAGTTGGCCAAAGAGTCAAAGCAAATGTTTTAGATAGATGTAAGAAATGTGTTGAAAAGAAAGTGTATGCCATGTTTCCTGTTTTTAACCTTTATTTTACATAATCGGTTATTTCTCTGTTTTTCGCATTGTTTACCATGGTAGTTATTTCTTTCTGTTTTATTTTGCTGCATAACAAGTATGTATGTATTTTTATGGCAGAAAAATCAATCAATTTTGATATCAACTGTGGGATGTATGACATTGAGATATTTAGGACAGAGTCTTGATCATTGTAAGATAAATCAAATGTCTTTGAAATACAACTTTTATTTAAACCAAGCACGAGCTTCTTTCTTAACCCTGATGATGAATCCTGCAGATGAACCCAAATCTTTGGTGAACTTACATACAACACAGATGATTCTAGAAAACTCACATGAAACAACACACTTCAAAAGGTTGCTCAAATACAAACATTTTATATAGATTCATGAACTGTGATGAAAAGAAAGCATACTTCAATGTTTTATGTTTTTTGTTTATATTAGTCAATTGGTTATTTCTCTATGTTTTTGATGCTATCGTGCAGATGGATGGTTAAATGGGTGCACCATTAGCATTTTTCTTCAAAGTTGATTGAAATAGGTTTGCATTTCACTCCTTGGGAAAATAACAGATAAACATGAAAAAATAAGATGTGACATGTTTGTCCTGGCTAGATCTTTGCTTTGTATACTTTTAAGCACTTATTCTTTGGACACTTGTACTTCCTTTTTTCTTATCCTCCGTAAAGCATAACTGGTCAAATGTTATCCCAAATTGACAAAATGATAACATAAAAGCTTCACTACTGTTCCAGTTTACCCATTTCACTTACCCCATGGTTCCTCTTTTAATCTCATAGGAGTTACAGAAAACACTTGAAATAATTATGTGTCATTGTTTGTGAAGGTTCGATTTACTTTCTTTTTAATTTTGAAGATTGTTAGAGGGATAAAAATTCATTCCAAATACTTGAAAGTATGCCTTTTGTAATTGACCATGCCTTCTACAGATATATCCAAGAAAATTACTCTAAAATTCGGGATGTTGAGCGTGAGTTTGAAAAACTTACTTTCGAGTTGAAGCTCACAGCAGGCCCAAAGAAGGCAGGTATGGTTTGGCTTCATTTCTTGTAATTCAATTCACAGATAGATGATCTGTATCACCAGTTAATAAGTGGTCTATTTCTGAAGTTATTTGGTTGATTGTTTGGTTAAAATTTTCAAGATTTTGCTGATAGAAGATACAGTCAACATCTGAAAATGCTTATGTTATCAAGTAATGTGTTTATGGCACATGACATCAGCACTTGAGCATCTACGGAAGAAGATAGAATTGTCAACGGAGAAAATCAAAGTAGCAAGGCAGAAGGAGGAACAAGCAAGGAAGGTTTGTTTCTATAATATATAAAGCTTGAGAAAAGGAACTGATGCCTTTCTTGATATACAGTATTTTCATGATGTACAATATTTTCATAATTTTTTAATAAATCTTAGATGTGCATGTCATAAACCAAACAAGGCTTGAAAGGTTGTAAGTTATAAAGATCCTCAACCAAATTTTCCGCCAATTTTGTTTCACCAAATTTTAACACTCTTTTCCCAATGAGCTATTTAACAAACAATTAGCATGGATATGATTAATAGTTCAAGTTTGCAGGTTCATGGGTGGCTGAATTGAATGAATTATGATATATATAATATCTTTCACAATAATTGGAAAAAACTCACAAGATATATATACTAGAAATCTATTCCAAAAGTGTATAAACTTTAATTTTTTCTTTGTTGTTCAATAACAAGTTTCATAGACTATAATTGAATATTCTGACCATTTGAATAGTTCTTCACACTTGAAAAGAGGCTGAATATCAAGATAATTTGATGCCCAAACTCCTTGTGTGTAGCAACCGTCCCAACCAATTTGCATTTTCGGCCTTTAGACACCTCAACTTACGAATTTGAAACACCACTTTTCGTCAGGCTGTAGTTTCCTTGCGCCATTCACTTGTTTGTTTGCACCCTGAATTGTAATTGATCCGCCTCAATAATCCTCGATTTCATGTGCAGAATAATCGGCCATAAGTAACAAGGGTGAATGGGAATTCATTCCAAATGCCACTAAAACTGGTTAACACTTCTTTAAAATTCACAACCTATAGTTTCCCTCTTACACCCTGCAAAGGATGATAACACTTATTTTTAAAAATTCACCACCTCTAGCCTTCCTCTTATGCCCAACAAAGGAGGATGATATGAATATTTAAAATAGGCACCGGAACTATGGTCAATATGAAGAGCACTAAGATTTACTGAGGGGGGGAGGTGAATCAGTAAATCAACACACACTATTTCTTTTTCAACTTTTAAATCTGAACACCATATCAACTTCTTAATATGAAATCAATGCTATCAAGTTGACTTCAATTAATGTAGAAATGTTTAAATGATTTAAACAACTAAGTAGGTGCTAGCCTACTTGAGTTTTTCAATAAGAATTGTTTAGTAGGTTCAAACCTACAAGGAGTACGAGCCCCTTAAATTTGTTTAGTAGGCACCTAACCTACAAGGAGCATCAACCCCTAATGTGCAAGGCACCAACCTTGACTTGATGGTGTAAGATGGCTGCCTTCAATCAGATCTGCACTCTCCCAATCCTCCAATCTGCTTTTGTGATGAATAATCTCACCCTAAGCCCACACAAGAAGATGGGTCCTCTGATATGGACTTTTGTAATCTTCACAACCACGACTTTGATTGCTTTCCCTTATTTTGACAGATTCAAAGGCTCCAATAGATGTTATTGCATTCACTGCTGTCTCTCTTGGATTGATTTATGTCAGATCTTGCAATGATGAAGTGGCCCAGTCTATTATTCTTGCTCTAATGGAGAGGACAGCAAATCTGAACATCATTCATTACCTTGACATCAATGACAATTTCTTCAACACAATAATCTCAATAGCAAGTCGCCCAACTTACAAGGAAAACCACGTCACACTTCAATGGCGCCCTTGCATAATTCTTTTAAAAGTCTACAGCTGCTACCAAAGTGACGCCCAACTATCAAAGTAGACACACCTAGTTAATAATTACAACCACGACTCACAGCTGCCTCATAGTGCTTATCGCCAATATTAAATGGAGTACCTGACTTCTTGGTTCTACCTCAAATACTATTCAAATAATTCTATCCTTTCTTTCTGAAGTATCAAAATATATCACCCAACAATTAGCCAAGTTCAAGTGCGCTAAATGGTGACATTGCGCATGGTAAAGAGGCCATTGCATTCAAATACTCAACACTTACGCCCCAACAACTTGCAATAAAATAAAACTATTATACCACATTGCAACAAATAAACCTGTAACTTTGTCTTCTTTTTTTAGAATTTGTTGAAAAGTATACAAAGTAAACCCCATAATCAAACTTGCTAAATAAGCCGCTTTGCGCTAGCATCGATTCTGATTGAATCGATTAGCAATCAACTAGGGTGGATCTCTCACCACCATAGCCAATATTCTCCTTGAGGGTTTCCATCCTCAGGAAGTTCTTAAAGTGTTTCTCTACATGATTCCCCAAAATGATTTTTTTTCGTCCCCCCCCCCAAAAAATGATTTTTTTCCGTCTCCCCAAAATGAGCTCATATTATTATTTTATTCTTTTTTCCAAACTCCCCTGCCTTTAGAAATTAAAAATAATTTTAAGTCAATTCCTTATGTCCCTCCTTAATTTCCCAAATGAGCATTAAATAAGACCCTTTTTAAAATTTGGTCCTATTTAGCCACCTTAATTAACAAATAAGTCACTTTAAAATATTTAAATAAATATTTAAGTGAACTTATTTTTTTTTTAAAAAGGGGTGAAAACTTTATTGAATTTGAAAGATTAACAATACATAAGAATGAGGGAGCCCGTTAGCTCCCACAAAGGAAAACCCAAAACATCAAGCACGAACAAAACCACCAACCGACCAACCATATGGGATTAAACGTCAGTTAACCACACCCTACACTCCTCAACAAAACGGTGTTGTAGAGTGGCACAATCATACAATTGTTGAGATGGCCCGCTCCATGTTGCAACACAGGAGTGTTCCTAACAAATTTTGGATAGAAGCAGTTTTCACTGCAGTCTATCTCCTTAATCAGTCACCTACTCATGCCGTTAAAGGGAAGACTCCCGAGGAAGCTTGGACTGGTTGCAAACCCAGGATCATTCATTTGAATTTTTTTGGCTCTTTGGCCTGTGTATGGATTCCAGATGCCAAATGTACTAAGCTTGATTTCAAGAGTCAAAAGCTTATGTTCACAGGGTATAGTGACAACCATAAGGCTTACCGGCTGATTGATGTAGACACTGATCGTCTTGTCTTCAGTCGGGATGTTGTCTTTGATGAAGAACGAGGACCGTTTCACCTTTCCTCGCTTGCTCAACATTAAGAGGATCAACCCTTGAAGGCTTATAATTTGGGTGTCCGTCTTCCGTTAGGTCTACCTGATGGGAGGGATGATGCATATTCTATCTTTGATGATGCCCAACCTGATTTTCCTCCAGATGATCCTGATGTTTTACTTGCTGAACCAGTTCTAGATCCACACTCAGTCTCAGTTCCTCATGTTGCATCAGATGTTGGCACTTCTTCTCAGAGGCCTAAATGGTGGGCTAAGACTATTGGAGATCTTTATGATGATGAACTCATTAAGGGGAGATCATCTAGAAACAAGAGCAAACAACAACATACAGTTAATTTTGCTCTCATGGCCAACATTCACAGTGTCTATGAGCCTCAGACATATTCAGAGGCTAAAGGAATTCTTGAGTGGGAAAAGGCTATGGAGTCTGAATACTAGAGTCTTTAGAAAAATTACACTTGGGTCCTTTTTGATCTTCCTCTCGGGAAGAAGCCCATTAGCTGCAAATGGGTGTATAAGGTGAAATACAAAGCTGACGGAACCCTTGACAAGTACAAAGCTCGTCTAGCTGCACGGGGGTTCTCACAGAAAGAAGGCATTGACTACGAGGAAACTTTTGCTCCTAAAGCGAAGATGAGTACCATTCGGCTCGTCCTTACCTTAGCAGCCCAGTTTGGTTGGAAAGTCCATCAGATGGATGTTAAGAGTGCTTTCCTCAACGGTGAGTTGAAGGAAGAAGTCTATATGACGCAACCTCTAGGGTTCAAGGTTGTTGGTAAAGAACACAAGGTGTGCAAATTGTTCAAAGCACTCTATGGCCTGAAACAAGCTCCTCGAGCTTGGTACATCAAGATTGACAAGTACCTTACAGATAATGGCTTTCAGAGGTATGTCAAACAAACTGGTAGTGAAATACTTCTTCTTGTTGTCTATGTGGATGACTTGATCATTACTGGTAGCTCAACACATTTGATCACTGAGATCAAACAAGATTTGTGCAACACATTTGACATGACAGATTTGGGACTTTTGCATTACTGTTTAGGTGTTGAGGTTTGGCAGACAAAGAGTAGTATCTTCATCTCCCAGTCCAAGTATGCTCGAAGTCTTTTGGATAAGTTCCGAATGCAAGATTGCAAACCTACCTCCACACCCATGGAAAAAGGGCTTAAGATGTCAGCTAAGTCAGACTCACCGGTAGTTGATGAATCATTGTTCAGGCAACTAGTGGACAGCCTCATCTATCTCACTACCACTAGACCTGACCTTAGTTTTGCAGTGAGCTATATTTCACAGTTCATGACCGCCCCCAAGGCTGATCATTGGGTAGCAGCGAAGCGTGTGCTGCGTTATGTGAAGGGCACTTTGACTATGGACTCTTGTACACTCAGAGTCAAGATTCTAGACTCAATGGTTTCACAGACTCAAATTGGGCAAGTTCAATTGATGACAGGAAATCAACATCTGGGTATGTATTCAATTTAGGATCTGGTGCAGTCACATGGACTAGTAAGAAGCAGCAGGCAGTGGCTCTCTCTTCGACAGAAGCAGAGTATCGTGGAGCTGTTAAGGCAACTTGTGAAGCAGTTTGGCTTCGTCGAATGCTTGCGGATATGCATATACCTCAAGCAGGTCCGACTCCCTTGTTCTGTGACAATCAGGGAGTTCTCAAACTTGCCAAGAATCCAGTCTTCCATGAAAGAACCAAGCATGTGGAAACTCATTATCAGTTCATTCAGAAGCTTGTTGAAGATGGATCAGTTCAGTTGTTGTATGTTCCAACAAAGGAGCAGACAACAGATATTCTCAACATGTTGCTCAGTCCAGATAAGTTTGTAAAATTTAGGGGGCATCTTGGTGTAGTTGACAGATTGAGCATTAAGGGAGGGTATTAACATAATATTTTATAATTATTTAATTAATGCTTAATATGTTGTATTATTAGATAAGATCATTTCTTCAATCTTCTGCAGTTTCTTTTTAGAAACTTGCTAATTTTGTACATTTGTAAATCTTATTTATTGAGCGTTTGCTCAATGTAAATACAATCAAGTTTTTACCAATTACTTAGCGTAATAGATATACTATCGGAGCTACCTATTCCCAGCATTGAGGGCTGCCTTATCTTCTCTGTCCTTCATGACATGCTCCTCCAGATTACTCGCGACGACCTTGAAAAGGCTCACGTCCACTTGTCAAGTGCTTCTGCCTAGATTTGCTTTGACGAAGGTGAAATCACCAACTTCAACTTTGTCCAGGTTCTTGCCCTTTGGTGGTGTAGCAACTTCAATGACGATCTCGCTTCAGGAGTCTTCTCAATGTTCACCTGCTTCTTGACTCTCTTGCTTGACCTATCCTGATAAGGATCGCCAAACTCAAACAAGTCAAGCTAATATGAAGGCCTACGCCTTTCTCTGCCCAATGACCTCTTGAGCCAAGATGAATGATCAACGCTGTTCTCTCAAGGAGAAGCTGCTCCTGATGTGCCAACCACTGGCTGATCAACTGGAATGAAAGTCTCATGAACTGGAGACTCAGGCTCTGAATCAATGTCGATAGGAGACAATCGTGGAGAAAATGGTGGACTTGGAGATGAATCGGCCTTAGCTTGTACCACTGGTTCCACTAGGACTTCAATTGTTTTCTCAACCTGTTTCCGCTTTGTGATGCTTTTCCCCTTCGAGTTTCCACTAACTTTGACTCCCTCAGGCGGCTTCAAGACAACCTTAACTCGAGGCCTTGACCTGGAAGTGGAAGGTAGTGAATAAAACCCTGCTGGCAACTCTGTAACTAGACTGTCCTTCGCTTCTGCTTGCTCTCCAAGAAGTACATGCTCGTCTTAATAACTGATTTTGACAAGTCCTTGATTGAAGTATTCTCCTTGACATACCAATCAGGTTGGCGAAGTGGCTGGTGAGCAACTTGGTCTTTAATGAATGAATTGAGAAGCACCTCTCCATCATCATCGGACAAACCCTCCACATCTTCTGATAGGAAATCAACAAGCTGCAGGAGAGTAAGCCAACAGTAATGATGTCGACGCACCTCAAACTCATCCTCGCAATTGACCCAAAAATCCTCAAGTGCTGCCCTATGTGAATTGCTTCGCTCTAACCGTGCTGAATAATGAGCCAAAGGATCATAAGTACGCCTTTGAGGAAAACACTTGAGCTGAAGCTTTTCCAACTTGTTCGTCATTAACTTGCAATCTGCAGTAGTCTTGCACTTGTAAATACCCAATCCGAACGAAAAGGTGAATGTCGACTTATGTCGATTGCAAAGAAAAGAGTGAACCTCTTGTGCTTGTCTCATGAACTCCATGAAAAGGACTCTGTCTGATAGGTACCTCGGTAGCATCAGAGGCTCTCCGGTGTAACCATACACTCGGATATATGTGAAAGTAGGGAATTGTATGAACCAATCCGCCCAACTTTCCATCGCTGATTTCGCCTCTGGAGAAATTCTGATATGCATCTCGTTTTCTAGATCCCTGACTGTCTTCATAAGAAAGTGATCATTCACCGCCTTAAAGTCCTGTTCAGCCTTCGAAAACTCCAACTATGAGTAGTATTCATGAATGTGCTGAACGCCAAGAGCTCCATTGGTCTTCAAAGGTTTAAAGTTGCCTTGAAATGCAACCAAGTAAACTAGAAAAGTCACCATATGAAATTCGTGAATCTTGAGGAACTCTGTAATCTGCTGGTGAAGACACTCGCTGACAAACATTGCCCAGTCAAAGTTTTCCTTCTTGTCGATAACCCGAGAGATGATATAGAACATCCATGGTTGGAAAATGTTTGCTTCTTCCTGACCTGATACCCGGTTAAGCAAAGTTATTAAGATGGCAATCTCGTCCTTAAACTCACCACGCCCAACTTTCTTCGGCATGTTGGTTTTTTGAATCTTCAACCATTGTTGATCTGTCTCTGTCCTCTTCTCATTTCTTCTTGCAATTTGGAATGGATACAACAAAATTATCTGAGTGGGGAGGAATAGAAAATCATTTCTCCACGTCCCTCGGTTTGAGGCTACAAATGACCCTCCCATCGTCCGACTTGATTTGTCTGGTAGACGAGTCATAATGCTTAATGCAAGCAATTACAAACTCGAGATCGAAGACCGTGATGGGAATAGACATTGCTGGCAGCAACCCGGAATGCTCAAGATTTCTAATGATGGTGCTGCTGGTACCCTCCAACGAGTTCAGATTGACGACAAGAAATACATGACCCAAGTCTGTATCGGTAGTTTTCAGAAAATCATGCACAAAGACCGATTTGGCCTTGTAATCTGTGGGGTTGAATTGCATTATGAAAAACTAGATTATTGACTGTAAAGTTGGGTATGTTCGGACAACTTTCAGAAAACGCTGAAAATTCAAAAAGCTCTAGGATAGGCTAAAAATAGCCGCTTGGGGTTGAAATTTTTCAGAAAAATTCTGAGATATGGGTTTTGTGCAGAATTGAATTATGGGTTTTGTGCAGAATTGAAGTCTAAGACAACCCTAGATCGACAAAACTTCGAAAAAGTGAGTTTTAGCAAGGCATACAAAAGGTTTTCAATTGAGATCTGCAGGGGTTGTAGGGGCATTGGGGGCAATTTTTTCCAAGAAAATCTGAAACATGGGTTTTGTGCAGAACTGAATTCTAAGACAACCCAAATCGAAAGATTTTGGAAAAAATGAGTTTTAGGCCCACATGCAAAGAGATCTTTGGAAAAAAGCACAGTGCTCCAGAATGGAGGCAGCGGGGCAATGTTCACGAAAAAATCTAAGATATGGGTATTGTTGTTCTCGCTGAAATAGATGAACCCAGATGATCTGTTTGTGAAAATTTCGCCGTTTACTTTGACATGCGAAGAATACCTAAGACGAGAATAGAGGAAATTAAGACAAAAGATAGAAGTTTTTTGTTTTTCTGCTTCGGTAGAAATCGCCTATGCTTGAATTAGATTCGATGTAACCTACATGCAAATGGAAAATGAAGTCTGTAATATCCTCCCTCTGAACATTCTGGATCTGATGCTACGAAGAACATTGAATTCTGACCACTGTAGCACCTTCAAATCATTATTTGCTAAAGAAAGGCGTGTTTTATCTCACTCACAATGAAGAATAATGGATGCCATAGCCTTAATAAATAAAAATAAACCCTCAAAGGCGTCATAAATGCATGCAAAAGTCTTGGAAATGGCGCTTGTCCTCTAATTGGACCTTCAAAACACACGCCTAGCTTGTGATTGGGCATCAAAACAGTTAACCGAATGAAAAATACGCCCTAATTAGGGCGCCACCTCTAACACTTCAGTTAACAAGCGCATTCAAAAAGAACTCGCCTAGTTACAAGCTAAAATAAGCCAAGAAGAAGTCAACTTGAAAAGAGTTGAACTGAAGATGCAATCTCAATTAACTGTCTCCATCTTTAAAGGGCGCCGCTTCTCTTGAGTTCAAAAAGTCAACCTTTGACTTTAGGCGCCTCTTTCTAGACTTGGCCAATTTCTTGAAAATCTGGATTTGAAAACCTCTTCGAAGCTCACGTTCGATCACTGATTCTGATTGACTAACATGTCGGATTGACTGGCTGATAGTTTCATTGAAGAGTAGGATCAAATTTGACAAAAGTCTTCTAGAGGTTGCAAACCCTAATTCATCCACTGAGGCCTCAAAATGCAGGGCGCGCCTGGCCTTCAGGGGCGCTTTTGACCTCAGACTTGGAAGAATTTTCAATGCATTTTCATCATTTTCAAAGTGATTCTGACCTAACTTCACTTCACGTTTCCCGATGTCTGACAAACCTTCAGAATTAGCTGATAGGCTCACTGCGGAGCTAATTGGATTTTGAACAAGAGCTCTTGGAGAGCACTTCTCTCAAAAACATCATCTGATACCTTAAAATCATGGGCGCCCTTGGCCTCCAGGGATGCTTTTCTTCCTAGACTAAGCCATTTTGCAACTGGCTAAAAACCACTTAAACCCCCGCTACAGGCTACTGACAAGTCTTTTGACTTGGTTGAGGTATGAAACGGAAAGCTGGAACCAACACAGACAGGATGAGTATCTGAGATGATCAAAAAGACTGAGTTTAAGGCTCCAAACCCTTGGGTGCCCCTGGCCTCCAGGGGCACTTTTGCCATTTCTGGACATTTCTGACCTTGACTAAAACCCTGTGTTAAATTCCTAATGCCGACAGTTCAACAACTCAGATTCACCCGCTGATGGATGCGTTGCAAAGCCAGATCAAGTCTGAGACAAACATCCTAGGTGTCACTTGATCAAAAACTTCATTTGGTGCTTCAAAAAGATGGGCGCCCCTGGTTAAGAGGCGCGCTTTTTACTCCAATGTCGTCATTTTTTCATCTCCCTCGTTTTGCGTTCAATCTCCAGTTTCAAGTGTTAGACATATCCTTCGGATTGGCTGGCTGGCTCATCAGGAAGCTGGCAAGATTCCAGAGAAGTCCTCTTGGAAGTGACAAGTCTCAAAAAGTTGATTTAGGCCTCCAGAGTTAGAATTTTTTTCCACATTTTCACCTCGACGAAAATCCCCTTTGAGACAAAGCATCATTTTGGACAAATCTTGCCATAAAATCTTCATTGGAGCGTTTTAAGCTTAAATTTCAACACCTAGCCCCTGGCCATCTGCCATTGTTGACCTCAGAGATCCCAACTTTTCACTTGAAAAAACTAAAACTACCCACCAGGCTTAAACTGAGTTTTAACCGAATCTGACTTCACCGTTGTGATCATGAAGCAAAATAAGCCAATCAAAACAATTTTCAATCAATTCTGACAAGTTTCAATTTTTAGGGTTTTTGACCTAAAAACAGGGGTCCAGAAACCCTAATTTTCATTTTTTTCAAATTTTTCCATTATCTTCTTGACATCACACTAACTCAAAGTCCATACTTGATTTGCCCAAAAACTATGTTTTGACATCATTTTTACAAGGTTTAAACCATTTTAAGCAAAATGCCTTAATGAAGCAAAAATATTTGGTTTGGGTACAACAATATCCTTTTTCATTTTCGTTTCTTAGATCAATAAGATGTCTGCTTTATAATCTGCCATACAAGTCTTAACCAAATGCTATTTATAGGGATTGTTTAGGCCCCTAATATTCAAAGAGATTAGCTTCATATCAAAACTGAGCTAAAAACAACACCACCTTAATACTGCGAGGAGGGGGAGACTGTCCCCCCTTCTTTTTTGACTTAGTTCCTGAGAGAGAGTCAAGAATCTTTTGCTTCCCTAAAGCAACATCTTGAACATTGTCTTTATTTTTGGAGTCCTTCTAGGATGGCCTACCCACTTTGTTCCCTCCCCAAACATAAGGTTTCTTCTTCTTTTTGGATTTGGTGTTAATTTGGGTCTAATCATCATCAGCTACACCTTCTATAGGAGTGGATGTAAAGCCCAACTGAGCCATAACTTCCTTCATGTTTTTGCCTTCCTTTTGGTTTAATGGCAGCTGTTGATTTTCTTCCTTAGACTGTTTCCCAAGAGAAGAAGCAGGAGGAAAGGAGTCCTTTCCTTGGCCCGTATGAGAATCAATCTCACCCCCAAGAATTTCTGATTTGTCTTCTTGGTGGTTAGTTTTTCTTTCCAAATCAATCATTACTTCAGACTCATTAATATTGTCCTCCATGTGTTTGTAATCTAAATGCTTCTCACTTTCCTCTTTTTCATTTTCCTTTTTTTTTTGAGACTGCTCTGCTGAGACAACATTTACTCCCTCCCCAGCTGGAATATCAAGAGACGCATCCAAGTCTTCCTTTAGTAGCAAATTAGCTTTAACCCCAAAAGGAGCAGCCATGACTTCCTTTCCTCCATTGACTTCCTTATTAAGCTTCCCTATAGGAGAACCCATAATTAACTCCTTCTTGACTAAAGGCTGTTCCTTCTGAGGGATAGAATTCAAAAGGTTATGAGGGACATTCCCAGTCACAACCTTATCATTGGACTATAAAGAAGGGTTAAATTTCAAACCCGTCAACCTACTTTTAGCATCTTGAGTCTTCCTGTTGCAAGTATCCTGGAAATGACCAAATCTCTTGCAATTTTGACAATATGCTTTTGCATTTTCATACTCCAAAGGTTGAATCCACTTACCAAACTTTGACTTCAAGGCAATAGAGGTAGGAAGGATAGTGTTGACTGCCACATTAACACAAATCCTTGCAAAAACCAATCTGGGCTTAAGTTGAGTTACCTTGTCTACAACCAGAAGGCTGCCAAAAGAATCAACAATCCTCTTAAAAATTCCAAGGGGAGGCCTGGGAGGCGAACCCAAGTTGGAGCAACCATACTCAGATCAGCTAATGGGTGAAAACTTGGCTTCCACTTACAAAGCGAAAAAGTTTTTAAAACCAATGTCATAAGCCAATGTTCCATGGAGTTTCCTGACGCAAAGATGGGGAGACAGGTTTCTTGGATGGGTTTCGGGTACGGGGGGATGGGGGGCCTAAGTTTGGGGGCGACAGGGGGACGATGGGGGAGTGGTGCTGAAATACATATAGTACTTGAAAAATTAGTTATAAAAAGATGAATAACTGTAGAAGCCTAAGGAATAAGTAAAGTTTAAAGTTTAAACACATTGCAATGATTTTATTGAACTAGTGAACATTGAAAATCAAAATATAGACAATGAAACAAGAACTAGAAGTTTCAAAATTTGAATTTCATAACCATGATTCATAATTACAATCAACAATTTTCAAAGTTCAAACTTCAAAAACAAAATACTAAATAGTAAATGGCTAATAGCTTGATGCCTCTAATCATCACCAAACTCCATGTCAATCTCCTCATCACTAGAACTGCTGGACCCCACATGCTCAAGCTCATCTAAACCAATACCAACTAGCCCTATCTGTGCAGCATCATCTTTTATATGTGTTGGCTCTTTTGGCTCTACATCCCATCTGGCTATTGGACTCTCTTTGTATGTAGTTGTGTTGCCGTCAATGAGATGCAAGGCACTATGTACAACCACTAGCTTCTTTGCTCTCCTAGAAGTAAGCCTATTCTTCTTAACAGAGTGGATGAAGCTATAAGTAGACCAATTCCTCTTAGCAACAAAAGAACTAGAAACCTGAGACAACAAATGAATGGCTAGAGTAGTAGTCAAAAATCTAGGCCCATGCATAGTCCACCACAACTTGGAATCCTCTTGTGACATAGTCTCCAAATCTATCTTGGCCGCTTCTGAATATCCCCAAAGAGTGGAAAATTTTGTCTACTTAGTATGAATCAAGCTGGCCTCTATAGGATCATACATTTTCTCAATGGCCTTCATGAACCCTTCCTTCATCTCAGCATCCTCTATAGGTGTAATTCTTTTGGGCCTTTGCACGTACCACTTTGGGTTCAATGCATAGGCAACCATGTGTAAGGGAGTGTTGAGCTTCTCCTATCTACGTTGAATGATTGGATGAATATGCTCGGTGTAGAATTGCATTGTGGGGTCCTTCTCTCACACAACAACCTTCATTTGATTAAGCATAGAATCAATGCACTCATATACCTCTCCAAGGGAAGGTACATTAGAATCCCCAAATCTAATAACTATGAAGACTAGAGTGATGGAGACAATATATTTGGCATCGGCCCAAAATACATCATTCTTCACTGCCTCCTTAACCCTTAACCCTTGTTGTGACTTTGACTCAGGCCATTGGTTCCATTTTGCTATCGTTACCATAAGTTGCAATGCCTCTTGCAACTCAAGCATGCTCTCCAAGAGAATAAAGTAGAACGCATATCGAGTCTCTACAGGTTTCAGGAATTCCTTTTTGGAGAAGGACCTAAAAAGTGCATGTGAAGTATGGTGGTTGCAGATAAACATCTGCACATCTCTAGCATCACTGACAATTGTTTTGATCCAGCTAATTTTACCCATGTCCTTAAGTGCATTATTCATGGCATGCACACAAGGAGTCCACCAAATATGTCTATAGGCTGCCTCAATCAACTTCCTTGCAACTTTGCACACATGGGCCGCATCTATCACTACCTGCACCACATTTTGTGGCCCAACCTCTTAAATAGCATCCTTGAGGATCTGGAACTGATAATGAGCATCCTTGCTATGCCTTGAACAATCAATAGCCCCAAGGAAATAAGGGCCCGCTGTAGATGTAACAATGATATTGATGAGTGGAAGATGCCTAATGTCCGTCCACCCATCCATGACTATGCTACATTCACTTGTGACCCAAGTTCTCTTCATCTTCTCCATCAAAATATTAATCTTGGAATAGTTCTGATCCAAGATTGGTGTCCTCAATTTAGTCTCCCCTAGTGGCACATATGATGGTCTTGCCTTTATTATCTTTGACATAACTTCCTTATAGTAAGGAGAGTGAGCCACATGGAACGAAATGCCATTGTCAAAAAAGAATTTTCCAATGGCATCATCTGCCTCATCCTTTGCTTGCACATTGAATAAATTTGCCAATGGTTGTAAAGATGCCATCTTACGTTTTCCCTTAGGCTCTGCTACACTTGAATTGGATGTATTCGGTGGCCTTAGACTTGGCAAAGTAGAAGTAGAAACTGCTGAAATTTGATCACCCCTACTCCAAAGTAGCAGATATAGGTACTTCATCCTCATTACAATCCCATAATTTTAATATTTCAAACTTGTACTTCAAGTTCTCTTCCACCTTTTTGCATACATCTACACCTTTGCCTTGAACAAGAAGGAAGTGAGCATTAGTTCTAGTAATGTGTAATGTCCCGGACATATAATTTAACACAAAATACTTATTTGCATATTGGAATTCAATGAACAACAATATACCAAACACAAACACTTGAAGTCGCAGATTGATAAGCCGATTAAATCATCCAACTGATGCAAATATATTCAGATCAAATAGCAACTTCTTACAAAACTTCTTTGAAGCACAATGCGATCTCTAAGGTGAGAAAGCTCTCAAGAACCAATGGGGTTTCATCCTTTGATCCAGGTAATCATTGGGGTTTCGTCCAATGACTACAACTCCTATGAGTTTTCGTCCACAAAAGGGTTTAGAACATAATGTTCAAATTGTATGAAAGAAGGAAACATAATAATCCGATGCCTAGTATAGAATTCAGCTACCTATACATATATGCTACTAATTCCCTCAAAGGAATAGGTTGGCTTGAGCCAAAGTGGCACCAAAGCCCAAATTCAAATATCTACACGTGACACTTAGGTCGGCCTGAAGTCCTAAAGGCAATTCCCACTTAGGACCAACATATCCTGCTGCGGCCTTATCCACACGCTCCCTAGATCTCCTCCCGTATCCTCCCATTCTACAATTATCTCTGCATGCTTTGGAGAACACTCATCCCATTTGCCTATGGAGATTACTATTGGGAACCTAGTGTAGGCATATTTTGACAATGAGTTCTCACTGGGAATTTCTTTGTTCTTCCGAATCTTTGAATATGTCGTAGATATGGCCTTGCAGATTGTGTGTTCTGTACCGCAACCTGAAATGTCCTCTTGCGGTAAGATGTAGCATGATCTCCCGATTAGGCTAGGCGGGGAGAGGCTGGACTGTTGCACAGAGTGATCTTCTGTTAGCGATATTTCTTCGGATATGCATCCACTTTGCCTAAATTTTGGATATGGGGTGCATTGGACACTGAAGAGATTATGTTCCAAACTGCACGTGCCGAAACTCTTTTGTGGTGAAATGCGGCAAGATGACCTGGTCTCACTTTGTAACTGCTTATCCGAGAAAGGAGACATTTCATAATTCTGCCAAACCATTCAAGATTACACATGTGGCACTTCCACTTTCTAGTGCCCCCAATTGTCCTAGGCTTTGCTGCTACCTTAGATGCAAATTGTTTTAAAGGTGATTTTGGATCAAAGGGGCCCTTGGCCCATTTTTCGAGGAGTTGTGAAGGGCAGTCATAATTTTTAATCCCAATAGAACTTGTGTCAGTTTGAGTATTTGAGGTTGAGCCATGTTCACCCACCTTCCCCCCCTGCCCATCCCCAGCCCCCCCCCGCCGACCCCCCTCTCTCCGCCCTCCTCTATTTCAAATTCAGGTTCATTAGATGATTCATTTTCACTTTGAATTTCCGCTTCAACCTCGTGACCGTCATCCTCACTTCTGTTGTAAGAACTCATTATGATAATGATGATGCAAAAAACAATGTTAATTTTTTTTAGAAAACCTACAATGTTAAAAAAAAAGCATTTACAAAACTGAAAACAATTTAAAGCATAGACAACGCACAATAGCAATGTTCCACGGAGTTTCCTGAAGGGGACACGTCTCGGGGACGGGGGGACAAAGGGTCTAAGTTTGGGGACGACAGGGGGATGACGACGGGGGGGCGGTGCTGATATACATATGGTACTTGAATAACTAGTTATAAAAAGATGTTTAAGAATAACATTTCAAATTAAACTTTGGCAAATTAGTAAAATTGCAAATACTAACATTTTGAATACTTGAATACTATTACTAAAAGACTAAAAGTAAATAAATAATATTGCAATTTGACAAATGAAATTGTCAAATTTGAGATTTCTATTATATGAATATCGAAAATATGACATGTCACATCAAAATATCATATCATAAAAATGATTACAATGAGTAGCATGATACATTGATATGAATCATAATCAAAATAAGTACAAAATACAAAAATGTAGTGAAGGGAGGCCTCTAATCATCTCTTAACTCCTCATCACTCGAACTACTGGAATCCTTGTGCTCAAGCTCTGCCAAACTAACACCAACCAGCCTTGCATCTGAAGCCGAAACTGAAGCATCATCATCAATCTGTTCTGGCTCCTCTGGCTCTACATCCCACCGTGCTGCTGGACTCTCTTTGTACAAAAGTGTTTTGCGGTCAATGAGACGCAAAGCACTATGTACAGCCACAAGCTTCTCTGCTCTCCTAGAGGTAAGTCTGTTCCTCTTAAGAGAGTGGATGAAGCTATATGTAGACCAGTTCCTTTCAGCAGCTGAAGAACTAGAAACCTGAGATAACAATCGGATGGCTAGAGTGGTAGTCAAAGGTCCTGATCCATGGCAAGTCCACCACAAAATTGGGTCCTCCTGCGCGATAGTTAGCATATCCATCTTGGCTGCATCTGAATAACCCCTAAGAGTGGAAAATTTGGTCCACTCAGTGCGAATCATACTGGCATCTACATCATTGTACATCCTCTCAATGCACCTGAAGAACCCTGCCTTCACCTTTGCATCCTGTATAGGTGTCACTCTACCAGGCCTAGTCATATACCATTTAGGATTAAGTGCATAGGCTGCCATGTGCAAGGGAGTGTTGAGCTTCTCCCATCTCCTGTGAATGATTGGCTGAATGTGCTCGTGGTAGAATGCTAATGTGGGGTCCCTCTCTCGCACAACAACCCTCATCTGATCAAGCATAGAATCGATGCACTCATACACCTCTCCAAGGCTAGGTGCATCCGCATCCCCATACCTGATAACCTGAAAAACTGGTTTAATGATGGCAACAATATATTTTGCATCACTCTAGAACACATCACTCTTCACCGTATCCTTCACCCTCTTCCCCTGCTCTGTTTTAGACTCGGCCCACCTACTCCAATCTGATGTCATGACCATGAGTTGCAGTGCCTCTTGCAACTCAATCATTCTGTCCAAGAGAATGAAATAGGAAGCATATCTCGTATCAGTAGGTCTCAGGAACTCCTTAGCGAAGGTCCTGAAGAGTGCATGTGATGTGTGGTGGTTGCAGATAAACATCTGCACATCTCTCGCATCATTAACCACTGCTCTAATCCAATCAATTTTTCCCATGTCCTTGAGTGCATTGTTCATGGCATGCACACAACATGGGGTCCACCAAATATGCCTGTAAGTAGCCTCAACAAGTCTCCCTGCAGCTTTGCACACATGTGCAGCATCTGTCACAACTTGGACCACATTTTGTGGCCCAACCTCCTCAATCATCTCTGAGAACCTCAAACTGAAAATCAACATCTTTGCGATGCCCTGAACAATCAACTGCCTTAAGAAAATATGGGCCCTCAGTACATGTAACCATCATGTTAATGAGTGGACGATGGCTAATGTCCGTCCACCCATCCATGACTATGCTGCATCCTGTCTTCACCCAACTTTCCTTCATCTTCTCCATCAACAAATTGATCTTGGAATAGTTCTTATCCAAGATCGTAGTCCTCAATTTTGTCTCACCTGGTGGCACATATGATGGTCCTCCCTTTGCCACCATCGATATCATCTCCTTATAATAAGGAGATCGAGCAACATGAAACGGGATGCCATTGGCAAAGAAGAACTTGCCAATGACATCATCTATGTCATCCTTGAGCTGCAAATTAAACAAATCTGCTATGGGGTTACTTTGAGTTTGACTTTACAATCTTTGTTTCCCCCTCCCTCTCCTGCATAGGCACTAGAAGAAGAACCTAGTGTCCCTCCTACTCTCGTCTGCAAAGTATGGCTGGATCTCTGTGGCTGGCTATGCTGAACATGTGTCCTATGCTGCAAAGTAGTAGGCATAGGTGCAGCTAGAGTATCATCAGGAACACCCCATAACTTATTTATTTCAACTTTCAATTTCATATTTTCTGGTTTTACCAAAAACTCACATATCCCCACACCTTTTCTTCTAATGAAAAGAAGGTGTGCATTCACTCTAGTGATGCTCCCATACCACCCAATACCACAAAAATTGCACTTCCACCTCCTTGTGCCACCGGATGTTGCCCCTTGGGCTTGCTTGCTTAGATCTTTTGTTGCAAATTGTTTGAGAGGGGATTTGGGATCAAAAGGACCCTTAGCATACTTTGCCAATTCTGCAGAAGGGCACTTAAAAGTACTTGTTTCACTTGCCATAGAACTAGTTTGGACTTCATGCTCAGCCCCATGGTCACCCCCCTCATCCTCAAGTGCATATTCAGGATCGGTATCACTATGTGAATGGACCTCATCCTCACTCATGTTGATGTCATGAGAGCTCATTGTGACATTGC
Organism: Sequoiadendron giganteum; assembly: GCA_007115665.2. Lineage (NCBI taxonomy): Eukaryota > Viridiplantae > Streptophyta > Pinopsida > Cupressales > Cupressaceae > Sequoiadendron > Sequoiadendron giganteum. The sequence goes on along the minus strand of CM021100.1, from coordinate 514,690,036 downwards.
AGTAAAAAAATAAATTCTATAAGTGCCTAGTTTCAGCCTACTTTAACAAATTTGAAACTAAAATTTTAAAACTTCATGATGAATCTTGATGGAAAGACAGAAAAAAAAAACAATGAGCTTTGAAATGAAAATTCAAAATATGAATATGCATTTGCAGCCATGTATATGAAATTATGATTAGTTTTTTAATCATAATTTCATAGACATGGTTGCAAATGCATATTCATGTTTTGATTTTCATTTCAATGCCCATTTCAAACATCAAACTACATTTTCAAAATGAATCTAAAAACTTGGAAAACAATATATATATTTTTTTGAAAAAACAGTTAAAAACTTCAAAAAACAGTCATAAAACCCTACCTTGTGCTTGAAAAATCCTTCAAAATTGAGGTAGAAAGCTCCTCTTCTTCTTCTTCTTTCTCCTTCTCACCCCTCTTGCACTTGCAGCACCTCAAACTCACTCTTTCACTCACTTTTCTTACTGGTTTTCCTCTTCTTCTCCTAGTTGCTCCAAAACATCAAATGCATATGTGAGTAAAAAAATGAGCAATTAGAGTGTTTTAGTTCATTTAGAAGCTTTGAGATGGGTCCCACAAGGCTTTAGGGTTCGACCCTAGGCACACAAACCAACAAAAATAAAAGAATTTAAAAAAAAAAACACTTTACATGACGTCCCAGTGCGGGGAACGCCTGGGCGTCCCCGAGACATCTCGGAGATGCCTAGGCGTCCCCCGCGTCTCCCCGACGTTTCTCACGTCCCGGTGGCAGTGGTGGGACGGCGGAGGGACGTCTCCCTGCCGTCTCCAAGTCCCCGAAATGTCCGGGACGGGGGGACGGCCAGAATTTTGGGGGGGACGCGTTCCCGTGGAACACTGCACAATAGTATCCCTGAAAGAAATGTGGCCTCATAGATTGCAATATTGCAGGATATGCACAAAATGGATTGTATTGCAGGATATTGCAAGCTTGTATAAGTGATTTAGCAGATTTTTCTAAGCAAAGCAAGAAGAAAGTAAAGCAGGATAATGCAAAAGAAGAAGAATCATTGTAACCAAGTCTGAAACTTCTCTTAATATGTTCTCCTGGAATTTGCTGCTGCATAATGAAAAGCTGATAATAGAAAGTTCTATTTGATTGAATGTTCTATTCTAATAATGGAAAGCTTTCAATACATTACCCATAACCACAGATTGATTACTTCAATCCTCTCGAATGAACTAAGATGATACGACAGAGTTATAAATTTAATTGCAATCACCACAAATTTGACATCAATGACAATATTCAACATTGTCATCCTTATCCTTTGTGGATAAGATATTTGTAATCCTTATCCTCTATGGGTAAGATTCACCTTTTTGCTTTATTACTTGTCAATCTTATCTTGTGAGTTGTCATCCATATCCTTTGTGGATAAAATATTTGTAATCTTTATCCTCTATGGATAAGATGTTTGTAATCCTTATCCTTTGCCTTTGGACTTCTTTGAAGAACTAGTGAACTACTTTATTATTCTTGCATGCTTTGGTGATTTCGCAAAAAAATATTTTCTCCTTTTTTTTTTGTTCTGATTTTTCAAAAAAATTAGGTAAAAGTAATATCATTCTTCTTTCATATGGGGTCTTTGTAGGTGTATAGAAGTTAGATATAAGCCACATAAACTTAGGAGAGAATACCAAGGATCAATCGCTGAATATAATATTCACCTTTTTCTTACCGAATATATACTCTGCATTGGCATGACATGTCATGTGCAAAATTAATAGCATTTTAATATTATTATTCTACATATTACTAATATTTTAGTTCTACAATTGTTCCAACATTAAATCTGGAATCCTCTACTAAATTTTGATAATTTCCTCAAACATTGAATACTCTAAAAAATTTCTTTTAAAAGACCTCACAAATTTCAAATAACTTCAAAACTGATCAATGACACTCTGTGTGAACTCTGCTGTGAATTCACTCTGGAAGGTATTGGGTTTCCATCCAATCCTCCAAACCCAAGGGTTTTTTTTCCCAAGCTCTCCAATTCTCTGATAATTGATTTCCAAAAAGATAGGTAATCATTTCCTTTTCACCGCCTTTTATATTTTCACCACCTTTTGATTTTCAATATATTATGATTTTAAAAAATGAATTTTATTTAATATTTTAACAATTTATTTAATATAAGTCACTTTAATTAAATTTAATAAAAATAAAGTTATTCTTAAGATTTATTTTTAAATGGACAACTTTATAAATAATCAATTTAATTTTATTCCCTTATAACCTCTCACCATAGCCTATGGGAATAAAAGTAGGCTAGATGACCTTGCTAAAGGAGATATTACAGTTGTCATCCATTCCAAAGGCTGGCACAACTCCTAGCTAGGCGATTTCCTTAGAAAAAACCATAACAAATTCCTTGGGACTGTTAGTGCCCAAAAAATGCTTACTAAATCATTTGCAGGTCTAGGCGCATATGTAGACAAGTCATTCTTTTAGCTTCCCAAATTTGGCACAAAACCCCAAACACCCATCACTGTCTTGTATGGCTTGCAATGGCAAGAGCTATCAACAATGAAGTTCATTTATGGCATCTCATTTCTTGGAGAGTTTTCAAACATGTCCTCTCTATTTCTAGGAATGTATGCAATACTTTCAGATACCCAAAATAATTTCTTCCAACAACCTCCTACAAAACTACATCAATTTTGTCTTGCTTCGCAAGATTTCACAAAATTGCAAATTAAAACACTTCTATTCAATTACTGACTTTCAGCACAATGATGACCTCTGGATGAAATTACTCAATTGGATTTTGAGGGTTTTTGTCCCCAAATCCCAATTCTTCAACACTACTCGATCCCTAGTTGGAATCACATCGCCTTTTGGGTATTCATCCATCAAGAAAACTGTTGGGGTTTTCATTCCTTCGATGAGAAATCTAGCCATAGCCACAAATCTCCAAAAGAAATATACATTATCTAGAATGAATGAAATGAACCACTTCAACCCTTTTATAAACTATTAGGGAACTTTTCGGAATTTATTATTTAAATCACTTTTTTTAAATAATAAACCTTTTTGCTCCGGAAAGTGACTTTATTTAATTAATTAACATTTCCGACACTTAAGTCACTTTTAAACTCACCTTATAAATAATTAATTTAAGTCGTCTTTTAATTTATTCTTTCCTGACAACTTACAATTAATTATTTAATTATTAAATATTCCCCACACAGCTAGTTGAAGATGCAGAAAATACAAAAACAGTTCGGAAGTGAAATCTAAAGGTGCCAAAATACTTAGGAGCTCATCGGGAACATCAAACATCCCCTCTAGCATGATTGATGGTCATCGAGAAAGCTAAAGCTAACTACAATGCTGAAGTGACCGAAAATAGGGACATTACACAATTGGCCATGGATTGGCTCATGTTGGATTCAATAGGACTAGGAGTATGGCAATTGGTTATGAGTTGGATCATAATTGGCTTTAGCAAGATAGAGAGCATGGTGATTACTTGTGGTTTGGATCATAGTTGGCTTCTACATTTGGAGAAATATTGGATGGGATCATTTGAGGATTGTAAGGCTACAAACTCATTGGAATGCTTCAATCATGTCAATTGTGCATGATGATAGGTCAACTTGTGGAACTAGTTCGTTCCCTTGAAAAGGAATAAAATATTCTAAGGATTGGTATACCTAGTGAGGGTGTTCATGTGATTGAGCTCAAAGTTTATATGAGCTTGTCTCCTTACAAGGGGATGTTGGTATTGGAATGACACAATTAGCAAATTGGAAAAACTATGTTTCAATGGTATAAATTTTAGCTGATAAGTAAAATTTCATTGAAAATATGAGAAAACTAAAATAATTGTAAACTGTCAAGCTTTTGATGAATTTGATTATGACAGATATCTTCAATACCATAGACCATGAATGTGCACACATATGATGTTAAGGATTCAATTTTAGGCAAGATTAGCAACAAGCATAAAAAAATCTTGCTTTAGAAAATACATGCCAACAATATTTGAATTATGAAACTCACATCGAATCAAAGTCTACAAAATTTGTTAATAACACAATGAATATCCCGAGAGAATTTTGGTCATTCAGTAAGATTTCCACTTTTGACATTAAAATTTAGATCCTTTTATAGCCAAGCATCCCCTTGAATTTGTGGTTGAAAATTGTTTCTAGGGACATGTGGCCAAGGATTGTTCTTGAATTTTTCTGGCTGCAAATTCATCCTAGGTATTTGTGGTTGAAAATTGTTCATTTGAAACACGTAGATAAGAATTATTCCCATCCAACTTGTTACACCCAATTAGGAATTTATTTGATTTTTTTTTTAACTGGTGACTTTACTAATTTGATTATATTGCTAAAACTTGTCATTATTAGGTAATATTGCACTAGTTTCCCATGGAATCTTTCTTTTATCACACAATTGGTGTGATGTCCCAAAAACAAATTGATCGCTGGGCCGACCTCCCCCAAACAGTGTTTATTAACACTTAGTGAATTTTTAAATAAATAATAAACTAGTGCTTTCTTTTTGGCCGACATATCCATGTTGGCGCCATTCTTAATTTGAAAGAGATTTAATTTTGTTTTGTATTGTGAGGCCGACCTCTTGGGTCGGACTTTGGAATTGTTTTTATACCCAATCTCTTCTTTCTGGAGACCATCACGGAATTGGGATTGAATCTCCTTGCCAGAATCGATAGAGGCATAGCCTTCTATGCGTGGCATTCCAAGTATGCACGTAGTGCCGTCTTGGAAATTTCGTGCTCAACATCCTCTCTCAAAACTCACTTCTTACACAAGTTCATCACTCGTGCATGCCGCCAGATTACAAAATAGTGAACCATCTCAAGGAGGCGATAGTCGTTATTCCCTTCCGGTCTAACTGACAGATTGCGAGAGAAAGGGGAGCGATTGGGCATTCTGGCCGAGCCTAACGGCTCTAGCCGAGAAGAAAGGCTTCCATTGGATCAACCGTCACATTTCTTCCTGTTGATATGGGAATCTGTGGATAAGCTAGGCATCATCTACAAGGAAGAATCACGAGAGCCCACAAATAGCAGACATCATCACCTTCGAGAGCACATCCGAGCGTTGTCACTCGCCAAGACCACATTGTCACACTTCACCGGCACGCCAAGAGTGGAAGGATCGAACAATTGTTTGGAGCGACGCCATATTTCAGGCGAAGCTCTACTATCGCCGCTCAAGTAATCATCTTCAGGCGCCGACATATGTAACAGATCTATATCATTCTGTAATCATCACTGAATACTTGGAATTTTCTCATAAACTTTAATTCAAAACTCTTGACTTCTGTTGTTCAACATTCTTATTCCGTATTCGTATTGCCAGTCTATTTTAGTCGCTATTCGGTGTATCCTTTGATCTGTTCAGTTATCAGTAGACAGTTAATTATTGATCTGATAAATGTAATGCTCTGTATCGAATCATTGATGTGCAATCAAGAGTTTGGTTTTGGAAGTTAATTCTGGCCCGAGGTCTTTACAATTGGTAATTGGGAGAACTTGTTGCCTCAAAGAAATGTGATCACATGATTAATGAATTTGGGTTCTAGATGAATGTTTGTAATAAAGGAAACCTAGATTATGCTTGAAGAGCAAACATGCAAGTATACCTTGTTGATGTTCACTTTTTGTTAAATTGCCTTGTGCCTTTTTGTTCAAGCAACCTAACTTTACCCATATGTGATCATTTTATAAACAAAATTTGAAAGAGATATCACATTTGGAGAGTTATTGGTCTCAAAGCTATGTTACACCGAGTTCTTGGTATGGGGATGATAGGGGATGGATGGAGACTTTTCCAGAATTGATTTTTGGGAGACCATTTCTTAGGGGACAAATATTAAAAAATCTAGGAAATTTCAATCATATGATAACATTTGTCATATACATTATAGAACCTTAATACATAAGTTTAGAGCTGAATTGAGAATTTACGAGTCAAAACACAAATTAACAAAATTTTGTTACTTTCATGGTCAATATGCATATCTATTAACCCACATTAATAACTGACATCTCTCTCTCTCTCTCTATATGTGTGTGTGTATGTGTGCTTATCACTTGGAATAGTCAAATGTTTGTTCGTTCACATTCAAGTAGTAGCTTTATACCTCAAGTTTTTGCAGTGCTCTTGTAGTTTAAATGTTCACACAACTGATACAACAGTTTGATCAAATGCCTTCTGCCTTTGCAAATTTAATTGAAAAATACACTGGAATTGGAAAATGTTTTGTCCACTGTACTGGCCTTGAACAAGTTTATATAAATGGCACTTAAAAATGATATATACACTATCATAAGAAATGCATGTGTCAAGCATATGGATTGTATATTAATAGAGTACTGAAATTTCCTAGTTACAAGGTGCACATCTAATGACTTGACAATCAATGGTCCACTGAAATAGTAGTTTCCTTTACATTGCTGATAACTCTCTTTGGCTGAAGCAATTAGTGTTCTCATTGAAACCAAGATTTACTTGAATCAAGAATTGTGGCAAGCTGATTGACAATCATTAGTTTAAAAAAAAATTACATAGAAATTGTTGGTGTGGCTTGTGGTTGCCAAATATTGGGTATTGAATGTGCTGATAGCAAAGCTCCATTAAATTTGGGAAAAGTTTTGAATGCTATAAGGAATTGTTTTCCCTATCATGAGCTATAGGTAGGGTGGATTTATTATTTCATCCTCAGACTATACAGTTAAAACAAAGCCCAATGACATGTACTTTTTTCTTATAAAATTTTCCTATAAGGGTGCAAGAAAGTGAACTATGTGATTAACCTTGATTAATCTTGGAACTTGTCAATAATCACTTAAAGTTAAGTCAGTTATGAAAAACTATAACATTTAAAAAGGAAAATTAGTTTAAACTTCAAATAAATCCTACTTAATAGTTTCCCAAGGTTCATAATATTATTGCATTAGTAAGTGTTTGGTTACTTATGCGAGTTTGCAATAAAGATAACCATGCAATTTACTACAATTAGGACATGAGTTAGTATTGAGTTTGATATAATAAGGGTTCCAAAACACTTGGTTAACATTTTAAATAAACTAAATAAAATTAAAAATAATCATCTCTTTTGTAAAGCATTCAGGTTAAAAATGCAAAATCTCCAACATTATGATGCAAGAAACCTTAGGGTTGGAATCAATTATTTGTGGTAAACCATTCTTCAATATCTGGGTTAGTCCAAATAATAAGCTTAAAACTTTCATTAGATTGAAAAACCAGACATGAAAGAACATTACAATTTAGAGTATTTAGTTTTTGGAGTCTAAAAACTTACACAGTTGAATCCAAAAACTAAATACTCTAACTTCATGGACTGTGGAAAACTCATACCAACTACATTACAATTTGATTAAATACCCAAAACCCTTATTAGTATGAAATTGTATTAAATTCATGCAGTTCCATAGGTGTTGTCTATCTCTTATTTGCATCTATGCTTATTGGAAGGAAATTGAGTTGAAAAACTTGTTGATAGTCTGATATCCCATCTAGATGGGTCAGAAAGACTTGAGACCAGTTGAAGGAGCTCCCATGCCCATAAAGCAATCGGGTGTGTACACACTTGTCATTTAGGTGCTTTTGCATCCATTTGTTGCAATTCTTTGTGTGAATGGCCTCAAATGTGCTCAAATTGTGCTCACACCTCTAAGCACTACATAGCTGGCATAAAATGTGGATGGAAGTGCTTTGAAGAGTTGGTGTTTTTTACCATAATCTTCCCACCACAAATTTGCAAGGACAAGATTTGTAGCTTTGTAAGTAACTTAGTAAATGACAAGTGCACTCATTAAACTTAGTTAATTTATTTGTTTTTTATCTGGAAGCCAAGTCATTTTCCTTTGAATGCATAGAGCTGAAGAAAGAAACCTCCGCTCTGCATTCTTGTAAATCTGCAACTTGTCCAAAATTGTGTATCTAAGGCCTTTGTTAAGTGGCATCCTCTTTATGCATGTGTTCAAGCCATCCATAACCTCCTTATTGACACTAAAGGAATAGGAGAAGAAAAACATTGGATTCAAGTAATAGATGGTTGCATGAATGTGTTGGTAGAGTTGCTCGTTCCACCTTCCATCAGTTATCTGCTAAATGAGTTCATATTTTCTAGTGAATCACAGATACTTCTCATAGGTCAGGATGCAATTGAGTAACTAGTGAATCACAGATTTAATGAGTGTAAATGAAACATATAAAGAGTCAAGGCTAGAGTAAAATTTGTTCAAGATCAGCATAGAACACTTCAATTATTTGAAGTAGGAGACAAAGCCTACCTAAGATTTTAACACCAGGTCCAGACAATCTCGTCGGGGAGGTTTATGTAAAATTTGGCATGTTGTTGGATTGACACGTCTCAACATGTGCTACACATCCATCAAAAGAGGAATTATAGGAGAGTTGATCAATGCAGGTGCTGCAAAGCTCATACCTAAAGGATATAAAAAGGAAATGATTGGACGTTGGTGCTGCATCATGCTTGTGGATATCTCCTACAAAACATTGCAGCAAACGGTTGCTAGGAGAATCAATTTGCTTATGATGCAAATGGTATGTAAAGATAAAACTGGGTTTATCAAGGGCAAATAAATACTTGATAACCTTATTGTTAATTTGGATTAAATTCTTCTTTCCTTATGTGTCGATCCTCACAGGTAAACATCTATTGATTTCCATATTTACCAAATGAGGAAGGAGTGGATATAAGTATCAATGTGGGAGACGTGTCCCATGAGCAACGTTGGCTCAAGGGACGTGTCTCTTTATTTAACTTTCTATCACTTGTTAAACAACGATCAATTGACCTTTATCTGACTGATGCTATCTATTATCAACACTCCCTCTTAGCTAGGGAGGATAAACTCCAAACAAGTATAAAGTGATATCACCTAACTCGTGATATCAGAGGATATGGTATGCTTCTGAAAGTGTCAAGTCACATGACATTCTTCATAACACATCTTCATTATTCAATACTCCCTCTTAGCTAGGGAAGATAACTTCCATCAAGTAAACGTGATATCACCTAACTCGTTATATCAAAAGATATGGTATGCTTCTGAAAGTGTCAAGTCACACGACATTCTTCATAATCACATCTTAATTATTCAATACTCCCTCTTAGCTAGGGAAGATAACTTCCATCAAGTAAACGTGATATCACCTAACTCGTGATATCAGAAGATATGGTATGCTTCTGAAAGGATAGTTTACATACTCGGAATCGGAGAGTACTCGGCAAGCCAAAAAAATTTGACTCGGGAAATACTCGGCAACTTAAAAAGTAGCAAAATTTCTTATAAAAACACATTTTTTTTGCAAAATTCAATTACAGAATGCATCAAATAAGTCTAAAAACCATGAGGGAGTGTTTTATATAAAATTTCATTGTTCAATACATATGGATTACAAAATGGCATCATTATACGAAGCCGCATAGTAAAAATACTAATAACTATAATGAATTTATGATGATTGTATTTGAAAATCATCATCATAAATTTCATATCTAGGTAATTTCAACTTCCTCTTCCCCGACCTAGAGAAAAATTGGGTGGTAGAGGGTAGTGGTACGGTCCTTGCACTCGATCCTGGCTCCCTGCTTGCCGTAGAAGATTGTGGCAATGGCTCCACCATGCTGGTAGGTGGCAGTGGCTCCTCCACCACATCAATGTCATCCACTCCAATCTCCCTTGCTTCTGCTGCAGGCAAATCCTCCATAGCTTGCCTCTCGAAATCAGCAATCTCATCCTCTGTAAACAAGGAGGCCTCATCATCCTGCACGGTCCAATCACTGTATGGATCAATGTCATCCAAATCAATGAGCTCGTCTGACTGGTCCTACACCTTTCTTGTGCGAAGCCGAAGGTTATATTGCACAAAAACAAGATCATTGAGGCGTTATTGAGTCAACTTATTATGCTTCTTTGTGTGAATGGCATCAAACAAACTCCAGTTCCGTTCACAGCCAGAAGAACTACAAGGTTGAGACAAAATTCGAAGGGCTAGCCTTTGCAAATTTGGGGTTTTTCCACCCCAATCTTCCCACCAAGAACCTACAAATAAGATATTCAAGTTTTTGTAAATATTAATAAAACAATAGTAATAAGTAATAATAATTGTAATTCATAACTTGCAAGATATAAGGCTTCACTTTTTCTTACTTGGTGTTTGGATCTCTCTTCCTCGTTCACATAATTTGGCAGAAAACAAAGGCCCCCTAGCTTGCTTATATTTTTGCAACTCTAATAGGATGAGGTCTTTCACTTCAGATATAGGTGTCATCCTTTCAATACATTTGAATAGGCCCTCCATAACCTCCCCATTAGCATCCATGAAGCCATCAGAGAAGTAGAACTTGGGGTTGAGAAAGTACCCCGCTGCATGAATGGGTTGGTGGAGTTGATTGTTCCACCTTCGATCAATGATCTCCCAAATAGGGGTAAATCTATTTGCATCACCCATGTAATAGTGTTGGATGGCCTCTTTGGCCCTATCCATTGCCTCATAAAGATATCCCATCACATTTTTCTCACTGTCCACCAAGCGCAAGACCCTCACCAATGGCTCCGTCACCTATAAAGTACAAAGTAGAGCCAAATTTAAATTACACCTTACAATGAAACAAAATACTTATATAATTTTAAATTAAGAATAAAAGATTCAATCTGAAAATTCATTAGAGTTGAAGTTACCTTGACAATCTCTAATGCTCTAGTTGCAAATTGACTATCAAAGATTATTGCTTGAATCTTTTCTCCATCAGCCTTCTTTGAGTAAGTTGAGTCTACCCATGGTTGACTCACAAACATTTGCTTCAAGGAAGTCAATAAACCAGTGATACTTTGCAACGTTAGAAAATTAGTTGCAAACCTTGTAGCACCGGATCGCACAAGCTCTTTCCCCTTGGTGTGATCTCTCATCAATTGAAGAACCCATGGGTGATTATATATATATTTTGTTATGTCTTTTGCTTGTTCTACAATTGGTTTCACCCAATCAATTTTGCCTATATCCTCCAAAAGAAGGTCAAGGCAATGGGCTGCACAAGGGGTCCACAAAACTGTTGGATGCCTCTCTTGAAGCAATCTACCAGCTGCCACATATGCCACTGCATTGTCAGTAACAACTTGGACAACATTTTCTATGCCCACCTCTAAAACAACCTGCTCCAACATCATGCTCAAATTTTCTGCATTCTTTATTATGTTGGAGGCATCAATTGACTTTAAAATAACCATCACACCATTGGAAGCCACTATAAAATTGATAAGTGTGCGGTTTCTTCCATCTGTCCAGCCATCTGAAAGAATTGAGCATCCAAACCTTTCCCATTTCTTCTTTTCTACTTCCACAATTCTTTTTGCATCTACAATAGCATCTTCAAGTAACTTGCCACTTAGATCTCTTGGAGTAGGGGCCTTGTACCCTTTGCCTGCAACTGTCAATGCTGTCACCAAACACTCCCAATATGGACTCCTTGCCACATTGAGGGGAAGGTTGTTATAAAACCAAAAACTTGCACAAGCCTTGTCTTCCTCTTTGTGCACCTCCTTATTCCACCCAGTTGCTTCCAATGAAGGTTGTGATCCTTGAATATTTCTGGGCACAAAAAATTGGAATTTGCTTGAAGTGGATGGGGTATTGCAACCAGCACGTAAACGTGGACCACGACTAGAGCCCACAATGGCTTCAGTTTGCATTTGCACCTCAGAATTTTCAACCAAATTAGGAGCAATGGCTGCTTGCACGACTGCTTTTACTTTTTCCCTCTCCAATTTTTTTTTATCAAGTGCTGCAAGAACAACTATCATCTCTCGTTTCACCTTTAAAGTGGCTTTTTCACATGCCTTTGAATCACGACAAGGAACACCAACAAGATGGTATTTGAGGCGATTGATGCCTCCACTAATCCTCTTCTTGCAATGAGTACAAATAACACTGCCTGGTACTGGCCCGTAATAACCATGTTTCCAAGTAGGATCACGGCTACCAGGTGGTCTCCTTTCAATGAAACTTGTGCCAACTGAGTCTGAAGCAGATGCAGAGGCGGAGCCGGATGCCATTGTGATTAAATAGTAACCTACAATATTAGAAGTTGAACAATAAATATATTAGAAGTTGTAAGTTGTAACAAATCTAGTACAAAGGAACAATCTGCTAATTGTTTAACTTTATTCAATGACAATCATTATCTAATTTCAGTTTTTTCATTCTTATATTTGTATTTTTTGTTGGATGCACATTGATTTAATTTACTTGTATGCAAATTGGCATTGCAGCCCTAACTCCTAACTCCTAACTCCTAACCCTATTAACTGTTGCAAATTTGCAGGTGGGAGCAGCAGATTATCATTACATAGCAATTGCTCAAAATTATACTGTATTTAATAATTTATTACAGATATTCCACTATAAAAGTACTTTGAGACTTTCAATCATAGTTCGTAGATGGACAAGTAATCTATGTGGATGAACAAAAAGTTGTATGTGTGGATATATATGTGTGTGTAGGTATATGCATGCAAGTTTGCAACATGTGTGTGTAACTTGTAAGTTGTAAGTATGATGTTTGTGTGTGTAGGTATGTATGTATGCAGAGTCAAGACTTCACTGTGCACACATACATATCTATACACATGTCACATACACATGATGGTAGGTTTGCATGCATATACACACTCAAACATATCTATACACACAGTGCACAGTGATAATGACAAATGATTATGAACAATTAAAAAGTTTCAAACTAAACTTTCATACATATGCCTTATGAGGTCTGTTTAACTTTACATACAATGTGATAATGTGCATAGTGCAACCGCATACATATGTGATAGCTGATATGAGTAAACATTCTCAAATTTCAACTTTTAAAATGTTGATGAAATATGATGATATGAGCTCTGTTTTTGCTTATTAAACCCTCGTTTCAGGCTTTCAACACTCCTTTGTTTCAAACTTTCATCATTCATGGCCATGCATAGAAATTTTGTAACAAAGTTTGAAACAAAGTAGTGCTGAATCATGAAAGTTTGAAACAAAGTAGCACTGAAAGGAGGGTTTAATAAGCTAACCTAGAAGTCTATTAAGTTATGAACTTTCATTGTTACTTTGAGTTTGAATCATCACATTCACAGCCCAACTATAGTTTTCAATTTCATATCTGATTTTCATGGCTTCATTATAAACGAAATTCATACAGAAACATTATTTTTTGCAGAGTATTTACATTGTAAAGTCACAAATAAATAATAAAATCCCATCTTAACAAGCCAATTTATATACATTATTAATAATAAATATATTACTATCTAATATTGTATAATATATTTTCTTTTATTCATAATAATATAATATATTAAATTTTAAATTTTAATATATATATATATATATCTATTAAAATTTAAAATTTAATATATTATATTATTAAATTTTAAAATTTAATATATATATATATCTATTAAAATTTAAAATTTAATATATTATATTATTAAAATTTAAAATTTAATATATTATATTATTAAATTTTATAGAATCATTCAATCATAGATAGTAAACTGTAAAAGTAAAACTATAAATTTATTATTAATAATGTATATAAATAAATAATAATATGAGATTTTATTATTTATTTATTTACATTATTAATAATAAATATATTACAGTTTACTCTCTATAATATATATTGTGAATAAAAAATACATATTATAGAGAGTAAACTGTATTATATTTATTATTAATAATATATATAAATAAAATTATAAAACTATATTATAGTTTATAACTTTCATACATTATGATTCTATTAAAATTTTAAACATAAATCGAACGAACTAGAGGACATGACTCATGGAGCCGGCGGAAGCCATAGACACAACAAGTTTTGAAGTTTGAACACAACAAATAGAAGTTTCAAAGCAGCTGTGAATCGTACTAAAGAAGCCATGAAAACCAGAGATGAAGTTAAAAATAGATTCGAACCCTAACCTGTAGCTGATGCTGTAAATCGTGACGCCAAAACTCCAAGTTCGCGCTGAAATCAAAGCCTCGATCGCACCAAAAATCGATGGGAAAAACGCGGGTGTGCCGAAAGATGGAAAGTCGAGGGGTTTAGTAGGTATTTTCGCTGAAAAAACGTGAAAATCCGCGCGAAAACGTCATAGAAAAATGTGCCACATTTATTGGCGACCTAATGGCGAGTAATCGTCATTTTCTGCCCGCGAATACTCTGCAAAAATTGGCGATTAAGTTCACTGTAGCAAATGGCGAGTAAAGGTAGCTTTTACATGTTTTCAAAATTTTTTGGCGATTAATCGCCCACTCGCCGATTAACCTGCGATTTTGTAATCTATGTCTGAAAGTGTCAAGTCACATGACATTCTTCATAATCACATCTTCATTATGGTATGTGCACTGACATCAAGTCATATGATGTCTACCATAATAATTCATGGCATATCCACGGATATATAAGTATCCACCATGATTATCTCATAAGGATCACAATGATCTTCAAATGACATCAAGTCCCATGATATCCATCAAAGTGTCCAAGAGATACTATCATGACATGTCCACAGATATCAAGTCACATGATATCTATCATGATAGTTCAACTCATCATTGTAGAGTCGTCACTTTTCAATGTCATATACAAGTGTTCATTATTAGAAAGATCGTCACCTTTCAATAATGTACACAGGGGGAGCGGGCCCATAAGGTCATGGAGTCACACACATGACAAAAGAGTTTACACATTAAACATCTTTTAAGCATATTAGTACAAAATAAACAATTTGAGTCTCAATCAAAAATAACTTACATTTCAACCATACCAAGTTTCTTCTTGAAGGGTTCAATTTTGACTTTGGAGAGAGTTATGGCGAATGTCCGTTGTTTGATCATTTGTACTAATATACACCAACTGGATCACAATCCTTTCTACCATGTCTCTTGCATAATGGTAGGGGATCTCAATATGCTTAGATCTATCATGGAATATTGGATTTACAGAGAGCTTAATGCAATTTTGATTATCACAATGAATGATAGTAGGATTCAAGGGTTCACCAAAGAGTCCCACAAGCAATTTTCCGGAGCCAAACTGCTTCTCTTGCCCCCATAGAGGCTGCAATGTAGTCAGCTTCTGTCGAGCTTTGTGCCACTGAAGACTGTTTTCTACAGATCCAAGAGATCATAGACGATCCTAAACTAAAGCAACATCCTGATGTGCTTTTCCGATCGGTTACACTTCCAGCCCAATCATATCCCATAAGGCCTTGAAGATATCTCAATATATGTTTTACAGCCATAAGGTGAATTTCCTTTGGCTCACACATGAACTGGCTTAGAGCATTCACTAGGACCTTCCATTTGCTGCTGGAGTGCTCTATCAATTGAGCTACTGGTCCCTTGTGGCCAGCCCATCGACAGTCCGGGTGTGGCTTATTTCCAACACCCCCCTCTTAAGCCATACTGCAGGTGCTTGGGGCTCTTCTGAAGATAGATCCTTCTTTCCTTGAGCAATGAGGTGATCTTCTCCTGTTATCAGTAGATCATCAACATATAAAATAATTATTAACATCTGACCTTTAATTATCTTAAAGTAAAGATTTGGGTCTGCATCATTCTTGGAAAATCCTAGTCCCAAGAGGTAGCTATCAATTCTTTCATACCAGGCTCTGGGGGCTTTTTAAGTCCATATAGGGCTTTCTTCAATTTGCATATTTGTCACGGAGTCTCTCAACGT
The DNA here is from genome assembly GCA_007115665.2 of Sequoiadendron giganteum. NCBI lineage: Eukaryota > Viridiplantae > Streptophyta > Pinopsida > Cupressales > Cupressaceae > Sequoiadendron > Sequoiadendron giganteum. Next base: position 514,674,214 of record CM021100.1, on the reverse strand, counting down.
GATGTCATCATGGAGTCTCTCAACATGACGCCTCATCTCAGTCTCAGAGATGAACAAGGGCTTTCACCTCATATCTCTCCATCTCAAAGAAATATGCATTACAACAAGTGATGATGTGACTCCCTCTAAAGCTCCAAGTACTTGCATCAACCTCCTGATCTCCTCGTCCAAAATCGCCTGCAATACTTGCTTTAGAGAAATGGTTTTCAACTCACACCTTTGTAGAGATTCAGGGCTGTTCTCTTCAACCTCATCCCAGATCACTCTATTATGAATAGGTTTGCGGAGCTACCAATGTTAAATCCAGGTTGACTAACATGAGCAATTCTGATCTCAACTGCAGAAGAGGTACTTCAAGGATTTAGCATCTGGCCTTGCAACATTACAACCCTTACTTGTTCTCAGCAAGACATAAAGCTCCCTCTGAAGGTTGATTCTTCCTCTTCAAAAGATGTCTTCAGCCATTCACACAGTCTCATGGTTGCAAGTAGTGTCTCCATTTTTTCAACCTACATGATGCATCAAGCTCTTCTTGGAAGCAATCTCTTACACTTCTTTATCCGTCCTAAAAGCATTAAGAAGAGATTATTAATAGTTCATGAAACTCAACTATCACAAAAAAAATACCATTGCTAGAAGCATACATGATTGACTATCTCAATGTTATAGCATGAATCAATAACTACATAACAATTCATCAATCATGCAATACTTATCTCATTGATATCAGAATTTCCTGAGTAACCACAGATAATTAATCATTCATCTTCGTTGATTTTAGACATGTCTTTCTTCCATTTTCTCGGAAAAGCTAATCTCAGTATAACACAAGACAATCTACACAGATTTCATTACGTAGTCAGCATATAGAAAATTAGTCATAAGAGTCACACTCAAAAATTAGTATGAACAACTTGCAATGAGTATTTCTTAATTCTAAAGAATCTTATCCCAGTGAACACCACACGTAATCCAAGCAAATGAAATCGGATTTGCACAACTCAACAAACAAAATTTTAGCCTAGAAGGGTGAATACAACCAAGGCAAACAAAATACTTATCTCTTTAAATATTCTGAATTATCTCTTTCTTCCATCTTTTACTCCTTGAGAGTGCTAAACTTAACACTTTTCAGGTTTGCACTTGGCTTTCACGAGATTTTGCTCAATTGAAGGAGACACGATATCTCTCCCACTGGTTCAGAAGGTACCACAAGAAAATACCAGTCGCATAATGCCTTAAGACGGAAAGAATGTTTAGAGCAATGAACATTATTCCTTCTTACTCATCAAGGATCTGGGAGTCACCAAGCGCGATGATACAGGAGTAATGAAGATACGCCCAGGCTACAGGAAATCATTCTCACCTGGGTAGAATTACATCTTGTAGACACTCCTGAATTGACTCATGAAATGACAGGTGACTTTGAAGATGCGCTCAAGGTTCCCCTGTATGTGAAAGCTCTAAACGCAAAGAACACTCAATCCATCTGTATACAACACATGATAAAATATCGATAAGTTGTATAAATATTGGAATAGACATCGATACACAGAGATCACGTGCTGCATTCAGGATGAGGAGTTCACACTGGATATGGCGACCGACCAAGAATAAGGAATCTGGATGATTTGCAGGCCCCCCCTACATATACACCGTTCCTGTTTGCGTCACTCTTGCATACATTAGAAGACGACATCAGTAAAATAAATCAATATTTTACATTATAAGTGGGTTGACGACTCCAATGATCAACACAGATTGCTACATCCGACGCCCATTTGAGAGACTTGTAGATCGATCTCGGAATAAACTCCTGACGCCACTCGAGAGTTTATGAACTGCTTCATACTCTCATGACACTTCATTTGTTGGGATTTAGTGCTCTATTCCTTGCAGAATGTAATGTTCCTTTTTTCCTGCCCTAAATCCACCCTATTTAATTAGTGGTTTTAAACACTAGTAAATATATTAAAATATAAATAATATAATTAAAAATAATACTAATAAATAATAAATAAAATAAGGTAAGAATACTTTATTGGGGTTGGCCAAGATTGGTGGAGAAAAAGGGAAAAAAAAGCAAATAAAATATTTTTTTTGCCTTGAGGAGGTTGGCTAGATTTGGAGGGAAAGGTGGCTATAAATATAAGAACATTTGAGGTCATTTGGGGCATCCATTCATATCTTATTTCATTTTGGAGATTCTTCTCTTTGGCTGCAACTTTGGCTGGGCTTCATTCCAAGGACGAAAACCCTTGTGAATGTGGTGAGTTGGATGAAACCCTAGCTCATCTTGTGGAGAACTCATGGCGGAATTCTAATTGCACTTCATTGGAGACATTTGGAGGTTTGGAGCATCATTGCATAATCAGATTGGAAGATCAGATTTGGAACAGCATTGTTGTGGCATTTTGTGAGCATATTGCATTAGGGTTTTTCCCTAATTTGGAGTGCCACTTTGGAGCAGGCTTGAGCGCCCATCTTTGGAGGGTGATTTTGCATATTTGGAGCAGCAAACCCTAGGCGCTTGCCGAGGAAGAATTCATCCATCTAGGGTTTGATATTTGAGGACTATTTTGCATATATTTGGTATGTACAATTATAGTTTTAGGTCTGATTTGTAGAGCAGATATCTAGGCATATGTTTGGCATGTTTGAGCCCATGAATTCATTGTAAAATCAGTCCAGAATATTCAGTTTTGTAGCAGCAGACTTCTTTAATCAGAAATCAGATTGATTCGACCTATGTTTGGCACTTGGATGGTTGATTTTCATGGTTATCATAGTTGATGTTATCTATATGTTTGGCATAGTTTTATGGATGTTTGACACATGTTTATTGGATGCCTAGAAGTGTTTATCATTCTGATAATAAAAATCAGAATTCAGTCCTAGGGTTTGAGCAGAAAACTAAATTAGAAAAGTGCAGAAAAATAAATCAGAAAAGTGCAGAAAAATAAATCAGAAATCTAGGGCAGAAATCAGAAATTTTAGGGCAGATCCCATTGGGGATATTTCAGAGAAATAGCAAATCTTCAAATCCTAGTCTCTTACAGAGGTCCATTCATCAGGGTTGTCCTCTTGCCTTTTATATATGCATGATTGCTGCTTATGCATTGGGCTATCTCTTAGAGGCAGCCAAAGTGATTGGACAAATTAAAGGCATTGTGTTGCCAGGAGTTGCCAACTTCTCTCATTTTGCTGATGATTCAACATTGACTGATGAACTTGTGTATATCAATTGAAGGCACAATGTCATGTGATGACACCTTTGCCAAGCATCTTGACTAGTGGCGAGGAAGGGAAAAATTGAGTTCACTGTGATTGGTTAGAATGACTGAACTTAAGCAACTCATTTCTTCTTCAAGAGTTATACCAATATCTTGTAGGACATTGTTAGAGGCCATGGTAAGGTGTCAAGCTCCAACCATCTGCTTTTAGAGCCTTTCGGTATGAGCTTTATGATGCTTGCATTGATCAATTCTCCAAGGATTCCTCATTTGTTATAATTTTGTTCCATTTTGTTTAAATGATTATTGGAAACTCATAAAAGAAGGTGAGATCATTCACTATTTTTGGCATCCCATTTGGGATCCTCTTCAATAAGAAATCAATGGTATTTAATAATGGACAGATTTGGGAACAAGATCCAACTCATACATAACCTTGATCTCCTGGTTGTTGGCAAAATTATACTTGTTAACAGAATGGTGTAGCAGGGCATATGTACTACTCTTTTTCCCCTCTCTGACAAGTTCTAAAATTCTAGACAAGGTCCTTTGGATTTTTCTTCAGGCCATGCAAAGAGCCATTAAACTGGTATCTAGCTCTAGTAGCCTTGGTAGTGTGCACCCTTTTGAGGGACAAGAGCAGACCTTGTGAAAAAGCGGATTCTCAAAGTAGTGGAGGTTGATGGCCCATGGAAAATACTTTTGTACCATAGAATCATAAATGGTCACAACATAAATGGTAATACAAGGTAATTCTATCTGTCATACTATTTTCAATGTCAATCTGCTAATGCTTACATGGTCAAATCCAATCAAACAAATATGGACTGTATGGGAAATTAGTAAGGAGCCACGCAAAGCTTAGAGTCTAGCAGTAGAACCTATATGGACTTTCTAAGCTCAACAGTTGCAACTTGGCCTTATATTATCCTTTGCAGGTAAGAGGCTGGCAACAAAAAGATTGTTCGATTGGTATGATCTTGGAATGAAGGTAAAAATTGCCTTATTGGTGTAATCTCTGGAATGTTGATTTACAGCAATGACATATAATATTATCTCAACTGAGCACAAGTGTTGGAGGTGGTAGATAAACCTGCTTTTCAGAAGCTTTGCAAAATGATCCCAGAAAGTTTCCTTCTCAAATTGCTACTTTCAGGTCCTTATAGGAGAGATTGGAAATTAAGTATTGGAAGTTTGTTTGTAATGATGATGCAAGGAATGTGTATGGTCAACTTGGAAGCATTACAACCATTTCTTTCCATCCAAACAAGCATTAGAGAGTCGAGGACCTTGAAACAAGATTGCAAAGCTGTTGCTAGTACATTTGGAAAATTAGAGACTCCTTCAAAAGGTTATGGGGTGGCTGCTGATCCATCAAGGTTTACTGGTAAAAATATTTTCCATTAGGATGAGACAACTGGTGACATTTTCTGGAAAAGTCATACCTCGAGAATTTATTTGAAATGGCTTCAAATTGAGTAGAACATTATTTGATTGCTCCCCTTTCTTGGGAAGGTCCTTTCTTTGTTGACTCTTGGATGATTGGAGACATGCAAATATCTTTATGCAAACAATTCAGCTAGTTGCTATTACTTTCTTCAGAAGATCCAGGTTTAAGAAAAGTGCAGGGCAGTTACCCGCAGTCTAGGGAAATTGAAGGCATTCAAACCTGACTTGGCTATGAAAATTAACACAAACTAGATGGTTCCAGAAATATTTTTATTCACTGCCCTGAGCCCAGCATTCTTTCGTTTCTTTTATAGGTAAGATTTTTTTTATAATCCATCTCTTCAACTTGTGCAAATCTTCCAGTTTTACTTTATGAAATATACGATGCCTTTTTTTTTTGAATTGTACAAGAGATTCACCAAACTATCTCCTAGATCTTGCAGATCATTTCCAGTCCTAGAGAACAACATTAGAATAAGCTTTATCAAGCTATGACAATATCCTTAATGCTTATGTGGATGTTGAAGTGAAACAACCAAATAATAACATGATCAAATGTTGGAAGAGAGAGCTATGACAATATCCTTAATGCTTATGTGGATGTTGAAGTGAAACAACCAAATAATAACATGATCAAATGTTGGAAGAGAGAACAAGGAACTATATCATTCTTTTGTTTCATATTTTTCTTGCCTTGCAAAATGAAAATTGTTTGAAAGAAATTGTGCAGAAGGTAATATCATCTGACCGCACAAAGATCCAACTGATGCTCTTTAGGTGTGGGAAGAAGCAAAGAAGGAATTGGAAGAAGAGGAGGCTGAAAAACAAAGAATTTGCGAGGATCTAAATAGTTTGGTATGCATTTTATCTCAAATCTTTTCATGCATTTAGATGAAGATGTCATTAAAATCGAATGAACTTAATTCTTTTCATTGTTTCTGTAGGTTAAAGAGAGTGCAGCTGCACAATACTCAAGGTTAGAGGAACTAAAGACGCGGCTTGAAGCATTGAATCCAGAGGAAAAAAGGGTTAGTGTTGAAAATGAGAATGCAATGGCCAATAAATCATTTGCTTGATCAGGGCCTTGTGCTAGTAGTAGAATTAATCTAATATTAAATGACTTTCATCAGTTCTATCTTCAGTTTTGTTCACATTTTATCTCTATTTTTTACATCAATATGGAAATAATTGACAAAGATTGCATGCCAACTAGGGCTGTAATGTTTATGGGTAAAAAAATAACCATTATTCCATGTTCAACATGCATACTGCATAATGGACAAGAATATTGTAGCTCTTTTCAACTGATATTGATCCCAGGCAGAATTGCTAGATGCATATGTATGTATTTTAATTGTATTATTTTGATTTTAACTGTTCATTTGCAGGAGTCTACAAAAATGGGAGCAGTGGTGCCAAACAATGTCAAGAATACATCTTCAAGTGAACAACTGAATGAGTCTGAAACCTGTGACTCTGTTATTTCAACAAACTCTCATTCACTTCCAGATCATTCATCAAATGCTGGGCACACAAAGCATTCATCTGAAAAAAAGGGTATTGATAAGTCAGATCCAAATAGTCAGGAACAATCAATCAAGTCAGGGTCTGATCGGCAGTCTGCCCACATAATAAAAGGTCGTACCCATAATGTTAATCGAGGAAAAGGTAATTTGGTACTTCAGAAACCGAAGGATGAAACTGCTTCTGGGTGGACTGGTGCTGGATTCGATATTGATGCCAGGAGATGAGATTTGTCATACTGAACTTAGTTTGATATCAAGCAATATATAATGCTACTTATAAAGCAGAATACAAATTAATTGAATTGCATTGGGTTCATCTACTTGGGTAGATAATAGGTATTGGTCTCTGAGGGCCTATTTTCCTAAATATTTCCCACATTTTGCATTACAGAAGAAACTCTGTAAAAGCGTTCGGATACTTTAGAGGTGTTGAAATTAAATGTAAATGTCTTTTCAAGTAAATAAAAATTACTCAAATGTTATGTCTCTTTAATGATACAGGATGCTTGTGGAATTTGTAAATAACGTAAATTGTGTTGTAATCGAAGGTATTTCCTAAAAGAGTTTTTTTGTTCAGCCAAGCGGTATAAACCAGATCTGCCTGCACTTTTGGTCAACCGGTAAATTCTTACACCCGCTGTCTTTTTTAATGCACCGGATGGATACACTATGAAGCTCAGAATGTTTGGCTAAGAAATCATGTCTGCGGAAGCACTATTCTTAAATATGTCGGATTTGCATCAGCTTTGCTCAAGTGGGCGCATATTATCATGCCTCTAATAACAGAAGGAAAGGAGCATGTCCAGCGTGGCTTAAACTTGAGCCATCATCACGACACAGTCTTTGCTTTCTAATAGACCATGGCCTGCTTAACTGCTTAAATGGTCATTACCGTCAAAGATTTTTCTTACCTTCGATTTTAATAGCTGGAATCAATTACAACGGACGAAGCTGAGCTGATTATTTTATGGTAAGTGCCCCATTTTTGTCTGAAATTTCTTATTGCCGAGCTTTAAGTAGGTACAACCTTATCCGTACAACTCAAACCTAAGCAGTTACGTGTAGATAAATGTACATAAGGGTTATTAAACATTTGGTTGTGCGCATGTAAAAATAATAGCCTTCATAAATATCAAATATGCCGATTATTCAGATAGAATTCACATTCTTACGCAAGTTAAAGTTCAAGAAATTGGGTGACCTCTTTATGTCGGTCTCAATCCCTACCCACATCCCCCGTGTCCTCAGCACAGACATTCTTCATCATGCTTGATTGAAACCCGCTTTTCTGCTATGTGGTTGTTTAATTATGATTCCATATGATAAAATTTAAAAATTGTATTCATTCCAATTACTGGGTTATAAAGGGAAATTTTTTGACAAAAAGTTGGAAGCTAAAGAATACGGATTATTTGTAAAAGAAACGCTCTTTCTGGTTCTGTACAGTCTTATTTGTATTGTATTCTTTGTAAAGTTGGTTATAGTTCTTGCTGTTCTGTACAGTCTTGTTTTTGTATTCTTCCCTTTGCAGTCTTTGGCTGCCTTATCTTATTAAACTCAATAATGTTTAATTTAAAAAATACTAGTGATTCCAATTTGGTCTGCAATGAGTATGTTGAAGAGTTGTGGAAGGTTACTTAGTAATTTTTTAATATAGTTTTGTATTAGTTGTGTATAGATGAGGTCAATTGACAAGTCATTATGTAATAACTTGTTTGCAATCAAGTTCTGGATGAACAAGTGGCAGTTTTAGATTGACTATTCATTCACTTACATTAAAACATTATATATTATTTAATGTTTAAAATATAGTTTTTTAAATTGCATCATTTTTGAATAAACAAAAAATGACAAAAACAATAAATTTCCCCCGTTCTCTATATATACCATTTTATATTTTTCTTATCGTTGTCAATTGTTTATATGAATATATATCTTTTTCTCTTTACCTATCTTGCCCATTCTCTCTTTCTCATCCTCTCTATATATTTATTTCTCTGTGTGTAATTTCTCTTAATCGCTATTTTTCCTATCTCTCTACACTTTAGCACCAAAAGTGAAGAGAACAAAGAACCATTCAAAAACACACCTAACATATTTATTTACAACGATGACATGGAAAGAACTACTATATTCTCTCTCTACACACATCCCTCTCTCTCTTTATTTATCTATCTCTCTTCCATTCTCTCTCCCTCTCTCCCTCTCCCTCTATATCTTTCTTTATTTCTATCTCCCCCATCCCCCTTTCTCTCTTTGTAATGACTTTAAGGAAGGGCTAGTGCTATATTTATAACATGGTAATGAGAGCACCAGTAAACAAGCATTTGTTCTAGAACAAATTCCTATTGGAGGGAAGGTTGGAAGCAATAATTTGGTGCCAAACTAAAAATTTCTACTAATGGATAATGGTGGAAGTTCATCACAACCAAATATTCAAAGGATATTTTATTGATTGTCTTATGGGGCTTGAACTTATGTGCAAAATTGAGACATTAATTTACATAAACTTAATTTTGAGAGAATATGACAACCTTGGGAAGAACAAAGAAAAGACCACATAACTTTGATAAACCCACAATCATGTGGTGAAGGGTGTTCCTAGTTGAAAACTTTGAACTTTTCTACCAAGCCATGAAGGGGTGCAACAAAGCTCTATTGCCAAATATTAATTGTAGAAGCTCCTTTGTATCTTTACTAATACCTAGCTCTTCTTTGTACAAACAAGTCACCAAATTTAAGATCATAATGAGCCAACATGTAGCACTTAGACTTTCCTAGTTATGTGTCTATCTTTCCGAGCAATGAGTAGCTGTCACGATTGCACACTTCTTCCTTCATCTTTGTTGTTGCTTCTTCGACCCCTTTATTATTATTTTCATTACCATGTTGATTACCCAACATGAATTTCTTTAGCGCATAGTGCTTATAGTTATTGTTACTTTAGTATGCAATGGGTACATCCAAAAGGTCTTAAAGGTGATTTATTAGGTCCTTAAGAAAGTGATATACTATCCTAAGTGTAGCTCCTTGTGGAGGTGTCATCTTTGGATTGTTGGCTTGAAATAATGAATCATAAGTTAATCTCTATTTTCTATCTTTCCCTTTATATCTCTTATCTTTATCTCTCTCCTACTTTCTTTATTCCTCTCTTTATATCTCCCTCTCCCTCTCCATCCCTCTCTCCCCCCTCTTTATTGTTGAAGTTGTAAAAGCCAACCTCACAGAACCTAGTGATCACCCTCAAGCAAAATAACCTATCACGTAGAAGAGATTCAAACAACACAAAGATATTGCTCTACAAACCAAGAACCAAGAACATCTGAATGTGAAAACATGAAAGTACCAACAAAGTATAAAGGGTGTGCAAACAAAGGCACACACGCATAAGACAAGAATCATTGTGTTTTGCTACTGTCATGGAAGGAACACTCACTAGACAAAGGTATGATGGCAAATAAAGGCAAACATCAACCCCCTATGACACTTTATAGAATAGTGCAAGTACAATAATGGCACAATATGATGTGCAAGAATCCCAATACTACACATACAAAGCTAAGACACTTTATTTCAGTGCGTTTACAAATGATAAATACATGCAATGTGAGCCCATAAGGTCCAAAAAGGACTACATCTAAAAAGAAGGATTTTTGGAAAAAATTAAAATAAAATGGAAATCATTTGCACCAATACAAAGAGCTCAGAACCAACTTTCCGACGATATCTTGTTTGCCCATTTTCGACATCGTATGCAAAAGTTATGCTGAAAACATTGAAGACAACTCTAGAAAAGATGATTTGACTTTGACTGGAAATAACAGGGACCTACGAAAAAATCTCCAAAAAATACTTGCACCATTGGAAAGTGCTTTGAGTCCTCTTTTCGACGATATCTCATTTTCTTGATTTCAACACCGTGGGCAAATGTGCCTCCGGAAGAAAACTGTCCTTAAAGGACAATTACATAGTTTGTTGGAAAAAAATTGATGGCCATATGACTGTCACAGTAGAAATATGACATTAAAATTGACGGCCAAATGGTTGTCGCCGTATTTGCCCAATTGGGCTTTAAAAAAAAAAACAATAAAAAAGAAATTCACATTCATAATATTTTCAAAAAAAAATAAAAAATCTTTTTTTTGTGGCTGGTGGGGTTTGGAAGTTGTCGGGCGGCAGATAAAGCCGCCACCGGTGGCATTAAAGTTATTGGGCGGTGGATAAAGCCGCCGCCAGCGGACGACATTAATGGGCCCGTAGGGCCTATCGTAGCAAGTACCCTGCGGGTACCATTAATAAACCTGCTACCACCAAGGAAAACTTTAGTGGCGAATCTTCGCCAATTGGCGAATAATAGAAATCGGGACCTCCAGAAATGGCGAATAATAGAAATCGGGACCTCCAGAAATGGCGAATAGTACAAGCTAAAATGGAGACTGAATCACCAGGTTTTTACAAAAAAATAATTTCGTCTCGATTAATTTGCCTATGCATTATTTTTTAAACTAATAAATCCAATTTGATTCGCCATGTAAATGATGCGTTATTGGAACCAATTCGTCAGTAGTTTATACTATAATTACAAATATTAATTATATTCGCCAGTAATATTATATTCCTACCATTAATTTTGGGGCAATATCGCCACAATAATAAATTACCATTTAATTTCAGGGATATTATAGCCTTGAATAGGGCTTTTATTTATTGCCATCAAATCATCGATTATATTCAGATGGGACCTAATACGCACGTGCCTTTTAAAAGGGTTGTTGAGGCTCAGAATTTGTTTTGGGCCACATGATTAAATCTAATCGTGTGGTCCAAAACAAATTTCAAGCCTCAACAAGCCTTTTAAAAGGCACGCGCGTATTAGGTTGCGGAATCAACTTGCAACCATCCAATTAAAAAGCTAATCGATGGTAACATTTTCAATTTTCATTTAGTCTTACTTTTAAAGTTAGATTTAAAAAAAACACTTAATCCGTGTGTGCTCCAATGCATTTTCGATAGTGAATTTATGCTTGGTGGCCGCTGTCCTCGGACCCCGCGAGGGGGCGTTGCCCCCTCGACCCCCACAAGGGGACTCTGCCCCTTTGACCCCACTGGTGGTTGTCACCCTCGAGCCCCTACTTCAATATTACAAAAAAAAAAAAAATATGGGTGAATTGCGTCGACCAACTATGCAAAGTTTTAAAGGAGAGATTCACCATTATAATCAATCTTTTTAGTGATTATTCGTTAGGATTCGCTATTGTGATTATTATTTTTACCAATTATTCATTGAGATTCGCCAGGATTTTATATTTTTTTTAATAATGTGCATAGATTCGCCAGGAAAATAAATATTTTTTTCAAATAAAAGGAAAGATTCGCTAGGAAAATTAATATTTTTTTCAAATAAAATGAAAGATTTGCTAGGATTTTACACCTTCGCTGAGGGGGGGGTTTTTTAAAGTTATCACTGGCTACCACTTTAAATCCGTCCTAAAAAAAATTTGCTCTGCAATTTTTTATTTTGATTTTTAAAATTTCAAAAAGAAATTTAAAAAAAAACCAAAACACTGACCTTATAAAAAAATTTGATGATTTTTTTTCTCGAATGGTGTGTAGGAATCCATATAGGGCCATACGGGCCCTTGTACAAATTGTTTTTTTTGCCTTAGAAGCCAACTTCACCAAATTTGACAATTTCACAGACGTTACTAGGGTTTTTGGCCGCTCTGGATGCAACGGTGAGGTCCGTTCGAAATGAAAAAGCTTCAAAATTGCAAGTACCCTCTGGATATGAGTAAAAAGGAACCTATAGAAACCCTTGTTGATCTGAGCCAGTGAGTCCAAAATTGACGAAACAAAGGCCAATCTCGACTATTTCCAACACTTTGAATGCAATGGTGTGATCAAAAGTGACTCAAGATGCACTAAAATACTCTTTCAAGGCTTGAATCCCTCAAAAGACGAATAGGAAGCTAGAGATCTTAAGCTTTGATATCATGTTGAAGTTATAAAAGACAACCTCATAGAACCTAGTGATCACTTGCAAGCAATATAACCTGTCACGTAGAAGAGATTCGAACAAAACAAAGATATTGCTATGCAAACTAAGAGAGTAAAATTGCATAAACAAGAATCAATAATTACAAAGAGATCAATCCTTAAGAAAGGAGATTGAAACCCTAAAAGTGAGAACCTTAAGATTAATAATAAATTATTAAAGTGCCTAAGTTTAGCTTAAGTGAAATAAAGTAAAGGTGACTTAATTAATTAATCAATATGATTAAATTAATTAAGTAATTAACCTATTAATCTAAAATTTATCTCTCTACTTCTCTATCGCTTTGTCTCCTCTCTCTCTCTCCATCAATCTCTCCTCTCTATTTCCATACCTCTCTCTCTATTTCTCTTTTTTTTTCTATAAATTTTTGTCTCTTTCTCCAATTTCTCTCTCTATCAAGCTTTATCTTTCATCTCTCCCCGTCTTTTACTCTTTGCCTCTATCTCTCACCCTCCCTCCCACACTCTATCTCTCTTATTTTTCTCTGCACCTATATCTCCTATCTCTATCTCTATCTCTATTCCTCCCTCTCTAGATCAATCTTCCTTTATCTCTATATCTCTATATCTCCCTCTTTATTTCTTTATCTCTCTACCTCTCTCTATATCTCTTTGTACCCCTCTCTTTGTCTCTTTTTCCTATCTTTCATTTTTTATCTCTCATCTCTATCTATCTTTCTCTCTTCCTTTATATAAGGGAGAGGGGTCTATAGTGGACCACACTAACTTCATGCCTCTCAAAGTCTTATGTGAAATTTGTAAATCATTCCCAAATTTGTACAACTTATTTGGCAAGTTCCCTGCTTATAAAAAATGGTTTTATGACCACATCATCAAATATGATGCCACATCAACATGCTTTTTGTCAAGGTATCCAAAAAGGCCCAAAAAAAAGGTGAGACCGATAGTGGGTCACTAAGTCATGTATTATTGGTGCGCTGATGTGGAATCACATGATTTCTCAGTTTGTGTACTTTATGAAAAAAGTGTTTTGCATTTGGATATTAAGTGTAAGTTTATTGGATATTAAGCCTACCCACTATGGGACCCACTTAGGTCTACTTCTATACCCACCGTTGGACCCCTTTCCCTCATATCTCCCTCTCTATTCTTTTTTATTCCTTTATCGCTCTCTTTTTCTTTTTCTTTTTCTTTTTTCTCTATTTCTCCATCTTTCTCTCTCTCTCTCTCTATCCATTTCTTTCTTTATCCCTATCTCTCTTTATCTTTTCCTCTAAATCTCCCTATATTATTTCATCTTCCTCTCTCTCTATTTTCTCCCTTTAAGTCTTTGTTTCTTTCTCTCTCTTTTCCCCTATCTCCCTTTCTCCCTTTCTCTATCTCTATCAATCTCCCCACCCTCTCTCGATACTTCTCTCATTCTCTATTTCCCCCCTCATTCTCTCTCCCCCTTTGTCTCTTCACTTTTCTACTCTCCAAATATTCTTCCCTCCCTCATCTCTCTTTGTGTCATCCTCTCCTTCACCTCCCCTTGTTGGAGTTGATAGTTAACCCCACAGTTCCTAGTAATCCTCTACAACCAAAACACCTATCACAAGCGAAAGATCAAAGCAACTGATTTGCTATGCAACCAAGAGAGAAAATATTGAATCCAAACAAATATATGATATTGAGATTAACCTAAAATTGTAATGAATTGAATGGAATACATTGGATTGAATGATTACAATGAACGTGCATGCTTATAAAATAAAGCAAAAGAAAACCCTAGATGAGGATTGCATTAGATTACATGACATGTGTCTTAATCTCATGCAATGAGACAACTTGACTTGTATTTAGTCTAATCTAATTAATAAAAAAACACTCCTAAGTTTAGCTTAAGTGACTAAAGTAATAAGGGGCTTAATAATTAATTAATGATTAATTAATTATCAAGTGATGTCCTAATTACTCCAACACCCCCCTTAAGATCAACTTAGGGAGAAACTATAAAACCTTGATGAAGAATGCAATGATGGATGCATGGATGGGTCCTGGATACAACTCCTAATGAGATACCCATGTACAAATAAATGAATCTGATTTAGAAGAAGCTACAAAGGTGATGAAGATGGTGGGCCAAATATGTTGATGTGACTATCAACAAAGATGAGATGAGTGTCCTCAAAGTAATCCTCCAAATCTGTAATATGAGACTCTACACACAAGGATGATCTATTTGCAAGATATGAATCCAAAGTAGCTACATATGTTTGGAAGATGATGAATGTCTTGCTACACTAAACCAATAGGGGCCAAGGATGTGGCGATGCTAAGATGATTAGGAACAACATGAGATGATGATGAAGTCTTGATTTGAAGAGTGGGAGCATGAAGACATGTCTCAAAACCATCGTAACATGCAAGACCTGTGATATACTCAAGCTCCTCTAAAGTATCACCATCAAAGGGTATGGAATCTATATCTGCAAGAGGAATGAGACAATTTGTAGTAGGATCCTCTAGGTATGGAGAGATATGAGGGTCTCCATGGATCTCCCAAAGTCTAGTCCAAAGTGTGAGGGGACAATTAATGTCCAATACAACACACATAGTGTCAAGATCAACACTAGAACAAAAAACCCCTACAACATGATCATTGATAATACCCCATGTTGAATAACTCTCCGGTGTTGTTGGTATATATGAGTCCATACAGATAAGGCAAAATATCAAGTCACCTGAGATGTGTTAGGATGTTGGTTCACCAAGACTCGGTTATCATTTTCCAGAAAAACCCATGATACTTCCTCAAATTATAAAATAAGAGACTAATAACCTCACTACATATAAAGCAGATTAAATGAAGTCATCTCATGCAAACAGATCCTTTCCAAGTGCCAAGACGTCCAAGTAATTGACAAAAATGTGAAATAGCAAAAAACTGAATAAAATGTACTTGGAGAAGACTCTAGAAAAAGTGCATGTATGGATCTAAATAGCTCTAAAATACCCTTTTAACGCTGCTAGAATCACAAAAAATGGAGATATAAGAAAAAACTTATGAGCTCGAAAGCGTAAAATGAATATCTGAATTTGACTGAGAATAATAGAAACCAACAACAAAATTTAGTAATGAGACCTACACAATAGGAAAGTAGATGGAACTAGCTTTTCAACGATATCTTGTTTGCTCGATTTCGACACCATACGCCCAAGTTATGCCAAAAAGAAAAAAATTGCCTCTTAAGGAAAAAGAGGGCTAGGAGGGGGCTTAGAGGTGGTTGTACGACCAACTATATGGATGAAATTAGCGTGACATCAACCCATCTATAGGAATATTCTCTTTCTTGTCGAAAAAAAAATCATCTGTTGAAAAAATTTCAACATGTTGGAAGGTTATAGATGCTCAAAATATTATTTTTGGCTTGAGATTCTCTGGCACAGAATATTCACCACTGATTCACTGGGTTTTTGAATTTTATGGTGGGTTTGATTTTTATGCCGCTAGTTTTGTTAAGCCGTTGAGTTTCTGAGGGCGGGCCAATTTTTTGGTGCTAATGAGGCACAACGTTGTAAAAGCTTTTAATAAGCCTGCAGGTGTTGTACGCACCTGCAACACTTTTTTTTTAGGCAAATTTAAAAAAAAAACCTTTATTTATTTTTATTTCCTAGAAAATTTGATTAAAATCATAATTTAAAAACCCTGCTCGTACCTAATTGCCTAAGAAATTTATTGAACATTAAGTCCTATCCTTCTTTCACTTGTGCAGTTATTTCATTTTTTCTCTTTTGGAGAAGAGTTTTTTCCATGTGGTTTTCTCCTTTTCTCTAGTTATGAGAGATTCATTTATTTGTAAGTGGATACCTCATCATGACTTGTATTTGAGACCCATCTATGTATCCATCATTACATTCTTCATCAGGGTTTTGTAGCTTCCCCCTAAGTTGATCATTAAGGGGGTGTTGGAGTAATTAGGACATCACTTGATAATTAATTAATTATTAAGTCTCTTATTACTTTATTCATTTAAGCTAAACTTAGGAGTGATTTTTTATTAATTAGATTGGATGAAATATAAGTCAAGTTGTCTCAGTGCAATCCTCATCCAAGGTTTTCTTTTTCATGTTTTTATAAGCATGCACATTCATTGTAATCATTCAATCCAATGTAATTCCATTCAATTCATTGTAATTGCAGGTTAATCTCAATATCATATGCTTGTGTGATACTTGTGTGGATTCAATCTTTTCTCTCTTGGTTGCATAGCAAATTAGTTGCTTTGATCTCTCAAAATTTGAATAAGAAGTCACATATATGATGCTCTAATACCACGTTGCAGTCTATAGTTAACCCCACAGTTTCCAATAATCTTCTGCAACCAAAACACTTATCACAAATGAGAGATCAAAGCATATGATTTTCTATGCAACCAAGAGAGAAAAGATTGAATCCACACAATTATCACACAAGCATTTGATATTGAGATTTACCTGCAATTGTAATTAATTGAAAAAAATACATTGGATTGAATCATTACAATGAATGTGCATGCTTATAAAAGTATGAAAAAACAAATCCTAGATGGGGATTGCATTAGATTGTGATAAGTGTCTTAATCTCATGCAATGAGACAACTTGACCTATATTTAGTTCAACCTAATTAATAAAAAAATACTCGTAAGTTTAACTTAAGTGAATAAAGTAATAAGGAACTTAATAATTAATTAATTATCAAGTGATGTCGTAATTACTCCAACACCCCTCTCTCTCACCATTCATCCATCCCTCTCAAACCACATAAGGATAATTAAACTATTATATTTTGTATAAATTATTAAAATATATATTATATATTATATCTCTATTTAATAATTTATATAATAATAAATATAATATAATTTTTTTATATAAATAAATATAAAATTAAATAAAAATATATATACAACTATTAAACATATGATTCTAAAATATATTATTATTATAAATTTTTTAAATGAAATAAATATAATTAATAATAAACATAATAGTAAATATATTTAATTTAAATATAACATTTTATAATATAATATTATATTAGAAATATATAAATATAATATATTTAATATTATATATAATTTTATTTTATAATATTATATTAGATGTGCTCTCATGGATTGCAATGATTGCAAAATATGCACAAAATGGGGTTTTGCTATCATTGACCAAATTAACTATTTGGTAGTGTCCAATCATCTCTTAAACACTTTTGAATTGATATAAAATCATCTTACATTATTCTAATAGATTATCATCTGTTAATTAGACAAAATAACTTGATTCATCTCCTAAAAAAACCCTTTGATATAAAAATATAAAAAATACGATAAAAAAATGAAATGAAATGATTAAAATATTAAATTTTCATTTATAAAAATACAAATTTTCGTATCACAATAAGTTGACAACCTCTGAAAGACTTAAAAATATCTTCCAAAGAGATGCATCATCTGTATGTGAAAGATTTATCATAACTTATATGGAATGTTCTAGATTAAGTGTGAGCTGGAAACAAAACATCCCACCTTTTAAAGGTCTAATCAACCTTGGGCAAATGTGTATGTTTACATAATAAGGTAATATTATTCATTAATAGATTTACTATATAAATCCCTCTTATAAGCTTGCATGGGTTAAGATCATGCAAGCATATAATAGAAATTATAGAAGTCCAATCGAGAGAAAGAAAATATAAAGAAATGAATAAAGGGATGTGATATAATCCCATTGTTATCAATTCAAGTAATTTTTTCAATTTTTGGAATTCGTTTACTTCTCCTGTTTGTGTTCTATAGTTTCAGAATATCTATTTTACTAATTATGGAATGATATTGAGTTAGAGCTTGAAGTTTCTTAAATAAAGAAATAAGGGAGAGAGTCTAATAATGATTAAGATATTAAAGTTATGATAGTATTGATATTCTGAAAATCTAAATAGATTTTCAATAGTAAAGTACTATTAGTTATAAGAGAAGATCTAATAGTTGAACAACTAATATTAATAATTGAATAAAATGTGTATTATATTAAAAAAGCAACACATCATATGATGTTATATTGATACACTATAAACATGATTTAATATGCAAAATTATTGGTTCCTAATGTAGAACAATTGGTCTAGCTTTTTTTTGGGTCTATTATGATACTTCAACAAAAAGTGTGCTAATAAAATAAGTTTGACAATCATAATGATGGAAAAACAAAATATTTAAATTATCCACATTCTTAGTCGCTTGACAATATAAATTTTTAGTGCCAATGTTACACATATGTTGCCATATCAACTTGTAAAGTTAGGGTGCACCACTAGTAGGCCCTCTCTCCTATTGATTTTTTGCAATATTTGCGATAAATAAGGTAAATAAACTTTGTTAGTAGTTGATTTTTGTAAAAGAAGACTTTATTTAGTATGATAGGTGGGATGAACATATTTTTGGGTGATTTATATGACCTTACTTATTCACCATC
The DNA here is from genome assembly GCA_007115665.2 of Sequoiadendron giganteum. Classification (NCBI taxonomy): domain Eukaryota; kingdom Viridiplantae; phylum Streptophyta; class Pinopsida; order Cupressales; family Cupressaceae; genus Sequoiadendron; species Sequoiadendron giganteum. The sequence goes on along the minus strand of CM021100.1, from coordinate 514,655,498 downwards.
GATATAATAACACCCCCTTAAAAATGGGAAGGATTAGGCACACAAATTTGTTTATATGTGAGATTTAGATTTTCTAGAGGAATTCCTATCTCTATACACAAATTTTTAAATTTTGATCATATATTTGGATTCTTTATGAAAACTTGTTGGGGTTCACTCTTTATTGCATCAAGTATCCCTTTATTTGACTCGGCATATCACAATTGGAAGATGTGGGAGTTGAAATAGATTCAAGGTCTAGTAGGTAGCAAAGTAGAGTTCTAGTGATGGAAGTCTCTAAAAATAGTTGAAGCCACATGTTGAGCAAAGCACACATGACAATATCAAAATTAACTAACGATGAACCTAGGTGGGACTCAATGGAAGTGTTCAACATAGAAGATGTGCAATTATGGAGCAATTATTAGCTTTATGAAGAAGGTGTGGTGTCCTTGATTTCTCTTAAAATATTTAAAGCTAAAATTCCTATTTTAGGGGGTGTCAAAGCCTTATTGAATTTAAGGCATAACTCAAGTACTAAGGACATATCCCCTAAATAAATAAACTTCTTGTTTGAAGCCTAGGGCTTATTATTGGTGATTGATGCATTTGTTGGAAACATGAGCATGTGGGATAAGCACAAGTCATACAGTTATGCATTACAGTGATTTCATAAATGTCAACATTGTATTCTGGTATGAAGACCATTGTGCAGATAAGTTTGGATGGCTTGAGCATATTTGAAGATGATTATGAAAGGCAATTATGCAAGAAGGTTTGATTCGGTGAAGGTAATAGTTGTGGAAATTGACTAAGTATCAATTCAGGTGTTTCTATGTATAGGGGATCCGATATTTAGGTCCGCATTGGTCCACTGAAGAAGATCTTTGTCTATGCTTCTAACATATTAAGTATGTTGGTTGATAGAGGAACATAATTCCAGAGCTTCATCTTGGTTTGGCTCTTGGTGTGAAAGTTATGAGGAAAAAAAATTTGGATTGGTAGTTACAAGCATATTTTGATTCAGTGCATATGTTTTGATGAATCCACACTTCTCCGTGGATTGGAATCTAGCTTTTCAGTTTTGTAGGAAGGTTGAAAGGTGTTAGTAGCATGTATATTCCTATAGAAGAGGGGACCAACCACACCAAGGCCCTAGGTCATGGAGAGCTGAGAGCGGAGGGCTGCCCTAATCTACCTCAAGCTAGGCAAGTGTTTTAGGTCAAGGATAGAGAATGAAGCGCACTCTCAAGTGCTACTATCACTCTACTGATCTGAGAGATTCGATGGGGCTAAGTGAGAAAGTTTTTGGAACCCGAACTATACCTCAGACAACTCTCTATCCGACAACAACAACATAGGTCACGAACAATCACACGGTGCGCTGACGTCTCTCTAGGGTGTTGGCATTCATATGTCCAAAAAGTGTAAAGTACAGTGAGAGTCACAAAAAAGCCTACTAACTACTTAGCGATTAAAGTTTAAAATGCTAACTTGAATGATAATAAATAGAAAAAATAAAGTAACTAGAAAAGTAACTAAAAGGATGCTAGAAAGCAAAGGCGGTGAAGAACAACTCACTATGAGTCCAGTTCGCTAGCAAGCTCCACACGTACACGTACCTACACACAGTCAAGAGAGGAAAAATGTTGAGGTTGTATAGGGGTTTTCCCCAGTCAAATCCCCGCTTTAGGGTTTCCACCTCCACGAAAAGCCAGGAAAGCCATGAGATAAAAAATATGATAAAGAGAACAATGGAAAGAAATTGGACAATACAATGACACTATGCTACGTAAATTAACAAACAATATCACCTTATCAATTGAGGTGCCCTCAAGCATGTAGAGGAGGATGCAAGCTCGGTAAGGTCTACACTACCACAACAATGAAGAAGTAGTCCCTTGGGACACCAAGTTGTAATTCCAATGGTGGAAAAAGTGCAACAAGATGTGGAGAAGACGTGTAGAGCTTAAGAATGGTGAAGTGAAATCAAAACCAACATGTGAGATTTTCCAAAACTGTGTACAAGATGGAATGAATTAGAAAAGCATGTATTTGAAGAGAGTTTACAAGGGAAAGATCCGTTATTAGGTCGACAGGAATGTGTAAAGGTGTTACGCTTTGTCACCAATGGAGAGCATACCGTCTATATGGATTCTAGAGGTAGGAATCTATCAAGGGTAGTAGCATGCCACAAAGACGTTCACACATCGTGCACACGTCCCTAACATAAATTCTCCCATTGACACAAAGGATAAGTGCCAAGTGGATGTACTGCAGATAGGTGATGTGGAATTTCTTAGTCAGGTTTGATTTTCTAAGGTGGAGGGATGTAAAAGAGGAATTTGCAAGAGGGGTGCAAATTCACTCCTATAAATTTTTTCCCCCACTTTAGCGAGCATGAGTGTGACCAAAAAATAGTTGGTAAAGTACATTGAAGAGTTTAGAAATGTATACTTGAACCATCGAGGAAGCAAACTACAATCTGGCAAGCTCAAAAGTGCAAGGCAGGAAAACTCCACAGGTACTCTCTCCTGAGGAGGTTCGAACAAAGGACTCTGTAGATCCTTAGAACCATAGAGTTGATGAAAGTGCACCGAAGGCCCACAGAACAAGGATGGATAAATCTTGCAGGATGCAAGCACTTCACAGGTCCTTGGACCTACAAAAAAGGCACCCCCAGGTACTCTCTCCTAAAGGAAGCTCAATGTAGGGGACTCCACAAAGTCAGACTGGAAAGAAACTTCATAGGCACACCTGCAAAGCAACATGTTAATCTGTAGACAAAAATGTTAGATGTCAAAAAGTAGCCACACATGCAGACAAACAAGTAGACAGTCACGCACATAGTCGAAAATTGAAGGAATATCTATCAAATGGGCCCTTGGGAACCCTTCAAAAGAAAAGGGGTCCACTCAAGGGACACTCAGTTTGAAAGAGAGCATTTTTCGCAAATCAATTCAACATCAAGGAATCCTTTTGAAAGATGTTCACTTCATCAAGGAATTCTAAAGGAAGAAGGTCCCCTCACAAGGGGAAGGTCAAAATTCACCCGTAGGAAAAGGCGCTCCCTCATCAGAGGAAGGCTTTTCAAATTCTTTCTTTGCGAACCCATGATAAAGGAAAAATATTTTGCTAGGGGTCCTTGTTGAGGAATGTGATTTTTGAAAAATATTTTCAAAAGATTTTCGAGAGAAGATTTGTTGGCCACCGAATGCATTTTTTGAAAATCGAAACAACATGAGAGCCCCCTCTTAGGATGGTGCATGCTGAATGTAGAGGCATGTGGCATCCTAAGGAGAGAAAAGCAGGAATGAAAAAGTGATGTTGTGGCCCACAAAACATAGTAAGATGTAACCGTGGTAATGTTTTCACACACATGAGAAAAAAAACATCACGAAACAAGCATAAGAGATAAGAGAACAAGAAATGCAAGAAGTAACAATAACATTATGAACAAGGGACATAGGGGCGGTTTGATAGTTCGGGGTAAAAAATATTCATAAATATAAATAAATAGATATAATAGTATATAAATGAACTATCATCAACCCCCTACTATATTAGACCATATGAAGAATGCATGAGAAGACAAAGTAAAAATAAAAAAATTGGGCCAACATGGATGGGAAGCCTAAATGCCCCCAACACTTTGCATCATCCCCAATCGTCGAAAATCAATACACATAATATCGAAAGAATGATGTAACAAATAGAGGAAGTTTTATGACACATAAACACTCATGTATCCAAGAACCTACGAGGGTGACAAGGGTCATCCGAGAACACATAACACAAGTACGAGGAAACACAAACACACACAATTTACTCTATAGATAAAGAAGAGGTGCCACCCTAGTCCTCATCAACCAAGAGGTCATCAGTCTCCCAATCTAGATCATCATAAGGGGAAGATAGATGATCTTGCAAGGGCAGAATATCAAGGGGGTAACCCTTTGACCCCCCCCCCCATAACAAGAGCTAAGGAAGGAGGCCCCTCGAGGTCTTCTCCACTTAGTTCTTATGGCGTAAAAGTCAACGATTTCATGAAGATCGTTGATAAGGCCGAGACCTCATCTAGAGAATTAAACATGGACTTCACAGGGGTGCCATGTGTTAACTTAGTGGGTGAGGGAGGCGGTGCCTGAGATTCACTGCTAAGCTCACTGAGAGACTCGAGAGTAGTGAAAAACTCTGAGGATGCTAGAACTTCTTCCATCACCAAGACGACACATGCTAATGCAAAACCACCCTCTGAAGAAGGTGAAACCCTATTTCGAACCCCATTACTAGCAAGGCCATCCTCCATCTTCCGCTTCGTCAGAGGATGTGAAATCCCAATGAACAAGGCATAAGGTACAAAGGAAGATGAGAAAATTGCAACGGACACAATTGAGGTATTCAACATGTCCACGGGCTTTGAAAATGGTAGGATGTCTAGGAGGGACATTAGGAGGGGTGACTCGATTGAAGGAGCAGTGAACACCTACACCTTTTTCATGTGAGTGTCATTTATGCTCGCAATAGGAGCCAAAAGCAACACCGAAGCTGAAGGAACGAAAGTAGAGGGGATGGGAGAGGAGGATACGATAGAAGGTGCTAGAGAAAAAACTGTTGACTCCCCTTCTTTCCTTTGCAAAGAGACCTGCTCAGTGGCCAGATCCTTTCATCGACACTTGCACTCACACGCAAGGTGGTTCCTGTGACTTTGGGAGGTAGAGCCCGAAAGTTGAGATGGAACAGAGGACTCCTGTTCAACCATTAGAGTGTCCATTGCAGCCATTTCTGTGAAGGGAGGGAATCTTGGATGGGAATAGGAGGGATAGGTTGAGAGGATGGAACGACATCGGGGGGGAGCAGGCTCTAACGCCTCAACAACGAGCCTCTTCCCATTCACTGCCTTGGTGGAAGGAGCAATAGGAGGCCGCAAAGGTCGATACATAGAGGAATCTTCATGAGGACCATCCCCTTATCGTATTAAATGGGCCAAGGAACCAAGGGTAAGACGAGAAGTTCGAATCCTAGATGCTTAGGCTTTTGCCAAGTGGGCACCATCGAGTTCTCTAGCAAACACCTAGGAGAAGATGATGATGTCACTGTACCAAGGTGAGAGGAAGTGACAACAGAGACAATGAAAGAGGAGGAAGAGGAACCTTGAGCATGCTTCTCTTCCTCCCTTCTCTAAGCCAAGGTGGCATCGTTGTCAACCTTCAAGAAAGCCCTATGCGAGACAACATAGGGAGAAGGAGGGTATCTAAACTTAGACATTATGCCCCCTCGCTTGTACTTCACATAGGTTTGGTACAAGATGTTCATCCTAGGAGGAAGTAGACCAACGAGCGCAGGCCAGAAGTGATCCAATGAGTAGCCACCACGTGCAATTGGCGGTTTATAGCTAGTATCGTGGAATACATGCACTGTACCCACATGGATGAATTTCAAACATTTATGAACCACAGAGGGGACTGCATTCATAGCGACCAACCAGGGGATACCCAGTTTCACCCTGAAGAGTTCAGACCCAAGGATCATGTCAAACAATAAATTTACGGATTTTGGTCCAACTAGAACTGAAAAGGTGATGCAGTCGATGGGAGGTATGAAAATCTCATTGTGTGTACGGATGGTATTCCTAGATTCGTCATACCTAGATCTTTGTGCAAGAAGTTAATCAACATAATCTCCTCAATGATGACATTCACCTGACATGTTGGGTCAACAAGAACACTTGTTACAGTGTTTCCATTGATTCATGCGGGGATGTATAAGGGAGATGGCTTTGTGTTATAATTCATCGGAAAGTCCTGCGAGGTGAAATTTATGCTAGGGGATCCATTCGCAGGTTGCACGGATGGAATGGGAAAATGTAAAAAGGAGGCCATCACGTATACTTAGATAGAACTTTCACAGAGCCCCCAAGGGCTTTGCAACTAGACCGTGACCCAACTAAGGTTTCATTCCACGATACCTATGGAACCTTCCAACTATGCCACTAGGGGTCGTAGGTTGGGTTGCAAGGCTAGGCGCCTCACAACACTTTCACCCACAATACCCCTAGGAAATGAGGAAAGTGTCTTTCAACACTACTAAATGGAACCAAAATGGTTCACATCGGGTTCACCAAAATGTAGAAGAGGGGGACCAACCACACCAAGGCTTCAGGTCATGAAGAGCCAAGAGAGGAGGGCTGCCCTGATCTACCTCAAGCTAGGCAAGTGTTTTAGGTCAAGGATAGAGAATGAAGAGAACTCTCAAGTGCTACTGTCACTCTACTAATCCAAGAGATTTTATGGGGCTAAGTGAACAGGTTTTTGGAACCCGAACTATACCCCAAATAGCTCTATGTCTGAGGATAGTAGCGTAGGTCAAGGATGACAACATGGCCCGCTCATGTCTCTCTGGGGTGCTGGCGTTTGTAGAACCAAAAAGTGTAAAGTAGATAGAGAGTCACAAAAAATCCTACTAACTACTCAGTGGTTAAAGTTTAAAATGCTAAGTGGAATGATAATAAATGGAACAAATAAAGTAACTAGAAAAGTAATGAAAAGGATGATAGAAAGAAAAGGTGGTGAAGACCAACTCACTGTGAGTCTAGTTCACTAGCAAGCTCCAGATGTACACCTACCTACACAGAGTAAGGAGAGGAAATTTTTTGGGGTTGTATAGGGGTTTTCCTCAGTCAAACCCCTGCCTTGGTGTTTCCACCTCCATGGATAGCTAGGAAATCCATGAGATAGAAAATACAACAAAGAGAACAATGGAAAGAAACCAAACAATACAATAACACTATGCTACATAAATCAACAAACAATATCACCTTCTCAATTAAGGTTCCCTCAAGCACGTAGAGGATGCAAGCTTGGTAAGGTCTACTTTACTGCAACAACGAAGAAGTAGTCCCTCGGGACACCAAGTTGCAATTCCAATGGTGGAAAAAGTGCAACAAGACATGAAGAATACGTGTAGAGCTCAAGAATGGTGAAGTGAAATCAAAACCAACATGTGAGATTGTCTAGAATTGTGTAGAATATGGAATGGATCAGAAAAGCATGCATTTGAAGAGAGTTTAGGAGGGAAAGAGCCATTCTCGGGTCGACAGGAAGGCGTAGAGGTGTTACACTTTGTCGCCAATGGAGAACATAACATCTATGTAGATTCCATAGGTAGGAATATGTCAAGGATAGTAGCACATCATGCAAAAATTCGCACGCCGCGTACACGTCCCCAACAAAAATTCCACCACTGACACAAAGGAAAAGCGCCAAGTGGTTGTGTTGTAGATAGGTGATGTGGAATTCTTAGTCAGGTTTGATTTTCTAAGGTGGAGGGACGTAAAAGGGGAATTTGCAAGAGGGGTTCAAATTAACTCCTATACAATTCTAGATGGCATAGATTTTGGAGGTATGAGTGTTCAAGTGTGGATGTACAGTTGGTAAATTTTGTAATTAGGTCATTACTGGTGTCGACCTAATGAGTTGGGTATGTTGTGGAGGATGAACATGTGTTGATCTATTATGTGAGTGCTATTTTGGGTCCATGTCGACCTATTTCAAATTGTTATGGGTTTTGAATCTTGGCGCGAAGCGTGTATGTATGGACCTTGAGTCGACAAATTACATTTTGTATATTACATCTAATTATGTTGACTTAATTAATGTTATAGATGAAGCAGATATATAAGAAGGATATTTTTTGATGTTTTCCAGAGTATGATATGTGATAAGAGTTTGTGGATGCGAATTGTGTGAACATAGAGTGAATGCAAAGCAGAGAAGAGTATTAATTCATATTAGTATGAAGTGTGTGAAATTGGTATATTGAGTTTTAGTGGAACTTTACTCCAACATACAATAGATGCATTTTGTAATAGTTCAAATTTGGCTATGTGTCACAATCTCTTCTATCCTTTCTTTACTTAGCATGGGCACTGAGTCCACTTGGATAGTGAGTCCACTTGCAGTGAGCACTTTTGTAATATATTATAATCGGTTATAATATATTGTGAGCTAATGCTCACCATGGTTTTTCTCATTTTGGGGTTTTCATGTAAAAATATTGGTGTTCATGCGTTATGTTATGTTATTTATTTCATTCATGCTTTCATTCATTACTGCAAGTTGAATATACTATGAGGATTAAATGCTTAAATGTTTAAGTGGTTTAAAAGAATATTGATTCGCCCTCCTCTTAGTATTCTGGGTGTTCAACACTTATTTGGTTAATTGGTGTGATTTATGAGGTAGATATTGAGGCTTATATGGCATGATCCTATTTAATGTACATTTATAGTTATTTGACATTTGAGTTGACAACTTTTGAAGGTTAAATGCATCACTTCTTATTTTTTTTTTTTATAGTCCAATGTGACATTTATAAACTAAAATGTGTTACAATTTCCATGTTTTATAGAAGTGATTGACAAGTGTGAATATCACTACACTATTTTTTTTTTTTTTACTATTTAAATGAAATTAAAATTAACAAATTTCAAGAAAATCACAATTTGACAAGTGGTGAGAAAAAGGGGACATTTGGCATGTAGATGTGTTTTCCCACCAATTTTTAAAATTTTAATTGTTTTAAATTTAGGAACTATTCTTTATGCACTAGCAAATTGATCCTAAAATGACAACATCTTTGTGATACAAAGTTCATTTTCATCCATTTTTTAAGGTTGGAAAGCGTATTATGAGCTCTATACAATAGTATAAGATAAAAGAGTTGGAATTCATTTAGAAATGTGGATCTACAATTATGAACATTCTTTTTGAACAAATATTACATTGGAGCAACTATAAGTAGTTAGTGATAGCTATGCAACTCATTTTCATTAAGGTTTAAGAACATTTCTAATTTTCAATAAAATATATGCTTATCATAAGAAAAGCTTGTAACATTTCATATTCGAGAAGAAAAATTCATAACAACATTAACATACATGTGGCCCTTTAGTTAGGGAACTAAATTTAAGGTAAAAAGAAACCTATTGAGAAATGAAAAACATTAAAAGTTTTTAATGCTAAATATGAACTAGGTCATTTTGAGTATGCCAAGAATTATTCAATCTCAACTTGAATATTTTGAAATGATTGATGGATAATTGCTAAAATAGATGACTTCCGACATAAATTATTTATTTTGGAGAGAATATGGAAGATAGATAAATGTGAAAGTTACTCTTTTGTCTCATCAACCCTTATGATATAGTATTGGCTACTTTCCATATCATAGAGTCAATGGAGATAGACAATGTAAAGAAGATGGAATTTAGAGAAACATGCAAAATTACCCTACAAGATTACAACCTTTAACACTATACATCACATCCATGTAGCTAAAGGAAGGTATAAAAAGTGTTGATGAATGAACAATGAGAACGTACACTAATAATTATGCCTATGTCTGTTGAAGCTCTAATTGCTCATAATGATAATAAGAATTGGACTCTTGATTTTATTTGAACAAATAACATTATGAATGATAGTATTTTATTTACACAAAAATACAAATGGTGAAAATATACATATCTCTAATATTTATTTTTAGAAGTTGAAGGTAATGGTAGAGTTAGGGTTCCTAATGTAGTCATAAACAATGCATATTATGTTACTTGATTGTCATACAATATTTTTTCCATCAAGTGATAATGATATAAGGAATTTATGTTTTGACCTAAATAATGTATTTTAAAAACATTGAAAATGATCATAAAGTGTTTGGAAGGATTGTTATGTTGAAAATATTGACTTAACTAAAAAATTCCTTTGTTATCTAAGTCAATTTTTTTTACACTAGTATAAAGCTGGTTCTTTTTGGAAGGAAAGCATCTTGTTACAACCTTACTATAGAAATGATAATATCATGCTAGAAATATCCAAATATGCATTAAATTTAAAAAATAAAATCTTTTACTAAGTTAAAAAATAAAGCTAATGAAGAATGCTTTTTACAGGAAATGAGATTACATGATTCAAAAATTGAGTACAAAACCAAGAAAAGCAAGAATAAAGGAACTTGGTGTCAAATGAGAAGCCCATTGTCTAGGATTTTGGAATTTCATGCAGATATATTTATTTTATGTTTTCATCCACTCCATGCACTATCATTCAATGCACACATTTTTATCCTAGAGAAGCAAGAAATTGGACTGTTTAGCCTAGAGAATAGTTTTTGTACAATAGGGAGATAGAGGTAGAAAAACTAAAGGCTAGGAGGTATTGGAATATATAGATATGTTAGAAAATTAATTTATTCCAAAATAATTAGAAGAAAAATAGAAATGATATGGAAAAGGTGAAACAAAAAATCCTTTGTGTGGTTGAATCTTCCAAACACCCATATCTATGAACACAAAAATGGGTTATAACTTCTTAGGAGCTTGTTTTGAATGGTCAAGCCCTTAATCTTGGCCTTTTGAGCTCCATGGACAATTAAATAAAAAGAGAGAAATAATGCGTTCTCTCATTTAATGTGCATCAAAGACTAATAACAACAAATAAAAGAAGCTATAAGTGAGAACTCCCTTGTCTATGAGGAGCTACAACCTAGTGCATGTAATAAACTTTTAGAAAATGAAAGTACCAAGACATATTACCAAATTGAGATAAATTATATAGAGATGAAATATTATTTAAATAGGATGAATAGATCAATAAAATAATATCACCAACATGAAGTAGAGAAGAATTAACATATGAAATTATTAATAAAGATCCAATAGTATGTAGCTTCAACAAGTTTCAATAATGAAATTTTGATCTACAAACTGTAGCCAAAAGAGCTAAGAATTTTTTTTGATAGATAAAGCTAAGAGAGGAGAGTAATTGATTTACATGTCCAAATCTAAAATTAGGGTTTCACAAGAGGGTTTCTTAGAAGGTGAAGTATCACACTCCAATGGAAGATGCGTTTTTTGAGCAAAAGAATGTTACGACATGCAAAAATAGGTAGCTGAATGGAAAATTGACATTTTGAAGTCTAGAATCTTACAAGATGCTAGCACATCACATGGATGTGTTGAGGGTGGTTTTAACACTTCCAACTTGCTAAGTAATAATAAGCTATTACTTCTCTTGAAAAGTAAATAAATTACTTCAAGGTTCTGTTCTAGTCAGGTCTTGACTACATGAGACAACACAGTGTTCGTTGCCAACATATTTCACAAGGGATCTATTATTAGCTTTTCTGGAAAATGATATTTAAAACATGCAATTTCAAAATAATGATTCTAGCAATTTAATAAACACTTTGTATGTTCAAATCTATAGTAGATTTGTATCAATTTTATGCTCTTTAATTGATTCCAAACTTGATTCAAATAAAATTCAAAAGATAGATAGGGTAACAAGGAATTTAAATAAATTTAATCTAACGAACAATGATAGAAAGTGTTTCACAAATTAGATCTGAGCGTTTAATTTTTTTTTTTCCTAACCATCATTAGAGTAAATAGAAATTCACATATTTACTATTAGAAATGATGTAATATTATAACGAAATCAAGCAACACATCAAATTTTCATATTTTATCAAATTAGAACGTTGTCAAGTATGCATAGATTTGAGACAAAACCTTGCTTAATTCTAGAATAACTCACAAGATTTCATTAATTTATCAACATAGATTAAAATGAAACAATCATATACCATTACCATGATACCAAATTGAGATGCATGCAAAAATAGGCGTAATCCTTTAATTAATCAACAATTTTAGACCTCCACAAAGTTAGTAGGCAAATCTACGCTGAGAGTGTATAAGTTCGTTTACAAAATTACATCAAAATCGGATCCTTTGAAATGATCCAAAATCAAAATTATATAGAAAATCAAGTTCCTATAATTGTGGATCTGACAAAAAAGCTAACTGGAACTAACTCCAGTGCTTCAGTTAAAACAAAAGAAAACCAAAAATTAAATAAAATCAAAACTAGGTGCTCCAGTTTGAGTATCAATTTAGTTATGCTAAAACTTAGGGAATGAAAAAAGCTAACTAAAAGTAACTAAAGTCTAACTAAAAGTAACTATTAGCTCCCAAAACTTCCAACGCCAGTTTTATTCTTTCATTTGGGCATGGGAATTTTCAACAACTTTTTATTGAAGAACATATATAAAAAGCACACAACAAAAGCCACATATTTTGTCTCCAATTACTTGGTAAAGTTGTCAATGAATACTGACACTACTTTGTTCATTGTTTCCATCGCTAGCCCTTTGTGATACTAGAGTTTTACCTTCTAATCAAATGCTGATTTTTCCATTTTTTGTTGTAAATCTCTGAAGGAAACCAACTCCTCTTGAAGTGACTGGAGTTTCACCTTCTTATTCATTATTTCTTCAATACCTGCCTATGTGACTTGTCCTTACATATAGTTTTGTAATTATTCAACCATTTTGTCACGATCTCTCATCAACACAAGGGTTTCCCAAAATGTACAATCTAAGTCTTTAATGGCTTGGTGAATGTTGTTCATTGTCCTCTCAACCTAGCTCCCATATTTGTTCAACTTATCCTTGCACTTATTCAAGATTTTGACCTGAAACTCAACAACTCTTACCCATTCAAGCAATTTGTCTTGATCGTCTTCTTCAATGACAATAGCCTTCAGGAGTTCCTCCATTGATGTCTCCTTTATTTGATACAAAATAGGGATGTAATCCTCCCATACCAATATTTCATCATCAATGGTTAGCTCAATTTGCTGAGCTACATTGTCTTCATCACTAACATAGTGATAAGGCTATTATTTCTTTTAGCACTTGATCGACCAAGGTAAAAAAATTAGTTTTCCACTATTGCACCGTAGGAATCCAACAATCTGGGTTAGAATGTCAAAACTCACCTTTCAATGCAGCCTATAGTGTGTGGACTCACGATCAGTAGTATTGACTGATCTAATCAAATTTCTTATACACACCATGAGATGTGCTACCTAAGCTTTCAGCTCTTCTTTAGTGTTTTCGTCCTTCTACATCCTATTCAAAATTATAGAAATGGAAATTTGGAGACACTATTGTTCTCCCTCCCTTGTTTGAATAACCAAATCAACATGTCTGATCTGGTAATCCTCCAATCTCATCTCTAATTCTAACTTGTCTACCAATGGAACAAATTTTTTTGCTATTCTATTACTCTGTTGATCCATGGATATGGTAGATATTCTTCGAGCTCTTTTCCTTCTTTGGAACAGGGATTGGAAAGCTTCTATCAAAATGCTCAGACTTTGGTCTGGGCTTTCTACATACATCCTCTAGCATCTTTTAATAGTTTGATTTAACTAGATGGGAAAAACTAGGAACGTTTCTCTATGAGGAGAAGTGGGGACTTTAGTATTATGGGATCCTTTGACATCATCTTCTTGTTCGGCCTTCCATTGCTCAGTTTTAGCTCTAACCTCTTCTTCTTCATAAACCTTTTTAGTAGGGGGTTTCCTTTGTGCTTCCTCTTCTCTTTGAGGTTCAATTTCTATTTCTCCCTCCTCTCGCATCACTTCTTCTTTAGTATCCTTAGGAATTTATTCCTCTCTTGATGGTGGTTCCTCTTTAGGGAGAGGAGGAGGAGGAGGTGTATCAAGTGGAGGAGAGGGAGGTTTATTTTGGGGTGATGGAGGAGGTGATGGAAATGGGGATTCATGGGGAGGATTGGAGGAGTAATTTTTCTTGGCTTCCCTCTAGGAATCCCTCTCTCTAATTTCTTCTTTGGTACATTTGTTTCTTACTAGGGCCTCTTCCTCCTCAAGTTCTTCCTCACTGTCCCAAATAGTTATTGGGTCCATTTCCTTCTTTTTTTTACCTACCACCTTACACTAATGAATTTGACCCCGATTCTCGATGGCCGTTCATCAGAATTTCGATGATCTATTGTTGGCCGACCGACGAATCATAGAAATCAGCGCCGTCACTCACTTTTCGTCTATATCCTGACGGACTGTATAACGTTGACCTACTGACACAAGCTCATCAGAACCGAAATGCCATTTTTGTCGATCGCGCTATGAACAATGGCTGGGCCACGGGTGGCATACCTTCGCCAAAGCGTCAGAGCAGCAACACACATTCATTGGAACCGTGACGCCCTTTTTGTTGATCGCGCGACAAACAGTGGCCGGACCACGGGTGGCATACCTTCGCCGAAGCAAAGGAGCAGCGACATAGATTCGTTAGAACCGTGACGCCCATTTCGTCAATTGCGCGACAAACAATGGTTGGACCATGGGCAGCATACCGTCGCTGAAGCATCGGAGCAGCGACATACATTCGTCGGAACCGTGATGATAGTGTCATCGGTCTAGCAATGAACAATACTTGGAGCACGGGTGGCATACCTTCGCTGAAGCATCAAAGTAGTGACATATAGTCGTCTGAACCGAGACGATAGCATCATCGGTCTAGCGATAAATAGTACCCGGAGCACAGGTGGCATACCATCGATGAAGCATCAGAGCAGCGACAAACAGTCATCGAAACCATGACGATAGTGTCATTGGTCTTACAACAAACAGTGCCTGGAGCATAGGTGGCATACCTTTGCTAAAGTGTCAGAGCAATGACATACATTCGTCAGAATCGAGATGACAGTGTCATCGCTCAAGTGACGAACCACACCCGGAGCACGGGGGACATACCTTTTCCAAACCGTCAGATTAACAACATAAGTTCATCGAACTCATGACAAAATAGGAAAGTCATTATGGTGAAAGCTCATCGCACTCATGACGAAATAGGCAAGTCATTATGGAAAAATTTTGTCAGATACATTGCAGAATCGTCAGACATTTTTTTTGGTTCATCGCAATTTCGATGGAACAATGCAATTTAAAAAAAAAGAAAACTATTCGTTGAAATGTAGGCATATCGGTGAAAGATCAAGACTATTACAGTGATCAAAATTTCCTGAGAAGATATATCGGGAGGATTGGATTTTGGTCTCAGCGATGACGTTTCATCGGCGAGATACACATCTTGTCTCATCGACGAAGCACAAGGGAAGCATATCGGCAAGACATATACCATGGGAGTAAGTTCTGAATGTCTACCCGACCCGCTATGTGACACCGATAAGATTACATCGGTAGGAATCTTGGCAACATAGTTGAGATCAAAAGAATAATCATCGGGGAGACTCACCACGTCGGGGAAACTATAGAATATCCTAGCGATACATGATCTCTTATCGATGAAGATACAAAAGGATCGAAATACTTATCGGGGTGACTCTGGGCGATATATAAAAGTAGTAGGAGGCTCCAAAGTGCATCCATAGGGATAATGACAGGACATAAGGATAGGTCAATCAAAGAGAGAAAGTTGATGTGCCAAGACCATGAGCATTTAATAGGGCTAGTAAAAGACAAGACGGATTGTCATCAATGCTCAGATTTAAAGGACAGATTGGAAGACCTCATTATGAAAATTTAGATCACAATATGATTAACCCTGTTTGGACAAATGCAATGACATTGGTGTCAAGAGTTAAGAGGCCATTCAACTTTGCATTTCAATAAATTATTGTATGCATTGAGTAAGTGTTTACAAGGTAGAAAAAGGACTATCATATGACTGTTTAAAATATCAAACAACATGTCAGTTGTTGTGTTTAATTAGGCTTATAGAGGCAGGGATTTATCATTTTTTGCATACATCTGTAGTCCAAGCTCTAGGCCTGCATTATTTGGTTACTATGTATGAGAAATGAGCAATGAATAATTGTAGAATATGGAGGCTATGGATGATATTATGATGGCCACATTTGATGTTGATCAACAATTGGAGCAAAATATAAAACCTATGAAGAGTCATGAGATTAAGGGGACTGTCATGGACAACAAGCACAACCTACGAAGTGGATTCTAACTTTGCTAAAAAAGAAAAAATCAAACTAGTGAATATTAAACTACACACTAGAATCTAAATTTGTGGAAAATGAGCAATTTGGTGAGAAAGAGTACTTGCAGTGCGTCTTGGATACTTAGCTAGTGTACTAAAAAATAGGATTGCAAACCCAAAATTATTCTCACTCTGGAAATTCAATAGAAAAATACAGAATGTTATCCTGGATACTTAGCTCTTAGACAATCAATAAAATAATATGAGCATGATTATGAATGGTTTTACCTGGCCACTCTTGATCTCCATGTTTGAGAGCCTTCTCTTTAAGACCCCATGAATCCAATTTGATCCATTGCTTCCAAAAGAGATATTAATGTGTAAACAAGGAGCCACATTTAGACAAACTGGTTGTTGATTTCTTCTAAGAAATTTAGAGACTACATAAAGAAGATACCTGATGGGGATCATGTGGGCTTCCTAGAGAAAGCACTGCACTATGGCCTCAAGCAACAATGAAAACTTTGGATTAGCTTCACAGTAAATCCTAACAACATGACATTGAAATTTGCTCAGGTACTAGGTCCTCTCCCCTAGATTAAATTAAGGAAAATATTATTGTAAACACAATATGTATAGAAGAATATGAATGTAAAGGAAAATGGATATTAGAAAAACATAAATGTAAATAAAAGTAGTGTGAGAAGAAAATGAATCTAAATTGGTCTTGAACAAATAAAATCATACCCAATTAGCATTAAGTTATACTAACCTTGTACTCATTGCCATTGTCAATCTTGAAGGTTACTTTGATGCCTTCTGCAGAAACTCTCTGGCCACGAGGCAAGAGAAGGCGGGAAAACCAAGTGTATATTGATGACTTCCTGACAATCAAAAAGAAAGAAGCAACCAGTCAACCCTATTAGAATAGAATAATCTTATGAATTGATTTTATTTGTTTTACTGGCTAATGGATAGTGGACCTAGTTCTCTTGAATTGAGATACTACTAAGATGTGTTGACTGGTGATTTTAGACTACCGATATTCTGCTTCAATCTCTATAAGTTACTTTTGTCTTAAATATATTCAAGATAACTCTACAAAAAAAAATTCCCTGATCTCTTAGAAATTATGCAGATTATTTTGTTAATACTTCTCCATTTTGATATTTTCTTTCAAAAATTCATAGAAAGATATGTAATGCCATATTTGAAACTTACATATTTTAATTTTACTAGTTCTGTATTATAGTATATGATTCCAACAATTGTGAAACACATAGGCAATATGCTGGATGAATGAAGTAAACTATGCAATTGGCAGGTGTAAAGCCAAATTCCTTAACCCTTGCCAGCATCCTTCTTTCCTGTTTTAAAACATGTGCTTTGGAACAGGGCATGAAAATCCATGTAAGTATAATGAAAAGAGATTTTTGTCAGATATTATATTACAGTAAGTTGAATGAATGTAAGTAGAGATATTTTAGCATACCTGCAGATGGTACAAAATTTCATGGTTAAGTGGAAGCCTCCCATCAACAAAAAGATCCAAATATCCTGTGTATCTATCTCAATTGAGCCTCTAAACCCTTCAAGAGCTGTCAAATTTTCCACTAACCTATTATGCACAAAAGTCAAATTTTAGAGACCACTAAAATAAAAATAAAAAACATTACATTATGATCCAAATCCACACACAACACAATGTTCATAGTGAAAATTTAGCACTTTCTTTCATCTTTGCATATTGATTTGATGCTTCAAACGATGCATTTCTTATATTGAAAAGTGCATTACTTACCTTATTGAGCTTCTCTTTGTTTTGAGAATAGTTTAATATTCTCTACTTAACAGGGCCAACCACGTGAAGGTGGAAGCTCATTTGGCCCCTCCCCCCCCCTCACATCACTCTCAATTCCCCATACCCAATCATATAACATTAATCATTCATTCATCCATTAATAACATATAACATTCATTCATTCATCTTGCATTAATAACATATAACATTCATTCATTAACATATTCACATTTATTCATTCATCCATTAATAACATATAACATTCATTCACTCATCCATTGATAACATATAACATTCATTCATTAACATATAACATTTATTGATTAACATATTCACATTCATTTATTAACATATAACATTCATTTTTTTAGTTTTTACATATTATCAAAAATATGTTTGTCATAATATGATTACAATCAATTTTTCTTTTGTTTCTTTTTTGCAGTTAAAAAAAGCTGAAGTGGAGTATCATTTTCAAAATCATCTGTCCCCCCTTCAGTTGTTCCGAGCTCTGCTCGTGATCTCAATGTATGCCTAGTTGTGTTCTCACAACGTGGACGCGGCTGCAAGGGGGGCCTACTGCAATAGCAAAAAAATGTTAAATTGATATGTTTTATTATTATTGTTACACGTATTTTATTAATTAAAAGAACATCAGAGTGGTGCTCTTTACCTGATTGGGCCACATCATGTTCCTGATATTGTCTTATAGCCTCATGCTCAACATATTGAACACCCTTGAAATCCTGATCTGGAGTTGAAACACGAAAGGTTACATTAATTAATACACCAATTGCAATTAAATATGTTTAAAAGAACATTAGAGTGGTTCTCTTTACCTGATGGAGCCACATCATGTTCCTGATCTTGTCTAGCCTGATCATGCTCAACATGTTGATCACGCTCTACATACTCTAAAGTTGAAACATGAAAGGTTACATTGATTAATACACCAAATGCAATTAAAGATGTTTAATTGTATTAATCCATACTGCATTTTATATAGCACATGAATACATCCAGTACCGAGATGCACACCATGGCCTTCATCGGCAGGTTGTGCTCCACCCTCACTAGGCTGCATTCCAATGTCATGTGCAGTATTATCATTGCTTATCTGTGTAAAACAAATAGGCACAATATTATGGTGGAAATTAATATTGAACAGATTGCACAAGTATTCAATTTGAAATAAACTTTATTGAGTTTATTTACCTGCATGTTGGATGCAGTGGAAGATTTTGTTTGCCTGGTCGAGACTTTTAGCTGTTCAGTCAGGGCTCCATAGCCTTGATGGAAGGCAATCTTTAGGTCCTCTTCTGTAGGCACTCTGTTGAAATCAAAGCCCTGCATTTTTGCATGCGATCATGAATTTTGCTTTTATGATGTGATAAAACCAAAATTGTTTGCAATTTATTATTTGGATGTAATATTTCATTTATTGATACTTAGAAATCATGCGACTATTTTCATATAACCACTAGAGCCAAGTTTGTGCTGCCCGTGTTTTTCTAGTCTTTCCTTTGTTGCCTTCGATGTGTTGGGAAGCCTATAAAAAAATTAAAATACATTAGATTATGTAAAAAGAAAGAGTAATCAATATATAATTAAATTGTTAATAGTATTACATACCTTGCTTGGCCCGGTGGTGTCTTTCCTTTCTTCTTTTCAGCCTTCTCCTTTCCATCCGACACCAAGTCCTTCCACTCCCTTTTCAGAATCATGGGGGGATGCTTTTACTTTCTCTTCTTCTCTAAATGTGACCTATATTGGTCCCTCACATACTTTAGATAGGTACCAGCTTTCTTAAGGACCTTGGTTCAGTTGAATGTTTTATCACCGAACAACACAACTAAACGGTTAATGAGCTCATCTTTTAAATCTTGATTTTGGGCATTCCACCGTGTACATATGGTGGGCCCGAAGAGCTCCAATGTAGTATCACTTAGATGTTTATTAAAAAAATCATTTCCTGCAAAATGATCATGGGATCATTAGTCTATAAAGAGTGATCAATAAGTAAATTTCAATTGGATTATATATAATAATAATTAAAACATTTTAAAGTACCTGGGACCTTCTCTATCTTTATGGGATGGAAATCCTCGGTCACCACAAATGTGACCGACAATGTTCCCATACTAGTAATACAGGAAAATCCAGGAAATGCTGCTAAAATATCACCAGTACTAGCGGCCTCTGTATCCAAAGGTACTGACACATGTAGTGGCATGTGTTCATTGCCAGACGGTGGACTAGTGAATGCCTGCATGGTATGTGTTGCCGACATTTCGGTCGACAATATAGGCACGGATGATGGGGCCAGATGATGTGTTGTATGTGCAAGAAGATCAATATTGACACTTGTACCATCCCCTACTTCTCGGGAAACACTTGCAATACCTTGATCATGACCAGCAGCATGACGAGGACACAAATAATCTTGTAAAAACAACACATATTTTAGTTCATGACATAAAAGAGTACAAAATATAAAACCATGAATGAACTTATGTTATAATTAAAGATCTCATGACAACTTACTTGCAAGTTTTGTGTTCTCACAGACAATATTTTAACCCTTTCTCTTATCTCATCTGTTTGAGGCACTACGAATACCAACTTAAGGATTTCTTGATTGCATTTTTTTTGGGCCTTCCTCACCATATCCATAGGGTTTGTGGAAAATACGATGTCATCATCACATAATAGTGAGTGCACCTCCATATGGATGTTCTCCTATACTGCTAGTGCCTTTCCTCGATCAACCGACTGCAACAAGAATATTAAAAACATTATCAAAATTAACCCAATAAACTCATGAAAAAAATATAATAATAAAACATTTTCTTTGTATCTAATTTATACAATTACAATGAGGTAAACCTATTGGATAGAAGCGCCTGAAGATGGATCGCGATCTATGCTCTGGGCTAGATCCTTCCTTGTATGATCAATGTCCTGCTGTGAAAAAAATTAAATATAAAAAACATTACCGAAATGAAACCAATAGACTTACGAAAAAAAATATAATAATAAAATGTTATATTGGAGTCATTAATTGGAGGTTGGGTAAAATGGTATATAGTACATACCACTCCCATAGTAATTGTCTTTGTATATAAGTGATTCAATTGTAATCGATTAGCAACTCTTCTCCTGCAGTTATTGATTTTATCGAACATATGAATACATGATTTTCCTCTCGCGCCTCAAATATACAATTGGGTTGCTTATTTGTTGACCCAGGTCGTGTACTATTTATAAACCTTGCAATATTCCTTGATGCTTTTTGCCTCCTGTCAATTTACCTAGCCACTCTTTTATTTTGATCCTTATCTTTTAGTTGTATATAATTTGCTGATAGTGCATACCTACGCATACTTTGTGTATATCGAACCAGCTGCATCCAATATTTGTAATTGTAACATGGTCCAACATACTCCATCAACTCAGTAACTTTTTCATAAAATACCTTTATGCCATCCATACAAAATAGGCCCAAACCATGTAATGATGATGGTGCTATGCGATATATCCTCTCATTGACACAAAGATCGGTGTTTATTGGAGGAAGTTCCTTGGGTACCCATTGTTTCCATAGATGTTTGTACCTCAAGGGCACCTCGATGTCGCCTATGCTCTCATCATCATAAGAACATGACCCCCCTTCAGCAAGGAAAAATTCCATGCGTTTACGAAATTTTCTTCTAATATTTTGACCTCGAGTTGGTCTCCCTCTTTTAGACCTACTACATGTCTCGCTTTCCTCTTCTCTTCCTGAATTTTCCTCGCTCGAGGAAGACAAATCTAAAAAATACCTAATTGGTGGTACCTGCACTCATAAGGATGTTGGATGAAGTTCTTTCATGGTGATGTGATCCAAAGGTGACATTATGATTAATCTATCATTTCATCGCTAGAATTTGAAAGGTTATAAGGTAATCAAGTCTTGATAGATTGCAAGTTATTGTTACTACCATCCAAATGTGTCCATCACAAATCAAATCTACTTAATGTTTTAACTCCCAAACTTTGTAACAAGTGTTAAATGTGACTATGGTCCACTAGTTACACAACCAAGGCATCAAATGTATTCTCTAATTGTAATCAAAGGACTTTTGCTCTTCATTCAAGTAAATAAACTTGAAGGGAAACACCACCAAGTGGTTTATTGGACACCTACATGACTAAAAATAGCAGCAAATTTACATTTAATTTCCATATGTCTAAGTGGTTAATGGGGAGGGAGTGTGTACTAGGCCTGGTAAAGTCATCATAAGTTTATGCTTTGGCAATAAAAAATGTTTAAGTCATCTTAAATCTTCCTATGTCTAATTGCTAGGAGACTTTTGGTATGTTTTAAGGTAGGATGAGTGGTCACATCAATTTTCTAATTCTCTATGACAAGGTTTCAAAATCTTCAAATAGTGAAAGTTAGTGCTCATAGTCATTTGAAACAACAACATTTTGATTATGTATGATGGTAGGATTTGATAACTTAAAAGAATTGGCTACCCAAAAAACTTAAAGTTAAAAGAAACTTTTTCAGTTTAAGGGGTTAGCACTTTCTTTCATCTTTGCATATTGGTTTGATGCTTCAAATGATGCATTTTTTATCCCACTTCTATCATATTGTATTCCCATCCCATTGCAATTGTTGGAGGAGTTGATACCAAAATTTCATATCAGATACCACATTCTTGAAGTAATTTTCTGTGTTTTTATAATTTTTCTGAAGTTCTTTTGTGTTGTATGGATCCATACAAGCTTGAAATTCTCTAAGATCATTGGTGTAGATAAATATATGTGTTCCCTTTCATTTTCATTTGTTTTGAAGTTCTCAATCACTATTTTGTGGGATTAAACAATCAAATACAGGGACTGCCCTGTTGTGCCTGTGTAAGGGTTTGAAGGCTAAATAGAAATGACATCCACCAATCCACCCACTGTCTTGGAATTGTAACTCGGTGGATTGGTGTGCATCATGGTGGATTTGATGGAGTTTCAAATCTTGTTCTTTGAACTCCGTTTATGTTTTTCCTATGTCTTGGCTTGTTACATTATTTGGGAGGAACCTAAGGTTGGGTTTTACCTTGGCTTTCTTAAAAATCCTAATGTTCCATGTAAAACCTTGGGTGAGATATATTCGGCCGTTACCTTTTTGGAGTGGGTATTAAAATGAATTATGTCTCATTGTTTCGTCTAGGCCGGGCCCCTTTTTATAAATTGAGTTAAATATTTTGCCTAACTTTATTACTTCCTAAGTTTAGGTTGGCCCGTGCCCTATGTTACTGATATTAGCCCAAACCTAAGGGGAGGGTTAATAATCAAAAGAGCTTCTGAAACTTCAACTACAAAAGCTACAAAATTGAATGTAAATGTGGCCAAATTGGCCCAAAAGACAACTGAAAGACAAGAAACTGAGAAGAAAAGTTTGATGGAGAAATATAACACCATTATTGGAGAGTATTAGTAGAATGCAACAAAGGAATGCTGAGCTGCAAACTAAGGTAGACAGGTTGAATTACAGACATGTGGGGGAGTCTTCTAATGCTCTTGGTACCTTGGCCATACCTTCTACATCAAGATCAGTACCTCCAACTTCTCCAATTGTTTCTACTCCTGGGTCCCCCATCTAGACTCCTACTCCTAGTCCTTCATTAGAGCTAGTTGAAGAGGAGGTTGAGTACTCTGTAGATCCCACCAAAAAATAGATGTTTAATAAGATTAGAGAGCTATAGATAGCTCTAAAATCAAGTGAGAAGGGAGCAGTTGCCAAGCAAAATGAAGTTGTAGACATAATTTTTAGGCATTTGAATTAGGGAGTTGATGGTAGATTACCATCAGTTTATTCTTTATATTATTTATTCTTAGATTCAATAAGAAACATTATTAGGGACTAGGAATTAGTTTTTCCTTTAGTTCAGAAGTGGATCCCTAGGGCCAATGACCTAGATGTTATGTATAAGGCCTCTAGATTCGATGCAGACAACATGCCCCAATCATTAAGGCCTACTCAAGTTTTTGTAAAATCACTGCAAGGTTTTCAAGCCTTACCTGATTATTTGAGTAGGAAGATTAAGGAACCGGTAGAGAATTTTGATGACTGGAGTGGCACGTCTTTACCATATTTATAGGGACTGCCCTATTTTTCCTATGTAAGGGTTTGAGGGCTAAATAGAAATGACATCCACCAATCCACCCACTGTCTTGGAATTGTAACTCGATGGATTGGTGTGCATTATGGTATGATAGAGGTTCATTGCATTTAGGGGTCTTTTAAAGCAAGAAACTTGGCATTGAATTGATGCCCTAGGGCTGACAGGGGCAATTTTCTTGTGAATTTGTGGTTGCTAAGTCAGGGTTTATCAATTTGATGGATATCTTGGTAGAGTCATGGTGACACTATTTGATGGTCCAATCTCTACTTCGAAAAAAAAATATCTCTAACAAATCTAAGAGCTATAATGGGATGGCATTAAAGGAACCTTCATATGAAGGATCTTCTAATGAAGGACCTTTGAATTAAGGTCTTCATTTGAAGGTCTTTCATGCCAAGGTTCCTTTTATAAAGCATTTTGGACATGAAATATTTAAAATAAAAATACCTTCATTTGAAAGTCTTGACATGGCATCATTTTTGAATGAAGGTTCTTCATTCAAAGGTCATGACGACATCACCTTCAAATGAAGGTTCTTCATTAACTGGTATTTTGTAATTTTGAATATGTGATAATAATTTAGGGTTGAAAATAAATCCATTTGAGCCTTTTATAAATGAAAGGACATTTGATGCAATCATATGCCTTGTCAAACTTTTAACTTAATAGTAAGGGCATCATGAGTAGTTTGTTCGACCCATTCAACAATCTACGATGCAAGGATTGAATTTTCTAGAATGTATCTACTACCAAGAAAGACAATTTGTTTACCTCTATGACTATATCTCAAGCAATAGGTTTAATTGTGATGGCAATGATATTGACAAGGATTTTGTAATCTAGGTGTCGAGAAGCATAATTGGCCACCATCATAGGAAAGATTCTTCATTCTCACTTTTAGGTGTTAAAATTTAACAATACGTAGATTGATGAAAGAGCCCAAAGAGCCTTTCCCCATGTTATCCAAGTACACATAGCAGCGGTCTTCTCTTATACGGTTGGACATGATTTCAAGAACTTAGCTAGGAATTATTCATTTAACCTAAGGTTTTCTCATAATTCCATCATTGGAAAAGTATGATCAAATTCTTCTATTATAAAGAATTGGTCTATGTGTCTCTAGTAATCACTATAAAAATATGAAAGACTAAGCTATTTTATTTTTTCTATCTTATATTATACCATTTTACGAGAATGGGGGGGCCAATGTACGAGAAGATCTTTGGAATCTAGGCATGAAAATTGCAGGTTAAAGAGAATGGGGGTGCCAAGTTTACAGTACTCATTGTTCCTTGGTCGTCGATTTTCCTTGAGTGCCCTCAACATCGTCCTCGGTGCTGGTATTGACCTTGTTTTAGCTCCAAACTCTTCGTCGGCGCTGGTATTGACCTTGTTTTCACTCCTCCAAACTCCTCCTCGGCGCTGGTATTGACCTTTCACTTGTCCAATTTGACGAGCTACAACTTGGTTTAGTTAGGTTTTAGATTATGTTAATTAAATTTAAAATTATGGCGCCATTGAGAGTAGTGAATATAAAGCAAGCAAAGCCTATTATGGCTCCATTTAGAGTAGTGAATATAAAGTAAGCCAAGCCTATTATAGTCATCAAGGAAATAATAAAACTCCTAGGATACTTTGTGAAACCATTTTCCTTGGTTAAAGGGAGGCCATAAAATATACCTTTGGATTTTTTCAATCTTCAAATATAAGGATTTGCAAGGTTCTTAGCAACATGAGTACTGGAAATGTGTGCAACAAGAATTTTTGAACACACATGGAATCTCCTTGCCAAAGAAAGGGGCTTCATAATTTAATATGATAATTTTTCTCAGCTCTAGAAATGATATGTTTCCTTAAAGAGGAAGGAGAAACCTAAAAGGTAAAAAAGATGCTTAGGAATCTCAACACTTCCTTATGATCAACCCCCTTCTATCCATAGGAATTGAACCAATTGGGCTTGGCTAAGAATGATTTCCTATAACATTGAGTTTTATGCCACTATATATTTGACCTTAAAGCTATCTAGAAAATATCTAGGCATTGAATATCCTAAATAATGTTATGTTTGTCCTCCAAGAGAGTGAGAAAGGAGCCATTAGAAAAATGACCATTGAATAGTTGGGCTATCTGGCATTATCATCGCATTTTGAGTTGTCTTGTTTACAGGTGGTCGAGTCTCTCTTGTATTTTGCGAGGTGTTCTTTGCAATGGACCATTTGACTCTGCGCAGAAGGACCAGACTCGGGGTGATAAATTTGCAGCCTGATGGGGTACAACCTGTCCTTAGCAAGCCAAAGGTTTTCCATGATGCTAATTATAAAGGGACGGGGAGATCCAAGTCCCCACTGGTGCTGTCTTCTGGTTTTGATGGTGATGGGTCTGAAACTAAATCGAACTACCAATGTTACTTGGTGTCCATGATTGAGCTGTTGGGGGTCAATGAAGAGCCCCTCATAGTTGCCCCAATAACTGCGATGGTGCCGTGCCATGCTACTAGATCATGTGTTAAAGCAGATAAAAGGAAGCTGGTCTAGATTCTTACTGAAGCAAGGACCAGGGGCGATCGCCTCTACCGAGGCCATGTGTCTTACAAGTAGTTGTAGTTGCTGGGTGTGTTTCTTTTGGGTGGTGTGTTGATGTGGATGTATGCGTTCCTGCCACGCTCTTTTGTCTTTAGCTCCGGTTGGTTACAATGGTATAACTATTTTGATTCCTCGAACTAATTATGGTTTTTTCTAATGATGAGGAATGTGAATTTGAGTTTCATTCTAAATGAAATTCAATTTCGGAATGAACAATGTAGCATATTGCTTTGTTGCTCTCCTATCCTATAAAGGAGATTTGACAACTCATTGTTAAGGGTTGTTTTTTTTGGGTCTAAAGGCTTAGAATAGGTACAATTAGTGGTAATGTAGGATTTTGAAGGTATTATGTAGGAAATCATGTTGGGTTGGGAATAGTATGAAATAAGTATACTATGCTTTTGTAATTACTGATATCAAAAGAAATCTAAATAAATTAAGACATTTTGCTCTCCTGTGTATGGGCCATAGATTATGAATGGATTTACCAAGGGTTTGTTCATTCAGTTTCAATGGTGTAGTTGAAAGTTTAATTTTTTGTTTTGCTTTAACTTAATGAGTTAATCAAATGCTTGAACACAAATTGCATGTTTATGGTTATATGCTCAGGATTCACTAAGGAGTATTGTTTTAATATACTGACAAATCTCATGGTAGCAAAGCACTATGTTGATAAGTTCATTTTCATCTGAATTATGTTTTATATGACTTCCACCCAATGGATGAGGCACTGGATAGTATTGGTAAATTCCTTTCACCTATAGGACTGTGATTCTAAGCATGGTGATTCAATACTGAACATTTTAACAAATATCAACTGCTATCTCTTTTTGGGATATAGATCTTATGATAGTTTTTAGTCTCCTTGCTTTGGGATATCTGTTATTATTCTTTGGTTTTTCCACAACCAGGGTAATGACTGTCTATTAGTGTTAGTGGGGTCTACATCTGTAAGAAGAAATGTTCTTACCAATCATGAAACATTGTTATGAACACACTTGGGTTTACCCACCTTGGTTTCACAGAGCCAAAAGTGTAGGAGATGTCAGTCTTTGACTAACTCTTGTTAGTTGGCCACTAGCCTTTGCAGTTCTTTATAAAGGAGGTTGGCTACCTCTTAGAGAATTGCAAATCCTATGTGGGAAAAAACACCAACAGATTGTAAGATATACACAAAATGGATCTACATTGAAAATTCGGTAGGAAAATTCAAGCAAATACAATTGGTAGATGCAAAACCAAATAAATGTGAAATTGTGGACTATAATGATTGTAGAATACACATAATGGATTTTTTTAAAAGGTTTTAGAAAATTTCAATCAAATGCAATTGGTAGATGCATAGACAAATTTCACAACCTTCACCAAAATCCTTGTCGATTTCCTTAATATGGGAGATTTGGAACAAGGTATGGACATCCATCAAAGCATAATATGAAGATGACTTTTCTCAAATGTTGTTATTGTAGACTCCATTTTAAAATCTATGTAAAATGTGGGAGGATAGACAAATCTTGTGAACTATTTGACAAAATATCTCAAAGAATTGTAATCTCATGGAATACACTCTAATTAGAAAAGTTGCATCACTACCCTCATAACAATCTCTCAATTTGTCTTAGATTCTATTGTGTTACTCAATTTGAAACTTAATTGTGATACATTAAATTCATTGTCAAATTGTCATTTGTGTGTCAAGTTTGTCAAAATCCAAAATGATCAATTATTAATAAAATCATGGATCATGTAATATTGGGATGGGTGACCTCCTAGGAAGGCCTAGTGCTTCATCGCTTTGAGAATTATTTAGATGCAATGAGTGCTAAGTGGACCATTCATTATCATGAAAGATGGGTTCTTGTGAAACACTACTCATGAAACATGGGTCAATGAGTTTGACTTGTAAAACTACATAATTGAATCCTAATAACAATATCAAAATTTGAAACAATGTGAAAAATACTTCCTACTTGTCAATAGATCATGTTGTCAAAATCTAGAATTTCAAATTATGAATTCTTTGTAATTACTCAATAGATCATGTTGTCAATTGAACCTATTGGAATTTTTTTACTGCAACCCACACGTGTTTCCTAGAAGCTCCTATGAACTCACCACATTCAATAATAAAAGACTAGGAATAGTATGGCCAACTTAACGAGAATAACAATAAGGCTAATTATCCTACACTTCGGACTTTGTAAAATCTAGGAGGGTATTCCCTAACATGTGCTCTTAACATACAACATTTAAACAATTAATCTAATTTGCACACAGGTAAGCAACAAATAGATCCCCAATTAATGTTAAAGGATGAAATCCTTCAAGAAATTGGCTATTCCTTAAAAAAGACTCATGTCCATTTAACAGAGAATCACAAACTTCACATAAAGTAAATTGATAGGAAATGTTTGAGTAAAATATCTTGATGCCATAACAAAAAGCATACGAGGATAAAATGTAATCGGAATTCCAGTGCCATATCCCAGTGCACGGATTCAAAAGAGAAAACTGAACTACAGGGTAAATTTCATTTTGAACACTTATGATATATTATGAATTGCATTACAACCCATATATCTATACCTGAGTTTATTACTCCTTTATGAATCCTATTTGTTATATTGCATGAATTTACTGGTTAACTAAAGCATTTAACCGATCTTTTGAACTAGAGATGTAGTTAAACATAATTCACAGTAAAGAACAAATGAAAATCAATGAAAATAATATTTGATCAATATTTCATTAATAATCCATGTAACATAACACAATAGGAGAGAAAATAAACTCCAAATATTCACAAGTTTGATACAAACATGCTGAAAAACCCCATGATTAACAAAGTTCTCCAATCTGACTCAGAACTTTTTAAAACCTGGACTTACAATTCATACTCTCTATATTACTAGACTCTTATTTCTCATATTTTGGATATTTCAACCGACCACTCTCTCGGCCTAGAATTCCCTTTTATAAAACAAGGGAGCCAACAAGCTTTAGGTCAGAGAGTACACATGTCCATTTGTAATTGGACTGCTAACTCCTGATTCAGTTACAATTCTATTATGCGAGTGGAGAGCATAAGACAAAGATCATCATTAGTTAATAAGGAGGAAAGAAAACATCGCTCCAAAGGCCGCTCCCCATACATCGAAGGCATGCTTAGCCGTTATAGTATTAACTCCACCTCAGCACCCTTTACTTGGAGTCAAAAGGAGAATGTAATTTTAGAATATAATATCTAAGGCCAGACCTGTATTATACATGACCAAGTTGCAATTCTCGACTATAACACTCATAATTCCAGTTCATCAGTGAACACATTTTTCCATAATTCAAACTCCTCCTCGGAAGGCCACTGGAAAGCCACAACCTGATCAACCTTGTTTCGATAGGGAACATACTTTACCATTATCGATGTGGCCTTTTTATCAAAGTTATCTAAGAAACTTATAACAAAAGACAACTTTTTTGATGTATTCTCTAGCATGCATATGTCAGCTTTTTTGCATATCTTATGTGTTTGAGACATCATTATATTGTTCATTTTCTCCTTCCAAACCTGTAGGGGTTTGACTTTATCCTAACTATGTAAAATATGAGGTAATGGGGTCAGGTCCTTTCCATCATACACATCTTTCAACAATTTAATCTTGGATTCCATTGGGGCGGAAAAACCCTGAAACTTCTGCTCAACAATTCCCTTGACCAATTGATATGTTGTAATAACAGTAGGATATTTATCACCATGGTGTTTTGCCCCTACTGCCTTGAATTTCAACTTCTCCATTCTAGGGCTCCATTTGTTTAGCAATGGGATGGCCAATTATTTATCCCTTGGAAACATTTTAGTGCTTGCAACATTAGGACATAATTTGCATGAACACTGTTTAGCTTACTCTAGACCTTTCTGTTTAAATGTTTCAAAACAATGTCCACTATCATTGAATTGCTTCTCCCTGCTACATCCTGGATTTGCTTTACCATCTCCTTATATTCTTCAACCTGATGAATCAGTTTCTCCCTAGAAAGTCCCCTTCCAGGGCTAGTAGCCCTCTCAATAGCGATAGGCACTTGTCCCATATTATATGGAACAATAGCCAAAGACTGTGCTTGTGCAGAAGGTTGAGACTGCTCTACTGGTGGGTTAGGAAAAGTTTGGCTAGAACTAGCTTGCTTTTGAGATCTCATGGTATCCATTTGTTGCCTCAATAAATCCAATTCAGTTTCTAACTCTGCTACCTTTTGTTGACTCTTATTATATTTAATAATAATGTCATTATATTGGCCTCTCAGAGTATCCCAGTCCTTGGTCAAGTCTTCAACAGCTGCTTTGGTGAATTTGGCAACATTCACAACCATATCAATAGCTTCCAATGCTGGGGTGTCAGCAACTCTCCTCACAACCAAGTGACCATTAAAGTCAGAAGGTTCTACAACAATTGGCTTTTTAGAGCCAGTGGATAGGGACCAGATTGCCAATGCATCCCATTCCTCACTAAAGGCCGATCCCTTGAGTGCCAATGTAGCCTCATCTTCAGTAGCAAGAAGTGGCTTATTAGCCCTTCTTATTGTGTCAAACACCACAACATCAATGATATCCCATTCAGGGAGTAGCAATACTCCACTTTTTTGTACCAACTCTCGGCCCTGCTCTGGTGTTATTGCTTTGAATTTTTCTCTCATTTGTTCCCTAACCCTAGCTTGAATTACCTTCTCTGGGAGCTCTGGATGCAAACTTCTCTCATGTGCCACCTTCTCAGCATATAATGCAGTATGTGCTCTCCACACAAAATCTTTAAAAGCACCGGTTTGAATAAAAGAGTCATCCATCATGAACTCTCTGAAGGCTTCTATTCAAAGAAACTGTACCTGAACCTGTTGCAATGTCAACTGGGTCCAATGGCATCTCAGGATGCATTTCATCTGGAGTGACAATAATGTCATCATCCTCATCACCATCACAATTAACTATCTTTACCTTTTCAACCCTCTGCCTCTTTGGTGTTGGTGGGAAAGCCTATTCTGAAAAAATTAGAGGA
The DNA here is from genome assembly GCA_007115665.2 of Sequoiadendron giganteum. NCBI lineage: Eukaryota > Viridiplantae > Streptophyta > Pinopsida > Cupressales > Cupressaceae > Sequoiadendron > Sequoiadendron giganteum. Next base: position 514,624,102 of record CM021100.1, on the reverse strand, counting down.
GAATCCAAATCAACAACATTTGGTATTGACTGCCTTGAAGAAGATGGTGCAATATTTTTACCAAAATCTTTAGCCCTACTTCCCTTTCTTCTAAAAAAAACCCTTATCTTCTTTTGGGGCTAATAAGTAGGCCTCTCCTCTTCCTTTACCTCAGGGTACTCCTCGATGGTTTGTGATTTTCCCCTTTCTTCCACAACCCTTTCATCTTTCAAAACCCCAACCAAGCTCTCAAAATTATTAATAGCATACATTGCCCTGCTAAACTCATCTTTAGCATTAGGTATGGGATTGAAACTAGGTATTTTATCCTGCTTACTTTTTACCATTTTAGAGTAGGCAATGTATAGTGCCTTTCTATCATCTTGTAATTCCAAATAAAAAATATTCCTAATGATGTCGTTAGGAAAGTAGAAGTTGTGGACAAAAGCTCCTGTCCGATGTTTTTCCTTCATTTGAGAGATAAAACCCTCAGGATCAGGATTCTTGGGGCACACAGTCCTTAGCCTATAAGGCCCAAGTAATTTATACAACTCTTTCCATCCTCCCTTTGCCATAACAAAATTGGAAAATGTTGTATATTCAGGGAAGAAAGAACCTTTCTTTTGTTCAGCTAGCAAGTGTAGTTCCTGAGCACTCCCCAACTACCTCATGATTTCCAAAAATCCAATTCTAAGGGGCACCTCCCTTGGTAGAACCTTTGGATTGACATTAGTGCCAAAAACCTTGAAAACTATGGTATTACAATAGGGGATAATGTCTCCCCAATTGTGCATTATGTTCAATTCAGGCCTTCTCTCCATTGGCCTCAAGAAGTCATGAATTTATTTTGGGATCCTTGGGGGGTCACGAACTAGAGCCTCCCTTAATTTAGATCCAAAGAAATTATGGAAAGTTACATAATCAAACTTATGATCATACATGTCAAGAATCCTAGTCCAATATTGGATAAACATTTCAATGTTTCCTTCCTTCTTCTTTAATTCCATATCTTTTTTGAACACAGTTTGACCCTTATATAGAAACATGTGGATTAATAAGGAATACCATATGAATCCAACCCATATCTTCCCTTCCTTTAGGGATACCAAACCCATATGCATCTTCTCTGCCAAATAAGTGGCAAAATCATATATTACATTAAAACTTGGGTGCTGGAGATTTACTGTCATATACATAATATCGGTAGGCAGGGTTTTCTTTAAGCTGACTCCCATAACTTGACATAAAGCACAAACAGTCTTCTTGAAATAACTGGAGAAATAGTCCACAGGAAAAGGTTCAGGCTCATTCTTGCCAATTATTACCTTCTTTTGATTTTTTCCTCTTCCTGAGACTGCCAAATGAGGTATTAAAAAGGATGTTCTGAACAAACCCCTAGTATTTCTATATTCTTGTCTGAAAACCTCCAAGTTGACAAAAACCATATCTTGACTCCATTCGTACAATTTGAAAATCTCTGCAATTTCTTCTTTGGTTATCTTAATCATCTGCACACCAGCATGTGTTCTGACAATTCGGGCCATAGGGTCATATCTAGCAACAATGTCCTTTGAAAGATCTACATCCATATAAACATTAGGAACCACCAATTTACCCAAATCTAACCTCCAGGGGTTACACAAAGGAATTGAAAAATTTCTGTTCCCAAACCAATTGGAGAAGAACTATCACTCGGTGTATGGTAACTCGATATCTTGAATTGCACATTGCTTGTCTGTCAATCTTTCCAAGATTCAAGGCCCATAGAACAAAACCTTTCCCTCCTGTTTCTTGCTAGTAGAGGGTTGTAACAAATCAATAATATCTTGGGATAAAGACCTGGTAGTGGTTTCAGAACCAGAACTTCGGGCCTTGGGTTCTATTTATACTAGACTAATGATAATTCGAACTAGGGTTTGCTTATTTTCAAATAGAAAATAATTACAATTTTCTCCTTGAGCCTTAACAAAAAATTCTTCAATATTCAAAAATCCCTAGAAATTATCTAGACAAGCTCTAAAAGCGAATCTATTCAATCAATTCTTCAAGAACAGAAACAGGAAATAATCACGAATCGCGCAGTAAGCAACCATAAAATCCTCTAAATTTACAAGAAATGGCATACGTGCTACTTACGGTTTCAATCGTAGAACATCCAGGGCAGTGAAATTGAGAAATAGTAACCACAACTTGCTTCACTCGATACCAAGCAATTCTTCCTTAATGTAGAGATACAAAACATAAATAGTAATTCATAAATTTTAGCATTTAATTATGCAGGCAGAGTCAAACTCGGCCATTACTATTCACTCACATGAGATAAAATGGCTAATTACAATACTAGTTTATTTTTAAATACGAGCTGTTGATCAATCACAACATTGGCCAAGAGAACGACTCAAATTTAGTCAAAATAGTTTGAAAATGCCACGTTCTCCCTCCAGTCACCAAACAGACAGGATATTCACCTACCAGGCACAACATCAGCATGGAAATGGGCCCCACCTTTGTTATCAGTGCACAACATTAGAGTCCACGCATCACCAAATCGCACACCTCACAACATTATTGAAATTGTAGTTTTAATTGCGTGAGGTCAGCGAGGAATGACCATGATGCGTCGGTACATAAACCCCTGTTGACATCAACCTTCATCATCGATTAGCGAGCAAAATGGTCCCCACCATCAAATGTGATAGATGGCAATATCTTGCACACCTCACACCATATTTGTGACGTTAGCAGAAACCTTACGAGGTTTGCGAGCAACTGTCAAGATTGAAATCACTTCATCTGATGACCACGCAATCTGCACATGCAAAAAGGTTATTTCGCTTGACTTTATTATTTCTTAAGTCTGGGTCGGTCCGTGCCCCATGCTTTAAGAACAACTTTGAGCCATCATTTGTCATTGTCGTAGGCGATGTCCCCATCTCCCTTTTAATAGTTGTTTTATTTTACAGCGGGTGTTTTTAATGACCATCGATCTTCCTACGATTGATCTTGACCACTCCCCGTGATCTCACGATGACATCACCATTGTTTGTTTGTCGATTGCAATATCACGGGCGAGTGCCACATGTCCCAAGCTGTCGATGCTAAAAAGGGATTAATAAAGTGTTTAATATTTGTGTCAGACTTAAATACGTTATAAAGTGGGTTACTAAAATAACTGCGAGATGTACGTGCTTGAGATCGACGGTGATGTTATAATCTTTGTAAAAAGTTGCTCAATGGTTATGTTTGGTGCTGCCGACTGCTGTGTTTTTAATGATCATCGATCTTTCTACGATTGATCCTGACTGCTCCCCACGATCTCGTGATAAAATCAATGCTGGTTGTTTGGTGATTGTGATATCATAGGCGAGCGCCACATGTCCCAAGCTATCAATTCTGAAAAGGGATTAATAAAGCGTTTAATATTTGTGTCAGATTTAAATACGTTATAAAGTGGGTTACTAAAATAGCTACGAGATGCACGTGCTCGAGATCGACGGTGATGTTATAATCTTGGTAAAAATTTGCTTGACGGTTATGTTTGGTGCTGTTGACTGCTATGAGTGAACACGATCGCCAATGGTAGGAATCAATGGTTGCCCGCCATCACGTGATCCAAAGATGTAGGATGTTTAGTGATTGCGATATCACGGGCGGGCACCACGTGTATTCCTTTGGTGCTGCCTTCTGTGATGGGCCTTCGATGCTAACATGGAGATTTCATCAGCCCTTTTGAATATGGTCGTTTGATGATCTGACAAAATTAAAAGATCGATGATTGAAGTTTAAATTCGCATCAAATGTGATTGGAGCCGTTGGGGTGGCATGCAAATGAACTTTAATGGTGGATGAGATGTCTACTGGCTCAATTCAATTGACATAAAGTATTTGCTCTTTTTCTATCTTCATCACAAAAGCATTCAAGTATTTTCAAAGCAGTTCAGAGCCAGAGATAAAGTTTTTCGAGCGATCATCATGAAGTTTGGTTCTCTGCAAGGCGTGAAATCTTGTGAATTATTTTTTAAACTGCTGGGTTAATTTGACTGTGTCTTTACGAAGGGTTCTGTTGTGCTGGTCAAGGGGTTTTGTTAATTATTGTCATAGGGTTACTAGTTCATTTGAATTATTGGAATTGCACAGTTGTGTTGTATTTTTGTGTTTTGGGTAACCCTAGTTTCTTCAAGGATTTAATTTTTTAAAAGAAGCCCTAATTGTTTAAGATGACACCATTGAAGCAGCACTCTGACCATGTTGATTATTTAAAGAGGAATTTGTATGATGACTTCCTGGATCAATTCTTGTTGTCAACAAATGAAAGGAAGAGTGGTTTGGTTTTAATGAATGGAAAGACCCTAGATAAAGGTCTACTATGCAGAAATTATAACATTGCAGATGCCAGGATTCCTATGACTGGTCTTGAAATGTTTAGGCTGTGGTATGGATAGTGAAACGTACCTCACCCCTTCTCTAATGCCTGGAGATGTGACATGGGGAAACTAATAGTGCCAAATGTGTTCCCTGATGTTGACTTGCTCAGAGCAGTGGCAGCACGGTATAATCCTGTGACAAGGGTCATAAGGGATAATGATGGTGGAATTCTGCTAAGCATAAATGCAGATGAGATTCGACAGATTTTTGAGATGAAGGAGGAGTACAAAAGGTTGAAGCCTCTTTTCAGATTGAGGTTGCTTCCTCCTCACCTAGCTAGGGTGGGCAATTCAACAATTCTTATCAGTCCAAATGACCAGGAGCCTTTCAGGCTGAGCTGTTTTTCCAGTCACTTCCTAACAACATTTTATTCATTGTGCTAGATTTTAGGGTTCAACCCTAATACTGTGATGCCAGTTGCATACATGTTTATGGGAGCCCAAATTCAACATCCCAACTTCTCTATGGTATATGACTTTGCATCATTCCTGTCAGAGAAGATGCATGAGGGTTTGATGAAGCTACATGTGGGGGATACTGGCACTCTTTTTTTCTGGTACTCCCTATTGATGCATATGTTCTTGTACAAGAATGTTGTTTTCTTCTCAGAAAAAAAATGGAGTTAAGGCAAGAGGTGAATGGAGAAAGGTTAGTAGTACAGGTGTGGAGTGCAGAGTTGTCTTACAACAGGGGAGGTGCCAACTTTGTGTAGTTTGATAACTGATTTGCCTCCAGACTCAGGGCTCGATTGGTGGTAATGTGCCAAGAGTCCCTGAAGATTTGCATGACTTCCTCCGATCAAAGGTGAGGAAGCCTAATTTAAAAGTGTGTCACAATTGGGGTGATATCATCTTGTACCTTGTAAGCACTGTCTTGAGGGTGTATGGTTTCCAGGGAACCCCTCATATCCTCCCCTTTAATGTACCATCAAGGATGGGGTTTGCCGAAGTAATGTGGCAACTAGGTTGTATTCATGAGGACAACCTAACAAAGAAAGGAAAAAGGACTTTGTTCCCTGACTACACTGTTGTTTCTGATTTTGTCTGTTCCAAGGGAGGATGGGTCCACTTCGGAAGGTTTTTTGATGACTTCAATTTGAGGAATGGTCCTAGGAGACAACATAACCCTAAGGGATTCTTTGCATTGTTTAGACAATGAATTAAAGGTGGAAAATTTGCACATGAATTCAACTTTTCTGAGGACCTAATCAAAAATGAGTTTGATTTCAATAGGCAGGAGTTGAATAAAGAAAAATGGATTGCATATAAAAAGCTGCTGGCTATAATACATAAAATGGATCCAAAATATGATCCATTAATGGAGTTCACTCCATTTCACAAGAGAATAGACTTCTTAATAGATAATTTCAAATATATCATGGGCACCTTGATGACCAAGAGGGTCAGTTTGGAATTAGATTTTGGTATAGAAAGATCGGATGTGAGACCTAAAGAAGCAAGGCCAGCTTATCAACCACCAGTTGATAGGCCTCTATACAAGAGAAAGAGGAATGCGAGCAGTGATGAGGATGAAGGGGATAAGAAGGGAAAAAAATTCATGCAAGCATCATCATAGCTGGGTCCAAGGATCAGAGCACCTGGAGGGATAAGGATTATGGATCTAGATTCACCACCAAGAGGTGATCCTGCAGTGTTACCATCAGAGCCAAGCCCTAAGAGGAAGAGAGTTGAGGAAACACAAGAAACTCTGATGGATGAGATAATTGTGGCTGATCAAGACATGCAGGTTGGTATCCCTTCCCCTCCTAAATCAACACAATTGGTGCTTTCTGACATGGATGTAAAGGGGAAATATGTACAAGATTCCAAGATGGAGGCCTGCAAGGCATTCTTGGATGATGATGCATTTGTAAAGACTCCTGTATTCTTGCAACTAGTTTGGAGGATGAAACTAGAAGAGTACCAGAATAAATGCAAGAGTAGGAGAGAATCGAGACCTGATAGGTCTGAGCAAGAGAATGATGATGAGGTCAAAGTTGAATTAATGGAAGAATTCAAAGGCATCACTCCTGAGGAGGGAAGAAGACTTGTGACTTAGGCTGGTGTCTTACTTTTCCCTGAATAAGACATAGCTAATGCGGTTGCATTCAATGCTATCTTACAGTCCAAGCACCCTATACAAAATAGTGAAGAAGAGGTTAAGGCAGCTCTGCAAGACTCTGCCTTCAGTGAGGAGTATGAAACTTTGGCCATATGGGCATTGACACCCCAAGGCAGAAAGCCAAATGTAACTGATATTATCCCACACCTCAGGGGAGGGCTAATCATCAAGAGAGCTTCTGAAACTTCAAAAATAGAAGCTACAAGTCTGACAGTAAATGTGGCCAAATTGGCCTAAAAGACAACTGAGAGAGAAGAGGCTAAAAATAAGAGTCTGATGGAGAAATACAATATGATAATTGCAGAATATAGTATGATGCAACAAAGGAATGTTGAGCTGCAATATGAAGTAGATAGGTTGAAATATGGGCAGGTGGGAGAATCCTCCAGTGCTCTTGGTATCAGAGCATTACCTTCTATTGCAAGATCGGTCCCCCCTACTACTCCAATTGTTTCAACTCCGGGGTCCCCCATCCAGGCACCTGCTCTCAGTCCTACACCAGGGCCAGTTGAATATTCTGTGGATCCCACAAAGAAGCAAATGTTGAATATGATCACATAATTGTAGGATGCCTTAGAGGCAAGTGAGGATGATGCAATTTCCAAACAAAGTGAGGTGGTTGAAACAATTTTGAGGCATCTTAATGAAAAGGTTCATGGTAAATTACCATTTTTACATTCTTTGTATTCTTTATTCTTGGATGGAATAAAACATATCAATAAGATCGGGAAATAGTTTTGCCTTTGACTGAGAAATGGATCCCTAGGGCCAATGATCTGGATATTATGTACAAAGCTTCTAGGTTTGATGCGGACAACATGCCCCAGTCATTGAAGCCTACTCATATCTTTGTAAAATCATTGAACGGATTCCAGGCCCTACTTGATGATTTGAGTAGAAGAATTAGGGAGCTGATAAAGAGATTTGATGACTGGAATGATACATTTTTTCCAAACATTATTGGATGGAAGGCATGACAAAGAAAAAATTGTCAAAATGTGTAGTGACATTTAGGAAGCCAGTCATGCAATGAAAAATGTCATTCAATTAAATAGCGATGGATATCAAATTAATATAAGTTCCCTTCCTTGGTTATTAACAGAGCAGCAAAGTAATGCTATAAAACAAGTCATACGAAAAATTCGATTTCCCACAGGATTTGCTGCCAACATAAACAATATCATAACAAAGAAAGGTGAATTTGGGTCAGGGATGAAAACGCATGATTGACATACCTTCATTAAGGTAATTATTCTGGTATATTATATATATATTTGTATACTAGATATATTTTTTAGTGTATTATGTTTACTACTTTTGGAAAAATATTAATGAAAAGATCATTTTATAATTGCTGTAGTACGTTCTACTTCTATCTCTCTCAGACAACTTCAACAACAATGTCAAGCAAGTTATATATGATCTTGGAAAATACATGAGGTAAGTAGCGATATTTGTTCAATTCATTGTATATTTTTGTTAAATCTCCTTAATATATTTGTGCCTTGAATCACTTGTAGATGGCTGTCATCTAAAGCAATCCATAGAGAAGATATAAATTATTGGAAGAGAAGAATTCCTCGTCTAATGTGTGAAATGCAAAAGTGTCTACCTTCGACATTTTTCAATGCACAAGAACACTACCTCATACACCAAGTTGAGGAGATTGAATTGTGTGGACCTATACACACAAGGTCAATGTGGATGGTTGAGAGGCACTTGAGATTTTTGAAGGCTTTGGTTAGACAGAGAGCACATCCCGAGGGTTCTATGGTGGAGGGATACATGGTATACCAGACCATGGTGTACATTACTAAATATATTCCTAAATTTACAGCAAAGATCCATGTAGATCGCATTTGGGATCCCAACTCCATTAACAAATTCGGAGGGGAGTACTTGATGGGGAAAGTTAGATTGAGAAAAATGTAGAGTAATTATAAGATGGTCATGGAGATTGGTGTAAGTGTTCCAAGGCTTTCTTGCACAACTAGCTAAGAAGACCTTTCCTTGTCTTCTTCTGGGAACCTAATATTTTCTAGTTCCTTGTTAGGCTTAAATGATTAACTAAGTCATAATCCAACTCCTCTCAAAGAGTCTCACACCTTGTGCTTCACCTTGAAGGACTAACACCACTTTGTTATGTGCAAACTCTCTCCTACACTTAGAAGACTCTAAGTGCCAACATCACACACACATTGAATTGATTGCAGGGGTGCCAAACACATTGGAAACATGCCATGTACTTCCAACTGGATCCATCTTGGAGGATCTCCAAACTCCTTTCCTACCGATTTCAAGAATTGGTCTTGAGGAGGCCTATTTCTTGTAGCCCTTGACAGAGACCTTTACTTCGTTCCTGCCCAAACTTTCCAAACAACTTAAAAAACCAATTCCATATTTGAATACCCTTTTGGATTTTCTAAAGGATTCAAAAGATTCTATACTCTTAAGTCCTCCGTACATTGGTTTCCTATTATCTAGGTTAATAGGTCTATTAGGCCTAGTTTGTAGGACCACACTAGTTTTCTTGCTCAAACCTCAGTCAAATGGATTGATAGAACCTCAATCCTTCTAGCATGTTAGGATATGTCTATACCCTACCTGAAACTGTACTTGTTCCGTACTGTACCTCAATCCCTTGCCTAAATTCTTCAATTCATTACCGTCTAACCTCTAATCGGACACTCTAAGCTTGCTTAGGACTTGACATTAAACACAGCTGTTCCACTCTCCATGACTCCTAACTCTACATATGTATAGACCAATGACTCCCCTAACACATCCATCTACCCTCAGAAAAATCCCATGACTAGATTTCATGGGGGAGCCATAAAAACACAAGCTGGTCAGGACAGGACCAGTAAAACCCTTAAACCTTAACCTATCTATTTAGGACACTAAAACAACTTAAATCAACTTACTTGTAGAATGAAAAAAGTTTAATACTATCCCATGAACATGAATCTAACACTAAATCAAAACATCCAATTCACTTAGTATCACTGTCACTCAATAACACTCGGAGTTCACATAAAAATAGAAATTGCAGAGCTATCTTCTATTCCAAAAACTTGATTACAATCTCCCTCTTTCTTGAATTCAAGCCTGCTTCATATTAGATGCCATTCACCATGTTTGTAGGGTATGTTGGTTGATCCCTCACTCCTATCGTTTAGGGGATCCTATGTAACCGAGTTGCATGCAACATTTGCCATAATGGCAACTATTGTCATGACAATTTTGTAGCAACATTTGACAACTCTGTCATTATGCCACCTTCCTAACTCTTAAGACCTTTATCTCCTATATTTCGAGTAACCAACACCATTAAAGGCCTCATGGCATCTTTCTAACATCATTCATGTGTTTAGAACACATTTAAGACTCAAATCCCAACTTAAGCTACTAAGGCTAAGCAATGTAAAAACTATTAACAATGACTAACTTTGGTGACCTTAGTCCTAATGACTAACTCACCTAGCCACAACAATGACCTTCTAAGTTCCAAAACAAACATACAATTACTCTGACTTGGCTAATGTCAGATACAAGCCCAAAATATCCTAACTATGGAGGTTAGCCTAGGTGTGCTCCTGCACCAAAGATTAATTAGAATACATTTTACATTTGGTTTTTATGTATATTTTACTTATAAATTAAGGTCGTATACCATGGTAATTAACTAATTATACGTCATTTGTGAATTTCTTTTTTTTTTTGATAAAGTTGGTCGAGAGTGGGATGCACTACATTTGTATGTCGCAAACAATCTTGATTGGATGATGGTATGGATTGAACGATGTAAACAATCTGGTCGTACATTAACATGGGAAGGTGTGGCTTCATTGGTTAAAGAAGCTCATCGTAATGGAGATTCCAATGTTACACCAAGGGAAATTGATTTAGCATATGGTTTAAGAGATAAACAGGTATGTATAAATATATTAATCACCCATATTATTTAATTATTTTGAATTATATTGATGTATATATATGTTGAGATTTTTTTCTTTGCATACATTAGGCCAAGAATAAATATGTTTATCAACTAACGATATTGAAATAAGTTTTGCATGTTTGACATATTGCAGGTGAAACACCACAAGGCTATGTGGTGCAATGGTTGTAAATTTCGAATCAAAAAGTTGGATGACACAAAGAAAACTTGTGATTCTGGGATAACTACAGTCTTCCAGGTGACTAATGTTTCATCTAGAAACGACATACATCCAGAAGTCTCAAAAAATCAATACTATGGGATTTTGGATGATATACTTGAGTGTGACTTTAAGTCCTTCAAATTAGTTTTTTTCGTCGTCCTATGGTATAGGCTACGATTGAATGAAAATGATCCTGAGAGAACTGTTATTGAACATGATAATTGATTTACCATGGTTAATACAAGGTATTTTGAGCGAGTTGGAAATGAGCCCTATGTTCTTCCAAGCCAATGTGAGCAGGTATTTTACTCAGAGGTTCTAGGTAAAGCGGGTTGGTCATATGTTGTTAGACATGATCCAAAAGGAAGGCCAGTAAAGTATAATGTGGTGGAAGAAGAAGATACTGAAGAAATAGAAGATGATGTAGATGATGATCAGTATCAACAGTTAGTTGATGATGTGCCTGATGAAGATGTCGAAGAGGAGGAACTAGATCATGATGATGTAGGAGTTAATGTTCATGAAGATAATATCCGTGTGGATGATGACATTATTGAAACTGATATCAATGACGATGATGATGATATGACCAATCCTTACAATGTTGAATCTGGATCGGATGATATAGATAAAGAGTTGGATGAAGAAGAAGATCAATGACATTAATTTTTATCATCTATTTGATATTAATTTCTTGAAAGAATTATATTTGACTTATGTGGTTACATAATTAATTTATGATGTTTTTAATTTTAATTATATTAGAATATGTTCAACTAACAGATGTAAAAAATAAAATGGATAAACCAAAAGATGAAAGCGTGAGACCACTGCCATGTTGGGTGTATGGAGTCTAATGAAGATCTATAAAAGTGTAATCTATGATGGCAATAATTCAAAGTGTTTGGCACATAGATGTAGTTTATAACTTGTATAAATGTGCAAGTAAATGACTGACAAACTCTACTTGAGATAGGATGACAATTCTAGTTATGTGATTCTTCTTATTGATACAATTAATACTCTTTAGTTACTGTGATTGACTAGGAGGGTTTAATCTTTACTTGAAAGAACCAAATAATCACATCACACAAATACAACAAATGTGTATCGGTAAACTGAATATATATATATGCTTGATATATCAATTTAAACAACAGAAAAGCATCAATAGCATCAACTACTTCAAGCATGAGATGATTACAATGACATTTCACCACTTGAGATAGTCATTTAATTTGCAATTTGGCAGCAAGCTCTAAGCTAAGACAAGCAGACATAGAACCTTACAAACACATACGATTTAGGCCAGTGCCATATACTATTGGGGAGTCGAATTAATTCACAAATATTTAGATTTCCATAACAGGTTCAAACACATAACATATAAGATCTCTGACAATATTGCATTACAACAGTGTCAATTTCTATCCTAACTCAATACTTCTTATCAAATCCCTTTACAAACATATCCATCTATGACTCCATCTAAGTGTTTTAATTTACTCTTTGAATTAAAGCAAAAATGGAAATCATACACACCATGATAACAATGAGATGAATGCCATAACCCTTGATTATATTATTCAAAATTGTGATATGTTTATACAAAGGAGAGCCATGAGCTCTAAATATATCATTATAACTGAAATGTTAGTACTGTCATGAAACATCAAACCTTCATGTTGTTGGAACTGTCAAATTTTGACAAATTCATTATTTCTTCATGATTATTAGTCTCCGAAAAAAGATTCATAATGCAGGACAAAAAAATCCTCACATAGCATATTTTACCAAAATCTGATTTAAAATTGTGCCATAACGCCCCATAAATTTCATCTGACATTAAAATCTTTACATATGAGAATATCGGCATAAGTTGATGCAGGTCTCATCGATGATAATATACATATCCTAAATGTATCGGCAAGACATAGCAAGGGTCACACCGATCAAGTTATACATAGAGAGAATGCAGGTTTCTATATCTTATCGGCAAGAAAAATTATTGGCGAGACGATGTAAGGTCACATCGAGCTAAATTACCTTTTGCCGATCGGAGAGACTTTGGTCATCGGAGAGAGATTTTAAAACACTGCCCATAGCGTTATTAGTCTTGCCGATAAAGCAAGGGGCGGACTCACTCGGTGAGACAAACGATGTCGAGGAGAATTCGGAAAGTCTTACCGACCCCTCGGGTTACACCGACAGAATTGAGTATACGAAGATAAAGGGTGTCGAGAAGACAATGCGCATGGTCTTGCCGAAGAAAAAGCGTATCGGTGAGACATGTCACTGCGGGGAGATCTAAGAGACATCACAGCGAGTATCTCTTTGTCGGAAAAACAAATACTTGTTTATGGTGACATAAGTCAATAAAGTGAGCATCTCGGTGAGATGAAAAGCTTTCGGAGTAAGGTGAAGAACTATTGCCCCGATTCATTAAGACTGGGCGATAGTTTTGTTGGTGAATGTCATGGCGATAAAAAAACAGAAAGAAAGAAACTATCGGGGAGACTTGTGATGTCAGGGAAACTACAAGACATCTTAGTGGATGGGTGAACGTTGAACAAGCGGACCGACCAGAGTTTTGAAATGTCTTATCAATGTTATTGTATCGGTGAGACATCAAACGGGTCATACCGATAAAATTATACACTAGGAGAATGCGGGTTTTTATTACTTATCGGCAAGACAAAAGGTATCGGCATGACGGTGTAAGGTCATATCGAGCTAAGTTACCTTTTTTCGATTGGAGAAAAGTAAAGTCTATTGGAGAGACTTTGGTCATCGGAGAGAGATTTGAAAACATTGGCCGAAGCGCTATTGGTCTTGATGATAAAGCAAAAGGAGGACTAAACCGGTAAGACAAATGATGCCGGGAAGAGTTCATAAAAGTCTTACCGACCCCTTGGGTTACACTGACAGAATTGAGCATGCGGAGATAAAGGGTATCGATAAGACAATGCTCGTTGTCTTGCCGAAGAAGAGGCGTATTGGTGAGACATGTCACCGTGGGGAGATCTAAGAGACATCACAACGAGTATTATTCTGTTGCCAGAACAAATTACTTGGTCTCGGCGACATACTCAATAAAGTGAACATCTCGGTGAGACAAAGTACTTTCAGAGTAAGGCAAAGAACTATTGGCCCGATTCATTAAGTTTGAGCGATAGTTGTTTCGGTGAAAGTCATGGCGATATAAAAGAAAAAGGAAAGAAACTATCGGGGAGACTTGTGATGTCAGGGAAACTGCAAGATGTCTTGGTAGGTGGGTGATCGTTGAACCTTGATGTGACAGCGAGAATTTCGAAAAAAAAACTTGCAGCATTCATGTCTCGATCGGTAAAGACATTAATGGCGCCACGAAGCATAGGAGATTTTGCATATCAGGGTATGATCAATTGAAATAATTGTCTCACATAATTCAAAGCGAAGGAGAGCAAGGGAACCAACAGAGCAATTAAGGCATTCACCTGGCTTGAGTTTGGAAGAAGTTACAGTAAGTTTCTCGTCCTCTAAGAATTCATAAAAATTTGAATTATGGAAGGCATTGTTTCAGGAAAACTAAAGGGAAGAAAACCCAAGGAGGGAAGCCAATCAAAAGAAAAAAAACAAAAGACTGAGTTGCAACCAGAAGGTACTGAAAGGAAGCTGAATCAAGACCTCATAGACCAGTTACCTGGTTCTGGACCTAAAGCTAGGCGTTCTGCACAACTCAAAGCAGAAGTTGACAAATTGGAAGACAAATGCAAATTTATAGGTGATGTTTGGACTCCGATTAGAGGCTATGAGTTATTCAATTTCCATTACCATAGGAGAAATTGCTTTGAGCCAGTATGCAATCCATGGAGGCTCAATTTAGGGAAATTAGTGTGCCCTAATGTTTTTATTAACGTCGAACTGGTAAAATTGCTGGTCGGACACTATGATTCGAAAAAGAAAGCTATATGTGATTTGTCAGGGAATCCATTGATACATGTATCTAAGAATGCAATTGCTGAGGTTTTCAGAATGGAGGGAATATGCAGTGACAAAGTAGTGAGTGAAGAGCTCGATAGTGAGTTCAGAAGGATGGACACCATTTATAAAGGGTGGAGGTTACCTTTGCACAAAATTAGGTGTCATGGCAAACCTACTCCAATGGAAGACAGTGAGGGCCACCCTTTCATGTAGACCTCTTCGAACCTTACCTAAAACATACTTACTACTTAGTGGGACAGGTATTAGGGATGGAGGTACTTGAGCATATGGCGGTTGTGCCCATGGTGATTTCTGCAGACATTCAGTACCACAATTCTAGATCATTTGACTATGCTGCACATGTTTTTAAGGAGTTGGATGCAGGTTTGATGGCGATAAAGAGTGGTGCTTCTGTTCTCCATCTCAAAAATTACTCACTGCTGATGCACTTAGTGTTTTATTTTGGACAAGAGTTAGGTTTATGGCCCCAGGAGCTGAGGATTTCACAATCCGACAAGGATGGTAGGCCATTGCCTGTTCAATTATGGACTGTTGTTTGGGACAACAGGTTTGCCAATTCAAATTTCTTGAATTTTGAAGAATTCTTTGTGAAACCCTTGTATAGATTTTTTAGCCATCCTTGTGATTATTCTTTATCTGAACAAGTAAAAAGGTTTCTTAGGCCTAGAGATTACAATGGACCAATTAACCACAACTCGGGGGATTAGTATTGCTTAGAGAATGGCACAATGATTAGGGTTTATGGCTTTGAGGATACACCTTTCATTCTGCCTAGAACTATCCCGGATAGAATTGCATACCTTGAAATTGTTAGGAAAATGGATTACTCTAGTGTTATGAACTTAAGTTCATATGGGAAATAGGATTTTATGCCCAGTACATTGTGTTTCAGTGATTTCATTGTATTAGCCAAGGGAGGTTATGATCTGATTCTGGACAAATTATTGCACTACAACATGAGCAGAGCACCAGTGAGAAAGAACTTTGATCCAGAAGGGTATATCCACTCTGCCAGACAAAAAGTAAATCTTGGAGGGTACCATCATGTGCCCTTTAAATCTGATGACATAATAAAAAACCTGGAGGTAGAGGAAGCTGAAATTGTGATTGAAAAACATAATCAGGAGTTGGTGGATGTTGAGTTGTTATCCTCCATTAAGGGGATTTCAGAAATAGACAGGCCACAAAGCTCATTTGGGAAAGTTTCAAGAATGAAGACTCAGGAGTATGCCTATGTTGCCAGAGAAACAGATGTTGAGGAAACCATGGATGTAGATACAAGACATGAAGACTATAGGTATTTCATATCAGATGATGAATTTATAAAGACCTCGGAGTTTAAGACATTTTTATATAATTAAAAAGGGAAAGAGATAAGGGGACAGGTTGACAATGTCACTCCAGGGAATGAGGATCAACTGTTAAAAAGCTTAAAGGATGAAGTGGACAAAGAGATGATTGAAATGACCCTTGAAAAGGGGAGGGAGCTGCTTGAAAAGGTAGGTGTTATGATTTTTCCAGGTTTGGATATGAATTCTGTATTAGTTTTTGATAGTTTCTTAAAAGATAACAATGCTACCCACAAGCTCAGTATAGAGAAGGTGACGGAGGTATACACAGGATCAAGATACAATCCTGATGATGAAAAATTGATGATTTGGGCCTTGTATCCTCCTCACAAGAAATCAATTGTTATTGATACTGAAAAGGCATTCAGACATGTCATGACCCTGAAGGCTGGGGAGGTTGATCCTGTAGTGACTGCTGATATTGGGATAAATATAGCCAAGTTGAATAAAGCCCAAATCCAAGCATTGATAAGGGAAAGGGAGATGTAAAAAACCAATAATCAGAGGATGTTGAGAGAGAAAGAACGCTTGAAAGACTTGGTAGGTGGTGTAATAGAACCCACAAGGATGCTCACTCAAGGTCAGAGTTCACAAAAAAAATACCGTTGGGAAGGGTCAACTGCATACTCTCAAGGGAGAATGGATGCATTTGCTGCAATAATAAAAAAAAGGCAGGTTGTTTTAAGCACTTGGTTAAATAAACTCTGGGGAAAACATTCACAGTACGTAGATTCAATAAAGGAACACAGGAGAGTGGATAGCAGAATTCAAGAAAGAATTGAGGAATTGGAGGAGGACACTACTAGTAATGAAGAGATTGAAAATGCCAATTGTATTATGGATAGGCACAGGGATTTCTATGTGGAGTTACAAGGGGATATGCAGGGATTGACAGAGGCTGCCGAAGATAGATTCACCACGTTATGTGATGATGAAGGGAAAATGAAGGAAGCGACTACATGGAAAAGTGAGCGCGAAACAATACTCTAAGGGATGCTGGAGACAACCACTGCGAAAGATGTGATATTGGATGTAGCATGTGAGCAAAATGAGCAAATGATAATGATGGAGATTGTGATCTGCGATGTGTTGGGAGATGCCAACACTCATGAGCGCTAGGATTATATAGAGCATATGTCTGTAGTCCATTTGTGGCTCAAGAGAAATTAGTTAATAGTGGATTTGTTAAACCTTTTATGCTTTAAACCTTTTTGAAAAGGCACGTCCTTTTGCAAATTGATGTATAAGTATCCGTTGTTGGATAAATTGAAGGGGTAGAAGATAGAATTAGAATAGGATAGACTGCTGTAAGCATTAAATTTTCAGAAATGATGACATTCAAGGAGACTATGTTGCATGTATGAACTTTGAAGGAGATAATGAAAGACTGTTGATTTAGTGGCTTCATTCTGGTATCAATTGTTTGTTGGATTCTTGTGATTATTTGATTGTTTCCAATCTGATGTTTCTTGGTTGTTTAAATTGAAGTATCAAGTATATATTCTATTTATCAGTACACATTTGTTGTTTTTGTGTGATTTGGTTTATTGGATTCTTTAAAGAAGAATTAAAATTCCTTTCAATAAATTACAGTAATTTGGGAATGCCATTTGGATCATTAAGAAGAATTAGATTATTAGATTTGATATTCTGCCTCAACTAGGGTTTATAAATTACACTCTTGCATGTTTATACTAGTTGTAAACTCATAGTTATATGCCAAACAATTAGAGGACCTGCTAGATAGAAACAATTCATTAAAGGCTTTCATTTGACTCCATTTTACCCAATAAGGCACTGGTCTCCCTTATTTACATTACATTAGTTTTATTCATTTCATTTAACATCTCTTAATTGAACATATTAATTCATACCTTGATATTGCATATACAATTTATACCAAAGTAGGATCATATCTTTCCACTGTTAAATTGCCATTTGTGGATAGTTAGATCAAGTAGGAAACATAAATTGAACATATTAATTTAGTATAAGAGTCAACCAATCATAAGGAAAACATAATATGAAGATGAATTTTCTCAAATCTTGTGGTTGTAGATGCCCTTTTGAAATCTATGCAAAATGTGGGAGGATAGACAAAGCTCATGAACTATTTGACACAATTCCTCGAATAATTGTAATCTCATGGAATACATTCTAATTAGAAAAGTCTCATCACTGCCGTCATAACAATCTATCAATTTTTTTTAGTGTCTATTGTGTTATACCCAATTTGGGACATGGGGTATAACAAAATAGACACTAAAATAAATTGAGAGATTACAATTCTTTGAGACATTTTGTCAAATAGTTCACAAGCTTTTTCTATCCTTCCACATTCTATATAAATTTTAAAAGGGCATCTACAACCACAACATTTGAAAAAATCATCTTCATATTATGCTTTGATGGATGTCTATACCTTGTTCCAAATCTCCCATATTAAGGAAACCAATAAGGATTTTGGTGAAGGTTGTGTTGGTGTTTAAAATACAATCCATGTAGAGGTTGCAGATATCTAAGAGGTAGCCAACCCCTATCGAGGGCAACTACAACCACTAATGGCCAACTAACGAGAGTCAGTAAGGGACTGACTTCTCCTACACTTTTGGCTCTGTAGGACCAAGGTGGGTAAACCTAAATGTGTTCACATGAATGTCTCATGATTGGTAAGAACACTTCCTATGTACAGATTATAATTCCTACACACTCAAAGGGATAGTGATCATCTCAAGGTTTTGGCAGACCAGAGAATGACTACCAGTACCAAAGATCAATGGAACTAACCCACTTATTTGTTACAATACCTCCCTGAGGAGGACAAGGTTGTATTCAAGTGTTTTGTGTTCAGTATTTGGATATCCTTACTTAGAACCTACAGTCTTGAACTAATAAAATGACACAAACATTATCTAGTGCTTCATCCATAGGGCAACGGAGTCATACAGAACAAAATCCTGATACGATGAACCCATCTCATATAGCATTACTATCATGAGATATTTTCGCATATTAAGATAGTACTTCTTCAAGCATCCTGAGTATATACAACCATGAACATGTAACTTATTTTTCAAGAATTTGATTAACTCTTTGAGTTAAAGCAAGAAAATGAATCACATTTTCAATTAACTATTGAAACTAAACAGATGAATCTTTGATAAAGCTATTCATAATCCATGGCACACACCCAGGAGAGTAAACCATCTTAATTTTATAGATTTCTTTCGATATCAGTAATTAAAAGAGCATATCACACTAATCTGTATATAAACCTAACCCCAGGATGACTTCTTGAAACAAAATGTTCATAACACTTTAACAATAAAGAGGACTGCATAACTTCCAAGCGTCAAATTGCAAAATTTTTCTGACCCTTCACAATGAGCCGTGAAATCTCCTTTATAGAATAGGAGAGCAAGAAGCATTAGGATACATTGTGACACCAAATTGAATTTCAGCACCAAAATGAAATTCAAATTTACATTCCTTGTCATAATGATACTATGCATGAACAAAGGAATCAAAACGGTTATGAAATAACCAGTTGAAAAAAAAAATTTCGTGCAAAGCACGTGCACGTCCATATCCACATCCACATCCACTTAATAGAACAAAAAGAGAAGAGAAGACACGTCCAACGGACCCACTGCTAGTAATCATGAAGAAGCAACACGGCCCTGGTACAAGCAACCACTCCGAGTTTGAGCCTGCGATAGCGATGGCACCGCCTCCTCTTTACCAACCTTGCAAGCACATTCCCGAACAACTGGACCTGGTGCTAATGCAGACATTGGCTCAATTGCCAGAACCTCCTCATCCACTCCCATAAGATCAGCCAGGGAAGCCAAATGGTACTGATAATCAGAATCAGTCTCAGATTCATCAGAATCCGAGATGATTATCGGGGACGAACAATGTACTAGCCTCTTCCCAGTGTTCCTAATAATAGCCTTGTGAGACATGGGAGAATCGGATTTCTTCATGACTGGTGAAGCCAACCTCGCTCTCCTTCTCTTAACTGATTTACTCATGATAGAAACAGAGCGCAACCACAAACAGAAGAAAAACCTTACTGCACTTAGACACAAGAGAATGCAATGCTGATTGCATACAATTCAGTTAGCATTTATAGAGCAAGCCAGTATGCAGGGTACAATTACTTGAAGGCGATTCAAGCACTTGCACAGTTAATGATCCAGATAACTATGAATACCCTCAGCAGGATGGCACTATTCGCATGCAGGAGGAAATCAGGTGGAGATCCTCAGGAGAAAAGAAACCTGTATCATTAATGACACGAGCAATAGCTAAGTAATACATGCCACACAGGCAACTCACACACTTCTTCCCTATAAATGAACTGTCGATTCGGGAGGCACTTTAACAAATGAAGGGTGGAGATCAAGTCAATGGATGTTGACAATCCACGTCGATGCCTTTAGAAAACATATCCAATCAAAAACCCATAGAAGAATAGACCCAGACCACACAATGGGTCCCATATAATCCCACTGGCACGAAAAGAAAAGCCACGTGCCACTCCCTCGCGAACCTCACAACACTCTCCCGGATATTTACTTTGCCTGTGTGAGGTGTGCGAGAGATCATGATTACCTCATTATTGATGGCTATTATCGGTGAAAAGACAGCCCCCTGTCATATCGAACACCTCGGGAAGAAAACCCATTCATCCATTCATGCCACGTGGTCATATCTCGTGAACCTCGCACTACTTTGATGACGCCAACAGACAAACCTGTGAGGTCTGTGAGAAGCGGTCAAGATCGAATTCTATGATCGGACGGCTCATCAGCCCTCAGATGGAACATTTAAGTGGGGCCCGCATTGAAATTTTTGGCAGTGTAATACCTAGGCCATTACGCCAAAAAGACCGACAAATCAGGTGAAATAGGGCCGGTTAAGCACGATCCGAGAGGGATGAAACCTCACTTAAGTGACCGGTCCATCGTGGCAATAGGTCACTGTTAAAACATAACAAGAGGGTTTTGATCGATCCATACTGAAGGTTACCCTGAGTAATTTAGAAACCCTCTAACCCCAGCTTCAATTTACTGAAGTTCCATCAGGTTGTGGAATTTTTCTTTGCATCTACCAATTGCATTTGTTTGAAAGTTTCTAAAACCTTTTCAACAAATCCATTATGTGTATATTCTAAAATCATTATAGTCCTTATAGTCCTTCTAGTCCACATCACTTTGTTTTTTGAAGAAACTATTACCATATATTTCTTATTTATGTTCTAAATTGGATACATGTTTATAAGTTTGATATTACAATTAATAATATTAATTTTGGCAAGACATTAAAAGATTTTGTTGATTTTAAAAATATATGCATCCCAATGTAAAAATGCCAACAATGGAAGCAATGATTGTAACACATAATTTTTGATGTAGTATCCAATTCAAAGGATGATGTTACAATTTAGGGTTATGATTGGGTATTTAATTAGGGTTAGGATTTAGTGTTCGGGTTAGTGTTAGGTTTAGAGTTAGGGTTAGGGTTAGGAAAATAATGTTAGGATTAGGGTTAGATTAGGGTTTATGTTTTATGGTTAGGGTTAGATTTAGAGTTTTGGTTATGGTTGGGATTAGATATGAAATTAGGGTTAGGGTTTAGTATTACAATTAGGGATTATAGTATTAGGGTTATATCTAGAATGAAGTTTTAGGGTTATTGTAATTATGATTAAGGGTTGCTTTTATATTTGGCTTAGAGTTGGGGTTAGGATTAGGGCTAGGGATAGGGCTAGGGTTAAGTTTAGGGATAGGTTTAGGGTTATTATGCAACTAATTAATAAAATAAATAATATTTAGGGTTAGGTAATTAGGGTTAGGGTTGGGGTTAGAGTTTTGGTTGTGGTTAGGGTTATAAAGATAGGATAAAGGTGAGGGTTAGGGTCAAGGTTAAGGTTTCGAGAGAAAGGGTTAGGTTATGATTTGGATTACCCTAAACTCTAACCATAACCATAAACTTAATCCCAAACCTAACCCTAAAGAAAACACATAACCTAACCCTATATAACCTAACACATAACCTAGCACTAGAAAAAATTCTTCTCCCAAACAATCTCCTCTACTTCTATTCATGCCTACTAGAGTTGCAACATTCAACATTGGTGCTTCAACCATTCATTCAAAGCTAAGAATTTGAAAGCAACATTCATTTGTAATATAATTAATCATTTAACAATATTATAATTATTATTAATCTAATACAATATGAATATTATTATTAATATACCAATAATATTAATAATCTAATATAATTACTATTAATCTATACATAGATTATACATAATCTTAATATATCAAATATATCATTATAATTCATATAATGTAATATAATATTGTTATATAATATATTAATATTATAACATTACTATTAATCAAAGTGATTTAATATTTATGTCAAGTTTTAGTACATTATATGATAGGTTACTAAAGTGGCTCCGAGATGCACGTGCTCAAAATCGACGGTGATGTTATAATCTTGATGAAAATTTGCTTGACGGTTATGTTCAGTGCTAGTGACTTCTCAAACACAAGAAGATGTGATTTTGGCCCTATTAGGAGAAGATTTAAAAGTTGATTCTAGAGCTGAGAAAAATTATCATATTAAATTATGAAGCCCCTTTCTTTGGCAAGGAGATTCCATGTGTGTTCAAAAATTCTTGTTGCACACATTTCCATTACTCATGTTGCTAAGAACCTTGCAAATCCTCATATTTGAAGATTGAAAAAATCCAAAGGTATATTTTATGGCCTCCCTTTAACCAAGGAAAATGATTTCACAAAGTATCCTAGGATTTTTATTATTTCCCTCATGACTATAATAGGGTTGGCTTACTTTATATTCACTACTCTAAATGGCACCATAATAGGCTTTGCTTGCTTTATATTCACCACTCTAAATGGTGCCATAATTTTTTAAAATTTAATTAACATACTCTAAAACCTAACTAAAGCAGGTTGTAGCTCGTCAAATTGGACAAGTGAAAGGTCAATACCAGTGCTGAGGAAGACTTTAGAGGAGTGAAAACAAGGTCAATACTAGCACCGATGAAGAGTTTGGAGCTAAAACAAGGTCAATACCAGCGTCGAGGACCAGGTTGAGGGCACTCAGGGAAAATCAACGACCAAGGGACAATGAGTATTGTAAGTTTGGCACCCCCATTCTCTTTAACCTGCAATTTTCATGCCTAGTTTCTATTACCATGTTAGAATCCAAGATCACCTGCATGCAATAACCTGTTACATGCAAAAGACATTTAGAACCAGAGAAGATCTGCAAACCTCAAAGTGTAAAATGCATTATCAGAATCTACGTTATTACAAAGAGATCAATCCTTATGAAGGAGATCAAGAAACCCTAAAAGGGAAACCCTAAATGAAACCCTAGTGTGCACACTTAATAATTAATCAATTATTAATGTGCCTAAGTTTAGCTTAAGCAACTAGAGGAATAAGTGACTTAATTAATTAACCAGTATGATGTAATTATTTAAGCGTAATAAATTATTACTCTAATAGTTTCCAAAGATCTTCTCGCACATTGGCCCCCCCATTCTCGTAAAATGGTATAAGATAAGACAGAAAAACACAGTATTAGATCCCGGTACTAGATGTATTCATGTGCTATACAAAACACAGTATGGATTAATACAATTAAAAATATTTAATTGCATTTAGTGTATTAATGAATGTAACCTTTCGTGTTTCAACTTTAGAGCATGTAGAGCGTGATCAACATGTTGAGCATGATCAGGCTAGACAAGATTAGGAACATGATGTGGCTCCATCAGGTAAGCAAGACCACTCTAATGTTCTTTTAAACATTTTTAATTGCAATTGGTGTATTAATTAATGTAATCTTTCGTGTTTCAACTCTAGATCAAGATTTAGAGGGTGTTCAACATGTTGAGCATGAGGCTATAAGACAATATCAGGAACATGATGTGGCCCAATCAGGTAAAGAGCACCACTTTGATGTTCTTTTAATTAATGAAATACGTGTAACAATAATAATAAAACATATCAATTTAACATTTCTTTGCTATTGCAGCAAACCCCCCCTTGCAGCCGCATCCACGTGGTTGTGAGTACATGACTAGGCGTACATTAAGATCATGAGCAGAGCTTAGAACAACTCAAGGGGGGACAGATGATTTTGAAAACGATACTCCACTTCAACTTTTTTTAGCTGCAAAAAAGAAACAAAAAAAAAAGTGATTGTAATCATATTATGACAGCCATATTTTTGATAATATGTAAAAACTGAAAAATGAAATATGTTAATGAATGAATGTGAATATGTTAATGAAAAAATGTTATATGTTAATGAATGAATGTTATATGTTATTAATGGATGAATGAATGATTAATGTTATATGATCGAGTATGGGGAATTGAGAGTGATGTGAGGGGGGGGGGGCAAGGGCCAAATGAGCTTCCACCTTCACGTGGTTGGCCCTGTTAAGTAGAGATTATTAAACTACTCTCAAAACAAAGAGAAGCTCAAAAAGGTAAGTAATGCACTTTTCAATATAAGAAATACATCGTTTGAAGCATCAAACCAATCTGCAAAGATGAAAGAAAGTGCTAACTTTTCACTATGAACATTGTGTTGTGTGTGGATTTGGTTTCAAAGCTCTGTTGATGGAGATGGCTTGTATGATAGCCAAGAAAATAGTTATCATTATTGCTGCTACAAACAGGCCTCATATCGCTGTAATAGTCTTGATCTTTCAACGAATAGGTTTTTAAAAAAAAATGCACTTTCTCGTCGAATTTACGACGAACCACAAAAACATCCGACAAATTTGCAACGTATCCGATGAAGTTTTGTCGTAATGACTTGCCTATTTCATTGCTCGTTCGATGAACTTCTGTCACTATTTCAATCTAAACTATGTCACCAAGACTCCTGTCGATGTAATCTTATCGGCGTCATATAGCTGCTCGGGTAGACCTTCAGAACTTACTCCGATGATATATGTCTTGTCGATATGCTTCCCACGATGAGATAATATGTGTATCTCACCGATGAAAAGTTATCACTGAGACAGAAAACCAGTCCTCCTGATATATCTTCTCAGGCAATTTTGATCGTTGTAATAGTCTTCATCTTTCACCGATATGCCTACATTTCGACAAATAGGTTTTTAAAAAAAAATTACACTTTCTCGTCGATTTTACGACGAACCTCAAAAAGCGTCTGACGAATTTGCAATGTATCTGATGAAGTTTGGCCATAATGACTTGCATATTTCATCGCTCATTCGACAAACTTCTATCACTATTTCAATCTAAATTATGTCACTAAGACTCATGCCGAAGTAAGCTTATTGGCATCATATAGCTACTCGGGTAGACATTCAGAACTTACTCCGATGATATATGTCTTGCCGATATGCTTCCCTTGGTGAGACAATATGTGTATCTCGCCAATGAAAAGTTATCGCTGAGACAAAAAACTAGTCCTCCCGATATATCTTCTCAGGCAATTTTGATTGCTGTAATAGTCTTGATCTTTCAACGAATAGGTTTTTAAAAAAAAGTACACTTTCTCGTCGAATATATGACAAACCGCAAAAACGTCAGAGGAATTTGCAATCTATCCGATGAAGTTTCACTGTAATGACTTGCCTATTTTGTCGCTTGTTCGACGAACTTCTATCGCCATTTTAATCTAAATTCTGTCTCCAAGACTCCTGCCAATGTAATCTTATCGACATCATATAGCTGCTCAGGTAGACCTTCAAAACTTACTCCGATAATATATGTTTTGCCGATATGCTTCCCTCGTGCTTCGTCGATGAGACAAGATGTGTATCTCAATGATGAAAAGTTATCGCTGAGACAAAAATCCAGTCCTCCCAAAATATCTTCTCAAGCAATTTTGATCGCTATAACAATATTGATCTCTCAACGATATTGCCAATACGTCGAATTTGTGTCGTAATGGTGACGGACTTACGTTGTTAATCCGACGGTTTGGCGAAGGTATGCCTCCCGTCATCCGGACACTGTTTGTCACGCGATCGACAAAGTTGGCATCGCGGTTCCAATGAGTGTACGTCGTGAGGTTGATGTTTTGCAGCCCGTCGGGATGTAGACAAAATTTGAGCGACGATGCTAGCTTCTATTAATCGTCGGCTAGCTGACAATGTATTGTCAAGATTTCAATGAAAGGCCGTCAAAAATTGGGGTCAAATCCTATAGTATGTCAAGTACAGGTAAATCATGAACATCATCAAAGTCATCTCGATCAACATGATTAGATGTGCCACTCCATGTGTCATCGATCAATGTATTTGTACCATCATCTTCAAGTGTGTTTTCTGGCGCATGATCATCTTCTTCCATAGGATCATTAACTTCATCTTTGATATTCACAGCTCCATGTTCCTCCGCTTGCAAAATGACATTCTCCGGGCCGTGATAATTAATATCGTGTGCCCTAGGGTGCCCCACCTTTATAATAATGACAAACACAAATAAACCATGATCATGATCAAGTGATTTTTTATATAGATATCAAATGTTAAAACAATATAAACATTTACAAATTGAATCAATATAAACACATATAATAAACAACTTACCAATGGATGATAACCATGCCCCCCTTCAACGTGACCATGCTGCCTACAATGTCTCTCAGCTGTTCTGATTAAAAGTCTTCTCGTATTTAAGCCCTTGCAATTATTGCAAGGACAATAACATTTCCCATCACCCTTTCTTTTGAATCTAGCCCACAATCTATGAAGTGACTCTTCATTTTTTTCTAGACTAATATTATCTGACATGATTTTTCTTTACCAAGCTTGAATATTTAGATCTTCAAAAAATATCAAACTCACACTCCAATAATTTTTAATCATAGATAGGTAACAAAATATAATAATTATGATATTTTACACCAAAAAAATTCGGCATGCAACCACCCCTACAAAAGGGAAGATAGTCTGAAGTTAATGACCCCAAAAAACACTTTCAAATGATAATTCCATAAATTATTAAATTCTGATTTTACTATGATTTCCAACTGTTAGACTCCTAAAATCAGAATATTGAACTTGCACAAGAAAATCTAGAAATGAAATTCTCAAAATGCAGCCAATAGGCCTCGACAATTAAGGCCTACTCAAGACTTTGTGAAGTCACTGCAAGGTTTCCAGGCCTTACCTAATGATTTCAGCAGGAGGATTAAAGAGTTGGTAAAGAGTTTTGATGACTAGAGTGACACATCTTTACCAAATATTGTAGATGCCCAAAGAAATGTTTGATCACTGCAGCAATGGCAGGACAGGGTAGATGAAATCATCAGTGCACAAATCAAATTGATTTGTGATGACTTAGATTATGACATGCTGATGAGTAGTATGGATAAAATCATTAACACTAGCACATTTTTGGAATCTTTTGAAAGGGAGGCGAATCAAGTAGCAGTAAAGTATACACCTTACAGTGCCAAGGTAAATGAGGTGGTAAATTTTAATTGGCCAACGAATGAGGAATATCAAGGATGGGTAGAAAAGTACTTAACTGAACAAGAATAGGACAGAGTCTACAATCGACAGTTGATAGCTCAATGGTTATGGTTATAACAAATTTTGGCTATGTCTTGGTGGCAGTTTTGGTGCAAGTTTTCGAAGTTTGGAAAATGCAACAATTATTCTCCAGTGGACGGGATGAACAAGAAGATTCTTCAGAGACTCAGCTGTTGTAACCAATTTTTGAAATGTCATAAGGCGGTCCAAGTGACCAGTGATAGGTGTATTTTTGGTCCGTTGCTTGTTGCTCCTTCATTTTCCCTATAAGAAGGATTTCAGGACCAGAAATATGGGTTAGCAATTTAGATATCTTTAGGTCAAGTCTAAGTAAAGTTGTAGAGCGAATTTGTAAAGAGCCTGATATTATAGTGAAGATACTATTCTTAGGTTTGGTGTCAATCTGTTGTAGGTTTTAGTTTCATGGGTGCTTAGTTTTCAAGAAAGTACTAGCATCTAAATGAAAATTACTCATTTCAAGGTCATGTATCTCCATTGTATGAATATATTATTATCTTGAATAAAATGATCAAGGGTTATTTTGTTCATCTCACTATTATGGTGTGTGTAATTCTCATTTTGACTTTAACTTAAGGAATTAATTAAAATGCTTGAGTGAGGTTATAGGTGACTATGTTCATATAAGGATTTGATAAGTAGTATTGGGTTAGAATATAGATTGATGGTATTGTAAGGCAGTATTATCTGAGATTTTATATGCTATGTGTCTAGAAGATAAACTTGGTTATAGTAAAAAACAACCAACACCTTTGATATTATCTAGTTATGGCTCCCAAATCTATTGAAAATTGATCATTAGGGTTAAAATTGAAACCTTGCAAATATAATCTTTGTCCAAATCCATCAAGAATTTTCCATCAGTTATAAACAATTCCCTTATAAAGAATTTGTGAAGTCATGTCTAAAATCTGGAAATGAAATTCTAAAAATGCACAAGACTAAAAATGAAATCTGATGAGATGTTGCTTTGAAATATGATTTTCAAACCTGGAAGTACAAATTTGACTTCACAAATGAATTCTAGAAAAAGACAATGACTACCCTCAACCTGGCAATATCTTCTTGAGTTTCTTCTAATTTTCCTCGAGAAAACATTTGAGCAAAACACTGTCGCAGTAAATAGTCGGGCTCATTTTTATTTATGCCTGCCACAATTTAACTTTGCAGGTCCATTGAAATTTTGGCGAAAGATCTTCATTGAAACGTAGACGAAAAAAATGGTTCGTCGAAATTTTGACAAACGTCGGGGATAAAATTTAAAAAAAATGAAAATTCGCACAAGTGCCTGATGATACATTTGATTATATAGCTTTCGTCAGAAGGTTTTGTCGGATTTTGTAATCAAATGAGTTAGTGTTAGGAGGTTTTTTCTTTGCAATTTCCTTGGTAGGGGAAACAACAACAACAAATGATCCTTCTCCTTTCTTTGTTTTCTAGACTGCCTTTGTAGGTTCCAATAGTCTCATCATTGGAAAAGGTTGTTTGAGCCATTAGAGAGAAAAAACTATTACATCATGTGCCCTTGCTTTTATGTCATCAATTTCATCTATTGAGCAATCTTTATTGAATATTGGTTGATTATACACTTGTTGATTATGGTAGACTGGATAAAGAACTTTTCCATATTTTTAAAATTATTTTTAGACCTGGGCCTTAGTGCAAGACTTAATCAATCTTACTGTCATCCAATAGTAGTACTTCATTCTAAATTCAAATTACTCTTCACAGTTGGCCTAGTGATCCTCTAACTTGGGCTCATGAAGACAAAATGAACCAATTACCTTCTTAATTCTATCGATTGGGTCGAACTGATGTCGAGCATCATTGTATAGCACCAAGATTTACTTTTCCATTTCCACATTGGTACCCTTTGCATTTTGCATATTAGCACATGAATATACCCCTATTTGGATGGGGAAGGTATATCCAGGTGTATGTTTTCCAGCAATTAGCTGGTGGATTTTCATGACCTACCTACATACTTCCAATAAAATCATCTAGTCCAAGGGGTATCCTAGAATCTTGTATGGCATATTTTTGAAGTTTGCCACTCTATATATGTGAAGGTTTTAAACTGGATGTACGAATTCCCCATGATTTCAATGCTTCCATTGCTTCATTGGAGATTCTTCTGCTAAAGTCTCCTTCTAGCCCTCTAATCACAACACAAACAAAGTTGTCATTGACAACATAGAAATGTGTATAACTATCATCCAACTTCAATTGAGGATAAGGTTCATAGATTGCAACATCCATAAGATCAGAAGAGCCTATTTTGTCAAGTCTCAAGAAGGAGGCTTGAGATGCCAAGAGATAGACCAAATAAGAGGTCATGTAGAACTTTGATATTGTGAGGACCGTGCTTAACTAATTGTGGAGTGTATCATTGATAAGGGTTACCCAATCAATTTTATTCTATGTGGCATCATTGATGGTTAAGATGAATTTTACCATCCTTTGGTAGAAATCTAATACCTAAACACTCTTCTCTTGAAGATCTGGAATGAACTGAAGGTGAAAACAACAATATGAAATAAAATGTCAAAGAAGCAGATGAATGCATCAAAAAATTGAGAGAAAAAATAATAAATTCAAAGAAAGAAATAAGAAGGTCAATGAATATTTGAAGCAAGAAAATGAAATAATCAACAGACTAAAGGTGCAAGTTGAAGAAGGAAATAGAGTTGAAGAATGTTTGAATGCAATGGTGAAAAGAAAATCTAAAGTATGCACAAAGCTTGAACAAGAAGTTGTGAATATGAGATTAGATCCTATAAAAGAAAGGAGTCATGAAGAAAAATTCAAGATGAGTTCTACAAATATTGATGAAATGATTGCAAATCAGAAAGGATCCAAAGGAAAACATGTATTAGGTTCTGAGATAGGAGAAAGCTCAAAGATAGATCAAACTTCAAACCATCTTGAAGACAAAAAGAACAATGGCAAGATCTAGAATAAAAGGAATGAAGCTAGAAGACCACCGGTCAAACAACCAAATGCACAAAGGTACCCATATTTTAATGGTTTCTGTTATTCTTACAATAGATTTGGACATAAGGCTATGGAATATAGAAGAAGCATGAATTAGAATGTTCCATCTTTTCTTGGTCAGTGCTTTACATGCAAGAGATTTGGTCATAGAGCTAGTGAATGTAGAAGTCAAATGATGAATGACTATAACAATGGTAGAATGGTTCAATATTTCAATGGATACTATTATACATGTAATGGATTTGGGCATAAAGCTAATTAATGAAGATCTAGAATGAGTGGAAGTAAGCCAGTTCAAAATAATGTCATATGCTATAATTGCAATACGATTGGACACATTTCTAAGTTTTGCAAAAGCAGAAACATGAAGAAGCATAATCCGCTAAAGAAGAATGATCTAATACAAAAAGTTGATCCGACAAAGACAAAGAAAGGGATGGACAAGATTTGGAAAAATAAGGATGAGACAAAGGTTAAAGATGAGTCTATATCGGCTTCCGATGTAGATGTTTCCTCGTGAAACTAAAATGAGAGCTTTGGCTTAGGGATGGAAATATTTCATCCTCCACTAGAGAAATAGTGCTGATGCTTTAGCACAAGGATATGTGATGTATATCAATGCATTTGATCTATTGTAGAAGATCTCGGTAGAAAATATCATGATGCAAAAATTTGCAAAGCACTTAAAGTTGGCTATGCATACAGTCAAGGTTTTGGAAGCTTTTTTAGGTGAAGCATTTATGGTGAATTAGGTCAAATTCTAAAGGGGTTATAAATGATTTCACTTGATCAAATTTTATTTGAAATGAGAATTTGAGAAAGATCAGATCAACGAAGAAGTGAATTGGAGTGAATAAGGCGATTGAGTTCTGGTGCATGTAAAAACCCTAATAAAAAAGTGATTAAAGGTATTCATAGTTTCTACTTATCTTAGTTTCAGAAAGAACTTTCAATTTGTTGCAAAGATTTATACATTGTAAGTGGTAGAATTCTTAGAGCATCCATGAACTAAGTTTAAAGGGAATCCCGATAAATCTTTGATGGATGATCCAGATGGTGCATTTTCGCACATCCCGTATGGATTTTTGCACACAAAGGATGTTAGGGCTTATATTCATGTCAAAATTGAAGAATATAATCACACAAAGTTGAATGATGTATGGTTCAACGACCTCACCAATAATTTTTTTGAGTTGAAATCAAAGTTTTGGGTGTTGGCGACGAAAAGTCTTGATGTTTGGAACAAGTTTCCCATCCTTTGTTATGTGGATGAATGGGTGAGATACACCCTAAGAAGAATTCATGACAAGTTCCTATAGCTAGACATTCCACACTTGATAAAAAAATAAGCGATTAGGGTTGTGACTAGTCTATGCTCAACCAGACCAATATCGATACTTAAATATGTGAAAAATGAGATTGTGATGGAGAAAATGGGTGTGACATATGACAAGAGAGAATTTATAGTTAAGAACATAAAAAATACTTTTGTGAAGTACACTTCCATGATGATCGGATACAAACTATATTTGACCAGCTAAGAGAACTTTGTATCTTCTATCGCCATCAATACAGTGTATGAGATGGTTGAGAAAGGTGAAAAATATGATTTGTGTGAATTTTTGAGATTGCAACTGCTGGAAAGCCTATAGAAAAAAAAGGAGTCCAAGCATACCTTTAAATTTGGAAATTTAGTCATTTTTCTGTTATTTTACTTTTTGAATGGATTACCTAGAACGGAGAATGTGGTATGGCTATGAGACATACTTGTAGCCCATCGAATTAGAGATTATTTGTTTGGATTGGAAGATGTAGAAGCTCAGAAGAATGCCCTTTGGGGGTTCTTCAAAACCTTTCAAGAGAAGATACAGGCAAGGAAAAGGATACCAAAGTAGTTAGTGGAGAGGTATCTAAAGGAGATTACCTTTCTTATCACAAAAGATTAATGCATAATGGAGGCTATTGAGCCCCAGAAAGTGTGGATCCCAACATTGGGATATGAGGTTGCTTCAAATGAAATCAATGGATTGGATGACATCTTGCTAAAAATTCCTAAGGACACCACTGAGGAGAGATTCAACACTTATGAGGAGAAATAAATGAAGGCACACATGGATCAACGATAATCACAAGTTAAGAAGACTATTGATAGAATGACTACACAATTTGCAGAGGCTATGGGCCTCACAATAGAACAAGTTGAGGTAGCTTAGGCTAAATATGGAGCTTCGAGAAGCTCATCATGTAAGAGGAGATTCGGTAGAGCAACTACCACTCCTCCAACTGCTCAAAATTCCTCTGGGACTGTGCCTTCATCTAGTGGAAGAAAGAGGAAGGAGACAAGTGGTCCTACAAAAAAACTAATGCTTTGGTGAAGGAAAAGACCTCTCCGATAAAGAAGTAAAAGAGGCCTGAGAAAGAAAATGTTGCTTCGACAACACATCAAACTAGCCCAGTGAATAGGAGAGTAAAGTCAAAAGCCACCAGGGAGAAATATGTTGGAATAAATGTTGAAGATGAAGAAGAAGAAGAAGAAGATGGACCTCAATTGGTTTGCAAAAGGAAAGGTGAAGCTTCAAAAAGTGAAGCAATTTCAAAGAAGTAGAAGACTGATATTGTGGATACAAATGAAGAGGAGGAAGTGGAAAAGGAAAATAGAGCATTTTTTATCCACATGAGAGAAGAAGGCAAAAGCAAGCAAGAAAAGGACACCAGAAGAAAAGACAAAGCAAAAGAAGAAATCTCTAGTAAGAACCCATAGTCTAATGGAACTTGATGCACTTTTCAATGGTATTGTACAAAATAAAATGTTAGAGGAAATTGTGGCTCTATACAATGAGGCCGATGAGGTGGACAAGGCCACCATAGTAGAAGCTATTGTAAAATACATTATTTTTCTTGAAGTTGATATGAGGAACATAGAGAAACATATACCTATGAAATTATGAAATATTTTGATTGAAAGAAGACAAGAAGGAATAGAAGAGGCAAAATTGAAGGTTTATGCATTATAACATAGTATGGTTCTTCTCTCTGAGGAAACTAAAGCCACATTGGCTACATTATTCAATAAGGAAATCAAGACAAAAAACAAGGTGACAACCCTTATGGGAAGAGATCAAAATGATCTCAAGCGGCTCAGGAAGGAGAGTGTTGAAAAGACAATAGACCTAGCACAAATATTGGGGATGTATCGAGAGAACAAAGAAGAAATGAAAGTGGAGATGCCTGCTCTAGATGAGAACGTTGGAGAATATGTGCAACTTGATGATGATCAACATGAGCATGATACTACAAAGGATGATACTTATACTCCTCTGACAACTAAAATACATGTTGAGAGAACATAAGACCAATTGGAGATAGTTATACCTTCGCATATTATATCTAACAAACTACTGGTGCAGACAATACATGGAAGAATGATGAGTAGAAGAAGGAAGATGCCTTTGATGATGCAGGAGGAAAGAAAAAAGTAGAGAAACTAGTTAGCACTGGTGATAATGAGAAGGAGAAGGAATTGGAAGAGAAGGCTATGAAGGATGTAAAGGAAACTAGTGAATCCTTCGACTCCTCCAAAGATTCTCTAAATAATCTATTGAACATGTAATTGCAATTTCATCCTATTATGTCCATGTGATTGCTACAACTACCCATGCAATAGGGAAATGTGGGCTTAGCCAAGATTTCACCACTACACAAGCTTCAACTGGGAGATGTCTCTCATGCATCTTCCTAGAAGGAGATAATAGAAACTCATCAAAAGAGTGGAGAGATGATTGAGGAGGCTATTAAGACACTCCAAGAGGCCATTCCTGATGTAACAATTGATAATTCATTATCTGGTATGGAGAACCTAATTTTTTTGATTGATTATTTCAAAGAGTATGCCTTCGGATTAAAGGGAAAACTGGAAAAAGAGTTAGACAAGAAAATGGATGGGAAGAGGCTATTGGAGATAATAGAGAAGTGTGCCTATGCACACAATAAATTTCATGAAAGTCTTAAAGGTGCATAGGCTTGTATGGCAGAGGCCAAAGCCTTATTTTAATTTTTTATGAAGAGGCCCAGAGCCACAAAGAGCATAAAGGATGAAATGGACTCAATTGAGTTCTAGATTAATAAAGATTCCAGTGCCTATGATTTGAAAAATGACTTGGTTGGAAGAAAAAGGTTAGTAATAGAGAGTTTACATGAGAAGTTCTTCCAACTACAAGGGCAAAAAGAGAAGATTATTTTGAAATTCGGTAACCTTAGTGCTAATAATGCTACAAAGCTCAATTTGGTACCTAGCACTCCAGAAGAAGGGGGAGAACTATTGATGGATCTAGAGACATAGTGCATAATGCTTGGCATAGCTAAGAGGATCTAGGAAGAAGGAACACAAGAGTGGCAAGCCCACATTGAGAAGCTCCAAGGGTCAATTTGTTTTGGTTGACAGTGTTTATATTTATTTATGCACTTTTAGTTTACTGTTTCATAATTTTGTGTATATATGCTGATGGTGTACAGTGTTTTTAGATATAAGTTTTTGACCTGGTGTATTTAGTTCAATCAGTTCAGTTTATTAGTTTTTATGCACGTATATATTCATCAAGGGGAGATCCAATATGCGAAGAAGACTTTTGCATGCACCTTTTTACCTTGATGTCAAAGGGGGAGAATGATTTTGGAGATAATTTTGGCATTTTTCCATCAATGACAAAGGGGGAGATTGTTGGAAGAATAAGGAGCTTGTCATTGATGGATTTGTAGGAAACATGAGCATATGGGATGAGCACAAGTCATATAGTTATGCATTGCAGTGTTATCATTGATGTCAACATTGTATTTCAGTATGAATACCATTGTGTAGATCAATTTGGATGGCTTGAACATATTAGAGGATGATTATGAAAGGAAATTTTGTGAGAAGGTTTGATCTAGTGAAGGAAATAGTTGTGTAAATTGACTAGGTATCAATTCGGGTGTTTCTGTGTATAGGGGATCTAGTATTTGGGTCCGCATTGGTCCATTGATGAAGATATTGCTAGACACTTCTAACATAAGTATGTTGGTTTATAAAGGAACCTAATTTCATAGTTTCATCTTTTTTGGCTCCTGGTGTGAAAGTTATGAGTAACAGAAGTTCAAACTGGTAGTTACATGCATTATTTGGTTTAGTGCATATGTTTTGATGAATCCACACTTCTCCACAGATTGGAATTTGAATTTGTGGCTCTGTAGGAGGGTTGAAAAGTGTCAGTAGCGTGTATATTCTAGATGGCATAGATTTTGGAGGTCTGAGTGTCTGAGTGTGGGTGTATAATTGGAAAATTTTATAATTAGGTCATTATTGGTGTCAACCTAATGAGTTGGGTATGTTACAAAGGATGAACATGTGTTTATCCATTATGTGAGAGCTATTTTGGGTCCATGCCAACCTATTTCAAATTTTTATGGGTTTTGAATCTTGGTAGGAAGCGTGCATGTATGGATCTTGAGCTGAAAAGTTACATTTTATATATTACATCTAATTAGGTTGAGCTAATTGATGTTATAGATGAAGCGAATATATAAGAAGGATATTTTATAATTTTTGTTAGAGTGTGATATGCGATAAGATTTTGTGGATGTGAATTGTGTGAATATAGAGCGAATGCAAAGAAAAGTAGAGTATTAATTCAAATTAGTATGAAGTGTGTGAAGTTAGTATATTAAGCTTCAATGTAACTGTACTCCAACATACTATAGATGCATTTTGTAATAGTTCAAATTTGGTTGTGTGCCACAATATCTTCTATCCTTTCTTTTCTTAGTGGATATTGAGTCCACTTGGATAGTGAGTCCACCTACAGTGAGCACTTGTGTAATATACTATAACAAGTTATAATATATTGTGAGCTAATCCTCACCATGGTTTTTCCCATTTTGGGGTTTCCTTGTAAAAATCTTGGTGTTCATGTGGTATGTGATATTATTTATTTATTTATTTCATTCATTATTGCGAGTTGAATATACTATGAGGATTGAATGCTTAAATATTTAAGTGGTTTAAAATTATACTGATTCAGCCCCCCTCTTAATATTCTAAGTGTTCAACACTTATTTGGTTAATTGGTGTGGTTTATGAGGTAGATATTGAGGCTTATATGGTATGATCATATTTAATGTACATTTATAGTTATTTGACATTTGAGTTCACAACTTTTGAAGGTTAAATGCATCACTTTCTTATTTGTTTGTTTATAGTCTAATGTGACATTTATACACCAAAATATGTCACAACTTCCATGTTTTATAGAAGTGAATGACATGTGTGAATATAACTACACCAAATTTTGTTTTTACTATTTAAATGAAATAAAAATTATCAAATTTCAAGCAAATCACAATTTGACAAGTGGTGAGAAAAAGGGGACATTTGGCATGTAGATGTGTTTTCCCACTAATTTTTAAAATTTTAATTGTTTTAAATTTATGAAAAATTCTTTATGCACTAGCAAATTAATCCTAAAACTACTACATCTTTGTGATACAAAGTTAATTTTCATCCATTTATAAGATTTGAAAGTGTATTATGAGCTCTATACAATAGTATAAGATAAAAGAGTTAGAATTCATTTAGAAACATGGATCTACAATTATGAACATTTTATTTGAACCAATATTACATTGGTGCAACTATAAGTATTTAGTGATATCTATGCAATTCATTTTCATTAAGGTTTAAGAACGTTTCTAATTTTCAATAAAACACATGCTTCTCATAAGAAAATCTTGTAACATTTCATATTCGAGAAGATAAATTCACAACAACATTAACAATAACTGTGGCCCTTTAGTTAGGGAACTATATTTAAGGTAAAAATAACCCTATTGAGAAATGAAAAATATTAATAGTTTTTAATGCTAAATATGAACTAGGTCATTTTGAGTATCTCAAGAATTACTCAATCTCAAC
This sequence comes from Sequoiadendron giganteum, assembly GCA_007115665.2. Classification (NCBI taxonomy): domain Eukaryota; kingdom Viridiplantae; phylum Streptophyta; class Pinopsida; order Cupressales; family Cupressaceae; genus Sequoiadendron; species Sequoiadendron giganteum. Next base: position 514,586,548 of record CM021100.1, on the reverse strand, counting down.
TTGAATATTTTGAAATGGTTGATGGATACTTTCTTAAAATAGACGACTTCTGAAATAAAATTCTTGATTTTGGAGGGAATATGAAGGATAGATAAATGTGAAAGTTTCTCTTTTGTCTCACCCTTATGATATAGTATTACCTACTTTCTATATCATAGAGTTAATGGAGATAGATAATGTAAATAAGATGGAATTTAAAGGAACATGCAAAATTCCCCTACAAGAACAAGAAAAACTCCTCAAAAATATTACAACCTTCAACACTATACATCACATAAATGAAGCTAAAGAAAGGTATGAAAAGTGTCAATGAATGAACAATGAAAAAATAAACTAATAGTTATGCCTATGTCTGTTGAAGCCCTAATTGCTCATAATGATGATAAGAATTGGACTCTTCATTTTATTTGAACAAATAACATTATGAATGATAGTATTTTATTTACACAAAAATACAAATGGTGAATATATATATATATATAATATTTATTTTTAGAAGTTGAAGGTAATAGTAGAGTCAGGGTTCCTAATGTAGTCATAAAAAATGCATAGTATGTTACTTGATTGTCATGCAATATTTTTTCCATCAAGCGATAATGATATAATTAATTTTTGTTTTGACCAAACTAATGTATTGTAAAAATATTAAAAATAATCATAAATTGTTTAGAAGGATTGTTATGTTGAAAGTTTGACTTAACTAAAAAATTCATTTGCTATCTAAGTCAAATGTTTTTAACATACACTAGGATAAAGCTTTTTTTTGGGAAGGAAAACATCTTGTTACTACCTTACTATAGAAATAATAATATCATGCTAGAAATATCCAAATATGCATTAAATTTAAAAAATAAAATCTTTTACTAAGCTAAAAAATAAAGCTAATGAAGAATGCTTTTTATGGGAAACAAGATTACATCATTCAAAAATTGAGTACAAAACCAAGAAAAGAAAGAATAAAGGAACTTGGTGTCAAATGAGGAGCCCATTGTCTAGGATTTTTTCATGTCATGTGGACATTTTTTTTTTTTTTTCATCCATTCCATGCACTATCACTCAATGCACACATTTTTATCCTAGAGAATCAAGAAATTGAACTGTTCAGCCTAGAAAATTGTTTTTTTGTACAATAGGGAGATAGAGGTAGCAAAACTAAAGGCTAGGAGGTATTGGAATATATATAGATATATTATAAAATTAATTTATTTCAAAATAATTAGAAGAAAATAGAAATAAAATGAAAAAGGTGAAAGAATAAAATCCTTTGTGTGGTTGAATCTTCAAAATACCCATAGCTATGGACACAAAAAAGGGTTATAACTTCTTAGGAGCTTGTTTTGAATGGTCAATCCCTTAATCTTGGCCTTTCGAGCTCCATGGAAAATCAAATAAAAAGAGGGAAATAACATGTTCCCTCATTTAATGTGCATCAAAGACTAAGAAAAACAAATAGCCGAAGTTATAAGTAAGAACTCCATTGTCTATGTGGAGCTATAACCTAGTGCATGTAATAAAATTTTAGAAAGTGAAAGTACCAAGAAATATTACCAAATTGAGATAAATGATATAGAGATGGAATATTATTTTAATAGGATGAATAGATTAATAAAATAATATCACCAACATGAAGTAGAAAAGAATGACCATTGAAATTATCAATGAAGATCCAATAGTATGTTGTTCTCCATCTCCTGTTTGAACACCCAAATCAACTTGTTTGATCTGGTAATCCTCTGATCTCATATCTAATTCTAACTTTTCTACCAATGGAACAACTATTTTTTCTATTCTATTTCTCTATTCATCCATGGAGATGGTAGACATTATTTTATCTCTTTTCCTTCTCCGGACAGGGGATTGGGAAGATTCTATACAAAATGCTCAGACTTTGGTCTGGGCTTTCTACATACATCCTCTGGCATCTCTAAATAGTTTGAATTAACCAGATGGGCACAACTGTGAACATTTCTCTACAAGGAGAAGTGGGTACTTCAGTATTATTGGACCCTTTGACACCATCTTCTTGTTTAACCTCTCATTGGTCGGTTTTAGCTCTAACCTCTTCTTCTTCCTAAACTTTTTCTTCATGCATTTCTTCTTCTTCATGAGGTTGTTCCTCATGAGTCTCTTCTGTTTGACCCACTTCCTACCCAATATGTTCTTTTGGTACATTTTCTTTAGAAAAAATTTCTTCAACATTAGGTTCCCCCACATGAACCTATTCAATAGAAATTTCTTCAACATGAACCTCCTCTACATGAACCTCCTTTTCATTAGGGGGTTTCATTTTTTCTTCCTCTTCTCTTGGAGGTTCAATTTTTATTTCTCCCTCCTCTCACACCACTTCTTCAGTAGCCTTAGGAATTTACTCCTCTCTTTATGGAGAGGAGTAGGAAGTGTATTAGGTGGAGGAGAGGAAGGTTTATTTTGGGGTGATGGAGGAGGTGATGGAAATGGGGATTCATGGGGAGGAGTGGAGTAATTTTTCTTGGCTTCCCTCTAGGTAGTCCTATCTTTAATTGCTTCTCTGTTACATTTTTTTAGTACTAGGGTCTTTTCCTCCTCAGGTTCTTCCTCACTATCCTAAATAGTTATTGGGTCTATTTCCTTCCTTTTCTTGCCTGCCATCTTTGGAGGTGTTTTATTTGTAGTTTCCTTGGTAGCTCAGAAATAACAACATATGCTCCTTCTCCTTTCTTTGTTTTCTAGACTACCTTTGCAGGTTCCAATAGGCTCATCATTGGAAAAGGTTGTTTGAGACATTGGAAAAAACTAGATATTATTGTTGGAAATTAAGGTGTCTCAACCTTTTTAATTTCCTAGCATTAAAATATTAATTTATTAATTCTTATGCTGTAATTTATTGCTCATATTTATTTCACATCTATTATTTCTTGGCATGGTGAGTTATCAACATATTGGGAGGTGACATGGTATGTGACATGGTTGTTGTGGTCTCCACAAGGCAATGTAGGTGTCCCACTTTGGGAAGAGATTCATTGACATGTGTCAGCATCTTTGAGGGATTCTATGATAAAGTATGATGGATTCCTATGACGATCTTATGATGCGTAAGAGCTAGATTCTATGATAGGTTGGAAAAGTGTTGGAAGGCATCTTTTCATGAGGAATCTAGGTGCCCATGTTTGAACTATGATAGGTTGTAAGAGAATGTAAGAGGCATCTTCTATATTTAGTTAGTTATGACATATTCTCTTACAGTTGTAAGAGTTGTCATATATGACCAATTCTGTGACATTTTAAGGAATTTGTCATACATATTAGGGGAGAATTTGGGGCACCCAAGTATGGAGGTATGAAAGGCGGGTTAGGAATCATGTGACAAGTGTCACAGGAGTCAAATATGTGTTTGAAAAATGCACCACATGTATTTGGACGCCCATCTCTTGTAACTTATTCTAGAAGCTACTTTCATGCTTGTAATCTCTATATGTTGGATGTCTTGGAGTGGGTTTTGTATGTTAAGGATACGAGCTTGCAAGTGTATTGTAACTATTTTTTTACAGATTAATACATTGGTTCAATGCTTTGGAGTGTGGGGTTTTTTATCCGAAAGGGTTTTACCCATGTATATCATGTCTTCTTCTCTTTTGTTTATCTTTCTTCTATTCTTTGTGTTTCTCATTCTTGAAATATTAATTTACATGTTATGCTGCTGAAATTTTTCTAGATTTGAAACTACATCAACTTTCCTCTAAGGGTTAATCCATGGGAAATTAAACTAAGTTTGTTTCCGCTTTATGGCACAGTAGTATGTTCTTGTATCAAGATGATTAAAATCTGATTTTGTTTTAGAAGCATTAGATACTGAAGGTGCATACTGGATCTTGGAAGGCTTTTTAAGTTCACCATTTTCCTTTCATTTGGTATCAAAGCCTAGTTCTAGATTTGCATGTTCTTGCATGTGTATGCATGTAAGTTGCTTGTATTTTCATGTGTGTTGCATGTAATTTCATGGACTTGCATGTCACTTGCATGTGCTCGCACAATGATGCATGCGATGTTTTGGGTTCTAGGTATTTCTTCTGTTGTGATGTCTTAGCCTAAAAATCTTGATGAAATTTATTTTGAAGGAATTGGTTGATTATTAATCCTTGTCTAAGTGGAAGTTTTGCAGTTGATCTTGTTTTCTTGAAACAACAGGCATTGTGAAGGATGGAGAAGATAGAGTTCTATGGAGTTGATCATGTGGTTATATTTGATATGTTATTGATTTGGAGCTCTTGTTTGACAACTGAATAACCTTGAATGCATGTAAGGCTATGGAGTTGATCATTGGATGATTTGGAAGCTTCTGAAATAGCCTAATTCTCTCTCGGATGCATGTATATGTTGGTGGTGGAGTTGGCCTAAAAATGGGCCTAGAATTTCTTGGACCTCTACTTTCCTAATGGATGTTTGTACTTGCATGGCTTAGATTCATGTTCTATGAATTTGAGGGTTTTATGGATTTTTCATTAAAAATCTATGGTTATGCATATTCATGATATTCCATTGTTCTAGTTCAACTATTATGGTTGTATAAAAACTTGAGGGTCTTCTAGATGTTAAGTGGATGTGGATTTGCATGTGTATTGCAAAACACAATGGGTTTGTAGGTTTACACGATTAATCAAAACTTGTGATTTTGGAGATCTGTAGATGAACTATTTTTCAAATTATGTTTCCCTTGGGGTATTTCTAGATGTAAGATAGTTTTAGGTTTGCATGTATGCTTTATGCATGGTTTGAGAAGGTTTTACAATTTTTCTTGCTATTCTAAAAGATGTGGGTTTGTGTAGATCCAGAGTCTTCATTTGTTTAAATGAAATATGTGTTATCTATTATTCTAGATGTATAAGTGATTTCATATTTACACAAAGATTTTTTTATAAGTTTTAGATGTTAATAAAAATCTATGGTTTGTAGGTCTGTGGAAATTTTTATGTTTAGACTCTTAGAGTTTTCTGGATGAGAACAATTGCAGATTTGTAGGAATGACTGATCAGTTCCTTAACTATGGTACTCAGTAGTGGATTTGTTTGGAAAATCAAGAATACTGGTGATCTAGTGCTTCATTCTTGAAATCTACATGTTATCTTCTTTGATATCTCAGTTTTGCATGTTACTAATGTGATGAAGAGTTTGCATGCTTCAGTGTGTTGGATCTACAATTTATGTAGTTTTTGGATTAGCTACCCATTGGCTGCAATGGGATGACTTGCATGTGGACTGTCTATATCCATGAGATTGATTTAGTATTGATGTAGATTTAATTAGTTGGCCTTGTCTCTGGTCATTTGTGCATTGGCATTTTGCTTTGAGATGAGAGGATGGATCATTTTTGAGTACTTGGATATTCAGTTATGGGACTTGTAGCATTTTTCTTATCTTCTTGGCTTGGAGATTTTGGTTCTACTTATTATTTGGTGTTGTTGGTATAGCATTTTATTTTGTTAGAGCCATGAATAATATTCATTAAGGAGATGGTTTTCATGATGCTTGGAGAGCTCGGTATCACTGTTCAGTGGGAGCTTTAGCAGTGACTGTGCATTCATCATTTGGTGATGGATGGTCTTCTTTAGTGTTGTAGATGTTACTAGGATGAGCTCTTAGATCCTGTTGCTGTAGAAGGGTTCTTTCACATTTTCATGGACATTATTTAGAGATGGTTATTTTTCATGTGAATGGATATGTTGACATCTTTTTCCATGTAGGACTTCTTTAGTCTTTGGTTGAGGTGTCATGATTTGTATTCTAATATGTGATCCTTGTTTTGATAAGATGGCTATGTTATTATATGTCATGGTTTACTCTTGATTATGGATTAGAGTTTTGGCATGATATAGGTGATTTTTATGTTCTTTGGATCAAATGATATTCTTTGAGGAGGTGTGAGATCATGATGTCATGTTTATGTTCTTGATGAACATGATTGGAGCTTTGACATTGATCTTGTGTGGTTCTCTTGGTATTGTGTACATTGATTGTTTGCTTGATTACTTCATGATGATGCTTTGTTGCATTTGGAGTTTGGCATGGATTGATTGGTTACAGGTACTCATGGATACATGGAGAATGAGGTGAGGTTGTATTTCTCTTTAGATGAGAGAAGTGTTGTTGAGATGGTTACTCTTGATGAGATTTCAGCAGAAAGTCTGAGAAGCCTACACCTTGGTTGGATGAGAGTTCAACAAAGACCTATGAGGAGATTTCTCTTGGAGGGGTCATGATGGCTTGAATATCTTGGAGGAGTGTTCTCATTCCACACTCTTGGTCCTCTTGACAGTTTCACTTGAGAGGCATTTCCCATTGTTTCTTTCAGGTGTATTATGTTATGCTTTGTCTTCTCATGCATATGGATCGTGAGCTATGAATATATGGTTTTGGAGGATTCATTTGAGGAGTTTTGACATGTTTATCTCCTTATGAATTTTGATTACATTCATTGATGTTGAGTTTAGGAGATGTATTGGGCTTATTTCCTTCATCGGGAATGGATTTAGTTTAATCTTCTTTGGTTATGAGAGGCTTACATCCATGTTGGTTACATGATGTCTATGTTATGTTTGATCTTGGTGATTGAACAGTTGGGTGTTGTTATGGATTTTATTTTGGGGTGTTGTGGAGGAGATCATACTTGACACAGTTGACATTTAGAGGTGTATATAGAAGGATTCTCTATAGTTATATGATGTGCAAATTTTCTCTCTTTGGTCTTGGTTATCTTCTTGTATGTTTGGTATCACATTAAATTAGTTTGAGGTTTGGTTGGAGCTATTATGATCACTAGCTTGTGTTCATTTTTTTTCGCTTATGGTCTTGGGTGATGACATGGATGTTCCTTTATTTATTTCCTTTTTTGGATGTGGAGAACTTGAGAGAGTTATGGAGACTTGTGGTGAGAGTTGTTCTTACAGGTTATTGGTTTATAGGTTTTGCATATCATTGTGGATGATTTTGGTACTACATGATGTTTACACTTTCTATATGTTGCTATTGGTAGAATTGGTATGCCTTGATCATTTTCAATTTTTGATATTCCCCATGTAGTGGGAGGTCTTGTATGTGTATGTTCTTCATTGATAGGTTTGACACATGGAGCTTGAGATTGCAGTTTATGGGTTAGATATGTTGTTGGCATAAGTGCTATTTCTGGAGTTGGTGCATCCCACTTTGGGAAGAGATTCCTTGATATGTGTTAGCATCTTTGAGGGATTCTATGACAAAGTATGGCAAATTCTTTTGACGGATTCTTATGACGATCTTATGATACATAAGAGCTAGATTCTATGATAGGTTGGACAAGTGTTGGAAGGAATATTTCCATGAGGAATCTAGGTGCCCAAGTTTTACCTATGAAAGGTTGTAAGAGAATGTAAGAGGCATCTTCTATATTTAGTCAGTTATGATAGATTCTCTTATAGCTATAAGCGTTGTCATATATGATAAATTCTATGGCATTGTAAGGCATCTATCATACCTATTAGGGGAAAATTTGGGGTGCCCAAGTATGGAGGCATGTAAGGGGGGTTAGGAATCACGTGAAAAGTGTCAAAAGAGTCAATTATGCATTTGAAAAATGTGCCACATGGATTTGGACGCTCATCTCTTGTAGCTTGTTCTAGAAGCTACCTTCATGCTTTTATTCTCTATATATTGGATGTCCTGGAGTGGGTTTTATATGCTGAATATTGTAGGCATTGAAGTGTTGTTGGATTTCCTCCATAAGAGCAATATGTAGTCTCCATGTTAAGGATGCGAGCCTACAAGTGTATTGTAACCATTTTGTTAAAGATTAACACATTGGTTTGATGCTTTGGAGTGTGGGGATTTTTACCCAAAAGGGTTTTACCTACGTATATCATGTCTTCTTCTCTTATGTCTATATTTCTTCTATTATTTGTGTTTCTCATTCTTTAAATGTTAATTTACATGCCATTACTCTCTTGAAATTTTTCTGTATTTGAAACTACATCAAATTTCCTCTAAAGGTTAATGCATGGGAAATTAAACTATGTCTATTTTTGCTTTAAGGCATAGTAGTATGTGCTTGTATCAAGATGATTAAAATATGATATTTTTTAAGAAGCATTAGATATTGAAGGTGCATACTAGATATTGGAAGGATTTCCAAGTTCATCATTTTCCTTTCAATTACATCCCGTGCCCTTGCTTTTATGTCATCAATTTCATTTATCGAGCAATCTTCATTGAAGATTGGTTGATTATACACTTGTTGATTATGGAAGATTGGATCAAGAAATTTTCCATCTTTCAATTCTTTTGAGACCTAGGCCTCGATGCAATATTCAATCAATATTATTGTCATCCAATAGTATTCCTTCATTATAACTTCAAATTCCTCTTCACAATTGGCCCAGTGATCCTCTAACTTGGGCTCATGAACAAAGAATGAACAATTACCTTCCCAATTCTATCGATTGGGTCAAATAGATGTTGGGAATCATTGTATAGTACCAATATGTACTTTTCCATTTCCACATTGGTACCCTTTGTATTTTACATATTAACACATGAATATACCCCTATTTGGATGGGGAAGTTTTATCTAGGCTTATGTTTTCCAGCAATGAGCTGGTGGATTTCTATGACCTTCCTGCATACTTCCAACAAAATCATCTTTTTCGAGGGGTATCTTGGAATATTTTTGAATTCTTCCACTATGATATATGTGAAGGTTTTAAATTAGATGCAACATTTTTGCCATACTTTTAATGATTCCATTTCTTCATTGGAGATTCTTCTGTTGAAGTCTCCTTCCAATCCTCTAATCACAACATAAACAAAGTTGTCATTGACAACATAAAAATGTGTATAACTATCCTCCAACTTCAATTGAGGATAATGTTCATAGATTGTAACTTCCCCAAGCTCAAAAGAGCCTATTCAGTTGAGTCTCGGGAAGGAGGCTTGAGATGCCATGAGATAGACCAAATAAGAGGTCATGTAGAACTTTGATGTTGTGAGGACTGTGCTTAACTAATTGTGGAGTGTATCATTGATAAGGGTTTCCTAGTAAATTTTCTTCTTGTTGGAATCATTGATGGTTAAGATGTATTTTACCATCCATGGGTAGAAATATTGGGGATGTTGATACCTAAACACTCGCTCAATAGGAAAATTCCTTGATGTTCTCCTTAAACTCACTTTTGTGCTACACTTTAGCCATCTTAAGGGATACTTTTCTAGGAGTGACCAACATATTATTTTTATGTAGTTTATACTATTGGCCTCATGGTCATGAAACTATTATATGGCCTTCTTCATATCAATCGCCTCATACTGGGTTGAGAAGGGATTCTAATTTTTTTCTCAATCATATCTAGAGTTAATCAAGCACCACCTCTCCAAATGATCCCATCACTCTCCCAGTCTTGTGATAGCAGTAATATGCACATGTTAGGGCTAATTTAGGGGAATAAATGGTCACTGGGAAAGCAACAACCTGCACCAATCCTAAATTTGTAAGTGTTGTGGTGGCACATGTATTGATTTTCTCATTACTGATTCTTCATTTGAATTCTTCCATGTGCACATGACCGAGATTAGTGTCTTTGATCTTGTTGTACAGGGAAAAAATCTTGGAAGCTAGATAGTAGCTTTTATATTGGTACTTCATTTCATCTGGATTCTTTGGTGGCATGTATCCTACATGTACAAACACCATATGTTACCATTACTTACATTAGAAGAAAGAAAACCTTCAAAACCAAGTTACATTAGTCCATATACCTCTCTCTTTTCAAAATGATAACTTGTTTAAAAAGAAGGTTAGAAGATCAGACAATATTTTGGGGATCAAGCATTGAGCTTCATTTTTACCTCATACCAAAAAGGGTTAAAGTGTTATCCCTTAAGAATTCAATTTTCATACTGTCGATCCTTTGCGTATCGGGGATCGCTCAACCTGTTGTCAAAATGATTTGAATATCATGAGGAAAGTTTACTACAAGTTTTGATCATTTGAAGGTCGAGTATTGGGGATACTCACTACCTCTTTTTCAATAGAAATAACATTGTTTAAGACAAAACACAAAGTAGCGATGTCTAAAGGCTTTATTACACTATGTTTGAGGGTCGAGAGTCGTGTATGTCATTTAACTCTTCCATTATCATCGGGCTTAGATGTACGCCCGATTAGCGACACCTGAAGACTTTCAAAGCCATCAGAAGTTGTAGGGTGGGGATACTTCTTAGCATTTGTTTAAAGAGTTTGGCATCAGGTAAATGGAACACCCACAACCCAATGTTCGAAAGAAATTATTTCATCTTTTTTTTTTCACTTTCAATAGGATTTTTGGAAGGCTCTTTTATCAAAATTTCTCACTTTGGCTAAGGCAAAGGTGACTTTTGTTTATAAGTTTTGGTGTTAGGGGTCAGGCTTTATCAATACCTCTTACCTTAATAAGGAAGTCTGAAAAAGCTAAGTCCAACATTCGATGGACGAATGAGTTTTTGAAAATTAATAATTCTCACTAAGTGTTTATGTGGATTATCGAGGATCAGGGATCGGGGATTAGGAATACCTCTTACATTTCACCTCTATAAGAAAGTCTATAGGTGGTACGCCCGATGCTCAACTCTTGACACCCAAAAGAGGGTTTCAAAGATTTTCGCCGTCTTAAGAATTGAATTTTAGTGGTCGAGTTTTCGATCATAGGTCTATTCATTTGTCACAAAAGGCTTATAGTCAAAACCCAACGTCTGAAGGTTAGCTATTCAAGACTTGTAATTTATTTTCATGGTAATGAGTCAGTGGTCAAATGGGGTCAATCATTTTTGTTATATTATCTGTTTATTGAACAAGTCGACTAATCGATACCTGATATCTGCAAGGTTGGTCCAAAATGCTAAGGAAAAAGAATACCTCGATAAGCCCAAAGCCTGACACTCGATCGATGACATCATAAACATCCTCGATCGACACATTGGAGGAAAAATTGATCTAGTAGAGTGGGAAAATGAGAAAAAGATAAAAGGAAAAGATGAAACCAAAAAAAAATAATAAAGACAAAAGGCAACAAAATAATGCTCAAAACTATATCGATTCAACAAACAAAATGACACAAATAGGAGAAAAATCAATCATGCCAAAACTAGGGAAAGTGAAAAGGAAGCAAAATACTTTAAATTTAGTTTTAGTCTAACCTAGAAAAGAGGTGCGAGAGGGGGAAAGAATGACCACCATGAAATAGGAGTGAGAATGAGAACATGAACATCGATGAATGAACACCACACCAGAAAATGTAAAAACATGAATACATAGCACCCAGATGTACAAACATGTACTGGTGACAACCATGTAAATAAAACCATAAGTTGAGCTTGAGCACACTAGCAATGGAGATTAAAATTAATAGAAAAGGTTTAATAGAGATCCTTTTGAATGCAAATAACAAGGGTGAATGTTCACATGAGGGCAATAGTATAGATAATACCCTTGACAATCTCATTAATTGTAAAATTAATGACATGTTAAAGAGACTTGTTAGTGTATTCAATTCAAATGAGTGATGTGATGGACACATGGATCAAGGTGATAAGATTTCACCACCATTTGGACCTATGGGTCGAGCATCCGGTAAACCAAAGATCCAATGCCCAACACTTGAAAGGGCGATAAAATGAACAAACAACAAATATTGAAGTAGGGGCCAAGGATTAGGCCCAACATTGTGGGTATTTCAATATTGAGAAGTCTGAATATCCCTTGAATCCTAATAAGGAATTCAAAAGAAAACAAGGAAAGAAAGAAGAGATGAAAAAGAAGTGTAAAGTGCGAAAATCTAAGATTTCAAAACTTTGACAAAACTTTAAAAAATTTCATTTATATTCAAAATAAAGTCGACAATCCCTTCATTTAGACATCATAAAAACCAGTCGATTCCAAAACAATGACATACAGTCGATAAGATAGATTCGTATACAATTCCAGTTTAAATACATAAACATGTCATAATACACGACATTGATAATAATGCAATAGAAGATTATAATTTCAGATAAAATTTGAGACTTAGGAATTCAGTCACCTTAAGCTCTTTTGTACATATTTCAAGAATAAATAAAACATAAAAGAAGATAACATCTTTTGATCTTCAATCCAACAGCTAATCTTCAATAATGAAGATGAGAACAAGGATCAAGTGTTTTTTCTGCCCAACCTCGAAGCTTACGCTTCCTCAAAATTCCTTAGTCATTCAAGAAATACCCAACCCTGCATGAATCGCTTAGCAAAAAGTAGTCTACAAGAAAGATGGAATCTGGTGCGTGCCTAGTATAACTAGTAAAACCACAAGCATTTTCATTTTTCTAATTCATTTAAGAAACAAGCAAGTTCGATACTAGGATATGGTAGAGAGTTCAATATTTCCATCTATTTCAATGGTCCTTAAGTTACTTGGCCAAGTAAAATGTCATGCACGACAAATAAAGCAGTTTTGGAAAAGCAAAACTACACTCTCTAATAACCCATATTCGGCACCCGTTCCGAAAGGTAATTTTCCCAAAAAAATAACATGCATAGTCATTTATCAAGCATGCATGGTTCCAAACAGTCAAATGCAATCTTTCACAAACTTCTAATCGAAAGTCATGATTCAATCAAAAATAGTTTTAAATATTGTTCTTTCATCATTTTTTGACCATAGATATTAAATTCACATTTAAAAATCAAATAATTAATTAATCAAAAATAAGAAGGTGTATCTACAATATGCAAATTAAATACATATAAAAATAATTAAAAAAAGAGCACACGTTCTTTTGTTCTATTTGCTCAATTTATTTGTTTCATTTTCAATAAAAATCATACTTTAGTTTTAAATGATTTATTCTCTGTTTTCATACTTTCAAAAAATACATAAATAAATTAATACTTTTCAAAAACAGTTTTAAGATAAATCGTTTCAGTTTCAGTTTCAGAACGTTTGAGTTTCAATTGCAAAATTTACTATTTTAAAACCTCTGCTTTGAAATACTGTTAAAGTTTAGGAGTTATTCTATCAAATTATTTTCAGTTTAAATTCTTTTCAAATCCAATTTCAATTAAAGTTTTCTGTTTAAGATCCTTTTTGAATCTAAATTTAATGATGTTTTTTGTTTTGAATTTCTTCCTAAAGAAATCAACTGTTTTATTTCATGATTTCAATCAATTCTTCCTAAAAATATTTTGTTTCTAAATTCCATAATGTTCTAGAAAAATTACAGTTTGATTCATTTGAAAGTTTCTACATATGTAAAGGAATGGTGACATTTTTAATAGATGGTAAACAAATCTGTAGATCATTCTTTACTAAATTAAATAAACAGAGATTCTTTTTTAAATTTTTAACTAAATATATGAATTCAATCTAATAGAAATAGTTTTGTTTAAAAATCAACATACTAACATATCTATTTTATTTATCTTTATCTATTCATGTTTTTGTTTTTTTATAAATTCCAAGATCCTACCTCTTTAAATTCTCCAATCTAGAAATGATTTTCTGTTTGTGTCTTTCTCTGTTCTATCTGTGATTCTGGTCCTCCTATCTCCTTCTACTCCCTCTATTTTCTGCGCACTATTTCCTTTTAGCTTTTCGCACCCTTCTTACTGTATTCTCTGCCTGTGCTAGGTGACTACGTGTGAAATGGAAGTGTTGGTGGTTGTGTGGGAAATGGAAGTTCTCCTCCCTGGCCGTGCCCCTCCTTCCCTACCTTCTCCTGCTTTATACGTGCCTCCTCTTTGCTAGTTTCCTACGCATGGGGGATTAGAACATCCTCCCTCCCTTGTGTGTACCTTCCCTCCTGTGCTTGGTGTGCCTTCTTCTTTCCATTGCTGGCTGTGTATGTCAAACTATTGTTAATCTTTATTAGATCAACACTCTCTGTTGGCTGCGTCCCCTCAAGTCTACTCCCTTGCTGCCTATGGTGAGTAGGGAAACCCTATGGCTGCATGGAAATGGGGAGTTCTTCTTGGCCGCGTGTATTCTGAGTGAGCAGTTTGCGCATAATAAAAAAAAAACCTTCCCTCCTCTACCTTCCAATAACAAAATTTAGTCTATCTTCAAATCAGTATTACTCTGTTCTTTTTTTGTTGTTCAGGCACAAAAATGAATTATTGTTTTCCTCTCCCAAATTCCAATTCAAATTTCTGCCTCTATTCTTTCCTCTTTTGTCATGCAATTGATGGAGTTGTTTACAAGGAAAGATCCACAATTTTAGTGTGATCTCCAGATCATTTCTTTAACTTCAATTTTCATATTTTTGATTGCTTCTACAATTAATTGAAGATATTTCTTCAATTTGTTTAACTGAAGTTTCTTTTGAATGCAAAGTTCAATTTGCACATGAATTGTTTTCAAAATTGTTTTCAATAACTCTATTTAAGATATTTTTTCAATTTCTAATTTTTAAATCTTTTCCTCTTTCATATTTTCAATTAAAAACAATTAAATTTATAAAACACTTTATTCATTTAAATTTTATTAAATTCCAAAATAAAAGCCAATTCCATTTAAATTTTGAAATACATGCATCTTATTTTCAAACAGTGATATTATATATAAACAAGGAATCCAATCATTTAATTTAAATCAATTTCCTCAAATTTAACCAAATCGTCATTTTAAATCAACATATTCTTTTCATGAATTTTGAGAAGTCAATTAAACTCAATTTTAAATTTGCAAACACAATAATCACAAAAATGCATTAAAATATCAACTGAGTGAGTGTTTGAGATTCCATCATACTCATAAACGTCTAACGGTTAAAACGACTCTACCTGATCGTTGTTCTCGCCTTCAATCATGTTCACTTGTTCCTGCGTTCACTTGCACTCGATTTTCATCAGTAATGAAAAACCCCAAATTAAATAAAAATACATTTCGAATCATTTGTAATTGTATTTCAATTTCAATTTCACTTCAATTTGAATTTGAATTTAACTTTGATTTAAATAATCAATTAACTTCAATTTAAATTACAATATCATGATTAATAACTTGCATTTAAGTAATCAAATAAAATCTATACGTGACAAGAAGGGAAAGAAAAAGGAAGAGAGAGAAAGAAAGATGAAAGGAAAATGAAGACATGAAAAATGAAAAGATGGGGACCATGTTTTGTTAAAGATAAAATGGGGTGTGAGTGGGAAGGCAAAACAAATAGCAACCAATGAACAAAATTCTTGAGAAGTCCAAAAAAAAATTATACATGCTCAAACTCAGAAAGAAACAAAACCAAACTTTAAGTAAAGGAGTCCCTATTAATCTAAGTACTTCCACCAATTTATGCATCACAGTAGAATACTTGAACCTCATAGTATGTACATATGATTGATTCCTTCAAAACATGGTAAGGATAAAATAGAATGAACTGTAAATCAAGACAACTTGTATGATCATACCTTTCTCTCAACTATTTTTCTCTCTTATATATATATTCCTTTTCGTTTTCCATTTTGGGACATAGTTGGTGTGACTTGGGTATAGCTTTGTTGCTAGCCATGCCTCCATATCCCTGATATAGATACCTTTGATTCCCTCAAACATATCTCTATTTCCAATTGGGATCCATAACCCCGGTAGGGCTTATTTGAATCACCCATTTCATAGTTTATGTTTCTTTTCTTCTCTCTTTCTTTTTATAATCTTTTCTCTAGGCTATCACCTAGTGTTGCGTTAGGAATCATAGTGGTCACTTAGAAGGACATATTTAGATCTCCTGGAGTTCAAAGGTTATTACCATCTATCCTAAATCTATATCTTGATTCATTTAATTTGTAGATAGTAAGATTTTGATAACTAAATTTAGAGGCTCACTGATTTTGATACATCAGATCATCTAAGACTTCTAGGCTTAATAAAGGATTAGTAAACCTTGAGTTTAAACAAGGAAAATGTTTTAAAATAGAAATACTAAAGGCATATTATTCATTGTTGAAATTTGGACCTATAAAATTCATGAAACCCACAAACAAACAAGGGAAGACCAAGAGAAAAAAGAAAACAAAAAACAAGAAACAAGATGATATGAAAACATAAAAGAAACAAAACAAAACGACAAACCTATTATAATTGTAGTGTAGAAAAATGTATACCTTTACATTTTCACACTATGTTTGCATCCCCTTAATTATTTGGACTTAATTGAGCCTTTAATTGGCACAATTATGCATTCACAAGCCTAATTAATTTCATTTTTTGAAAGGGTAACCCACATTTAATCAATGCCTACACTTAATTACACATCTTGGAAAAATGTGTGTCCTAGGTTTAGGGCCTAGGAACGATTCACCCAAGGGTGAATTTGGGTCCTCCTTAAGTCTTGGGATCCATTTTTTAATATGTTTTTGGTGACATTTTTATGATCTAAATTCAAATTGCAAAGGTTGGCTTGTTATGTTTAATTGTCAAGTAATTAAGGAAACACCTATAAATACAAGGTCTTTTATCAATTCAAATCTTACAAGCAATCTATAACTTCAAGAGATCAATCCTAAGGGAAAATATTATTGTCAAGAGCATTGGAGAGTAGATTCATCAGTCATTTATTGCAGCATTCAAGATCCTATCATGATATCAAGAGTTATATGTATTCATGCATGTTTTTGAGATAACATTGTGATGTAGGTTTCAAGTTTTCAAACATCAAATCAAGTGTCAAATCAAGCATCCAATCAAGCCATTTCATGCAAGATCCAACCTTAGAGAGATGTGTTAGAATTCATTCCTCTAAGGGCAGCCATTAAAGGGTTTGGTGAGGTGTAACAAGCTTTGTTCATTCATCATTTCTTTCATTTTATTATTATTTCATTATCAAGGTTTAATTAGAAAACTAAGGTTTGACCAAGGCAAGCTCTTATACACCAAAAATAAATGTTTTTCTCCTCTTTTTGTGTTTGCACATTTGGAAGTGAAGAAGGATTGAAATTGGATCAAAGTGCAATTTTGCAAAGTTGTCAAGATATGGAAACTCATCTACAAGTTTTATTTTCGTCTTTCCGACTGTCAAACCTGGGGGAATTAGAAGCTTAGATCCGAGGATTGCAAAAAGAATTTTCAGAGCCTTGTTCAAAGACCCATTTGTCCCTAGGAAAATATATCCTTCATCATAGCCTAAAACACACTTTTAGAGCCAAGTAAACACCATCCTAACCTTCTTAGTCTACTGGTTAATGGTTGTTTCTATCAGTATTATCATAATAATTTATGTTTCAAGTGATAGATCTCATAGGTTTGATTGTTAATGTACTTTTATTCTTCTCCCAATACTGTTGTTCAGTCATTTTTTTCATAAGGAAGTTATGGCAGCATAGTGTCCAAACCTAGCTCACCTTGAGGGTTGCAAGTCATTTCTAATCATTTTTGGCACTATCCCTCTTCCTAATGAACATGGGAAAGGTGGATTTGTGATCAGGTGGACACCCCCTTTTACTTTTTGGCATAGGTCCCTCATTTTTAAGTCTACCTATTCTCCCCACTTTTCCCTTTGTTTCACTAATAATTTATAGAGACGAGTGATCCTCATGCTCAAGACCCAAAAATGTTTGAGAAACTACCCATTAATAGGCAATGGGGTAGGTTCTCATGTCATAGTACTGATCCTAAAGGCTTTTTCTCCTAAAATCTCAAATATCTAATAAGGTCCCATCCACAATTGATCAAACTTCAAATGGCTTCCTTTATTTTCTTTGGACTTGTCCCAAAGTAGGACAAGGTCTGAGATCCTCAAATATTTTATTCTATATCTTTTTTTCAAACCATTGCTTGACTACAACTTGATGTTTCAAAATATTCTCAAGATCAACATTTCTCTTTTAATCTAGATTTAGCAAGTTCAACAACCTAACCTAAGTTTTTTCATCCATGTCTAGATAACTCTCCATGAATTTTAAATTTAGAATTATGAGATTTATGGGAGATATGAGTTCTAAACCATAAACCAACTGATAAGGGGATGTCCCTAAGGCATTATTGGTTGTAGTTATGTCATCCCATAATACAAACTTGATGTGGGAGTGCCAATCTTTTGGATTTTTATCTAATACTGTCTTAATAGCACCTATCAAGTTTATATTAGTCGACTTTGGGACTCCATTACCTTGGGTAATAATTTGAAAATTATTTCAAAATAACTATGTTCAAAATCCCATTGCACAATTCGCACTAATGAAAAGGAGGGACTATTATCACATACCAAATAAAATGGTATTCCAAACCTAGTCATTCTATGATCCTCTAGAAATTTTATCACCACATCAGTTATACTTTGCTTGCAAGAAATTTCTTCAAACCATATTGTGCAATAGTCGGTAGCCACCAAAATAAACTTGTTTCCTATAGATGAGTGGGGATATATCCTTCCAATAAAATCTAAGCCCCATTGGGTGAAATGATGTACCTCATATATGGGTTATAGTGGCATGAAAACATTTCTCTCTTTGCTAGCTCCTACCTAGCATACATGACAAGTTTTCACATGTTGGAAAGCCACTTTGAACACAGTTGACCAATAATAGCCTACTCACAATATCTGATGAGTGGTTGATTCAACTGAACCATGACCAGTGCCAAATTTTTCATGAAATTATGTTAGAACTAACTCATCAACTTCTTTATCTAGGCATCTTAAGTAGATTCCCTCATAATTTATTTTGTACAATATTCTAGCTTTTACCATATATGCTTGAATTTTAATCCTCAACGCTCATATTTGAGATGCATTCATACTTTTTGGTCACTTATTTTGCAATATATAATGAATGATATATTTATACCACATGTCTGATGTGATATCCCTTTGTGTGTATTGTTGAAATACCAATTATTTATCTACTCTGACCAGTGTCTTTGACAAACCTTGGCCTCTCACTAGCTTCATGGGTTGAATTTCCATGTCAAATTCTTGCAAGATGGCCATCCATTTACCCCTTCGTTCTTCAAGCTTATTTTACATAAGCATGGATTTCACTGCATCATTGAGAACTATGGATTTTAATTTTCTCCTTAGGATGCAGTGCCTGAATTTATTCACAACTTTTACTAGGGAAAATGATTATTTATCTAAGTTAGGATACCTAACTTCAACATTTTTGAAAGGGGAGCTCATGAAAGCTATTGGCCTTTCATCCCAATCTTCTCCCTTCTAAGTTAGAACACCAGCACAAGAATGTTCTGAAGTGAAAGTATATATATTGAAGGGCTTGGTGTAATTTGGACTAGCCAGCATAGGTGTGTTGTTTATGACTTCTTTAATCTCTTGGAAGTATTTCTTTGCTTCTGTAGTCCATTCAATATTTGCATCCTTCTTCAACATATTATTTTAGGGATGCACAATTTCTGAAAATCCATTGATGAATTTCCTCACAAAATCAATCTTTTCAAAGAAAGACTCCAGTTCCTATAATGTCGTAAAATTGCACCCTGGGGTCAATTTCACATTTGCGCATTTGACCCCCACATTTATTGCACCTAGTCACATTTATCACAAGAACCTTATGGGTCAGAATTTTGTGATTTCAACTTCATAAGGACCAATGATGAAGTGACAACAATCTGCTACCTCGTTTCCCAAAAAAAAAATAGTTGGAGACTTGCACGACATGCAAATGTCTGTGCAACACGCTAGTGTCCCTATGTTTCTCTAAGTTAGAAATGGGAAATATTGGAATCTTTGGCTCATGACACGTGTCCCTGCAATCAAAATATGAGAGTAACAACTCTTCCCGCCCATACAACACAAAAATCATTCCTTTTCTCTCATTTTGGGGGTTCTCTCATTATAACACTAGATTCTTGCTCTTCTCTTCTCAATATTCTTCTATGGTGAAGCTCCACTAGACTGGGGTCCCTCCAACAACCAAATATCTCTTTCAAACAATCAATGGTGCATTTGTCAAGTCAAGAGGGGGTTGTATATTGTTGGTAACACTCTCTTTCTTCTTGTCTATTTGTGAATAGATAACTTATTTCAGCTTTATCTTGTGATATAGGTTCTCCTCCTTGAGCGGGGTTTTCTTTTATCACTTTGTATTTTTTTACTTTGTATCCATTTTTTCTATCTATCTATTTTTCTATGGAGATGCAAACACCAAAATAGGGGTTTGACCACGGAAAGCCCCAAAACAACCCCAATATTTTCCCTTGTTTGTCTTGTGTGCAGGTTGTCCGAGTGAAGCCTGGAGGAATATCTCAAACACAAGACCCTTTGTAAGAGGGCTCTCCATTTCCTTGTGTATTTCTAACATTTACTACTTTTTGTCAATCTAGTTACATAAATGAACCTTAGGTCTGAGCTAGTTAGTAGGTCTATGGCTTTTTTGTCTAGAGGTTTATCACTCTATCCACATAGGATGCCAACACACCTCTAGGACTCTAGTGCACTGCACTGGCACCCTGTTCCCATGCTGTCATCCTCTAGCTGAGAGTTGATCCTTTTGTGATAGTGATCTCAGTATCTTGTTGTTTTAGTCTCTGAAGTAGTTTGTTTGATCACTCTATTTGATATTCTATCTTTGGGCTATTCTCTTCAATTTCTTCATTCTTCCTTTTATTTTGATTAAGAGAAACCAAAGGTAGTTTAGGGAAGCTCGTTCCTTGGGACTCTCTTGGAAAGAAAGAGACACATGAGCAGTGAATCCCCCTACTCTACATTTTGGTGAACCCAACATGAACCATGTTGGATATTTTTCTAAATGTTTTAATGTTTATGCTGATGTTTTCTCTAAGGAAGATATCAATATGTTAGACAATGCTCTAGATGATTTCTTAGAAGCATCTTCTTTTATCTGTAAATCTCTTGAACAAACTTCATCATAAACATCTACTTCCTCTTCACAAGTTGAGAAGTCGGTGAACATTATTGTAGTCTATTTGCCTCCTCAAAAGCCTAAGAGACCCATTGTTTACTTGATTCCAACTAGCCATTCACCTAAGAGGATTCATTCTATCTGTGGGGTCCCCTATTATAATGACTCGATAGATTTGTATACACGGTTCTTAAGAGCTACAAACTCTACCTCATACAATTTTGTAGGACACACATATAACACTAGAGGAAATTAGAAAAACTTGAATCAACAAAATTTTGTACCTACACCTCAACCTACTTTGGTACCTACAACTTTACCACCTTCTCAACCAAGTCTTCCTTCAGCATGTAAACCTACGACTAAAGCACCTAGTGATTATGATCTTGTCGAGAAACTTTGTGTTACTCTGGCTAAGATCTCACTTTGGGATTGTAGTAATGGAAAAAGTATCCCTTTTTCCTTAATTTTGGAATAATGAATATTAAAATGAACCTCATGTTGCCTTGATTTAGTGTTGTAATATGTCTTTCACATTCACATTAAATTTAGGGAAATTTTTAATAAAATGGTCTTAATTGTGCCTTATTTAGGGTGTTGTAAAGTGTATCTTTACACTTTCACACTAATCTAGGGATTTATTAATTAATTGAGGTTAATTTTCATTAATTGGCCCCTTTAATTCAAATTCAATCCTAATTAAATGCAAATTCTGAGGGATAAAACCTAACATTCATAAATGCCATTACACAACACTTAATTTTAGAAGGTGTGTGTCCTAGTTTAGTGACCTAGGACCCATTCTCCACATGGAGAATGGGTCCTCACTAAGTCTTAGGACCCTATTTTTACATAACATTTCACATTGTCTGAAGTGTGTCCTAGGTAATTGGCCTAGGAACCATTCGCCACATGGTGAATGGGTCCTCACTTTGACCTAAGACCTCTCTTTGAAATATGTTTTTGGTGGTATTTTAATGATTTCAAATCCATAATTTGATGTTGGCTTGTGATATTTGAATTTTGGGAATTAATCTTAAGATATGTATAAATGCAAGGCTATTTCACATAGTTTCCCTAGAAAATTCAATTTATCTCAAGAGTATTTTCACAAGAGCATTGATAGAGCATTCAAGAGAAATTCTAAGGAATTCAAGGGAAGAATTATTGAAGTTTTATTGCAGAAATCAAGATTCCTATTGTCATGTCAAAGATGGATTGCTTCATGCATCTTGTTGAGGTAATGTGGATGTAGCATTCAAGACCCATCAAGCATATTCAAGCATGGTTTCTAATCAAGTTCAAGATCTACATTCCTTAAGGCCACTTCATGCTAGTTTGCATATCTACAATCCAAGGTTTCAACTAAGGTGTGGTGATTTGTGACATTGCATTTGTTCATTCATCATTCCTTTCATTCTTTCATTCATTTCAAGGTTTAATTACCAAAATGGGGTTTGACCAAGGAAAACCCCTATTCCCTAACAAACAAAATTTTTCTCCTCTTTGACGTGTGATTGCATGTCTTAGGTTGAAGTTCAATTAGAGAGAAAAAATTACAAAAATAGTCAAAGTTGTCACCTTTCTTGCAAAATCATGGAAACTAAGCTACAAGATTTATTTCCAGCTTTCCAATAGTGCCCGACTAGAATATGGGAGTGCAAAATGAGAGGAACAAAACCCAGAAATAAATTTTCTAGAGCCCTAGCCAAGACCCATTCACCATAGGGCAAATGAGTCCTCAATGAGGTTTGAAAAATCACTTTTTGCAATAGGTGCACAAAATTTAACCCTCTTAAAACCTTCCTTTTGATTTCTATATCAGTTAGGTTTAATTTATGTTACTCATTTACACATTATTACTTACATATAAAATGAAGTTAGAGTGGAAATTGGTTCATCATTTTGTTTCATTATGGTGAACCGATTTTCCTCCTTTTCATTTTGGTGAACCCAACAATCTTACACTATAATTTTTTTGATTTGGAGTGCATTCAAACCCTAGATCTAGGATTTGCATTAGTTTCCATTTTATCTAGGGTTGTCAAAATTGTATTAGTTTGCATTACATATAGGAGCAACATATAATCATCCATTCTCAGCTTGTCCTTGTCTTGTACTAAGTGGGGGCAAGGGGTTAGGTAGCTTTGTCCTCGTATGGCACTTGTTGTCTCTTTTGGATAGTTGACTACTTTCCATGTATATAAGAGCAAGCTTGGGATGTGGATGTCATGCCTTAAGTTGGCTCACATGTGACGTATTGTGTTTGTTGTCAAGAGACACTGCTAGTATTACTTGGTATTTTCATTGATTGCAACCATAATCGATGATCAGGTATGCATAACATCATTCGATCACACCAGTAGGAAGATTGAAGATTGTCAACGAAGAACAGGGTATCTAGTAACACAGTGTTCATCGATCTACATAGAGATCTTATGTTATTATTTTGTATTGTGCATCCTAAGGAATTTTTGTTGGCATATTATCCTTGTTTCTACCCAAGCACAATGGCTAGTACAATGGCTCGTATCAATACACATGGAAGTTAGAAGATTCGGTTGGCTTATTCTCAGTTTTTCTTGTATTGTGGCCGATCTCATGAATGTATTAAGTTGTTGATGTATGACAATTAATAAGTCAAGAATTTTTGTTTGTATACTTTTGTTTAGGTCTTAGCCAAGTTGTTTCCGACCATTAAGGGTACGCACTGTATATATGTCATAATTTGAGGCCGATAGTTATAAATATCTTGTGTTCTATTGAAGCTAACAAAGTGCAATTGAATCCTATGTTGTGGATATATATAGAAGTTTTTTGTATGATTTTGATGTATGGAGAGTGTGTGTGTTGTTGCAAATTGTGAATAAGAGTAGAGAAGAAGAGCGATAATGTGCAATTTCACTTGCACGTAGAAGATCTGTGTTGTGTGTATGAGCAGAGTAGAGCAAAAATACATAATCAGTCTATAAGGCAGCATATATGTTATTGTGCTTACTTTGTAATTGTAATCAGGCATTTTAGATGCTATCTAATTCAGTTCACCCCTTCAGATGGTTTTAATCTGAACTCTTGGGTAGTAAGCCCCTTTTTCTTTGAGAAGTGAGCTCTAGGCAGTGCACTTCAATGCAAATGCATTCCCCTTTTGTAATCTTCATTTTGAGTATACTCAGAGTCATAATTGTGGATTGGCCATCCATCGTAGTTTTTCCCTTAACAATTTTTTCCACGTAAAAATCTTGGTCTTATGGTGTTGTGTTTATTTTCCTATTTATGCATTATGTTTTAATGTTGCTAATTCTTTGAAGTTAAAGGTTAATAAAGTTAAATTGTGTAAAACACTAATTCACTCCCCTCTTAGTGTAGCTTGTTTCCAACAGTGTTATCTTTAGTATTGCATTTTGTGGGCAACCCATTATTCTTGATGCAGTTTCATTCGGGAACGTATGACTTGACATAGGGATTTCCGAATAAGTTTTCATGTCTTCTACTTTAAAGAAGATTTCTCATAGCAATGGTGTTAGAAATCACTTTAAAGTGGGGGCATACATCAACACTTATATTTCTTTGCATGATTTTCTTTTTTTCTTGTGGCACATCCTTTTTCTTGTTGGTGTCATTGGGTTTTATTTCCTCCAAG
This sequence comes from Sequoiadendron giganteum, assembly GCA_007115665.2. Taxonomy (NCBI): domain Eukaryota; kingdom Viridiplantae; phylum Streptophyta; class Pinopsida; order Cupressales; family Cupressaceae; genus Sequoiadendron; species Sequoiadendron giganteum. The sequence goes on along the minus strand of CM021100.1, from coordinate 514,562,090 downwards.
AGCATGATATTTCTTTGAATTTGGCTCTCTTGGAGACATTAGGCACAATGATCCCTAAGAAGAGACCTTACACGAACTAAGAAAAATCCCTTTGAACAAAAACCTTTACTCACATGTTGTTCATAAATGCTTAGCATAACACAACTTGTTAGGCCTTGTGAAGCTCAAAGTTTCATGTTGTGGAATCCTATTGAAGTTATCAGAGGGATAGATTTGGTATGGTTAGTATGGTGAGATTCGACACATAGGCATGACCTTCTCACTAAGCCACCCATTGGAAAAAATTGTGTAGTGGACAACCTAAGGTTCCACTACCCTAGAGTGAGCGTGCATTTTGGACAAACAAGTAAGACCTTATCCACATCAAGTTGGGTAGACTGTCAAGGCTTGATCTACCCCTTTTTATTTTTATTTTTGTTTTTCTTTCTTTTAGTCTTTAATAGTGTATGATTGTGTATCTTTTTCATTGTTGCATACATAAGTGTCTTGAATGTCTACTTTAGTGTGAGTTTGACATGGGGTCAAAATCTCACTAAAGTGGGGGAAAGTGTAGTAACAAAAAAAGTATCCCTTTTTCCTTAATTTATGAATAATTAATATTAAAATCAACCTAATGTTGCCTTGATTTAGTGTTGTAATATGTGTAATGCCCCGCCAAGTAACCTTAAAGGAAGTTGCAATTAACGTCTTAAGCGAACTAAATTTTTTTTTTATAAAGTGCATTTAACATACACATTCACTTACTAATTAACAACAACCTCTAAGGTTAGGATTACTTAAACCCACACATACATATTACATATAACCATAGCCTTATGAACTTTATGAAATAAACATCATACATCATAAGAATACCACATAACATAATAAAATAATCAACCAAGATACAATCTCATAAACATTATCTTAATCCAATAGTTACATCACTCATTCCCAGAATGAGGCAATAGTACAAATATATCACAATTACATAACTCCACCTCATAAACATAAGAGGGATAAAATAACTTATACAAGTTAAAATATTACAATGCAAGATAATACAACAAGAACCACGAGCTGTCCATCTGGATGTCTTGCCACCAAGTACTGAAGATCAATGGGGACCCAACGGTTTTGGTGCATGTTCCACCCTACCAATGTGGTACCCGAAGGCCCACCCCCCATGCTAGGAGATAGTAACAAAGTAACATGGACAAAGATTCTACTACCTCTAACCAAAGGCAAACTCATACTGACTCATACTGTTATAACCAACCAAATGAATTAACAAGTACAACTCATTCACCATACAAGTACGAATCAAGTACAACTCAAGTACAATACAAGTACAAATCAAATACAATACAAGTACACTCCAACATCACTGACGTAAGTCACATTGCTTCCAGACATAAAGTAGATCAAGTATGTTCACAAAACCATACATATAAAACAATTAACAATAGTTGTCCTAGATAGAGTGTCATTGCATAGTTTGTCATGAGATCTCCTCTGGGCATTCTTCATAGGCTCCGGTACAAGTAATCCTGGTGACCTCAACCGAATCCCGACCCTCATACTCACTCATGCGGAATCAACTACCTCTCGTACGGACAAGATAGTTGATCTTGCCATTCCAAGCCTTCTCACTCACCCCAAGTCTAAACAAGCCCTTGTGCCTATGAGTGAGGTTAATTTATCTTGATTAATGTGAAATGCATTTTAGTCATCTAAGTACATTACTTTAATTATCACTTGTTTAAATCACTCCTGAAGGTTATCCAGTTTACCTCTTTGGGCTCTGGCGCCTAACAGAAGCCACTCTTCTATTCGACAACACACACCCAACCAATCCACCAAGGGAACCACAAGTGCATACCAACTAGGCATCATAATCCACTCCAACACAATGAGGAAACAAAAGATAGAACTCACTCCAAACATCTTGGAGGCAACAAACACATAGTCCACTCCTTTCATAGGAGGCAACAAGATGAAACCACATAACAAGGTCACTCCATACAAGGAGACACGGATCCCATAATCCGCTCCTAAACCAAGGAGGTGCAAACATCCCCGTTCATGAAAATCGGGTAAAACTGAAAAGATGCCATGCACTACCCAAGGGAAAACAACTAGATGGCATAAAGATTCAACAACCCTTATCCTCTAAGTTCTTCTGGAAGACTTATCATTTAAGACTAACACTAAATCCCAAAACCAACAATGCAACTTGACGACATAGCAACAAAAGCATTCAAGTCATCAATCAACTCTAATATTTGGATTTCCTAAATCAATACTCATTCAATAGGTAGTGTTGACAAAGTCAAAGACACGATAACTAGATCATCTAAAATAATCATAACCCTTATTTCCCTTTTCATTATTGGAAATCTAAAACAATTAAACTTACTTCCCTTTACTGAATACAAAGAATTAAATCCTTTAAGATAAGCATGAGGAAGATACTACTTTTGGATATACTAAATCCATATCTCTTTCATATTACAATCACAATGATTCAATTAATCTAAATATAAATTAATAAATAACATAATTGATTACCTCATCAATAAAATAATTTCCTAACTTACTTTTAAATCGATACAAATCCATGTAAGTAAACTCTTTCCATTTCTTAACCAAATCTTACATCTCATTCAGTTTTCTATTTAAAACATTCAATCACTTTAATATAATAACATACTGTTTCTCTATCCATTTTCCATATACACTAAGCAATCCATTTTTAAACCTCTATTCAATAATATATTGTACGCATCTCATATTAATAATTGAAAATACTCATGGATATATATATACATTTCAATATGTTTTCTTCAATCATATTAACAAAATAAATATTTCTTTTTAAATCAAGTAATTACTTCTATTAAAAAAATATATCTTTCTCTATACATTTTCTACACATACTAATCATTTCTTTTAGAACACTAATAATACCCAATTTACAAACAACAGAATAAAATAATATAAAATATTATTTATTCTCTCAAATAGATATATACCTTCAATATATATATATTCTAAATATAAATTAATATATTTAAATATATTTAATCATTAACATATCTTCTATTCTTTACAGAATATCAAATTGTTTACTTCAAAATAAAATGTCCCTTTTCATCAATTTTCCAAAATATAATTATATTTTTCCAATTAAATCAAATTAATAATTGGACCTTTTACACATGAATTTAAATTCCACAATTAAATTTTAAATTATGTATTCTTTAAATCAAATATTTAACTCCCTCAATTAAATTTTAACATGCCATTTTAAAATAAACAATAATTTCTCATACGTTTATAATTTTAATTCCACTAATCTAATATACAAATTTTATTTAAAATAATATAAATAAATATAATACTTTAGTATTATAAATTATAATATAAAATATTATTAAATAATATTTTAATATTATAATAACAATACCTAAAATATTAATATTTATAAATATCAATTTATTATTATTTTATTTTCAGAATAGCCATGGGAAAATAACTTAACAGTAGTCTCATGTTTCAAGCATAACTCAAAAACTACGATCTGGGTATTTGCGATTTTTGGACAAGGGTAAGAAAATTTCAAAATGCAAAAACCTTTTAAATTTCCTGAAAACTCAGTTTGTGAAAGTAAAGTTATAGGCGACGCAATCAGACCATTTTACTATGAAAAATATAACTATACTGCAGATTTTAAAATCCATTTTTTAATAATAACAGAGGGTTTTATTTTCTAAAAACATTCTAAATGCATTGTTCAATCTCTATGTTTGATTTCCAATAACAACAAAATCGATTTCTCCAAATAATTTAAATTCAACTAAGGTTTTCACAATTTTCACTCAAGAATTTTCACAAGCAAAGGCTGTAACTTTATTTAATTCTTTTCTTCTAATATCAAATTTGTTTTCTAAAACAGATTTAACAAACAAATCTTTAATCACTACTATTTAAAAAAAAACAATCAAGAATAATAAAACACAAAGAGGAAAACCTGGTACAAGAAGCTACAGAAAGAGATGAATTTCTGATGCAAACCTCCTCCAAAGATTTCCTGAATTTTCTTCAATCCTCCAAATAATCCAATCCAAAATCCAACAAATGCAAACAGTCTTTCTTTCAATCAATTCTACAATCAAACTTTGTTCAAACCCTTATGCAAATTTTCCAAAATTTCTTCCTTGCTGTAAAAATGAATTTTCCTAAAAACTTTCTCCCCTAAAATTAAAACATGTATTCCTTATAGATCAAAAATACCTAATTCAACCCTAATTCACATTACATGCAAATTAGATATTTCAATTTCAATTTCAATTTTACAACCCTAATTCACATTACATGCACATTAGATATTAAATTCAATTTCAATTTTTACAATCCTAATTCACATTACATGCAAATTAGATATTAATTTCAATTCCAATTTCAAATAATAAATTAATTTCCAAAGTTGCAACTAATTTCTCAAATAAATATTTAATTACAATTTCCAATTTAATTCTCACACGTTGAAATTAAATTCCAAATTTAATTTTAATTCTTTTATTTCCTTTCATTCTCTTGCATCACGTTTAATTAATTAATTAAATTATTTAATAACTAAATTCAACCCCCTTGGATTAAATTTAATTAATTAAATAATTTAAATATAATTAATTAATTTAAATATCAACTTTTATCCATATTGCATTATTTAAATTAAATAACCATCAATATGATTTAAATGCAATTATTCTAAATATCTATTTCCAAATCAAGAATGTTTCAGAATTAAATAACATCAAAGCAAGACAGACAATGACTCGACACACACAACTGATGACACACTAAGGCTAGGGTGTAAACTTGACACATGTCACCTATCTACTATCTCCCGTTCAACTTAACCGTTGGAGCGACACGCTCAAACCTGTGAAACCAGGTGGAGTCGATGTCATGTACCTGCAATCTTGCAACCAAGTAAACAACATCATATAATATATCCAACATATAATACACACCGTGAAGAAGAAATTACAGATTCGTAGGGCGCTCGCAAGCGAGTGATGTGAAACCATCCTCTTCACCAATACACTCATTGAAACTGACACTTCCATCATAATTCCAATAATCTCATAATAATATCTCATGTTAACTCTACAACATCATTAATCCATAATGCATGTGAAACAAAATCAGATAACTACATCCCACAATAATAGTTGTCGCTCAATAGTAGCGATCAAAACATCATAACAAAATGTATCCAGTAGCAAGGTAACTGCAACCAAACATAGCATAAAGCAACTTGAACAAGAAGCAAAACAGAGGGGTATTACAATATGTCTTTCATATTCACATTAAGTTTAGGGACCTTTTTAATAAAATGGACTTAATTGCACCTTATTTAGGGTGTTGTAAAGTGTATCTTTACACTTTTAAGCTAATCTAGGGCTTTATTAATTAATCAAAGTTAATTTTCCTTAATTGGCCCCTTTAATTCAAATCCAAGCCTAGTTAAATATAAATTTTGAGGGATAAACCCGACATTCATAAATTACATTACACAAGAATTAATTTTTTAGAAGGTGTGTGTCCTAGGTTAGTGACCTAGGACCCATTCGCCACTTCATTATGGTGAACCTATTTTCCTCCTTTTTAAGAATTTACTTTAGACCACTTCGATTTATCAAGGTATAATTTAGGAAGCCTTGAAAAATATCCTATTACCTTCCTCTGCTAGTTTGGAAAGTGTTAATGCATTGATGGCTCATATTTGTGTGGATTCATCAAACATTGTGCTCTATCTGCAAGAAATCCCACCCCCAAATTTGCATAAGCAAGCAAACCCATTAATGGTCATAGTTAACTTAAACAATATTAGTATTAGACATGACCTTGTTGAAATCGGTTCAGCTCTCAATGTCTATGGTATAGATCTACTACCTAAGATCAAGATTGATTCTTCTTCTTTAGCCATTTCTTCTTTGTATATTCATGGATTTGATAATGTTGGTCATCAAGCCCTAGGCACGATAATCTTGCCTTTGTGGTTGGGACCTGTTACATTACTCACTATAGTTTATGTTATGCTTGGTCCCTTACCTAATAATGTTCTTTTAGGAAGGCCTTGGATTCATGCTATGGGGTCTGTGACTTCCACTTCAAATTGTTCCATAAAATTTATAGCTAACAATAAAGTAATTACAATCAAGTTTGACCCTGAAGCTATCCACCTTTGTGAGTTGGCAGTTATTGGTCGGGCCTTGATTGTTTCCACTCTTAAGAATTGTATACCATCACTAACCTTTGATGTGTTGACATGTTCTTAAACGATGTCATCCATAGAGACTACCCCTAAAATGAATGTCCCTAAAGAGAAACAACCAAAAGCAGAGAGTCCTGAGTCTTCCCCATCTACTTCTTCTAAATCAAATGCATATCATGGTGATGATTGGGGATCTTTGGAGTTTTTAAAATTCTTATTCAAGTAATATAAAGTAGATCCCATCCACCTCGACCTTCCAATAACCTTAAATACCTCTTCTAAGAAAGATGATCACCCTCCTATTGAGCAGGACAATTGTGATCCTATCCAAAAGCCCATCTATTCCCCTATTGATGAGGATAATCACACTTCTACTAAGGAGGCTAATGTTTTTAATCCCAAAGAGAAGGATGGTTGTGGTCTCATGGATTCATTTGATACCCATTGGTGGAATGATGCTCTCTACATGGAACCACCCTCTTCCCAAGCTTTATAGATACATTACGTCCCTAGATACAAGCTCATTTCTAAGTATGGTTATGGGTGCAAAGTTTTTGGGTGTATCAAACAAGGAATTTAGGTGCCTATCCAAGTTAGGCCTTACAAGCGTAACTTGGGGTTAGGTTGTTCTCCTAAAAAATCTATGCATAAACTATGGTGGAGTGTTAATATAATTTTAGTTGAACTCTTAATCTATTGCATCCTGAGTTGATTGAGGATAAGGTAGAACCCGATGACGTTTGCTTAGATGTCTTCTCTTTAGAAGAATCTCTAGAAGATTTTTTGGGTGTCTACTCTCATTTTCTTTCTTTTCACCATAAGTGAAGATTATCGTATCACTTGAATAAATAAGCATACTTTGGAGAATACATCTTAATTGTGGATGAGGAGGCTTCTCTATCTAATGTGGGTGATGGTGTTCCTATACCTCACCCTGAAGACCATAGTCCTCTCCTCAAGGGGGACACTATTGAAGTATTCATGGATCCTAAATCCTCTAAAAAGGTAATTAAGATTGGAAAGTTCCTTTCTCTAGAATAATTTTTTTGATCTATTGCATTCTAATCCTGATATCTTCGCTTGGTCATACAAGGATATGCCTAGTATTGATGAGTCCATAGTGGTTCACAATATCATCCTATGTCTCAATTCAAAGCCCATCAATAAAAGATCAGAAAGATGAATCCCAAGGTCACATTATTGGTTAAGACTAAGATAGAGAAGCTCCTAAAAGTAGGATTTATACGTCCTATTGACTACTCACCTTGGATTTTGAATATCATTGCCATTAGCAATCCCGATGGTTGTATTCATTTTTGCATTGAATTTCATGATCTTAATAAGGATTCTCTTAAAGATGATTTTTTGTTACCTAATATCGATATGATTTTAGACTTGATTGTAGGTCATGTCTTGTTGTCATTCATGGATGGCTTCTTAGGCTATAACAATTCAGATTAACCCAAAAGATCAATAAAGACATCCTTTACTACGCCTTGGGGTACCTTCTACTATTTGGTCATGCTCTTTGAGTTAAATAATGTAGGTATAACTTACCAAAGAGTGATGATCCTAATATTTCATGATTTCATTCACAAAATTAAAGAAGACTATGTTGATGACATCTTGGAAAAATCTTGTTGAATCAGACAACTGAGAGGGGGTGAATCAATTGTCATAGATTATAACATTCAATTCAATTATCAAAACTAATACATAAAATTCTTAAATGATTAATCATCAAATTCCAATGCAAAAACTCAAATCCAATGCACAAACACAATAACACTAGATTTACATGGAAAACCCAATGAGGGAAAAACTATAGTGAGGATTAACTCACACTATAGATAATATCAAAACTGGTTACAAAAAGGCTCATTACTTGAGGTAAGGCTCACTTCCTACAATAAGGACTCATTTTCCAACAGGGCTACAACCCGAAGGGCTCACTACCATAGAGATACAAAGAAGACAAAGAAGACTTGTTATAGAGAGTCAACAATCCCAATGCAACAAAGGATTCCACCATAGTCACTGATCAACTTTCATGAATGATAGAGTTCACCTTTTTCTCACTGCATCTAGAAACTTAGCAATAAGCTTCACATAGATCTACCAAACACGTAACTCACATGCACTTTATGAATAGCATCAAAGTCATGTCTACTCTTTCACTTATCTTCCTTCTTTTCTTTTGTACATTTTTCATTGCTAGCTCATCCTATATTTATACTATCTCCAACCTTGAAAATATACAAAGTTAGTCATCCAACTTCAAATTTATATTAGGTTGGCACCAAAACATCCTAGGGTGGAATTAGAATGAGGGAAACCCAAACACATGCTTTACTGAGACCCATAATAGATCCAACACACTTCATCAACTTTGAAGATAGTGCTTAACACACGGTTGGCCAAACTAGTGTAAAACACATAGAAAAATTAAGCTTGAAACTTCCAAAAACCAAAAATATCTTCAATGCAATTAGAACATCTTATATCTAGAACCACAAGTCAAAAGACTTCATCAAAGAGAAATATGGACCAGCAATATTTCTCCCAGACCTCAGCCAACACACAAAAAAATGCAATTCACAACTAGTGAACACAACTCAAACTTCACAAAGAACCAATAACCAAGAATCTGGATATAGAAAACTTCAACAACCATGAATAACATATCTGAACCACACAAACATAGGGACAAGTACTGGATCATCATCCTGAGAAACAACTAAATACCCGTAATCTTCCTTTAATACAATTTTATCAATATCCTAAACATATACAACCAACAACAACTAGCAGATAACCAGTTGACTAGTTGACATCAATGCCAATACTTTCATTCCTTTTTTCATTCTTGCATCAATCTCCCCCTTTGTCATTGATGGAAACACATGATGTGAAAAACCATCAAAGAAACCATACTAGTTCTGAATATACTTCTCAAGATTTTTATTTTTACTTCTCCCCCTCAGAAGATCATCTTCCTCATTACCTGATTTCTCTCATTTTTACATGCTTTATCTCCCCCTTTGACATCAATGGAAAAGGACAAAAAAATATGTTCACTGAATCTTCGTTTGACATGAAAAATAGAATACTCATAATGACAACACTTGAAACTACCTGCTCCCCCTGAGAGGTAGCCACCAAAACATCAGTCCATAAAGATAGAACCATGAATCCACCAGATTGATGCATCTCCAAATGCATGTTAGTTTATGAAAGGAGGGGAAATAACCCCTAACTTCTCTCAAAGATAATCAAAATTATCTTTATGAAGAGCCTTTGTAAATATATCTGCAATCTAATCCTTTATCTAAACATACTCAAGCTTGACTTCATTCTCCATGATCTTCTCTCTGAAGAAATGATATCTAATACATATATGCTTCATTCTCGAGTGCATCACAGGATTCTTCAAAATGTTAATTGCACTTGTATTATCATATAAGATAGAAATGGGATCATCATATAGCACTGTGATATCTTTCAATGTCTTTTTCATCCATAGAACTTGTGTACAACAAGATGCAACAACAATATACTCAACTTCAATAGTAGAAAAAGAGACTGAATAATGCTTCTTACTTAGCCATGCCACCAACATGCATCCAAGAAATAATACACCACCACTTGTACTCTTTATGTCATCTATACTTCTAGCACAATCTACATTTGTAGAAGCACTAAGTGTAAAGTTAATATCTTTAGAATACCATAATCCATAATCTGGAGTACCATTCAAATATCTAACTATTCTTTTAACTATAGCAACATGTATTTCCTTTGAATCTTCTTGAAATATAGCTACAAGATAGACCACATGCACAATATATGGTCTAGTAGTAGTCAAATACAATATTCCACCAATCATAGATCTACACTTGCTCAAAGTTTCTTCATCTCTTTTGATATAGCATTTGCTTCCGAATACCTTAAAATATTTGACTGTAGGAATTCTTCCATGTCATATCTCATAGGGAGTCTTTGTACTATTTTATCTTGCTTGAAATTGATTGAATACATATACAATAGTATGAATAGATTCTTTCTAGTAAAATTTTGGTAATCCGGCTTCAATGATCATTGACATAGTAGCCTCTTGACCTATTCTATTTTTCCTTTCAACGAATCCATTATGCTGAGGAGTTCTCAAAGCATATAACTATCTCTTTATTCCATGCACTTCACAAAACATATTGAACTCATGGGAAGTGAATTCTCCACCTCTATAAGATCTTAAGCATTTTATCTTCAAATTCAGTTCATTTTCAACTATAGCCTTGAATGCCTTGAATCTATCTAAAGCATCTGATTTCTCTCTAAGAAATGTAACCCATGTATATCTATAATAATCATCAATTAAAAGAATAAATCACCTTTCACCAAGTAGACTTCGCACTTTCATAAGACCACAAAGATCTGTATGAACCAAATCTAATAATCTAGTAGTAGATTGTTCTCTTGATCTATAGTGATTTCTTGCTTGCTTCCCAAACTAACAATTCTTGCAAATAGCATTGACAAGCTTAATAATTCTCGGTAAATATCTCACAACCTAAACAAAAATAATCCTTTCCAAGTTATCAAAATTCATGTGACACATTCTCCTATTCCATAACAAACTGCCATTTATCTGAGTCATAAAGCATCATCCATCAACACCCTTAAGCTGATAAATATTCCCTTCAAATTTCTTTCCTGTAGCAATCAATGTTTTGGATCCTTTCCAAATCTCACATTTCTCATCCTTAAACACAAGATCGTATCCTTTTCTACACATCTGACCAATGCTCAATAGATTATGCCTTAAACCCTTAACATAGTAAACACCATCAGTATGATGCTGCCATCAAAACTTACTAAACCTATTCCACATATTTTAGCACCAGTATCATCTCCAATCACAACAAGACGTCCATCATATTTCTCAAGATTTACAAAATTACTCTTATCACCAGTCATGTGATGTGAGCAACCACTATCAACTATCCAAAAATTCTTTTCTCTTTTAGCATGTAGGGTAGAGATAACCATACCTTCATTTTTCTCCCTCTCCTTCTTCAGAGGACTTTCCTTTACCTGTTTTTCTGAATTAGTAGAAGTAGGTTCATCCTTAATCACCAAGAACAAGAATTCATTGTCATCTGGATCTTCATATTCTGAATCTTCATATGAAATACTAGCATTCTCATTAACATAGTAAGCTCTGTTAATCTTCTTTCCTTTCTTTTCTTTCGCATATCTTTGTTTATTCCTTTTATCTCTTTTGAGACACTTTGTAGCATACTGACCTATTTATCCAACTAAAGAACTTAAAGGGAAATTTACCTTCATACTTATCAAAGCCTTTCCTCATTCTTCTCACAAAGTTAGCTTCTATTTCATCAAAGTTTTCTTCATCTAGATCTTCATTTTTTGTAGCTTTAAAAGTAGTCTCTATTTTGCCTCCATTTCTTAGACTCAGCTTCCTCATCTCATAAGATGTCAAAAATCCTAATAGAAAATCCTTAGTACAGTTCTTATAATCTATAGTCTGCTCAATAACACACACCTTCTCACTGTAAGCATCAGGAAAAGTTTTGAGAATCTTCTTTACAATCCTAGTTTCATCTATATGTAGCACCAAGAGATCGCATTCCAACCACCACCTCATCCAATCTCTGTACATAAGATTTGACATTTTCATCTTCAAACATATGTATAAGATCAAACTATGTTTCCAAATTCTACAATTTCACCTCTTTTACTCTTTCATCACCATCATGTGCTCTTTCTAAAGCATCCCTGACTTCCTTAGTTGTCTTCAAATTTTGAGCTTTAATCAACTCAAAATGTACTAGACTATTCTTCAAGATGAACTTCACCTTATTATTTGCTTCATGTGATATGATTTCTTAAGGTGTACTCAAAAATATTAGTAGGAGGATTGTAGGGATTCTTATAAGATTTCTCCACATCATATCCATAATACTCCAAATATTCTTCCATCAATACTTTCTAGATACCATAATTAGTTCCATAAAACCTCAAATAATCAAAGATCATTTTGCTAGCCATCCTGGACCTTCCTCAAGTGGTTAAGCTCTTCACCAAGGAACCAAGCTCTGATACCAATTGTTGAATAGGAAAACTGAGAGGGGGATGAATCAGTTGTCATAGATTATAACTTTCAATTCAATTAGCATAACTAATACATAAACTACTTAAATGATTAATCATCAAATTCTAATGCAGAAACTCAAATCCAATGCACAAACACAATAACACCAGATTTACATGGAAAACCCAATGAGTAAAAAACCACGATGAGGATTCAATCAAACTATAGAGAATATCAAAACCAATTACAAAAAGTCTTACTACCTACAATAAGGACTCACTATCCAACATGGATACAACCCAGAGGACTCACTACCATAGAGATACAAAGAAGACAAAGAAGACTTGTCATAGAGAGACAACAATCCTAATGCAACAAAGGATTCCACCACAGTCACTGATCAACTTGCATAAATCATAGAGTTCACCTTCTGATCACTACATCTGGAAACTCAACATTAAGCTTCACACTAATCTACCACACACACTTTATGAATAGCATCAAAGTTGTGTCTTCTCTTTCACTTATCTTCCTTCTTTTCTTTTGTACATTTTTCATTGCTAGCTTATCCTATATTTATACTATCTCCAACCTTGAAAAGATACAAAGTCGGCCATCCAACTTCAAATTCAAATTAGGTTGGCGCCAAAACATCCTAGGGTGGAATTAGAATAAGGAAAACCCACACACATGCTTCACCTAGACCCATAATAGATCAAACATGCTTCATCAACTTCGAAGAAAGTGATTAACACACGGTTAACCAAACCAGTGTAAAAAACATAGAAAAATTAAGCTCAAAACTTCCAAAAACCCAAAATATCTTCAATGCAATCAAAACATCTTATCTCTAGAACCGCAAGTCAAAATACTTCATCAAAGAGAAATCCAAACCAGCAATATTTCTTTCGGACCTTAGCCAAAACACAAAAAAACATAGTTCACAACTGGTGAACACAACTCGAACTTTACAAAGAACGAATAGCCAATAATATGGATATAGCAACCTTCAACAACCATGAATAACATATCTAAACCGCACAAACATAGGGTTAAGTACCAGTTCTTCATCCTAAGCAACAACTAAATATGTATAATCTTCCTTTAATACAATTTTCCCAATATCCTCAACATATATAGCCAACAACAACTAGTAGATAACGAATTGACCGGTTGACATCAATGACAACACTTTCATTCATTTTTCCATTCTTGCAACAAATCTATATCCTGTCAAGATGACATAGAAAATATTTTTCTTATCTTTGAAAGGCTCCAACTCTATAAGATGAGGCTAAATCCTCTTAAGTGTGTCTTTGGTGTAGACACAGTCAAACTTTTAGGGTTTATAGTTTCTTATCATGGAATCTAGGTTGACACAAATAAGATTGATGTGATTGTTAACATGCCTCCACCTAGAAACATCTCTCAACTGTAGAGTTTGCAAGGGAAGATTTAGGATATTCATAGATTCATATCTTAGTTGGCTGATTGTACCCTTACTTTCACATGCCTGCTGAAGAAATATGTTCATTTCATATGGGATGATGAGTGCTATAAAGATTTTGATTCAATCAAAATTTATCTGGCCAATCCTCCTGCCCTAATGTTGGCTATGTAGGATAGACCCTTTATACTTTACATCACCACATCACCTTATGCTTTAGCAGCTTTGCTTGCTCAATACGATGATGATGGTAGAGAAAGGGTGGTCTATTACATTATTTTTATCCTTTTTTATTATGAAACTTGTTATTCTAATATGGAGAAGCAATGTCTCACTCTCGTCTTTGCAACACAAAAGATAAGGCATTACCTTCTTCATGTTGAAACCCATATTGTAAAAAGTGATCTTCTAAATCATTTGTTCACTAGAACTAATCTTGCTGGAAGGTTGGAAAAATGGGTGATGTTTCTTTCTGAGTTTGACATAAAGTTTGTGACTCATAAATTAATAAAGGGTCAAGCAATTTTTGATCAATTAGTAGACACTCCCTCATGTCACTCTTTCCCTAGGCTAGACTTATTCCTTGATGAAGATCTCTTCATGATTAATCACGATCTTGTATGAGAGATGTATTTTGATGGATCAAGATGTTAAAATAGCTCAGAGGTAGGTACATTCTTAATCTTTCCCGAGGGTAATCCAGTACCTCTTTTCTTTCAATTAGAATTTCACTACACTAATAACATTGCAGAGTATGAAGTCATTATTGGTGGCTTGTCTGCCTCGATTTCTTTGAGCATAAAACATCTTCACATACATGGTGATTCTGAACTTATCATGAATCAAATTATAGGGACATATCAAGCTAAGAAAAATGAATTATCTCAGTACTGATATTTAGCTTTGTTCTTGCTTGATTTCCTCTCTTCTTTCATAATAAACAATGTTCCTAGGAGAGAAAACTGACACACAAATGCCATGGTGAGAACTGCTTTCGTATGCTTGATTTCCTCTCTTCTTTCATAATAAACAATGTTCCTAGGAGAGAAAACTGACACACAAATGCCATGGTGAGAACTGCCTCCCTAGTACCTTCAGATAAGGACATAGAAGAATACCACTTTTTAGTTCACATTATTTTCTCTCCTATTGTTTCTAATCAACCTAAATCCGATGCTCTTGTGTGTACTCACGTAGACTCAGAGGAATGGTATTCCAATATTTACAACTATCTGAAGAATAGAAACTTTCTCGATGATGAGATGAAGAATGATCACACTCGGATATGAAAGATTTTAGTCTGCTATGTTGCACTATCAAATGTTCTTTATCAGAAATCCTACAATGGTATTCTCCTTTGGTGTCTCACTAAAATGAAAATACCCCATTCCCTTAAGGAAGCCCATTCAGGTTCTAGGGGTGGACATTTTGGTGGTAAATCCCTGGTGTGAAAACTGATCCACATGGGATACTTCTGGTAAATGATGGAACAAGATTCCTTCACCTTTTTCAAGAAGTGTGCAATGTAAATATCATAGTCATCTCATTCACACACCTGCTCAAGAGCTTCAAAATGAAACCTCTCCTTAGCCATTTATAAAATGAGGGTTGGATATTATCGAAAAGATATCACCTCCTTTTAAAGTACATGTCTTTATCATCACCACTATAGATTACTTCACAAAATGGGTTGAAGCTATTCCACTTTGTTGATGGTTTTTTCTACATAACAACTCAGATAGAATATAGTATTCTATCTCTCTTGAAAGGTTGATCTCTATGAGAAAAGAGATAACCCCAAGGTCTCTCGGGTGTTAGGTCATGACAATGCAGTGGAACCACTCAATGATAAATGTGAAAATACTGGTAATCACAAAGGGACCTTACAAAACAAATGTTGGAAGCTCTAAACTTATCAGATTTTATAACAAAATGATACTTGAGTTCCTACTTTTACCACAGTTCAAATAAATAGCAAAAGATAAGGGTTTTAGAAATCCTAAGATTAATATTACTCCTAAGATCAACAATACCAATGAAGAAATACTTGGAATGGACCAAACCCTTAAAACTAATTTCTGTTTAACCCAGGCTATACCTGCAATCTCATAGAAACAGTGCAATCTTCTAAGGAATTAAAGATTTTCAGATTATGCACATTCATCTAAGCCAACTTTAGTTTTGTAGATGACATGGACAAGTGACCACAATTGAAATAAGCACATAAAGAATAGGTATAGGTTGACCTTGCACAACAATCCCACAATCAAGAAGCTGCCCAAAGAATGAACTAGAGATTTCTACAACACTCCAAGCATTAAATCACAAGCACCATTAAATTATTTACTCTAAATCTAAAATACATTCATATATTTCCAAGCAAATTCAAAGATAGAATAAGAACCATGCAAGACAAATCAATCCAAAGAAGGAACCAATAATAACACAATGTCTTCACTTGTATTGAATTGCCAGTAATAGCAACAATTTTGATGTTTTGCATTACAACACTTGCTTGAAAATAAAACTAACTCCTAATTCTAATCTTCTTCTCTAATCTTCTAGCCTATCTTCTATCTAATTTTAACATACTAACCAACTATCTAACAACCCTTTCAAATGAGGTGAAATGCCATGCTTATAGAGATTTCATCCCGTGCTAGCCCGAGCTAGGGTTAGAGAGAAAGTTGGCCACCAACCCAATCAGCCCTAGATCGGTCACAATAAATCGCCACCCTACATTGAATGCATGAGGTGCCCCTTCAGATAGGCCTGGGATCTCTACAAATCTTGATTCAGAAAAAATATACCTCGCGGGTCACTGCCTCCATTAATGTCTCACTCGCGCGAAGCAGAAGAACGGTAATGTGCACATAATGTGAGTTTGAATATGGGCCACCAATCAATAGTCGAGTTGGGCCTCTCCAATGAATTCAATCGATTCAAACCAGTTTGAATCTGCCATGTCACATCCACCTCAGATGAATGGTGCCCAAGCGCATCAACCTAACCACATACAAGCGAGCTCTACCTGCCCGCGACCACAAAGTGTACTTGATTGTATCCCATGGATCCCGCGACATCTTCAAAGTACACCCATCTTCCTCTCGGCCCAGCTAGTAACAACTCGCTTGATTCAACCTGCACCCAAAAGGCCACAATTAATATCCAATATAACATGAAAATCTATGTTAATCCAATGCAAAAAACATGCTAATCATCAAAGAAATCTAAACAATAATCGGAATCCCCCCTAAGAATAGCATTAAACATCCATCTTCAAAGTCTGGGCTTTTCATCTGTTTGCGGAATTCAAGTTAGGAAGGAATTTCTAGTAATTCCGGGCTAGGTGGAGTTTAGCGAGGGAAGCACAAAAATCACCAAAAGGCCAATCACTCATCAGTCAAAACTCAAGAAATGCCTGTACATATCATTAAATCATCCAAATCCATCATGCAATGCAACACCATTAATTGTCAACTCGCTAATCCTTTCAGTTCTCGATAAATAACAGACTTTCAAAAAATTTCGTATGGGATGGAAATCTCCAAAACCAACAATACTTAGCACATCTCGAAAAAATGAAGGAGGAACAAATTTTGAGATTTTCTTAAGGCAACGGATTTTCATAAAGTGAAAAAAATTCTCACGTCGTTGACCAACAATTCTAACCTCCCAACTCCTCCAAAGTGACTAAAACCGTGCTACCACAAGCCACTTATTCAACCACCGAGGTAAGGCAGTAAATCGTGCCACTGCAAGCCAAGCACGAAGTCCCCGCAGTATGGTGGTGAGCCGCACAACCAGGACATGGCTCAAAGACACCTGCAATATCGAGGTAAACCACGCTACTGCACCAGATGGAACAACCCCGCGCTACTGCACCGTCAAACAAAGACCCCCACGGTATGGCGGGACCACCATGCCACCACACCGAGAATGAAAGCCCCCATGTGGTAAGGTGGTACCACCGCACAACCGTGGCCCAAATGCAAAGCCCTCGCGGTATCGAGGTAAACCGCGCTAAGATGAAAACCGAGGAAATGAAGGAACGAAGGAAATTTGGAAAAAATCGGGGGAGATGGAATTCCATGGAGCACCAAAATCTCTGAAGACATTACAGAACCAGCCCTGCTGGGTTTTCCAGGTTGCTGGGGAAATCCGCTTGAGGGAAAAAATCTCAAAAATAGGGAAAAACCCAAAATTATCCAAAAGACCTAGAATTTTCAAAGTGTTAGCATAATGGGGGCACTTTACAAGCAAGATAGGCATCAAGGAACATTGCAAAGTAACACAAATCCTAGGACCAAAGGACCAAAGCACCAAAAACCAAAAACTCAAGATTTTGAAAGACAAGCTAAAAAAAAGGCAAGGCCACAAAAAAGAGCTAGAAGGCTAGGAAAAAGAGGGTCCCTACTTTCAGTGGGGCATGTGTGGAAAAACTACACAACAAACTTCAATCCATGAACATTGAAACTATCTATAGCTTTCTTCTAAACAATATTATTGCTCCCTTTGGATTTCCTTCTACCCTTGTTTCTGATAATGGTACACCATTCAAGAATAAGGAGGTGAAGCAATTCTTGGAGAAGTATATTCAACATAGATTCTCTACATCATACTATCCTCAATCCAATGGACATGCTAAAGATTTTAATAAAACTCTTGAGCTCATTCTTCGAAAGATGATCAATAAACACGGTAAGGATTGGCATACTTAGTTAACACATGCTTTGTGGGATTATTGCACAAGAATTCGTACGGTGATAGGAACAATACCTCACAACCTTGTGTATGGTGTTGAAGCTATCATGGCTTTGGCTTACCAGTCTAATCATTTGCATCAACTTGAGTTGCTTGATGAGTGTCGATTGTAGGCCCTCGACCATCTTAAGGCTTATCAAAGATCACTATCTAGACACTATAATCAGGGTGTTCTTCCTACAACTTTCAAGGTAGGTGACTTGGTTCTTTATGAGAATTAGAGAAATGTAAACTTGTCACCTGATCAAAGGGGAAAGTTTAGTCCTAATTGGTTAGGCCCTTACATTATCATCTCTATGTATGGTTTTGGTGCCTATGGATTGTCATCTATGGATGGGACACCTTTAAAATAACCTATTAATGGGATGCATCTTCATCGATACTATGCATAGTGTCTATGCATCAAGTGTGAAACACTTATCCCTCGTGGATTGTAGCATATCGTATGTTGAAATCAATTCATCAACACATTATTAGATTTTGTGTTATGATGTGACCATGCATGTGAGAGAGGCATACATAAGTGCACTTTATTATGTTGTGCATCACATAACATGTTTTGGTTAGGAAATTAGATCATCATTGTATTTAATTAATATACATCCATAAGTATAACATCCATCACATAATCATGCATGAAAGTAAAAAGAATACACATAAAACAATGAACACCATGATATTGGAGCCAACGTCTCATATATATATATGTGTGTATCAAATTTATTTCCTATACATGTATCATGCCACTATCATAAAAAATAGTGAAGACTGTATATGTGTTAGATGTCTATATAAAATAAATTTATACAAAATATATGTGTGTCATCAATACAAAATTGGTATACATCAAAATGGGAATCTAGCCCCTGAACATATGGCTCCCTAAGCCCTTAGACTCTGGTGGTGGCTATACTCAAGGTTGGATTGTAGAGATGGAATGAGATCTATGTGATCATGAGGTTGACATCCCTGCCCGTAGTCCTCTAATGTCTCCCTGTAGTGAGACTATTTGTAGCTCTTCTCTCCTTAGGGCCTCCTATAATTGTGGATCACTTGTCGACATCACAAATACTTCCTACCCTCTGAGATAATGGATTGGATCTAAAGAGAATCATGTGCCTTCATGGCACTCTTAGCTCTCATCCTTGCCTCATATCTCTCAGAGAGCACAGTCTATAGCTCAGCTAACAATTGATCCCTCTATCCCATAGTAGTGGTAGCATATGTGGCCCCTTGAATAACCTCTACTTGTGCCTCCTCATATTTCATCTTAAGGCATGAAATCAACTTGAGGAGATGGGCATGTCACCCCGTTGAAGCTAGCCTATAGGCCTCTAAGATGGTCCCCTAGATCAACATAGTGGGGGCCACCTATAATATGCACTACACGATGAGCGCAATCCACCCTTGTGTGTCCACTACAACCACAGAGAGAGTGGACTTGTCAGTACTACATGACATATATACATAAAACAAAACACGAGTATATAAATGAGATAAAACTAAAAGTACTGAAAAGAAATATCATAAATAACTCTAGTACCTAGGTCCCCGATCTGCTAGTGTGGGTCAGGGGGAGGAGAAACTCTAGGTCCTACACCTCCCATGTTGAACGCTACTGCTAGAGCTGACACTAGGCCGATGAATGCTTCTAATACCCCCATTGAGACTAGGATGGCAAGAGAAGGAGATGACAATCTTCGTCGTCACGTCGGCCTCACCACCACTATGCTCGCCTCCTCACCCTACTATTGCTGCTACTCCACACCACCATCTTTCCTCCTCCTCCTCTTACTAGCACCAACTCCTTTTGCACACTAGGATCTCCCTTGGGGGCATCCACCAAGAAAACTAGGGAAAATCAGTGCATCATCCATTAGGTCTTGAACTCACGAGCGATGCCTACATTATCCATCGGCTACATCAGAGGCTGGTCCCAATCATCCACCTCGTCATCTAATGGGATGGTGTTAGATATGGTTGGACACCAATGATCACCCGACCTTGTAGCGCTCCTCATGACATGTGTAAGATGGGACACTTGGCAGGATGATCTGTATAATGCCAAACTATCTCATAACCCTCTGCCAATAGGAGGGCATAATAATATAGTAAGTATGACCTAACAAAAAATGGTCACGCTGCAAATTTTGTAGATACCTATAGTCATCTACCCATCAAAATTATCTATATGACCACTATTGGATCAAGTTAGCCCATAAGGTGTCAAAATGTAAATTCAAAAATTAGAGTTCCCCATGCCTCCAATGCTACATGAGCTCATACCAGTGATCCATGGGCATAGTATAGTCTCTCACTCAAGGATACCCAGACGGTTGAGTGGATGTGACATGAGAAAACACCCACACCTATAGCAAGGTGCATGCGGTGAGGCTCACATACTTGTGGTGAACAAACCTACCCAACTCATGGTACAGGTGTGTGAGCATACTGCAACCCCATGCAAAGACTCTCCAGTGCTACTCCATTGCCTTGATGGTATGGACACGGCCCCTATGAAGGTGAGAGCCCCACCCATCCATAGTGACCCACATGGCCATTGTGACAACCACCACCCTTCATATGGGGGGACCATCACGCTACTCTTCTCATACCAGTGTATGTAGATATGGTCAATCCTATCACTAGGGTCCTCGTGCCTTATGTAGTATCAGACCCCCTCAATACACTCATAGGAAAAATGTGTGTCATCCAGAGTCACTCATTGTTTACAGATAGGTAGACCGATCATGTGATATACGTCCTCTAGGATGAAGGTCATCTTACCTATTGGTAGCTAGAATGTGGAGGTGGTCACATCTCACTACTCTATCAATACCATCAGTATGCAGTCATGGAACATCATCTCTGGCATGGTGTACACATACCAGAGGTTGATTCATCAAAGGTGTCCCTGCTCCTCTGGAGACATGTGTTGTATTTATTCATGTACCATTTATAGCACCTGCCCATTGGGGTACTCTTTGATCTCTAGATAATCCTACAAAAATGGAAAAAAGATTTAATTCAAAACCATCTACCTCAAAAATTCTATCTTCTACATAAAAATTCTCTAAGTTAACCTCTGAGATGTAGGCACATTGCAAATGTATGTGTGTTGTGTTAGTGTCTAAGGTCTTCCATTGATAGTTGGATGCACACCAATGCACAAGGTGGACTCTAGTGTGACCAAATGCCTCCAGTGTGTAGGAGAGATGCTAGTGCACTGATAGGATGCTTTCACATCATCGATACACCTATGCTCCTCTTTGTGCAAAAAACTGAAAAAATTTCTTAAAAACACACAAAGATCAAGGTTTTAAAACCCACCTGGGTGACCTCATGGCCCTTGACAACCACCCATTGTAGCTGGTCAATCCTAGGCTCCTCATAATCTCATCTATGTGGTATTTTGTTGGATTTTCTCTCATAAAAGTCAATAAAACTCTCGCAGTGAATAGTGAAAATGGCCCTTTTAGGGGCCCGCCTATATATAGATCCCCTTAGGGTAAAATTTCCTTGGTGATCGTGGTCCCATTGTTTTTCCTAAGTTTTCTCTACCAAGGTGGGGGAAAAATTAGGAGGGGGCATATACTCACTTCTTTATCATACTTTTCTTTCAAACCACCAAATTTTTCTTGAGCATTCTTCTCACCTTGGTAGCTTCTTTTTCTTTTCGAGCTAACCTAAAATTTGAGTTTTGCAGAATTTTTTTTTTCATAGCTCTCACATTAGATGTTGTAATTTTCATGGAGTTTGATCATTAGGGGCATCGTCAGTACCTACCTACTCGAAATCTATTCCCTCTACAATATCGTTTTTGGCATGCAAATTCATAATTTTTTTGTGTTTTCTAGTCTATGTGATCTCTCTTCTACATTAGTGTGGTTGATTTTTTTCCCAAAAATCTAGCCCATTAAAGTGGGGGAAAAAAGTAATGTCGTAAAATTGCACCTTGGGGGAAATTTCACATTTACAAATTTGACCCTCACATATATTGTACCTAGTCACATTTATGACAAGAATCTTATGCGTCAAAATTTTGCGATTTCAACTCCTTAAGGACCAATGATGAAGCGATAGCAGTTTTCCACCTCATTTTCTAAAAAATAATGAGATGTACACCTATGCGACATGCAGATATTTGTGTGGCGCACTAGCATCCCTACATTTCTCCAAGTTAGAAATGGGGAATCTTAGAATCTTTTGCTAGTGACACATGTCCCTACAGTTAAAATTTGAGAGTGACAACTCTTCCTGCCCATGTAGCAACACAAAACTCATTCCTTTTCTCTCATTTTGTGGGTTCTTTCATTCTAACATTGGACTCTTTCTCTTCTCTTCTCAATATTGCTTCTACAGTGAAGTTTTTCTGGATTGAGGTCCCTCCAACAACCAAATCTCTCTTGCAAGCAATCAATGGTGCATCCATCAAGTCAAGAAGGGGTCACAAACTATTGGTAATTCTCTCTTTCTTCTTATATATTTGTGAATAGATAACTTATTGTAGCTCTATCTTGTGATATAGGTTCTCCTCATTGAGCGGGGTTTTATTTTATCACTTCGTATCTATTTACTTTGTGTCCATTTTTTCTATCTAGCTAGTTGTCCATGGAGGTGGGAACACCAAAATGAGGGTTTGACTACAACAAGCCCCAAAATACCAACAAAATTTTCCCTCATTCATCTTGTGTGCAGGTTGTCCGAGTGAAGCTTGGAGGAATATCTCAAACATAGGACCCTTTGTAAGTGGGCTCTCCATTTCCTTGTGTGTTTCTAACATTTACTTCTTTCTATCAATCTAGCTAGATAAATGGACCTCATGTCTAAGATAGTTAGTAGTTTTGTGGTATTTCTTTATGGAGGTTTAGCACCTTATCTACATAGGATGCTAGCACACCTCTACAACTCCAACACATTTCATTGGCATCTTGCTTCTACATTGCCATCCTCTTGCCAAGAGTTGCTCCTTCTGTGATAGAGATCTCAGTATCCCACTCTTTTGATCTTTGAAGTAGTCTATATGATCACTCTATTTGATATTCTACCTTTGGTCTATTCTTTGCAATTTCTTCATTCCAAATTTTAGTTTGATTAAGCAAAACCCAAGGTAGTTTAGGGAAGTTCATTCCTTGGGACTCTCTTGGAAAGCAAGAGACTCATGAGAAATGAATCCCTCTTCTCTATAGTTCCTTCTTACTATTTGGTAGTGGTAACTTCAGTATGGACTCAATTCTATCAAGATCTATGGAGATACCTTTCTTAGAAATAATATGACCTAGGAGTTTTCCTTTAGTAACTCCAAAAATGCATTTCTTGGGATTTAGTGAAATACCTAATTCCTTGCATCTTTAGAGGATCTTATGTAGGTCACTTATGTGGTTTTCTGTACTTGTAAAACACTATGAGGTTGTCCATATATATGATGATGCACTTTCCCAATTATCCCTTTGATAGCTATGTCCATTTCTCTTTGGAAAGTGGCTCCAACATTGATGAGTCTGAATGGTATTCTTTGTTAGGAAAAGGTTCCCCACTTCATGGTGAAAGCAGTCTTTAGTCTATCTTCTTCTTAGAGAATCCCTTGATTGTATCTTGAGTATCCATCTAGAAATGACATCATCTGAGATCCATTTACTATTTGTAGCACTTCCTCTAGTGAAGGAAACATATAATTATCCTTTTCAAATACTCAGTTCAAGTTTTAAAAGTCGACACACAATTGGATTTCTCCATTTTTATTTCGTGCAGGTACTAGATTTTCCACCCAGGTTGAATACCACACTTGATAGATGATTCTAGAACTCATCAGTTTCAAAACTTCTTTTTGAATTAACGGCTCAAGCAAGGCATTGACCGAACACTGCCTTTGTCTAAAATTCTTGGTTTCATTCTTCAAAGGAATGGTATGGGTGATCACTAAAGTATCATTAGTATTCAATTCTTCATAACTGCATGCCATCACCTCTCTATAATATTTAAATCTCTCACTATGTCATTCCTTTCCTTGGTAGTGTAGACCTAACCAATGAAGACCTCTCTCTTATCATTTTCATCTCCTAGATTATGAGGGTCACATTTACCTCCACCTATATCCAAGGTATCCTTCTGAGATCTAGTTGTATTGTATTGATCAAATATTATTTCTAAGGAAACCATTACCTTGGGGATATTGTTGGTCTTTAAATTGATAATGCCATCCTCAACTATTTCAAATGGATCTTTATTACATTCATCAATAATTTGGAAAGCAAAAATTATAGAATTGGTGACGAGTTTGAGGATATGTTGATCATCCTCAAACACCTAAAAGTTCATGATGCTATCTAGAATAGACGGTGTAGGAACCATCTCTACTAGAAACTCTTCAAATGAGATCCAATCATTGGTTGCAAGGAGCTGGCTGAAATAGTGAGAGAATTTTCAACTTAGTTTGTCCTTCTGGGAATAGAATTTATATTAAATGCTTCAAAATATTCAATCAAATCCCATACTCAATTTCTATAAGCAGCTAACTTAATGTTGTGACAGGAATATTGACTTATTACTTACCTCATGACCAATTGGGAGTCTCCTTCCACAAATAGATGCTTCACTTTCTTTTGATGAGAAAAAACAACCCTTTGATTAATGCTTCATACTCTTTTTCATTATTTGTACATTTGAACTGCAATCTAAAAGCACTCATAAATGACTTTCCCTATGGGTTAATCAACTCGATCCCAACACCATTTCCTTGATTGCAATTATATCCATCAAATCTAAGCTTCCACATGGTCTTCTTTTCTAGGACTAGCGCTTGTGGTTCTTATTTTTTATAGGTATGTCCTTTTGATAAAAAAATACTAGAATCCATCATTGCTTCCTTTTCCACTTCAAGTGAGCTTTCTTATGTAGGTAGTAGAATTCCCTTTTTTGTAGATTCATTTGAGGGGAATCTAATGGTATCTCCGAAGGTCTGGTAGTCATGGGCTTCAAAATTCATCTGACTCTATTAAGTCATTTGATATCCTGGATACATCTAAATCACTATCTTTCGATTGTTGGCAATGTATCATTTGTAATATTGCCAATGAATCTTGACAAGCAGGACCTGCAAATTCAAAATTGTTGTATCATGAATCTAACACCAACCTAGCAATAGAAGCATAAAATTATCTACATACTTCCCAAGATTAGTCATGTTATCATACTTTTTTCCTAAGAACTCTTAGAAAATATGGTTAGAGGTTTTGAATTCTTGTAGTCCTTTGATGGGACTGTCTAAATCTATCTGTTCACCCATTACTAAAGACATCATCATAATATCATTCATTTTGTATACTCCCAAATCTAGTTCAGTGAATGTAATTTCACTCAAAGCATTATATTCAGTGAGTACGTGCTTTAGCTTAGGTTCAACATCAATATTAATTTGATTATTCAACCCCCTCCATGGTATCTAGAGCTGTGTGAAATCAGTAGAAAACCATCCTCTCAAGTTCTTCATCCATTCTCTAATAAAGTAGCATTTCGTACATCTCAAGAATATCTACCACATGTATATCAATGTATTCTTGGAATCTAGGATATGAGGCTAGCTATATGTAAACATTTTTTAGTTCTCCTATGACCTTGACCTTTATCTTGTCCAACTAGACCACAACTTCGTTGGCCGATTTAGGGGTGACTCCTAACCTTTGGCATATGAACTATGGGATTATATTGCAAGAAGCTCTAGAATCCACCAAATATTTGTGTGTAAGTTCTTCCCAAATATTCATACAATTAATAGGAATGGGGGATTCTAATCTTACCTTTGAATATCATTGCCATTACATCCAAAGTACTCAAAGCTTTCCCTTTGTCCTTTTAAGGGGTGTTGATAGGTATAGTTCTAGGATTATCCAAAGACTTGAGCAATGCATCCTTCTAATTGGGACAGTCTTGCAACATTTCATAAAGGGAAATGTTAGCTTTGGTTTTTTTCAAATATTCTACCACACTATATTTTTCCTCACTTGGGCTGCAAGCTTTGTATATCGAGAAATTTCTAATTTTAAAACCACCTTCAAAGGGTCCCTAAGGATCTAGGCGATAGTTATCATCATGAGGATCTAGAGGGATAGGTCCCGCCCTTGGTGGAATTCCATTTTTTAAGGGTTCTCTCTTTTTCCTCAAGTTGTAAGTACTTCTATTCTATTGAAAAGAAAATATTAACACTTTCTAGTTCATTTTCATTCTTAAAGGGAAAGGTAAATTCCTCTTCCTTTGAGCGAGGATTCATATTTTTTTCACTCAATAGTGAAAAAAAATCTACCATCATGGCACTCATGCTTTCAGGATAATTTTGAGTGTTTCCCTGCATAACCGTAGATGCCCTCTGCATCTTTGGACAACTAGCCTCACCATGGTAAAAGGTTTCATGAAACCTACAACCATTGGCATTTGTGTTGACCACATTTTCACTATCTAGTGGGTTTGGGACCCCTCCATTGTTTGGCTTGGTATTCCAAGGTCTGTTTGGTCTCTATGAGTTGAAACCTCTACCCTGGAAACCTTGGCTCTTTTGATTGTTCCCTTGATTATGATTATAGTTTTGACTATTACCCTATTTTTTATTTCTCCTTGTATGAGGATGGTCAAATATTATATGGGTAAGCTCATTTGTAACCTAAGACAACATCTTCTTCATGGTATCAAACTCAAAGGCTAGTTGATCACTTTTTCTTGAGTCTAGAATTGTTGTTGGCTGCTCAAAGAAGGGTCTTCTTGACTATCCTATCTCATTAGCCTTGGTAAGGTTTACCTCTTTTCCATAGCCTAGATATGTGAGCATGAGGGTGGTATGAGTTTTATGGTAAGGCAACAAGTTATGGGATGAATTTACTGCTCTTGGGATAGGACTCATCATAGGTGTATGATTGCTCAGGATGTTATTTATTGTAAAAAGATGGTTTATCATCCTTGGCAGACCTAATGATAGTAAAGCTCCAAAAGGATTCCATTCTTAGGGATCCATTTGCTAGGAAAATATTATTGATTCATTATAAGTTATGTCCAAAGTGTCCCTACTAGCATCGAGAAATCTTCTAAAAAATAAGCTAGTTAAGGGAGCTAAGGACCTGGAATATTTCTAAATTGCTTTAAACTTAGGCATAAGGTATGGTTCAACTAGCCTTTATATGTTTTTAAGAACCATGTGTTATAAATAATGATGGGTTCATTAGGTTATTTTTTTCAAGACACAAATTGGTGATACAATATGGCAAGATCTATGTAGATCTTGAATTGGTTAATTAATTTGGTTTCCAGATCTTGCCACATGGTGATTCCTCCTCTAGATTAATTGAGATACCAGTTATAAGTGAGTTATCTTAGCGAGTATGGGAATAGTATACAAACTACGTCTTGGTGGCCAATCAGGGATTTATTGTAGATTTCCTTAAATGTTTTTATGTGATCTTTTGTTGTTCGAGATTCACCATAAATGTATTTGGGGTAGATTTTTTTTTGGTTTTTAGGTAACTCATGAAAAGGTCCCCCCATTAATAATGAGGAACTTTCATTTGCTATGAAAATGCCATTTTTTCGGTGGAGGTACAACAACAACAATGTTTTACAGTGATACTAGACTTACACGCAAGGATTGCATATATGGGTTTAACAGTGATGAGACTATGTTAGAAGTTTCACCCATGCTTTAAAATTTGTTTTAGTTAAATTTTCTTTGTTTGGAGAAGATATAAGAACTCTGCAGTATTTATCTAAGGAAAAAGATCCTATATTTTCCATCTTGGCTAAAGTTTAGGTCCTCCTAGTGTGAGTTTTGTTGAGGGTGGTTTTAACACTTCCAACTTGCTAAGTAATATCGAGTTATTACTTCTCTTTAAAATTAAATAAATTACTCCAAGGTTCCTTTCTAGTCGGGTCTTGACCACATGGTACAACAAAGTGTTCATTTTCAGCATATTTCACAAGGGATCTAGTTATTATCTTTTCTATGAAATGATATTTAAAACATGCAATTTCAAAATAACAATTCTAGAAATTTAATAAAAACTTTGAATGTTTAGATCTGCAGTAGATTTTTATCAATTTTATGCTCTTTTAATGATTCCAAACTTGACTCAAATAAAATTCAAAATATGGATAGGGTAACAAGGAATTTAAATATATTTAATCTAATAGACAATGATTGAAACTATTTCACAAATCAGATTTGAGTGTTTAAATAAAATCTTTCTAAACCACCATTAGAGTAAATAGAAATTCACACACTTACTATTAACACTGATGCAATCTTCTAAGGAAAATAAACAACACATAAGATTTTTAGATTTTATCAAATAGAAATTTTTCAAGTACACACAGATCTGATACAAAACCTTATTTAATTCTAGAATAACTCATAAGATTTAATTAATCTGTCAACTTAGATTAAAATGAAACAATTGTACCATTTCCATGATACCAAATTGAGATGCATACAAAAATAGGCGTAATCCTTTGATTAATAAATAATTTTAGATCTCCACAAATTTAGTAGGAAAATCCATGCTAAGAGTGTATAATTTCATTTGAAAAATTACATCAAAACTAGATCCTTTGAAATGATCCAAAATCAAAATTATATAGAAAATCGAGTTCCTATAATTGTGGATCTGACAAAAAGGCTAATTGGAACTAACTCCAGCACTTTAGTTCAAACAAAAGCAAATTGAAAATTAAATAAAAGAAAAACTAGGTGCCCCAGTTTGAGTATTAGTTTAATTATGCTAAAACTTAGGGAATGAAAAAAGCTAACTTAAAGTAACTAAAGTCTAATTGAAAGTAACTATTAGCTCCCAAAATTTCCAACACCAATTTTATTCTTTCATTTGGGCATGGAAATTTTAACAACTATTTACTAAAAAACATATGTAAAAATCACACAACACTATCCGCATCTTCTGTCTCCAGTTACTTGGTAAAGCTATTAGTGAATGTTGAAACTACTTCGTTCATCGTTTCCATCATTGGCCCTTTGTGATATTGGAGTTTCACCTTCTAAGAAAATGTTGATTATTCCATTTGTTGTTGTAAATCTCTGAAGGAAACTAACTCCTCTTGAAGTGACTAGAGTTTCACCTTCTTATTCATTATTTTATTAATACCTGCATGTGTTCCCTATCCTTGCATCTGCTTCTGTAATTCTCCAACCATTTTTTTGTGATATCTCACCAACACAAGGGTTTCCAAAAATATACTCTAAGTCTTTAATGGCCTAGCGAATGTTGTTCATTATCTACTCAGCCTGGCTCTTGTCTTTGTTCAACTTAGCCTTGCACTTATTCAAGATTTTGACTTGGAACTCAACTTCTCTTACTCATTCTAGCAATTTGTCTTGATATTCTTCCTCAATGATAGTAGCCTTTAGGAGTTCCTCCATTAATGTCTCCTTTATTTGATGCAAAATAGGGATGTAATCCTCCCATAACAATAGTTACTCATCAATGGTTAGCTAAATTTGTTGAGTTGCACTATCTTCATCACTAATTGAGTGATAAGACTTTATTATTTCTTTTAGCACTTGATTGGCCATGGTTAAAAAGCTAGTTTTCCACTGTTGTGCTACAAGAACCCAACCATCTAAGTCAGAATTCCTAACCTCACCTTTCAACGTGGCTTGTAGTGTGGACTCGGGATCAACAGTATCAACTAGTCCAATCAAATTGCTTATACACGCCATGATTTGTGCTACCTGAGCTTTTAGCTCTTCTTTATCATTTTCATCCTTCTACATCCTCTTCAAAATTGCAGAAATGGACATTTGGAGAGATTGTTATTCTCCATCCCATGTTTGAACACCCAAATCAACCTGTATGATCTAGTAATCCTTTGGTCTCATATTTGATTCTAAATGTTTTACCAATGCAATAACTATTTATGTTGTTCCATTGCCCTATTCATCCATGGAGATGGTAGATATTCTTCAAGCTCTTTTCCTTCTTTGTACTGGGGATTGGAAAGCTTTTTTAAAAATGTTTGGACTTTAGTCTAGGCTTCTACATTCATCCTCTGGTGTCTCTAAATAGTTTTATTCAACTAGATGGGCATAATTGCAAAAATTTCTCTACGAGGAGAAGTGAGGACTTCAATATTATGGGAGCCTTCAATATCATCTTCTTATTTGGCCTCTCATTGCTCGGTTTCAGCTTTAACCTCTTCTTCTTCCTAAACCTTTTCTTTATGCATTTCTTCTTCTTCATGAGGCTATTCCTCATGAGTCTCTTCTATTTGACTCACTTCTTGCTCAATAATTTCTTTGGGTACATTTTCTTCAGCATGGGTTTCTTTAACATTAGGTTCCCCCACATGAACCTCTATAGCAAGAATTTCTTCAACATGAACCTCCTCTTTAGTAGGGGGTTTCCTTTGTGCTTCATCTTCCCTTGGAGGTTCAGTTTCTATTTCTCCCTCCTATCACACCACTTACTCTTTAGTAGCCTTAGTAATTTCTTCCTCTCTTGATGGTGGTTCCTCTTCAGGGAGAAGAGGAGGAGGAGGTGTATCATGTAGGGGAGAGGGAGGTTTGTTCTAGGGTGATTGAGGAGGTGATGGAAATGGAAATTCATGGGGATGAGTAAGTTTTCTCAGCTTCCCTTTGGGAAACCCTCTCTTTAATTGCTTCTCTGATACATTTATTTCTTACTGGGGTCTCTTTCTTATTGTCTTGAATAGTTGTTAGGTCCCTTTCCTTCCTTTTATTGCTTTTCATGTTAGGAGGTATTTTCTTTGCAGTTTCCTTAATAGGGTTAGCAACAACAACAAATGATCCTTCTCCTTTCTTTGTTTTCTCCACTACCTTTATAGGTTCTAAAAATCTCATCATTGGAAAATTTTGTTTGAGCCATTGGAAACAATAGGAAATTAAATCATGTTCCTTGCTTTTATGTCATCAAATTCATTTACTTATTAATCTTCATTGAATATTGGCTAACCATACACTTGTTGATTATGGTAGAATGGATCAAGAAATTTTTCATATTCTTTCAATTCTTTTGAGATTCGAGCCTCAATGAAAGATTTAAGAAATTTACTATCAACCAACAATATTCCTTAATTCTAACTTCAAATTATTCTTCATAATTGGCCTAATGATATTCTAACTTGGGCTCATGAACAAAGAATGAACCAATTACCTTACCAATTCTACCGATTGGGTCGAACCAGTGTTGAGCATCATTGTATAGCACCAACCTATACTTTTCCATTCCAACATCAACACCCTTTGAATTTTTTATATTAGCACATGAATATAACCCTATTTGGATGTGGAAGTTCTATCTAGGAATATGTTTTCCAAGAATGAGCTGGTGGATTTTCATGACCTTCCTACATACTTCCAACAAGTCATCTTGTTTGAGGGGTACCTTGGAAGCTTGTGGAAGCCTACTATATGTGAAAGTTTTAAACTAGAGGTATCAATTTCCCCATTCTTTCAATGCTTCCATTTCTTTATTGGAGATTCTTCTATTGAATTCTCCTTCCAATCCTCTTATCACAACATATAAAAAGTTTTCATTGACAACATAAAAATGTGTATAACTATCCTCCAGATTTAATTGAGGATAATGTTAATATATTGTAACTTCCCCAAGCTGAAAAGATCCTATTTTATCAAGTCTTGAGAAGGAGGCTTGAGATTCCAAGAGATTAACCAAATAAGAGGTCATGTAGAACTTTGATGTTGTGAGGACTATGCTTAACTAATCGTGGAGTGTATCACTGATAAGAGCTTCCCAATCATTTTTCTTCTTGGTAGCATCATTGATGGTTAAGATTAATTTTACCATCCATGGATAGAAATCCCAAGAATGTTGATACCCAAACACTCTACTCAATAGGATAATTAAATCCTTGATGTCCTTAAACTTGCTTCTGTGTTTCACTTTATCCATCTTAAGAGCTATTTTTTTTGGGAGTGACCAACATATTATTGTTAATATAGTTCAAAAATTTTTCCTCATGGTCATCAAATTGTTGCATGGACTTCTTCATATTAACCACCTCATACTAGTGTTGAGTAGGGATTTTGAAAATTTTCTCAATCATATTTGGAGTTACATCAAGCACCACCTCTCTAGATGATCCCATCACTTTATTGGTCATATGATTGTACTAATGTGCACATGTCAGGACCAACTCTAGGGACTGAATGGTCATTGGGAAAGCAATAGCCTACACAAATCCGAAATTCACAAGTGTTGTGGCAATACATGTCTTGATTTTATCAGTTTTTATTCTTCGCTTGAATTCTTCCATGTCCACATGACCGAGGTCAATGTCTACAATCTCATTGTATAGGGAAAAAATCTTGGAAGCTAAATGGTAGCCTTTATATTGGTACTTCAATTTTGTTGGATCCTTTGGTGGAATGTCTCCTACATGTACAAACACCATATCTTACCATTACTTACATTAGAAGAAAGAAAAACTTAAAAACTTAGTTATATTAGTCCATATACCTCACTTTGCAAAATGATAACTTGTTTAAAAAGAAGGTTAGAAGATCAAACAATATTTTGGGGATTGAGCCTTGGGCTTCCCTTTTACCTCATACCAAAAAGGGTTAAAGTGTTATCCCTTAAGAATTCAATTCTCATACTTTGAGTTCTTCAGGTATCAAGGATCGAGGATCCCTCATACCTGTTTTCAAAATTATCTTAATATCAAGGGGAAAGTTTACTTCAATTTTTGGTCTTTCAGAGGTCAGGTATTGGGGATACTCCCTACCTCTTGTTCGATAGAAATAACATTATTTAAGAAAAAAAACCAATTAGCGGTGTATAAAGGATTGATTACACTATTCTTGGGGGTCGAGATGTTATTTAACTCTTACTTGCATTATCACCAAGCTTAGGAGGTACGCTCGATTCGTGACACTTGAAGAATTTTAAAGCCATCAAAAGTTATGGGGCACGGATACTTCTTAGCATTTGTTTAAAGAATTTGGAATCGAGTAAATGAAATGCTTGCAATCTGACATTTGAAAGAAATGATTTCATCTTTATTTTCACTTTCAAAAGGATTTCTCGAAGGCTCATTTATAGAAACTGCTCATTTTGGCTAAGGAAAATGTGACTTTTGTTTATAATTTTGGGTGGTAGGGGTTAGGCTTTATCAATACCTCCTACCTCAATAAGGAATTCTAGAAAAGATAAGTCCAACATTTAATGGCTGAATGAGTTTCTCAAAACCAATAATTCTTGCTAAGTGTCCATGTGGGTTATTGGGGATCAGGGATTGGGAATATCTCTTACCTTTCACCTCTATAAGAAAGTCTATAGGTGGTATGCTCAACGATTGACACTCAAAAGAGGGTTTCAAATATTTTCACTAAGTCTTAAGAATTTAATTTTGGAGGTCGAGGGTTCATTCATTGGTCTATTCATTTGTCACAAAAGGCTTATAGTTGAAACTCGGGGTCCAAAGGTTAACTAGTCGAGACTTAAAATTCCTTTTCATGGTAATGAGTCAAGGTCAAATATCGGGGGTCAATCATTTTTGTTATATTATTAGTTTATCAAACAAGACGACCACCTAATGCCCAATATCTACAAGTTTGGTCCAAAATGCTAAGGAAAAATAATACCTCAGTAAGCCTAAGGCCTAATGCCTGATTGATGACATCATAAACATTCTCAATTAGCACACTAAAGGAAAAATTGATCTAGCAAAGCGGGAAAATAAAAGAAAGATGAAAGGAAAATATGAAACCAACAAAAAAGAGTGAAGAAAGAAGGAAACAAAAGAATGCTCAAAACCAGATTGATTCAACAAAAAAAATAACACAAACAAGAGAAAACCCAATCACGCTAAAACCAAGGAAAATGAAAAGGAAGAAAAATAATTCAAAATTAGTTTTAGTCTAACCTAGAAAAGAGGTGTGAGAGGGGGAAAGAATGAATGCAATGAAATAGGAGTGAGTGTGGGAGAACAAACACAAACGAACAAACACCACACCAAAAAATGCAAGAATGTGAACACACAACACCCAAATGCATAGACATGAACTAGCGACATCCACGAAAACAAATGTGAAAGTCGAGATCGAGTGCACTAGAAATAGAGATTCAAATTCACAAAAAAGGTTTCACAAAGCTCTTTTTTAATGCAAATGATAAGGGTGAATGTTCACATGAGGGAAATAGTATTGATTATACCCCTATCTTCCTTATTAATTGTAAAATTAATGGTCCATTAAAGAGACTTGTCAGTGTATTCAATATGAATGAGTGATATGACACACATGAGGCTCAAGGTGACAAGACATCACCATCATTGGGACTCATTGGTCGAGCATCCAAGAAACCAAAGAGCTAACATTTAATTCCTGAAAGGGTGAAAACCAAACAAACAACAAATGCCAAAGTAGGGGTTGGGGATTGGGCTTGACATTGTGGGTATTCAAATATTGAGAAGCCCGATCCCCCAAATCCAAACAAGGCACTTGAAAGAAAACAAGGAAAGAAATACAGGAAGAAAAAAGAAGGGAAATAAAAAGGAAGAGAGAGAAAGAAAGATGGAAGGAAAATGAAGACACACAAAATGAAAAGAGGGGGTCCCCATTTTTTCAAAGATAAAATGGGGCATGAGTGCAAGCACAATAGAATGTTTGCACGTTGCATTGGTGTCTTGATGAAAATATCCAAATTTTAACATATGGTCTTTGATTAGTAAGGAGAACTAGAGTGTAATATAAAATTTTGATAATATAGTATGGGAAAATGCCAAGACTAAGGATAAATAAGCCTAAAAATTTCTTATGGAATGAACATCAAAGAAATCCCAAAATATAACATGAAATTGTTAGGGTATGTAATTTTATACAATACATTTTACCCTCACTTTAATGAGTTGATGACATTGAGTTTCTAAGATACACTAAATTAATTGAAGGAAATAACTAAAAGGAAATATCATGAAAAAGGATCCCAAAAAAGGATACAATAAAGGACATACAATTATTCTTCAAATAGAGGAGCTATACCCCTAGATTGAGAACCTAAAAAATATTAACTTATTAGAAATCACAAGCCTACAAGATCACAATATCGTATAAACATGTATAATCCCACAAGAAAATAATGTCAAAAAATATAACAATGTAAAATAAATATGTTAGTATATCATGAAAAAAATAATAAAAAAGGAAATCTAATATAACAAAAAGAATGACATGAAGGATATAATGAATAAGAGAGAATTTGTCAATGTGATGAAAAGAAAAGAATTATGTTGAAATGAAAGGAAAGGAATATTAAAATCAGAATGAAATTAATTAGATTTGAAACAATCTATGTATTCCTCCTCTTGTTGTTAACTGATTTTTGGAAAAGGTAAGAATATGAAAATAAATGATAAGCAATGAGTTTATGAAAAATGGAAAATGCCCTCAACAAAGATGGGGAAGAAAATTTAACATTTAAAAAAATTAGAGTGAATTTAGAAGAACGAATCATAGAAACATTGAAAATAATAATTGCACAAAAATGCATGATAGAGAATGGGGTTGAGCCTAAGTTTACATGGAATAAATAGTGCAAAAAATTGAGCTTGTGACCAAAAGGTATGGTCACTTTCAATAAGAAGGTGCTAAGACTTTAAATATTTCTTTATAAATATAAAAAATGTATTTTAGAGCATTCCTAGAGCCGAAATTCTATGCATACAAGACTTCCAACAAGGGCGACTAGACCAATTCACGGAGCAAGTGGCTCATGGACACTCATTTAGAGAGGTAAGATTTTTTTTTAAAATGTCTATTTTCAGCTCTATGGAAATCATGGGTTGCACGGGTGTCTAAAAACATTGCTAGAATCCTAGGGATGTGCAAGTGGTTAAGGGATGCATTGGCACCCTAGATCTATGTGTTTATGTAAGTGCTTAGGACGTACAAGCATTTGGGTAAGTGCGAGAAGTTGGATCCACTTGTAGTAAAAAAGTGAAAGTATTTATTCTAAAAATTAAAGTTTGTCATAGTTAGAGTAAAATTTGAAGTAATTACACAAAATATGAACATGGTCCAAAAATATGAAATGTAGGATTTTGCGTCTATTTTTTCAATATGTAATTTATTTTAATAGCCATATGTAAAAGTTATTTTTTATAGGGTGTACCAAAATGAGTTATTTAAAGTCTTATGTTTTGAGCCAAAACATGCACATATATGACTCGCATAATTGGACCTAAATAAAATTATTTTTGTAATTATTTTTTGGAAAGCTGTATTATGATGAGGTTTGGTAAAAATCTAATTTTTAATTGGCCCTAATTGTTATTTTTCAAAATTCATCATGTATGGCCAACATAAGTTGAGCTAAAATAATCATAAAGTTATTATTATTTTTTTATTTTGTAGAGAATATGTTGATTAGTCAAATATATTTTTTTCAAAAGAGTTTAAAATCAAAAGTTATTTAAAAACTAGTAATAATTGTAATTTCAAGTTTATACACCACTTTCCTCAAAAATTAATTAATAAATCTAAAAATACATCCAATAATAAAAAATACATATTTGAAATCTAGACATCATCATTTATAATAATTTATTATTTCGTCAAAAAAATCTATAAAAAATTCATATGGTATATTGATAAATTCAAATGTTATCTTGTTGTTTTTATGGCATTATACTTGCAGGTCCAAGGTGTTGGAAAATATGCCTCAATCTTGCTGGCTTGTATTGCGTTGGTCTGAGGAATTCATGTGTTCAAGTTATTCCTTATTGTCGAGACTCTGTCTGGTCGGTGGGACTCCTAGGGATGTTCTGGCGATGGCCCAATGGGTCTAGCTTGGCAGCATGCTTTATCGGTTGATGATCGCTATCAGTGGGAGACTTTGTGTTGTTCCACCGATGTGCCGATGCGGTGAGCTTTGGCTTCATTGGCAAAGTGTTCTCATATCGGTGGGTGACATTTCATGTCCCACCGATATGTCGATAATGTGTTGAGCGGTTGAAGTGGGACCAAGCGGCGATGAACCTAATCAACAGTTGCGGTGGAGTTGATCCGGCGATGCTCTTCACATTCCACGCTCATTTGAGGCAAGTACCGAGGAAAGATTTTGAGTCACGTAGAATTTCTTGTGTGTTTGACACATGGCTATTTGATCAACGGTGCTCGGGTCTCGTGCCTCACATGGTGGGTCCCATATGTTTCTCATGGAGTGTTCCAACCTTAGACGCGTGTCAGCATTGGAAGCCAGTTCTAGGTGGGCTCGAGGGAATATTGGAGATTCCCTCCTCGATGCCTCGGAAGTCCACGAGCGGTGGACGTGTGTCTCGGTGGGCCCGACTGTGGTGATGGTTGTGTCTGCGAAGGCGGTTACCTCCTGATTGCGGTTTTGTTGGCTGGTGGTTACGCGGGGTTGGTTGGATGTTGGCGGTTGTTTGGCTAACTTCCATACCATGAGGGCTTTTCCCTCGACTAGCGGTAGAGTTGTTGATCGCCGAACCTCAGAGGTTTGACAAATGGTTAGCAATGGAGCTCAGGGTGACTTATCTACAAGCGGTGGACAAATAGCATTGCGAGATGTGGTGAAATCTCATTGGTTGATTTTGCATCATTGTTGCAAATCAATGGTTAGTGATCAAAAGCTTGGGCACTTGTCTCGAGGGTTTGATCAGAGTGTATAATTGATTGCAGGGTGGCTCGATGTCAGTTGAAAAGGCGGTGCACACAACTTGAGATGGTGAAGTTAGTCGGTGGGGTAATATAGACCCAAGATGGCCGTTTGGTTGGAGATTGAATCTGATTTGATGGTGAAGTCGAAAGGCTGGTCAATCAGAGACTAACTGATGATAGAGGTCGAGAGATCCCAGGTTCGAAGATCGAATGATTGGTGATCGAATGATCGATGGATCGGCGGATCCATGATCAGTGAGCTCAGTCAGTGATCAAAGTGTGTGCGTTCAAGCGGTATGCATAGAGAATTGTAACTGCAAACACTAAGACACACTGAACCTGAGGAGGCCTTGAGGCTGTGTCGGCTAAAAGGCTGGTTGTGCAAGTGGGCTGAAGAGCTGAAGGAAATTTTCATTGTATGTCTTGTGAGGACATTGTAATAGTGCAAGGTTTCAGATCTATGGTGTTGCTTGTATTTCTCTAGATGAACAAGATGTAACTCTTGTAATGGCTATGAGCCTGATATTGTATTGTAACCATTTTGTTGCTGAATAATACAATGGCTCTATCTTTTGGAGTGTGGGATTTTTTACCTGAAAGGGTTTTCCCCACGTAAATCTGCGTATTCATTTTTTTGTATGTTCATGGTGTTGAATCTGGTTTAAGTTTGCATGTTCTTTTCTCAAAAGGATCAATGGGGGAGAACCACTGTGCCTGTTTTCGCTTTATGGCATAGTTGTTAGTGCTCCTAGGGTGATTTAAAGAAATGAAAGTCACCAAAGGCATTGTTCTTTTTAGATATTTCATTCTAAGTTGATCCATCCTTCCCCAACAAGTGGTATCAGAGCTGGTTAAAGGTGGTCAAGGCTTGTTCATGATACCAACATGTGGTATCAGATCCTTCTCCTGGTTACCGGGGTTCTGGGTATTTTCTCCTGTGAAGATTTCTGAGCCTAACAAGCTTGAAGGAAATCTAGAGGAATCAACTGATGCTTGATCTTTCCGATGAGTAAGAGTTCCTGCTCTTTTGGTTCAACACATAGCATGAAAGACATAGGAGGTTTTGGATTTGATCATATTGTGGCGATGTGGTCTGAGGCTCTTGTTTGGTAGTAAATGATCCTGATGCAAGGGGTGTGAGTTTATGCTTATGGTTGTGTTGTAACAGAGCATGGTTCATACTGGGTGTTTGTGTGAGAGGCCCCCTAGCAGTATGGAGTTGCTTGGGTTGTTTCTCAGCCATGGAGTATTGTGCTTTTTCCGAGTGTTCTGACTTAGCACTGAAAGCATTTTCTCTATTGCCCTAATTGCATGAAGGCTATGAAGTTGATCTGGGTGGTCTGAAACTTCTAAATAGCCTGTCTCTCTCACATGCTTGTGCATGGTTGTGGTTTTGGAATTGGTCTCGAGTAGGCCTCGTGTTCCTGTTTACCTATACCTTGTACTCACATATTTTAGATTCATGTTTTTTGGTTCTAAAGGGTTTTCTATAGATTTTCTTAAAAAGTCTATGATGCATATTCATGTCAGTTCACTAATCTGGTCAACCGTGATGGTTGTGTGCAGGCTGCTGAGTTGTCCAGATGTGTAGTGAATATGGAGGTGCATGGGTTTTTTGGAAACACGATGGTTTTACAAGTTTTGCATGGTCAAGGAAAACTTGTGGTTTTGTGGAGCTGTTGTTAAGTTATTTCCTAGACCCTGGATTTTGGGGTGTGACTGGATGAGATAGTTGCAGTTCGACATGGTTTGAGGAGGTGTGATGTCTTCTCTGCATGGGAGTGTTGGTGTGTGTTTCGCACTTAGCATTCTTGTGGTGTTTGCTTGTTGATTTCCTAGACTATGGTGCTTGGGTTGTGGACATGATTAGCGAATCAGATCTGAGCTTGATCTGGTGTTTGAGTCATGTAGTCTACATGGGTTTTCTCTTTGAGATCTCAGTTTTGCAGTTTCCAGTGCGATGATAGATTTGAAGGCTTCATTGATTGGACCTACGAGTTGAGCATATTGTGGGTTTTCTTTACCTACATGTTTTCTATGGGACAACTGAGAAGTGGACTACCAATATCCACGAGGTTGTTTCAGTGTTGATGCAGATCTGTTAGCTGGCCTTGTCTGTGGTCACTTGTGCATTGGCATGGCTTCTTTGAGATGAGAGGAAGGATAGCGTTGAGTACCTGAATAGTCAATTATGGGAACCTGTAGCATGTGTATCATGATGTCATGGAGAGCTTGATACATGGCTTAGTGGAAGATTTTGACAGTGATAGTGTGGTCTGTGTGGTTTGGAGATCTTGGTGTTGTTCGACGTTGTTGTTAGATGGACATGTCATTTGTACCTAGAGGTTTTTCGAATCAGTAGATGGTTGGTCATGGTGCTTGGAAAGCTCGATTTCATAGTTCAGTGGGAGCTTTAGCAGTGACTGGTAATCTTCTTTGGTGTTGTGGATGTTTCAAGTGGAGCTCTTAGACCTTGTTGCTACAGAAGATCTCTTTCACATTTACATGGACACTATTCGAAGATGTGCAACATCTTGGAGCCATGGAGGACTCTTACGAGTCTTTGGTTGAGGTGCTAGTGGTGCTTGACAGGTGATGCTGGTGTAGAGTTTTGGCATGAGGCTTTTCTCTTGAGACCATGGTGGAGTCACCTAAAGCATGGTATCTCCTAAGGGGGATGGTAAGATCATGGTGTCATGATAAGTTCCTGTTCCTAGGTTTGGAGCTTTGACAATGGTCTGGTGTTTCTCTGTGTTTTGAGTGCATTGGTCATGTTCTTGAGAACTTCATGTTCGCTGCAGTAATGCAGATTGGAGTTTAGCATGAGATGATCAGTTGCTGGTGCTCATGGATGCATGGAGAATAAGGTGAGGCTATTGTGTTGTTTACAGTTGAAAGTCCAAGTAGCCTACACCTTGGTTGAATGTGAGTTCAATAGAGACCAATAAGGAGATTGCTCTTGGATGAGTCATGGTGGTTGTTATATCATGGAGGAGCATATTTTTCCCTTTGGTCTTCTCGGTAGTGAAGTTCTTCTGAGAGTTATTTGACCATTATATATTTCAGAGGTGTTTTATGCTTTATTTCATCATATGGATCTTGAATTGTTGTTTAATGGTTCTGGAGGATTCATAGTGGAAGGTGGACAACATAGTTTATCTCCTGGTGCTTTTGAGAACTAGTAGGAGATATGTATATGGGCTAGTTTGATCTTCTTTGAGAGGCTTTCCTTTGGGATGTGAAGGAGATCATACTTGACATAGTTGGCATTTAGAAGTGTGTGTAGGAGGGCATATTTGGTTTGTAGGTTTGCATATAATTGTGGATGTTCCTTGACACTACATGGTTAGTCTCTTCTATGTTGTTGTTAGTAGACTTGGTATGCCTTGATCACTTGTGATGGTGCCCTATTTGATGGGATGCTAATGAAGAGATGTGTTGAATGCACTCATTTTAGTTCTTTGCATTCATCTAGACATTACCCTTGTAGTGGGAGTACCTAGATGTGTTTGGTCTTTTGACTGGTTGGCACATGGTGCTTGTATTTTGTAGTTGATGGGTGGATATGTGATGGCATGAGTTTACTGATGTGGATACCTTACAGGTATGGGTGATTGGATAGTTTAGCATGTGTTGTGGGTGCTATTTTTAGTTTCTTGGGTTTGATCAGTTGGATGGGAGTAGTCAATTTTTTGGTTGATGTTCTAGTTGATGGTGTATCTTGTTCTGGAGAATGAATTTAGATTTTGTGTTCACGTTTTGAGGGCTTTGAAGCTAGTATTGCTTCTGTATGGCTGTGAGCATAGTGGAGTGGTGGTTGTCTGATCCCTTTATTGTCTGAAGGATCTAATGCTTGTGTCCTAGAGACTGGTACTTTTTCACCTTGGCTTGTTCCTTTTTTCTTGTGGTGGATGGTTGGAACTGCTGCCTATGTTGGTGGACATATTGGATGTCATTGCAGGTGTCTTCGTTGGAGCACAAAAGAATTGTGTGAGATTCTTGTGTTCGGGTTTTGGAGGAAGCCAACAAGTCTTCTTCAAGTGGGAGATTGTTGGAAAATATGCCTCAATCTTACTGGCTTGTATTGCGTTGGTATGAGGACTTCATATGTTCAACTTATTCCTTGTCATCGAGACTCTGTCTGGTCGGTGGGACTCCTGGGGGTGTTTCGGTGATGGCTCGATAGGTCTGTCTTGGCGGAATGCTTTATCGGTTGGCAATCGAATCGGCAGGAAACTTTGTGTTGTTCCACCGATGTGCTGATGTGGCAAACTTTGGCTTCATCGACAAAGTGTTCTCATATCGACGGGTGACATTTCATGTCCCACTGATATGTCGATAATGTGTTGAGCGGTTGAAGTGGGACCAAGCGGCGATGAACCTGAT
The DNA here is from genome assembly GCA_007115665.2 of Sequoiadendron giganteum. Lineage (NCBI taxonomy): Eukaryota > Viridiplantae > Streptophyta > Pinopsida > Cupressales > Cupressaceae > Sequoiadendron > Sequoiadendron giganteum. Next base: position 514,519,462 of record CM021100.1, on the reverse strand, counting down.
CAATGACTATGGTGGAGTTGATCCGACAATGCTCATTGCGTTCCATGCTCATTTGAGGCAAGTAGCGATGATTGCTTTTGAGTCGGGCGGAATTGCCTGTGTGATTGATGCGTGGCAGTTTGATCAACGGTGCTCAGGTCTCGTGCCTCGCGTGGTGGGTCCCATATGTTTCTCGCAGAGTGTTCTAGCCTTGGACACGTGTCAGCATTAGAAGCCAGTTTCGGGTGAGCTCGAGGGAATATTGGAGATTCCCTCCTTAATGCCCTGGAAGTTCACAAGCGGTAGATGTATGTCTCAGTGGGTGTAGTTACGGTGGTGGTTGTGTCTGTGAAGGTGGTTACCTCCTAACCATGGTTTTGTTGGCTGGCGGTTATGCGGGGTTGGTTGGTTGTTGGCGGTTGTTTGGCTAACTGCCATACCATGAGGGCTTTGCTCTCAGCTAGCAATAGAGCTATTGACTGTCGAACCTTGAAGGTTTGATGGATGGTTAGCGATGGAGCTCAGGGTGACTGATCTGCAAGCGGCAAACGAATGGCAGTGCGACACGTGGTGAAATCTCATTGGTTGATTTTGCATCATTGTTGCAAATCAATGGCTAGTGACCAAAAGCTTGGGAAATTATCTTGAGGGTTTGATTAGAGAGGAGAATTGATTGCAGGGCGGCTCGATGTCAGCTAAAAAGGTGGTGCATGCAACTTGAGACGGTGAAGTTAGTTAGTGGGGTAATATAGACCCAAGATGGTTGTTTGGTTGGAGATTGAATCTGATCTGATGGTGAAGCCAAAAGGCTGATCGATCAAAGACTGACTGACGATAGAGGTCAAGAGATCCAAGGTTTAGAGATCGAATGACTGGTGATCGAATGATTGATGGATCGGCAGATCGACGGATCCATGATCGGTGAGCTCGGTCAGTGATCGAAGTGTGTGTGTTCAAATAGTATGCATAGAGCATTGTAACTATGAACATTGAGACACAATGAACCTATTAAGATGTGAACCTGAGGAGGCCTTGAGGTTGTGCCAACTGAAAGGCTTGTTGTGCGAGTGGGCTGAAGAGCTAAAGGGAATCTTCACTGTATGTCTTGTGAGGACATTGTAATAGTGCAAGGTTTTAGATCTATGGTGTTGCTTGTATTTCTCTAGATGAACAAGATGTATCTCCTGTAATGGGTATGAGCCTGATATTGTATTGTAACCATTTTGTTGCTGAATAATACAATGGCTCTATCTTTTGGAGTGTGGGGTTTTTTACCCGAAAGGGTTTTCCCCACATAAATTTGTGTGTTCATTTGTTTGTCTATTCATGGTGTTGAATCTGGTTTAAGTTTACATGTGCTTTTCTTAGAAGGATCAATGGGGGAGAACCACTGTGCCTGTTTTTGCTTTATGGCATAGTTGTTAGTGCTCTTGGGGTGATTTGAAGAGATGAAAGTCACCAAAGGCACTGTTCTTCTTAGATATTTTGTTCTAAGTTGATCCATCCTTTCCCAACACAAGGTTGAGGGGTTGGATTTCCAATCCTTAAAATAAAAGAAAAACCATAAATTTCAAATTTCAAATTTTATGAAACATGTACCTGCTCCAAAAACCATACTTGTTCTAAAAAGGAATAGGTATATATGATGTAAATAGAAACATTTACATGTTTAATTTTAAAATGTATACCCATTTTAAAACATGCATCTATTTCATATGGGTAGGAGTTAAGGTTTATGAGTCCAATCCTAAATTGATACCTATTTTTATTAAACAGATGCCCATTCCTATCAAGATTTTGTCTACTCATGACACTTTTATTAAAATTATATTTATTTTACCCTTTGATCTTTGCAGTAGGGCCCAAAATTGGTTCTAGTGTTTAATTATCCTTGTTTCTTAAGAAGTTAAAACAAATATTTTGTTTTTGAGAATGAAAGTGTGTAGACTATAATATAGAAAATACATTTCATCATGAACAATAATTATTTGATGTATTTTTATATGTTAATTCTTTGTACAAAACAACCATATGTAAACATCTAAGGGGAGCATTTTGTCACTATTCTGAGTGTGACATGTTTCTCTCACATAGGATGGAATCATGCTACTACACTGGGTGGGCATGTATTAGATGTATTGGATGTCAAAGATGTAGTATAATGATAAGACATTGATGGCTCTAATGGAGAGGTGGGATGTAGATGCATCATAGTTTATATTCTTGAGAGGGGAGATGAGGCTCATCCTAGAGGATGTATATAGGATTTTGAAACTACTGATGCGAGGTCAAAAGGTGTGGATCATTGAGCTTTGAGAAGGAGAGTACATACAACAGTTTCAAATGTAAGCAGTTGATTTTAATGTGATCCTAGAAGATGACATAGGGAATATTCAACTATGATGGATGGAGCACTTGGGAGTGTATCCATTCCATTCATTTTGTGGGTGATGATTAGTATAGTGGCTATGTGTGTCATGTAGGAAATCAGAGGGACACACCTACATATAGGGCTCATCCACACCATAAAAGAGATGAAGGATAACTTGATAGTTTTTTATGGGACATAGTATGCTAATACATATCTATCATGACTTGGGATGATAAATGTGGTACAAGAGTCACAACTTGGTGATGTGAACCTTATTACAAGTTTGATCCATTAAGCACATTCATAATATGTGATTAGATTTTTATCCAATTGTGATCACATGAAACATGCCTAGGGCACATGCATATAGGCTACACAAGCCATCTTAGTTTGGGGGTTTACTATTTTTTGGTGGACATTTCATTATCTTCCTAGAAAAAAAGTGATTTGGCATCCATATAAAGGGGTGTGAGGATGGGTTAGGATTTGATGTCACTTGGTGTAAATATAGAGTGACTAATGGTTTATTGGTTACATTAACCATATTGTGGTCCTATTATACCATAATAGAGTTTAATGATATTTTGATCAGTGACAATATATTCCCATCAATATGCCAAGATATCTAAGAGCTCATTGTAGTGTTGATTGACTTGGAGAGCTACCTCATCCATCATTTTTCTATCAATCATCCTAATCCTTCTAGGATAAAATGGTCTAGAAAAGTCTCTTAAGAGCCCTAAGACCAAAAAGTACCAAACTTTAGCATAATGTTCTCTTAAAAAATTTCACCTAGGAATCTCTCCTCTAAACTAACAAGTGGATGTTATATCCATCTACAAAAATCTCATTTTTTCTTCTCAATTTCCTTTATACATAGCAATGATAAACACAATGTTAAAAAACTATTCAATTTTAATTCAATGAAAAGTTGATAGGAGAAATATTTTGTATTGCATACCTCATGACACTAAATTGATAGTGGCAAAAAATCTATGGGTGGTTTACAACTACTAGTGGTATCTTTTTCTACCCACACATCCTAATCCTTTTGGTCTATATTAGAAAAATGGAGTCTCTTAAGAGTCCTAAGACTAAAAGAGTACCCAAATTAGGTATGGGTGCTCTCTCAATTATTGGCACCTAGGAAGATTTCATTTCAACCTATACATGGACATTGGGTCCACCTACCAAAAATATCTTATTTATTCTCAACTTAAATTCATTTTCCCATGATGATGACAAATACTGTAATGCCCAATATGGTATGAGCTAATGATTCATAATTAAATAACTAAATTAAAGAATAAATCAATTAAATAAGTAAAGATAAACATCTATTCTTAATTAAAAAAATTCTTGGTGATATGGATATCTTATTTGTTCTCAACTTAAATTCATTTTACCATGATGATGACAAATACTGTAATTCCCAATATGTTAGGAGCTAATAATTCAAAATTCAATAACTAAATTAAATAAGAAATCAATTAAATAAGTAAAGATAAGCATCTATTCTTAATTAAAAAAATTCTTGGTGATATGGATATAAAAGAATAATGTTGAAAACCTTGTCCGTAATTTTTTTTTGCAACAAGGATAGAGATTTGAAGAAGCGGGTGGTTATGAGGAAGAGCTCAAAGTAGCCTAAGAATTTGTAGAGTGTTAAAATGGGTGGCCCAAGGAAGTGCACTAAGCCTCCTAATTTCCAGGCTCTTAAGCATAATGTGGACTTATGGAGGATTTTTGAAAATGCGGGCATTGTTCTATTTTTTGAATCTTTGAAAGGTTACAATGAGAACTTAACAACTAAGTTCACCAATTCGTGGAGAAAAGGAAGTGTTTCCATCAGGGCAGTTAAGTTTGAGGTCATGACTAGGTTCATTGTAGAGGCTAGTAGTTTATAAAATCATGGACTTAAAGTGGCTAAGAGGAGTGGGGCTGATTATCAGAAGTTCGTGGATAAGTTTTTGCATAATGGAGAAAACCTTAAATGTTTTCAAAATGGGTATGCTAGGTTAGAATTTTTGCCTCCCTATGCTTTGGTTGGTCTTTTTTTCATGAGGTATTTTACTTTAGAAGGTAGATATATGTCGGTCCATGCATATCATTTTCTTGTTCTCAATCACATTAGGCATGGAGAGAGAATCAATTTACCCTTCTGCCTATTATCATCTCTACAATTAAATATTGAGAAGGGTGCTCTTGATCCCCATGGTAACCCACTACAAGATAGAAATGAAAACCCTGACCACTTTGATGGTAATAATGAGGAACCCCATGTCGATGAAATTCCTGTTGAGGCTCCTATTCCTTGCCCATCACCCATAATTGCTGCTAGGAGGGTGCTAATTCTTGAAAATAGCCCTTCCCTTGCTGCCAATGTCTTGAATCCCTCTACCCCTGTGTTTCAGAATCTTTTTTGTAAAATCTTTTTTGAAACTGAGCTCCTAAAGGCTACCCCAGAGAAGAGGAAGCACTCTCCTCTTCTCTTGGAATTTCCCAAGGTGAATAAATTTAAAAGAGATATCAATCCCAGTGATGTCATAACTATCAGTGAGGAGGGTGTGCAAAATGAGGAGTCGAAAGAGGATATACAAGGGCATGGTAGTGGAGGTAGTGGTGGTAGAATTTCAGCCCACATGGCTAAAGTTGCTTCTAAGGACAATAAATGTAAACAAAAAATGACTACTTGTGAAGAGGAAGACCTAGGAATTGATGATTTTGAGGCCCAAGAGGAAGAAGATTTTGAAGATATGGATTTTGAGGACATAGCTTATCATATGGGGGAAGAGGGGTCAGATGAAGATAAGGAAGAGGATGAGGAGGAGAAAACTGAAATTGATGTGGATCAAAAGAATGATAACATGATGGCTCAGGATGCAGGGAATACGGATAATGAAACAAATGTGGAGGACTCTAGCATTGATTTTATGAAAAATAGACTAACCTTTTTGTAGGTTTAGGTGGATGATATGGAGAAAGCCTTGGTTATGCTAATGAAGGTAACTAATAAGCTGATGCGGAAGGCGATGATTGACGCTATTTCAGAACAAACTAAAATTTCTAGGAAGTTGAAAAAATAGGGAAAGCCTGATGCTTTAAAGATGTTGGATGAGTCTAAGGGACTTGACTAGAGGGAATACATCTCACTCATTGGAGAATATGGGGACCTGCTGAAAAAACCCAAGTAATGGCTTCTTGTTGTTGTTTGGATGGTTGCTATCCTATTTTTGTCTTTTTGCTTTAATATCTCAGACTGATATTTTATAATATCCTTGTTATGGTTTAGGACTATCTGGTATACCGTTGACTTGATCAATGGGCTGTGTAGTTTTAAGCATTCTAGTAAAAACTTCTTGTTTTTGATTAATATTGGTTGGTCTATGGTTATGTTGTTGAAAGATGGCTTGTGTGCCACTCTAGTTGTTGTTTCTTGATGTTGGTTGGTGGTGTTGTTTCCCACTTTGTTTGGTTTCATTCTATCTTTTGACTGTTACCTTGGGATCAAGGCCCTTTCCCTGCTTCTCTAATAAAAAACAACTAAACAAATAATTTTTATTTCCAAGTAAGATCCTTCCATTACTATTTGTAGACACTGAAAATGTCTTGATTGATACTGGATATCTGATTCTAACCAACTAACATCACTTCTTTTGAAATCATCTCAAATTGATCAATTAATTCAATAATCAACATTATTTAATTAAAATCAACAAATTGAGCTATTAATCAAATAATTAAATTTATTCATTAATTCACCTTTATTCTAACTAATTTTCATCAGATTTAATTAAATCAAATCATTTAATTAAATCCTCTTAAGCCTCTTATTTGATTAAAATCAATCAAATCAAATACCCCAAATCCCCTAAACTCTCCCAATTAATTAATTCTAAATTAATTAATCCCAAATCACCTTCTAATCATCATCAATCAAATCCTCTAGATTTTAACTCTTCAAGAGTTAATTCAACCATGGTCAGCTAACCAAGTTGCACATGAAAATAATTTTAATTAATTATTTAATTCTTCTATTTTTCCTCACAAAGGCATATTCTGAGGAATATTCCTCTCAACAACCTCTCATTCAATTTCCCTCACTACTATATTTGACTCCAATTTCTGATGAAATTTTGTTGGAATATCGAAAATCTATTGTTGGAATACCGAAAAATCACTGGAATAATTTTTGTCGCTAAATTTTCGTCGCTTTCCCGACTAGCTTTAAAATGTCGAAATAACGACTCAGCTTCGTTGGTTTCCACCACAAAAAATGGACCTGGTTGTTCGTCAAAATATCGACAAAAATTTCGTCGATCTAGTAATGAACAGTAGCCAGATTACAAGTGGCACACCTTTGCCAAAGCGTTGGATTAACAACAGAAGTTTTTCGAAATTGTGACGAAATGGGCAAGTCATTACGACAAAAGTTTCATTGGACGTATTGTAAATATCAGTGAAAGATCAAGATTGTTACAATGATCAAAATTGCCTGAGAAGATATATCAGAAGGACTGGCTTGTGGTCTCAGGATAAAGATTCATCGATGAGATACTCATCTTGTCTCATCAATGAAGCACGAGGGAAGCATATCAGCAAGACATATACCATCAAAGTGAGTTCTGAATGTCTACCCAACCCGATATGTCACACCGATAAGATTACATCGCAGGAGTCTTGGTGACATACTTGAGATTGAAAGAACAATGAGAATAGTTCATCAAATGTGTGATGAAATAAGCAAGTCATTACGATGAAAGTTTCATTGGATGTATTGCAAATTCATCAGATGCTTTTGGAGGTTCGTCGAAAGTTCGACGAAATAGTGCATTTAAAAAAAATAAAATATATTCATTCAAATGTAGGCATATCGGTGAAAGATCAAGACTGTTACAGTGATCAAAATTTCCTGAGAAGATATATCAAGAGGACTGACATGTGGTCTCAGTGATGAAGTTTCATCGGTGAGATACTCATCTTCTCTCATCAATGAAGCACAAGGGAAGCATATCGGAAAGACATATACCATCGGAGTAAGTTCTGAATGTCTACCCAACCTGCTATGTCACCCCAATAAGATTACATTGGTAGGAGTCTTGGCAACACATTTGAGATCAAAAGAATAATCATCAGGGAGACTCACCACATTAGGGAAATTGCAGAATATCCTAGTGATACATTATCTCTTACCGATGAAGATACAAATGGATCGAAATAATTATCGGGGTGATTCTGGGTGATATTTGATGTATAAGACATTTTTGAAAGGGTGTGTCCTTTCAAACATTTGATGTATAAGTATCCATTTTTTGATATCAAAAGGAGAGAGGTGAATAGGAAAAAAGAATATTGTAGATAGTTTTTTTTTGTAATGATGTTTTCATCAAAAAGACTCAGATGCATGCATGAAGTTCGATGAAGCTAATGAAGATATATGAATTTGTGGCTTAGTCTTTGGTATCAGTTGTCTGTGGAATTATACGGTTATTTGATAGCCTCCATTTTGATGCTTTTCTGTTGTTCAAATTGGTATATCAAGTATATATTAATTTTTCCATACACATGTGTTGTATTTGTGTGATCTGATCATTTGGTTCTTTCAAGTAAAGATTAAATCCTTATAATCAATCACAATAACTGGAAAGTATTAATTGGATCGGTAAGAAGAATCAAATAATTAGGGTTGGGCATTATATAAACCACTACTATCATGACTATTGAAACATGCTCAGGTACTAGGTCCTCTCCCCTAGATTAAATTAAGGAAAACATTATTGTAAACACAATATGTATAGAAAAATATGAATGTAAAGGAAAATGGATATTAGCAAAACATAAATGTAAATAAAAGTAGTGTCAGTAGACACTGAATCTAAATTGGTCTTGAACAAATAAAATCATACCCAATTAACATTAATTTATACTGACCTTGTACTCATTTCCATTGTCAATCTTGAAGGTTACTTTGATGCTTTCTGTAGAAACTCTCTGGCCACAAGGCAAGAGAAGGCGGGAAAACCAAGTGTATATTGATGACTTCCTGACAATCAAAAAGAAACAAGCAACCAGTCAACCCTATTAGAACAAAATAATCTTATGAATTGATTTTGTTTGGTTTACTGGCTAATGGATAGTGGACCTAGTTCTCTTGAATTGAGATACTACTAAGATGTGTTGACTGGTGATATTAGACTACCGATATTCTACTTCAATATCTATAAGTTAATTTTTTCTTAAATATATTCAAGACAACTCTACAAAAAAACTCCCTAATCTCTTAGAAATTATGCAGATTATTTTGTTAATACTTGTCCATTTTGATATTTTCTTTCAAAAATTTATAGAAAGATATGTAATTCCATATTTGAAACTTAAATATTTTAATTTTACTAGTTCTGTAATTATAGGATATGATTCCAACAATTATGAAACGCATAGGCAATATGCTGGATGAATGAAGTAAACTATGCAATTGGTAGGTGTAAATCCAAATTCCTTAACCCTTTCCAACATCCTTCTTGCCTTTTCTAAAATATGTGCTTTGGAATAGGGCATAAGAATCCATCTAAGTATAATGAAAAGGAGATTTTTGTCAGATATTATATTACAGTAAGCTGAATGAATGTAAGTAGATAAATTTTTGCATACCTCTAGATGGTACAAAATTTCATGGTTAAGTGGAAGCCTCCCATCAACAACAAGATCCAAATATCCGTGTATCTATCTCCATCGAGCCTCTAAACCCTTCAGAGCTATCAAATTTTCCACTAACCTGTTATGCACAAAAGTCAAATTCTAGAGAACACTAAAAAGAAAAGAAATAGAGCTTTGAAACCAAATCCACACACAACACAATGTTCATAGTAAACATTTATCACTTTCTTTCATCTTTGCATGTTGGTTTGATGCTTCAAATGATGTATTTCTTATATTGAAAAGTAAATTACCTTATTGAGCTTCTCTTTGTTTTGAGAATAGTTTAATATTCTGTACTTAACAGGGCCAACCATGTGAAGGTGGAAGCTCATTTGGCCCTTCCTCCCCACCCCTCCCCCCTCACATCACTCTCAATTCCCCATACCTGATCATATAACATTAATCATTCATTCATCAATTAATAACATATAACATTCATTCATTCATCCTGCATTAATAACATATAACATTCATTTATGAACATATTCACATTCATTCATTCATCCATTAATAACATATAACGTTCATTCATTCATCCATTAATAACATATAACATTCATTCATTCATCTATTAATAACATATAACATTCATTCATTAACATATAACATTCATTTTTTTAGTTTTTACATATTATCAAAAATATGGTTGTCATAATATGATTACAATCACTTCTTTTTTTGTTTCTTTTTTGTAGCTAAAAAAAGCTGAAGTGGAGTATCATTTTCTAAATCATATGTCCCCCTTCAGTTGTTCTGAGCTCTACTCGCGATCTTAATGTATGCCTAGTCATGTACTCACAACGTGGATGCCACTGCAAGGGGGGGTCTGCTGCAATAGCAAAGAAATGTTAAATTGATATGTTTTATTATTATTGTTACAAGTATTTCATTAATTAAAAGAACATTAGAGTGGTGCTCTTTACCTGATGGGGCCACATCATGTTCTTGATCTTGTCTTATACCCTCATGGTCAACATGCTGAACACCCTCTAAATCCTGATCTGGAGTTGAAACATGAAAGGTTACATTAATTAATACACCAATTGCAATTAAATATGTTTAAAAGAACATTAGAATGGTCCTCTTTACCTGATGGGGCCACATCATGTTCCTGATCTGCAAGTTGTGCTCCACCCTCACCAGGTTGCATTCCAATGTCATGTGCAGTATTATCATTGCTTGTCTTTTTAAAACAAATAGACACATTATTACTTTATGGTGGAAATTAATATTGAATAGATTGCACAAGTATTCAATTTTAAATAAACTTTATTGAGTTTATTTACCTGCGTGTTGGATGAAGTGGAAGATTGTGTTTGCCCAGTCAAGACTCTTAAGCATTCAGCCAGGGCTCCATAGCCTTGCTGGAAGGAAATATTCAGGTCCTCTTCTGTGGGCACTCTGTTGAATTCAGAGCCCTGCATTTTTGCATAAGATCATGAATTTTTCTTCTATGGTGTGATAAAACCAAAATTGTTTGCAATTTATTATTTGGATGCAATATTTCATTTATTGATACTTACAATTCATGCAGCTAATTTCATATAACCACCAGAGCCAAGTTTGCGTTGCCTGTGTTTTTCTAGTCTTGCCTTTGTTGCCTTCGATGTGTCGGGAAGCCTATGAAAAGTTTGAAATACGTTAGATTATGTAAATAGAAAGAGTAATCAATATATAATTACATCATTGATAGTATCACATACCTTCCCTGGCCCAGTGTTGTCTTTCCTTTTTTCTTTTCAGCCTTCTCCTTTCCATCCGACACTAGGTCCTTCCACTCCCTCTCTGAAATCATGGGGGGACGCTCGTACTTTTTGTTCTTCTCTAAATGTGACCTATATTGGTCCCTCACATACTTTAGATAGGTACCAAATTTCTTAAAGACCTTGGTTCAGTTGAATGTTTTATCACTGAACAACACAACTAAATGGTTAATGAGATCATCTTTTAAATCTTGATTATGGGCATTCCACCGTGTACGTATGGTGGGCCCGAAGAGCTCCAATGTAATATCACTTATATGTTTATAAAAAACATCATTTCTTACAAAATGATCATGGGATCATTAGTCTAAAAAGAGTGATTAATAAGTACATTTCAATTCGATTAATATAATAATAATTAGAACATTTTAAAGTACCTGGGACCTTCTCTATCTTTATGGGAACAAAATCCTCGGTCACCACAAATGTGATTGGAAATGTTCCCATACTAGTAATATGGGAAGATCTAGGAAATTTTGTTAAACATCACTAGCACTAGTGGCCTCTGCATCCCCAGGTACATTTCCTGATGCATGACCTGGCATGTGTTCGTTGCCAGAGGGTGCACTACTAGATGCCTACATGGTATGTGTTGCCGACATTTCAGTCGACAATATAGGCACATATGATGGGGTAGGATGATGTGATGTGTGCATAGGAAGATCAGGATGGACACTTGTACCAACCCCTACTCCTCGGGTAGCACCTGCAGTACCTTGATCATGACCAACAACATCATGAGGAAGTAAAAAATCCTGTAAAAATAACACATATTTTAGTTCATGACATAAAAGAGTAAAAAATATAGAACCATGAATGAACTTATGTTATAATTAAAGACCTTATGACAGCTTACTTGCAAGTTTCGTGCTCTCTCAGTCAATATTTTAACCCTCTCTCTTATCTCATCTATTTGAGGCACTATGAATAACAACTGAAGGATTTCTTCATTGCATTTTTTTTGGGTCTTCCTTATCATATTGAGAGGGTTTTTTGAATATGCGATGTCATCATCACATAATAGTGATTGCACCTTCCTATAGATGCTCTCCTCTACTGCTGGTGCCTTTCCCCGATCAGCCGATTGCAATAGGAATATTAAAAATATTATTGAAATTAACCCAATAAACTCATGAAGAAAACATAATAATAAAATATTTTTCTTGTATCTAATTTGTACAATTACAAAGAGGTAAACCTTTTAGGTAGAAGTGCCTAAAGATGGATCACGATCTGAGCTCTGGGCCAGAGCCTTCGCTGTATGATCAATGTCCTGCTGTGACAAAAATTAAATATAAAAAAACATTACCGAAATGAAACCAATAGACTTACGAAAAAAACATAATAATTAAATGGTATATTGGAGTCATTAATAGGAGGTTGGGTAAAATGGTATATAGTACTTACCACCCCCATAGTAACTATGTTTGTATCTAAGTGATTCAAATTTTAATTGATTAGCAACTCTTCCCCTGCAGTTATTGATTTTATCGCATATATGAATACATGGTTTCCCTCGCGCACCTCAAATATGCAATTGGGTTGCTTATTTTTTGACCCAGGTCATGTACTATTTATAAACCCTACAATATTTCCTGATGATTTTGGCCTTCCATCAATGTACATAGCCACTCCTTTATTTTGATCCTTATCTTTTAGTTGTATATAATTTTCTGACAGTGCATACTTACACATACTTCTTGTATATCGAACTAGCTGCATCCAATCTTTGTAACTATAACAGGGTCTGATATAATCCATCAATTCGGTAACTTTTTCATAACAGACCTTTATGTCATCCATGCAAAATAGGCCCAAACCATGTAATGAAGATGGTGTTATGCGATATATCCTCTCGTTGACACAAAAATCAATTTTTATTGGAGGAAGTTCCATGGGTACCCATTGTTTCCATAGATGAGGAGGAACCTTGATGTCTCCTATGTTCTCATCATCATAAGAACATGACTCCCTTTAGCAAGAAAAAATTCCGTGCGTTTACGAAATTTTCTTCTAATCTTTTGACCTCTAGTTGATCTCCCTCTTTTAGACCTACTACATGTCTCCCTTTCCTCTTATCTTCCTGAATTTGCCTCGCTCGAGAAAGATAGATCTGAAAAATACCTATTTGGTGGTACCTGCACTCATAAGGATGTTGGATGAAGTTCTTTCATGATGATGTGATCCCAAGGTGACATTATGATTAATCTATCATTTCATTGCTAGAATTTGATAGGCTATAAGGTAATCAAGTCTTGATAGATTGCAAGTTATTGTTACTACCATCCAAATGCATCCATCAAAAATCAAATTACTTAACATTTTAACTCCCAAACTTTGTAACAAGTGTTAAATGTGACTATGGTCCACTAGTTACACAACCAAGGCCTCAAATGTATTCTCTAATTGTAATCAAAGGAATTTTTCTCTTCATTCAAGTAATTAAACTCAAAGGGAAACACTACCAAGTGGTTTATTGGACACCTACATGACTAAAAATAGCAGAAAATTTACATTTAATTTCCATATGTCTAAGTGGTTTACGGGGAGGGAGTGTGTACTAGGCTTGGTTAAGTCATCATAAGTTTATGCTTTGGCAATAAAAATTGTTTAAGTCATCTTAAATCTTCCTATGTCTAATTGCTAGGAGACTTTTGGTATGTTTTAAGGTAGGATGAGTGGTCACATCAATGTTCTAGTTCTCTATGAAAAGGTTTCAACATCTTCAAATAGTGAAATTTAGTGCTCATATTAATTTGAGACAACAAAATTTTTATTATGTATGATGGTAGGATTTGATAACTTAAAAGAATTGGCTACCCAACAAACTTAAAGTTAAAAGAAACTTGTTCAATTTAAGGGGTTAGCACTTTCTTTCATCTTTGCATATTGGTTTGATGCTTCAAACAATGAATTTATTATCCCACTTCTATCATATTTTATTCCCATCCCATTGTAATTTTTGCAATTGTTGGAGGAGTTGATACCAAAATTTCATATCAAATACCACGTTCTTGAAGCAATTTTCTATGTTTTTACTATTTTTTTGAAGTTCTTTTGTGATGTATGGATCCGTACAAGCTTGAAATGCTCTGAGATCATTGGTGTAGATAAATATATGTGTTCCCTTTCATTTTAATTTATTTTGAAGTGATCAATCACTATTTTGTGGGAGAAAACAATCAAATACAGGGACTGCCTTGTTTTTCCTATGTAAGGGTTTGAGGGCTAAATAGAAATGACATCCACCAATCCACCCACTATCTTGGAATTGTAACTCGGTGGATTGGTGTGCAACATGGTATGATAGAGGTTCATTGCATTTAGGGGTTTGTTAAAGAAAGAAACTTGGCATTGAATTGATGCCCTAGGGCTGACAGGGTCAATTTTCTTGTGAATTTGTGGTTGTTAAGTCAGGATTTATCAATTTGATGGATATCTTGGTAGAGTCATGGTGACACTATTTGATGGTCCAATCTCTACTTTGAAAAAAAAATATCTCTAATAAATCTAAGAGCTATAATGGGATGGCATTAAAGGAACCTTCATATGAAGGATCTTCTAATGAAGGACCTTTGAATTAAGGTCTTCATTTGAAGGTCCTTCATGCAAAGGTTCCTTTTATAAAGCATTTTGGAAATGAAATATTTAAAATAAATAATACCTTAATTTGAAAGTCTTGACATGGCATCATTTTTGAATGAAGGTTCTTCATTCAAAGGTCATGATGACATCACCTTCAAATGAAGGTTCTTCATTCAACTGGTATTTTGTGATTTTGAATGTGTGATAATAATTTAAAGTTAATAATAAATCCATTTGAGCCTTTTATAAATGAAAGGACATTGGATGCAATCATATGCTTTGTCAAAGTTTTAACTTAATATTGAGGGCATCATGATTAGTTTGTTGGTTCCATTCAACAATCTCCGATGCAAGGATTGAATTTTCTAGAATGTATCTACTATCAAGAAAGACAATTTGTTTACTTGTATGACTATATCTCAAGCAATAGTTTTAATTGTGATGTCAATGATATTGAAAAATATTTTGTAATCTAGGTGTTGAGAAGCATAATTGGCCACCATCCTAGGAAAGATTCTTCATTCTCACTTTTAGATGTTAAAATTTAACAATACCTTGATTGATGAAAGAGCCCAAAGAGCCTTTCTCCATGGTATCCAAGTACACATAGCAGCAGTCTTCTTTTATATGGTTGGACATGATTTAAAGAACTTAGCTAGGAATTATTCATTTAACCTAAGGTTTTCTCATAATGCCATCATTGGAAAAGTATGATCAAATTCTTCTATTATGAATATTTGGTCTATGTGCCTTTAGTAATCACTATAAATGTTTGTAAGGATAAAATGACTAATTGCATCAGGCAGGAGAGAATCAACTTTGATTTCTTCAAAGATTATATTCCTCTATTCATTTTTTTTAAGGGTTGTGTGTGGAGGAGGTTATCACTACCGAGAAGGGAGGAGACCTTTCCTTGTATATTTTTGTGGTGGAGGTATTAAAGAAGAATTGTATGCCTCTATTTCCATTCATTAGATCTAGCTTAGCCTAGCATATACTTGGGCTCCTTTTCCCCTGTAAACTTCCATTTGTTTGAGTTATGTTATGTAAGCGTAATTCCATGCTATGTTGAAATATAAGAGGTGGAGGAGGCCAAAAGGAAATAACACCTTTTTAGTTGTACCTTCAAATTTTTTCTTATTGTTTTATGTTTTTAGCAACTTTATGGACATAAGATTTGAGGTAGGTCGTACAACAAAGAATAGCATGTTCCCACCAACAAACAAGATGTGGGTAGATTATGGGAGCTTTTCCAAGACTTGAGGCTAGTTGATAAAAATGTGAAAGACTAAGCTATTTTATTTTTTCTATCTTATCTTATACCATTTTATGAGAATGGGGGTGCCAATGCACGAGAAGATCTTTGGAAACTAGACATGAAAATTGCAGGTTAAAGAGAATGGGGGTGCCAAACTTACAAGACTCATTGTCCCTTGGTCATCGATTTTACCTGAGTGCCCTCAACCTTGTCCTCAGTGCTGGTATTGACCTTGTTTTCACTCCTCCTTACTCTTCCTTGGCGCTAGTATTGACCTTGTTTTCACTCCTCCAAACTCTTTGTCGCCGCTGGTATTGACCTTGTTTTAACTCCAAACTCTTCCTCGGTGCTGATATTGACCTTGTTTTCACTCCTCCAAACTCTTCCTCAGCGCTGGTATTGACCTTTCACTTCTCCAATTTGACGAGCTACAACTTGGTTTCGTTAGGTTTTAGATTATGTTAATTAAATTTAAAATTATGGCGCCATTTAGCTAGGTTTTAATATTCTACAATATAGTTAAGTATATATTAGCTATATTTTACATAATAAATAATATAATTATTTGACTTATTATAATTATATATTATATTCTTTAACAAAATTATTAAATACATATAAAATTATTATAATTAATAATTTTATTTTATTTTGATAAAAGTGGCTAGCCACTATATATTTATATATTAATAAACATATACATTTGCTGGCTCAAAGGGCATACTGGGAGGAAAGAGCCAGTGAGAAAACCTCCGGTTATAGCCCATCATAGAAATACAAAATACTATATTAAACAAACTACAATGAAATGCCTATTTATAGTCATATCAGGAATACTATAGTTCCTGATTTACAAGCCAATATATGGCCGATGATACAATTTTTACAAAATCTGCTGCATAGTCAAAATTTGTTGCCTTTCTTGTTACTCCTCCATCGGCATGAAGTCTTCCTCATTGTCCCCCTACTCTTCATTACCATCCTCCTCTAGCTGAGAATTCTCAGCCTTGTTCACAAGCTTCATGTTGTTATCATCATAAGATTGATTGTGTGCCTCAAACCGAGACCCTTCCAGGGTGGGATATTGCATATTTCTTTATCTTCTTTGTAATGGAGACGCTGCATGATAACAATTATAATGAAGCAAAAAAGATATATAATGAAATTTCTCCCTGAAACTTTCAGTCATTTCCCTTCCCAATTGATGTGAGAACTTTGATAATGCTTTATTTAGGTGGCTGGGGTCAGAAAATTCAAGAGACAATTTTAAAGCATCATAAGCATTAACAATTTCTTTGTTATTTGGTAGAAAATGAGGAGGAAAAATACCACCCACATAACCTTGACCCTGTGAGAAAACATATTTTTGAGCACTGGAAAGTTTTGCCTCATTTTCTAGAAATATGGCATGTACCATTGTATCAGCTATGGTATTTACTGAATCAAAGCACTGTAAGATATCCATAACATTAGATAAAAATATTGAAATAATATTTGAAGGAAAGATCAACCTTCTTGATCTAGGCTGAAGTACCTCTCTGCCTATTATGGATATGAAACATTTATAATCACATGAGCATCAGAATTTAAAAACAATTTGCAAGAGCCGCATATCAAGCTTACCAGAAATTGGGCTCTCCCAGCTCTATACTGGAAGCCACATTCTAAAATTATGCAGATGATATTCCATTATGTTTCCTGTGAGTGACGTTAAATACTAGGAAGACCAAACTGTCTTTGAATAATCACACAAAGCTAAGCAATCTTTACTTGTTTGAGTGAAATGAGATAGTTAATTTCATCGAATATATAAGCTTTGAACTGCCTTATAACTTGTAAGCTTACTAACTTATCATGACAAAATATGTTGGAGGATAAAGTACTGAATGTATTGACATACCTTTTCAGAATTATTTGTACAGAAGTGAAAGACCACGATCCAACAATTCCTTTCCACCTAGTACGGAAAGCAAGTGTAATGCCATGTGATTTTAGCATGAAACTGCTTGACATCCACAACATGACAACTTAGATAGTTTTATCTTATGATTGCTTGTACATGATCGAATGGCATGAAGAACCACGAAATATAACTTTAACAATGCTTATCAGCTGATTACTATCTTGTACTTCTTCATAACATATAATCATTCACAAAGCATCCCAAGATTGCCTTACAATCACAAAAGATTTCGAATTGTACCATGCTAACACACTAATGAAAAGTTGTCATCATAAGATAGCAGCTGATATCATCAAATTTGAAACATACAATTTATTTGAAAACATAAACCATAAAAGTGAGAGTTACAAGAATAATGATTCTTCCAACTAGCACCTCCATAATTGATACTTCCAACTAAATTTAGAATCCAATGATACCATATATTCAAAAAAAGAATTCTTCTTTTGAAATTAACTTTTCCAACTCAAAATCAATTTTCCCGATTTGAACAATATGAGTCACTTCACTTTCAGTTTGATCACAACCAACATTTGCTAAGAATTCATCCACCAAATTACCTTCTCTATAAGTATGCAATAAGTTGTAATGCGAAAAATGATTCAAAAGCTTTATAATTTGCTTTAAAAAATAGGCTAGCTTCCAATTATGCGAGATCCCTTCCCTGCAAGCATTAATTAGAATTAGGGAATCACCTTCAATCTCTAAATGAGAGATTTTAAAAGCTTGGGCCATTCTCAAACCATATAGTAAAGCTTGCGCTTCAGCGACATTATTTGTTCCATTTGGTTGTTTGATGGATTTTGCACAAAGAATCAATCCTTTATGGTCCCTTAATACTATCCTAGCTCCTGAACTTCCTGGATTACCTCTTGAGGCACCATCAAAATTTAGTTTAAAAAAACCCAAAGGAGGAGAAAGACATTTAACCTTAGAACTATCAATTTTGTTTGATACGTTGAAGAAACTACCTTTGAATGGGAGAACTAAGAGGGGCCAAATTGAAAGAGATTTAGAATCCCAATCAGAGAAAGAAGAACCCGTGTTCTTATTTTTTGAAACATAGGCATTTACTGATTTTGAAATTGAAATTTCTAAAGAAGATAGAATATGCTCTATGCTTTGTTTTTCCTTTCTAAATATGCTTTTTTTCCTTGCCCACCAAATAGACCATAAGACCGAAGTAGGAACCACTTCCCATATGCAAGCAAAGAATGATGACTGGTACAATTTAGGCCAGCTAGAGAATAAGTCCCATAAAGAATTTGGTAGAGGTAACTGAAACTCCAACCTTGATAAGACAAAATTCCAACAAATTTGTGCAACTGAACATGTAAGAAATAAATGATTTGAATCTTCTAACATTTGACCACATAGAACATAATTGAATGGGACAAAAATTTTCAATCTCGATAGTTTATCACTAGTTAAGATTTTTCTCTAAATTGCTAACCAAGCAAACCACCCAGCTTTAGGTAGAATTTTTGAATTCCAACAAAAAATATATGCTCTGTGGCTTTGAAGAATTGAATTAGATTTTGAAATGGAAAGGTAGCCTTCTTTGACTGAATAACAACCTTTATCAAATTTTTTCCATAATAATCTATCTGAGCAAGATGAAACATAAACTATTTTATCCTTCAAAATAGATGCAATGATTACTTTATGATTGTTATCAATTGGTTCCCTTGAAAAATCTTTCCAACAAAATTTTCCTGATACAGAGTCAACATTGTAAAAATATTGATGCACATAAATACCAAATTTTGTAGATAAGAAAGCTATTGAAGAATCCAAATTATAAAAATTGAGCTTCTTGAACCCATTCCAAGAGTCATTCCAGAACTAAGCCTGCTTACCATCATTTATTTCCCAAGATAAATGAGGAAGGATTACTTTTCTGTAGGACAATATGAAATTCCACATTGCAGAACCACTTGGAGGATTTAAAATTGTGAAAATTCTTGATTAGATTTGACTATCCAGATACTTATTTTGCATTATATGACACCATTTTAATGCAGGTTTTGAGAACAATCACCAAACCATTTTAGCACCCAAAGCAACATTTCTATCATTAATATTTTGGAGACCTGCAGGTCCCTTTACCTTACTCAAACACATAGTTTCCAGAGAAATTAAAGGAATCTTTTTTTTTTCATCCAAATTACCAGACCACAGAAATTTCCTGATTAATTTCTGAATTTGAAGAAAAATAGATTGAGGAGCTTTCAATACTGACATAAAGTAATTAGGAATGGATGACATAACTAATTTGACTAAAAGAATTTTTCCTGCCAATGAGAGCCAACGACCTTTCTAGGAGAGTAATTTTGCTTGAATATTTTGATCCAATAAGAAACCTTACTTTGACCTGAGAAGAAAGGAATACCTAGATACTTACTTGGCAAATGATCTTGGCTAAAACCAAAAAGCTTAACAATAGACTTTTCAGTAGAGGCTTTAGTGTTAAACAGATAAATCTTAGATTTATCTACATTTGCCTATTGGCCTGATACTCTTGTGTAGTTATCCAAAAGGATTTTCATGCTTTTTGCTTCTACCATATTTGCTTTACCAAATAGATGAGTATCATTAGCAAATAAAGAATGAGTTATAGATATATTTGCATTTGGTAAAATAAATCCTTTTATCTTCCCTTGAAGATTTTCATTTTTAAATGATCTACTCAAGGCTTCAGCCAGAATGATAAATAAGAATGGTGATAATGGATCACCTTGTCAGACACCTTGAGAAGAGTTAAAAAACCCTACAGAAGAACCATGCCCCAGAAATGCAAGCTATTATCCATTTACACCATTTAGGAGAGAAGTTGAATTTCAAAAGCACTTGATTCAAAAAACACCAATAAACTCTATCATATGCTTTTTGCATATCTAGTTTAATTATCATGGTTGGCAATTGATTTGAGGTTATGGTATGCAGAGTTTCATGAACCGCAATTACTCCTTCTGGATTTTCTCTACCAGGAACAAAACCACCTTGCTCCTCGGATATGAGAGTGGTAATGAGAGGATGAAGGCAAAGATAAATGGATTTTGTGAAGATTTTTGCAAATTGTATTGCATAGTGAAATAGGTCTGAAATCTGAAAATGACTTAGGAGATAATATTTTTGGAATGATTGCAATATTTGTGACATTGAACTTTTTTAACATTCCACTAGACTTCCTTGATTCTTCCAGAGCACTTAAAATATCAAATCCAATAAAATCCCAACATTTTTGAAAAAAGATGGCTGTGAAACAATCAGGACCCGGGGCCTTATTTGGTGACATTGAAAAAACAACCTCTTTAAGTTCTTTAAGAGAAAAAGGAGCAAGCAACCTCAATTTATCATCTAAAGAAACCAAAGGGGGAATATTCTGCAAAAGTTCCTCTTTTTCAACAGATAAATCCCCATTTGAATTGACAGGCTTTGATAACAGTTTTGAGAAAAAGACAACTGCTTCATTTTTTATTTCTTTCTCATTAACAAGAATTTCTCCTGACATACTATCTTGAATAGCAAATATTACAGATTTTGATCTTTTAGCCTGAACTAAGTGATGAAAAAATTTGGTATTCTTATCACCATCTTTCAGCCACAATTCTCGAGATTTCTGCTTCCAGTATTCTTCTTCACGAGATAACAATTATATCCATTCAAGTTGCAATTTCTTTTGTTCTTCAAATGTATTGTTATCCAAACCATTTTTAATGATTTTCTCATTTATTTCTACTAGCTTTTTATACACTAGATCCTTTTGAGAAAAAACATTTTTGAAAACTAACTAGTTCCAAGATTTTAAATTCTTCTTGACATAATCCAATTTGTTACTTAATTGGAACATTTTAGAACCTTGTTTATAAGGAGCCGAAAACCACCATTGTCTTATACAATTAATTATGTCAGGATGTCTAAGCCACATGGACTCAAATTTAAAAGAGGAATGATATTTTGACTTGAAAATATTATCAGATATAGTCAAAGAAATTTAAAAATGATCAGAGGCAATTAAGGGTAAAATTTGTGAAGAGGAAGAGTACTTCGAACCAATCCAATTTGAAGAAATAAAAAATCTATCTAACCACTTAGCAATTTGCAAGAAATTATTTCTTCTATTGGTCCAACTGAAAAGACCATTAATAGGTACTACATCCCTCAATGCATTATCTTGAATGAATGATGCAAAATATGATATAACAACTTTAGGAGGGCTTACTCCACCTTTTTTCTCCCACTCGTTAGCAATAGCATTAAAATCACCAACCAAAACAAATTTCTTTTGACCTATCAGATCAATTTTTTCTTTGAGTAAAACCCAAAGTTGTTTTTTATTAGAAGAACTGGTTGGACCATAAACATTCAAAAGCTAGAATGAAAGCTCAAAATGAGAAAC
The DNA here is from genome assembly GCA_007115665.2 of Sequoiadendron giganteum. Lineage (NCBI taxonomy): Eukaryota > Viridiplantae > Streptophyta > Pinopsida > Cupressales > Cupressaceae > Sequoiadendron > Sequoiadendron giganteum. Next base: position 514,497,442 of record CM021100.1, on the reverse strand, counting down.
ATACATTAATTGCCAATTGTGATGAAATGAAATATTCAAAATACTAACTATCTTACTATTCCAAAGAGTTATTAGACCACCCGAAGCCTCTTGAGAAGGGGAATGTGACGCACCCCAAAGGAGCCATTTGTTTTTAATTGAAGAAAACGACTCTTCAAAAGTTTTTGTTTCTTGTAAGAGAATAATGTCAACCCCTGAAACATCCAATTGATGTTTCACTTGGGACTTTTTGTCAGAGGCATTTAAGCCTCTGACATTCCAAGAAATGAGTTTCATTGTATCTTGGGAGAGTAGCAAGCTCTCCTAGGCCTTTTTTGAGTTGAAGTATTACCTAGACTGGAGTCTAGGGTCGATTGAATTCCCTTTGAGATTTCTTCCTGAAGCTTCGTAGCTAAAGATTTCCTACCCCTCTTGGCAGGAGATTTTGGATTATGAGGAGAGAATTTAGTTTGAGAAATAGAGCAACATTCCTTTGAAAGAGGTTCATTAGCAAAAATTTCTGAAGCAATGTCATCAATAAATTGCTCACCTACGGAAATAAGAGACTGATCAACAAAATTGACCAAATCCTCTTCTGATGGCACCACATCAGGCAAAAAATCTTGATATATATCTTGATTTGAAGTAGCAAAGGGAGAACTAACAACTTCTGGCTGATCAAAGATAGCAAGATTACTATCACAATTATTTATCACACCCAAAGTTAGCATCGAAGCACACTGATTTTCTTGAAGAAGACTATTGAAGCTAAGCTTAGCGGAGCGAATATTTAGAGAATGAAGAAAGATCTTTATTAGGGAGTGTAAAGAAAAACCCCAATTACTTGAAAAAGGCATACCAACCTATTTGAAAGGAGAGTGGATGGATTTTTTCAAGATAAAAACACAACTCGAAGAATCTTTAAAAGATGTCGAGATCTGAAGAGAAAAATAATTCTCACACTTTGAAGGAACAAAATGAAATTTTCCCACCCTATTCAGACCAAGAGATGTATAACGTACATAGGTGAACCAACTGTAGCAAAGATCAAATACATCCCGAAGGAAAATAAACTTTGAATTCCAAGAATTTATGCATGAAAAAGAAGCAGCATGAGGGACTACTGAAGCTGACATCTTTACTGGGTTTGAATTACTCCCAGAGAACACTCCATCATAAGGTCGACATTTCACAAAAGGATGGAGAGGAAAATGACATTTACAAAAAACTAACAAGGGATCTTCCACAAGAACTGCTTGCTCCCAAATACCAAACACAATTTTAATTTGAATATTTGCTGGCAATTTTTTTTTTTTAACATCCAATAAAACCAAAAACCTAACTGGTAAAGAAGGATTTGAGAAAAAATCCAAATCATGATGCATAAACATTCCCAATTTGTTACCAATAATTTCAATAATACCCTGCTCTCTATATTCCAAGGGAGGACCTTGTAACTAAACCCAGAAGGGAATAAACTGTTGCTTGACCTGAATAGGATTAAAATTCGAAGTCCATAATGTGGTAAAAAGGCCATTACCTTCCATCATCCAAGCCTTTTTGCAAAACATAGCATTTCATGAATCTTTATCAGAAAAAATAACCACAAAGTAACCTTCTCCTTTATCTAGGAAAAACACTTGGTTGGAGCCAACCCAAGAATTAAAAACCCATGACTAAAAGTTAGCAAGGGAAGGAGAAAATTTCCAAAACTTACCAAACAGAGCTACATCCTTTAGATCTGAGATTTGTGGATTGAGCATTGAATGTGGCAACGTGACCTCAAACCGAGAGGAATGTTTCTTGAAAGACTTCCCTTTTGAATTTCGGGAATGAAAAAAATGAGCATTAGCAGACTTAACGGAATGTGCAATATTTGGCTTACCAGAATGAGCCTTATCAGACTTAACTTGTGAGCGGGAAGCACTAACAGATTTACCACGGTTGCCATACACGGCCCAAGGATGAACCAACAGAATAGAAACTGTGTGCTTTGGAAAAGTATTCCTCAAAGGGAGAGGAATATTATTAGGAAACGTGAGTGGAGCGGGAGCGGAGGAGGGGCAAGAGATGGGAATGGAGTTGGGATATGTAGAAGGAGAAAGGATAATGGGAGCTTCTGGTGATGAGGAACGACCAGCCGCAACATCAACCCAAGAACGAGCAGATATCAAAAACCGGTTTAGTATATATAGGATTTTACGTGATATTTTAGAGGATTTTACCATTACACTACAGATGGTTTACCATTAAATGGCAGTTGAAACTTGTTTTCCAATGAAACAATAGTGGTTCCTAGGCATGAGATTTGTTTCAAGCTCAAATCTCACAATATATGTAGCCTATTAGCTAATACAAAGAGAGATAGAAACTAAAAAGATAGAGAATGAGAGGAAGAGATGAACTTAGATAGATAGGGAGAGAGAGAGAGAGCATGAGAGAGACAAATATAAGAGATACAAAGGAAAAGAGAGAGGGAAAAGAGAAACTAAATTTTGATTGGTTGTTTCATGTCAACTATCCAAGGATGGCATGTGTCCTTTTAATTAACTACTACATAATATTCCTAAGATTTACATAAATATTTATTAAAGGAAAAATCAAATATCAAGTTATCCTTTATAGTAAAATTTTCAAATAATATAAGGACTAAATTAAGAATAAGAATACCCCCTTGGCTCACTTCTCTAATGAAATAACATTGGCCCTATTTTGAAAACAACATATCAGTTGTCCCTTTTAAAAATATTATAAAATAAAGTGACTTAGGACAAACTTAAATTATTGTTTAAAAATTGTTTCCCTCACATTACCTAAGATTACAATAAATAAGATAATACACTTAAGTGTAATTACTTATCTTTGGCATGAAAAGGGGACATGACATGGCCTTAACTTATAAATTTGAAGAGACAAGATACAAGGCCACAAAAAGGAAAGAACTAAGCAACTAGTAGGGATGGATCATGATCATTTGTATTTACTCAAACATAAACATGGTATGGGTTATCCATAATAGGCTCCCAACTAGTAGTCACACCCTCTTTATTTTATTCTTTAGTAGGGAGTTGAGAGTCACAAACAAGAGGAATTGGCCAACAATTATGATCAGAATATTTTTAGATTTTGACTATCTAGAGGCCCCACTATTACAAGACTTAGAAGAGGTAAAAGGTGATTAGGATCATTTAGACCAATTATGATTAGTTAGGTCCTTACCTCTTCTAGGATGGAGTTGAGAAGAATGTGATTGTGAGTCATGTCTGCTATGGGCATTTTGATAGTGTCTATGGTGATATCCACTAGGAGGGGAGTAAACATTATTGGAGGGTAGAATTAGTGGCACTCTGAAAACTATAAGCAATGTACTACCCTAGTGATCCAAAAGAACCTATAAAAGAGCCACTTCAAGTAAAAAATTATTTTATTGTAGTTGAATCTAGACAGAAACATTGGAATACATAATAGCCTTAACATAGATTGTAGTAAATATCAATAGAATAACCAAATGAAATAATATAATTTGTCTTTCCAAATGATAAAAATAATCCACCTTAAAAATATATTGAATTTGGATTAATATAGTAATAATTTTGGGCCAATCTCCCAAAATAATCATATTATATGAAAAAGGTTTAGGCCTAAAAGGCTTAAATAAGTCATAAATCAAGTTCTATGTAGCCTAGGCCCTAGGAAATAGCTAGAACATGTGCTTGGTATTATCTTCTTATTCACCTAATGTAAAAAAAGGATTGACAACACATAATTTAGTTAACTTGCAACTAATGGGAATACCTTGGTAGATAATATAGTAAGCAAAGTGGGAAAGTTTTGGCTCAAGGATAATTGACCTCATAGTATAAATTTTGTAGTGCCAAGAGTCAATAGAAGTTTGTAGTAATCATTTGTAATTTAATTTTGAAACCTTATTAGGTTAGAATAAGTCCAAGTATATACCTTGCATGGTTTGTAATTGAAAAATGATGTATATGGATACCATTTCTAATATTTCCACCAAGGTTTGAAGCTTATCACCTCAATTTTGTGAATCAAATTGGGGGGAATAAAATCAAGAATAGTTTGAAGTAAATTAGAATCCTAATTTATAAAGTTTTTCTTTAGCCCTCTTGGTAGACTTAGAGGAAATAATAGGCAAGTTCTTCATTCCTTTGTGGAAAATTTCAAGGCATGTTCCCATAATTCTTAGAAAGGGGTCAACGTAGAAAGATATAATAGGAGACCACCAAATAGAATTTTGATTAATAGAAAGACCATTTATGAAGTCATTTACATCCCACATAAGTCATGGCTTGATGGCTTCCCAAGAATTCTACATGATTTTAAAGAAAAAATTGCCATGTATCTAGATAAGATCCTTCATTATGAGAAGATTATAAAAAATAAGTCCCTTCCAAGATTGATCCCCATTGGATGCCCTTGCAAAAATATGATGTATAGTCAAGACCTTCCAATATTCATCCCCTTATAGGGCTCAAATAATCCATTTAATACACAAATATATACATTGTTGCTGAATATAAAGCAAGCCAAGCCTATTATAGTCATGAGGGAAATAATAAAAATCGTAGGATACTTTGTGAAACCATTTTCCTTGGTTAAAGGGAGGCCATAAAATATACCTTTGGATTTTTTCAATCTTCAAATATGAGGATTGGAAAGGTTCTTAGCAAGATGAGTAATGAAAATGTGTGCAACAAGAATTTTTGAACACACATGGAATCTCCTTGCCAAAGAAAGGGGCTTCATAATTTAATATGATAATTTTTCTTAGCTCTAGAAATGATATGTTTCCTTAAAGAGGAAGGAGAAACCTAAAAGGAAAAAGAGATGCTTAGGAATCTCAACACTTCCTTATGATCAACCCCCTTCTATCCATAGGAATTGAACCAATTGGGCTTGGATAAGAAGGATTTCCTATAACATTGAGTTTTATGCCACTATATATTTGACCTTAAAGCTTTCCAAAAAATATCTAGGCATTGAATATCCTAAATAATGTCACATTTGTCCTCCAAGAGAGTGAGAAAGGATTCATTAGAAAAATGACCATTGAATAGTTGGGATATAGAGATAGGAAAAGTAGCACCTTTAATAAGGCTCCATGAAATACAATTAGCCAAAAGATATCCAAAGGCCTCCATAAAAAACACATATAAAGTAGGAGCTAAGGGGAAAACATGAAAAATTGAATGAAAACACCCAAAATCCTCAAATTTATGTACATTCATGGTAATACAAGTATAACCATCATAACTCTTTTTTGAAAAAAGTAAAAAAAATTGAGGAACAAATCCTAGATGACATAATTAGTCCAATTCAACACCAAAGGTAGCAAGAGATTAATGAAATTACCACAAGTTTTAAGTAGAAGTAAACTGCCATTTTCAAGTACTAATTCTAGTATGAAATTGTGACTAGCTAAATGGAAAGAAAATTAGAAAATTGTAGCCAATATTTAAGTGGAAATAATTAAAAGTAACCACACTTTTTGCATGGTTGAACCAATTTAAAAATTCAGCCAAAGGTGATAGTAAGAAAATTAAAATGCACCTATATGAAATATTTAGTCTAAGAGCCAAATTTGGATGGCAAAGTTAGTAAGAAGTAGTGTCGAAAGTGGAAAATTAATCATGAAATCATGGCTAATAGAGCATACAAAATATATTGGAAAATTCACTTTTTAGATGACAACTAGTCCAATTCAACGCTAGAGGTAGCAAGAGATTATTGAAATTACCACAAGTTTTAAGTAGAAGTAAACTGTCATTTTCAAGTACTAATGCTAGTATGAAATTGTGACTAGCTAAATGGAAAGAAAATTAGAAAATTGTAACCAAAATTTAAGTGGAAATAATTAAAAGTAACCACACTTTTTGCATGGTTGAACCAATTTAAAAATTCAGCCAAAGGTGATAGTAAGAAAATTAAAATGCACCTTTATGAAATATTTAGTCTAAGAGCCAAATTTGGATGGAAAAGTTAGTAAGAAGTAGTGTCGAAAGTGGAAAATTAATCATGAAATCATGGCTAATAGAGCATACAAAATATATTGGAAAAGTCAAGAGAACTTATATCTGCACATAAAAACACTCAAAATAATAATTATATCATACAGTTCATTTGGGAATATATTACAATATGGCTTTTACAAAGCCTTTCAAATATACCTTCACATTTGAACTACTATCTTACAATAATATAACTAATTATTTAATAACAAAAATAAACAAGTTAGTAAGGTGAATTTATTAATGTTAATCTTAATATTCCAACACCCTCCCTTAAGTTTTACATTCCACACAACAAAACATGTTGATTGAAACAAACAAATATATATAAGCTAAGCTAACATCATTTGATTTTTCTTTAATTTCTCCCTCAAGAACATCATTGGATTGAGTTATACAAGTCCACATTGTGTGATCCTTTTTCTTACAATAATAACATTCATTTTTATTTTTTAATTATTATTACCTCATGAGTATAATAAATTCTCATGTTGAGAATCAACTTTTAAATCTTTTCCATTGTTCTTTTTTCTTCTCCTAATAGGGCCAAAATCACATCTTCTTGTGTTTGAGAAGTTATTGGACTAAGCATAGAAATAACATTGTTGTATTTTCAAACTATTTAAAAAAATATCCTTAGCATCTTCATCATCTAATAGAGCCTTGACTTCTACCAATTGTCTAATGAGAGATCTCAAATTTCTTATGTGATTAGACATAGTGATTATATCTCTAATTTTGAATCTAAATAGTTGAAGTTTTATGAAAAACTTCACATTAACTATTTTTGCTCCAAATATTTTATTGAAATTATCCCAAATTTCCTATGATGATTTCTCTAAATCTATATAATAAAATTTAATGTCAGAAAGGGAAAGACCAATAATATATTTGACTTTATCATCTATTTTATGTCATTCCAATAATTTATTTGCATTTGTAGGTGGTGTTTTGTTCCCATGCATGATTCTCTATTATTCATTTATTGCATTTGCTTTTTTGTTTTCCAAGTATGAAATTTAAAACAATTTTTTTGTTTAAAAGAATCTTTATCTTAAAAATATGAACTAAAAATATTCCAAAAGATTAATGTCAACCTTATCACTCTGAAACGTACAACTTAAACATCCCTTTCAAACCTTGTAACCAGTTTTGAACCACTCTCCAATTAATTTTTCCTCATCACAAACATTGACACCATTTTACTATTCTAAACAACTTATTGAATCATCTTATGCATCAAACTTATTTAATTGTTTCAAAAAAACAATTTTTTTTTTTTTTGAAAATATGACTTTTCAAACTTCACACTTCCTTCTTATTATTACCAAATGCCATTATTTTAAATGAAAAATAGATGAATGTTATAAATGCATTATTTCTATAAGGAAACAAACCATATATCTCTTTTTAATAACCAACTTAAAGAAGATTGCAAATAGAAACTTGGCCGTTGTATAGAACATTGAAAAACTAATAACAAAGAACAAAGAATAAAAAAAACTACTACAAAGACCTAGGATAGGCTAGAGGCCCATAGTAGAACATTCATCACAAAGCAACTAGCCTTTACAATGATTTTGCACTCGTTGATTGCCTAAAGAAAACCTTATCTTGAGTATAATCCATCATAGTCACATATGATCACATCATTCTTGACCATTTGATATCATGAAAAACCTCCCAAATCTAGTATTCAAATAACCAATATCATTGGCAAGATAAGCTCCATCAGGGTGAAATGAAAAGGTCATACCGAGCATATAGGTCTCACCGATGAAGTTCCATCGGCAAGAAACCTGTCTTGTCTCATCGATCAAAGCACAAGGAGTTGTATCGTCCGTACCAATGCCCTCAGAGTAAGATGCTTGAGTCATCCCGAGTGCATTTGTCTTGCCGATGAAATATCATCGCCGAAACACTCATCTTGTCTTGCCGACAAAACAAAGAAACATACTATCGCCAAGACAAATGCTATCAGAATGAGTTCAAAATGTCCTCTCGACCCACTATGTCACACCAATAAGATTACATCGGTAGGAGTCTTGGTGACATACTTGAGATCGAAGGAATAATCATCGGGGAGGCTTATAACATTGAAAAAATTACTGAATGTCTTAGCGATACACCATGTCTTGTCGATGAAGACACAAACAGATCAAGATAGTCGTCGAGGTGACTCTTGGAAACATTTATATGAATCAGATAGATAGATTATGTGATATCGACATAATGTCTCCCTGACAAAAAGAATGTTTAATGAACATTAGTCAAGCTTTAATAAAAGGATCGCCCAAAGTTTCAATTTTCTTGTCGATAGAACATTTGATGTGACAGTGGGTAAATTCGAAGATCAGCTACGCTCATGTTCAAAGCTAGGACATTAATGGAAGTATTACTACCAAATGTGTCGATGATTTCCTAAATTGAGAAAATTAATTGAAGGTGAATTTTGCAAAGTTAGCAGCAGAGTAACGAACAAAGGGCTAAAGGATCTTGCGGTCAAAGAATTCTAAATAAACTTGTAAGTTCCCTACAATTAAATTTTTGGTTTTGTGATTCATAAAATGGAAAGCACTAGCTCAGGAAAAGAAAAAAGTAGGAAACAAAGTGATAGTAATAACCCTAGAGGAAAAAACAAAAAAAATGAAGCAGAGAAGGAACTGGGGGTAGCCAAGAGGAAGTTAATCCAGGAATTAATTGATCAATTTCCCGGCTCAGGACCTAAGGGCAGGTGATCTGCACAACTTAGGGCAGAAGTGGAAAAGTTAGAGGATAAATGCAAGCATATACGAGACATATGGACCCCAATTAGGGGATATGAGCTGTTTATTTTTCATTACCAACGAAGGAACCAATATGAACCAGTGTGCAATCCGTGGAAGTTAAACCTAGGGAAACTAGTCTGCCCCAATGTATTTGTAAATGCAGAATTGGTGAAGATGCTAGCTGCCTATTATAATCCAAAATGTAAATTTATTTTTGATCCATCAGGAAAACCATTTATACATGTATCTGAAGCTGCTATCTGTGAGTTTTTTAACCTAGAGGGAGTGTGTGGTGAAAAAATTGTACCTGAACAACTGGAAAAGGAATTTTGGAGGATGGACACTTTGTACAAGGGTTGGAGGTTGCCACTACACAGGTCTAAGAAAGATGGTGTTTCAGTTCAACTAAATGACAATGATGGTCCCCCATTCCATGTTGATTTGTTGAACCCTACATGAGGTACACATATTTTTCAGTGTGTCAAGTGTTGGGAATGGAGGCACCTGAGCACATGTCAATTGTACCCATGGTAATTGCAGTGGACAACCAATGTCACAAGTCAAGGTTTTTTTATTATGCTTGACACATCTTTAAAGTACTTGATTCAGGATTGATGGCATTAAAAAGTGGAGCTCCTATCTTGCACTTGGATGCTTATTCAATCCTAATGCATATAATACTTTATTATGGACAAGAATTACAGATGTGGCCTAAAAAATTAAGGGTTGTACAATTTGATAAGGAAGGAAGGTTACTACTCGTACAACTCTAGACTACCACCTATGATTGTAAATTCGCTAATTCTTGTTATCTACATTTTGAAGAGTTTTTTTGTGAAACCACTGTATAGATTTTACAATCATCATTGTGAATACTCATTGTCTGATGAAATAAAAAGGTTTTTAAGGCCTAAGGATTTCAATGGACCTATCAACCATAATTGGGGAGACTGGTACTATCTAGAAGATGCAACCATGATAAGTGTTGACAAACTATGTCTCAACTTCTAGCTTGAAGCCCCATCTTTCTTTCCTTGGCGTTAAATTTTTTTATTTCTGCCTTTAATACTTTACCACGATAGCTAAGTCTGGCTCTAGCGATGACTGTCCTGGCGGTTACTGCCATACCGCAAGTGGTGGATCCACTCACTGTGGTAGAGCGGTGAGACCGCCTGTGGCTAGGTTTGGCGATTACCGCCATACCACGACTAGTCAAGTGACTGACCATAGTGGCCGTGGTAAGACCGCCAACGGCCTAGATGGCGGTTACCGCCCTACCATGGCCAGTCCAGTGACTGACCATGATGGCCGCGATAAGACCGCCAACGACCTGGCTGGTGGTTAGCACCCTACCATGGCCAGTCAAGTGACTAACCGCGGTGGCCATGATAAGACTCCTAGCGGCCTGGATGGCGGTTACCACCATACCACAACTAGTCAAGTGACTAACCACAGTGGCCATGGTAAGACTGCCAGCAGTCAGCCAAGTCGGCTACCGCCATACTACGGTGAGGTCTGAATCCTGTAGCGGTAGCGTGGTAGATTGGAGGGTAGAGCTCAATGAAGTCGAGGTGAGCTCGGTTGAGCTCACCACCATACCGCAAGTCAAACTCGGTAGGGTTGTGGTAGCGTGGTAAGGACTTAGGGAGCTCGATCGATCTCAAGGTCGAGTTTGACTGGTTGGACTAGAAAGTCAAAGAGCGTCAGCAAATACATAAAGGACACATAGCTCTGTGTCAGTCGATAATTGGTTGGAAACCAATCTAGTAATTGTAGCAGGTGCAGACTGACTTAGGTTGGTGAACAAGACCCGATTTGGGTGATGGCATTAATGCCTGGGTGGCTCGATGCAAGAAGATCAACATGGGCAGATCATTGGTGCGATTGGATCAGAGATTGATGTACCTTGTGATCAGTGGTTGATTGATAGAATTGAATGCAACGTATGACTTAAGTAAGTCGAGTACGTGATTGCATGGGTAGAGAGTTTTTTGAGTTCGAACTGTATGTTGTATGAACATTGTAACAGTGAGATAATTCTGGTAGTACTGTCGTGAGCTGATTAGAGAAGACTGAATTTGTATGTAACTTTTTTGTTACTGTAATACAATTGTCTTGACTTTGTGTGGTGGGTTTTTTACCTGTAAAGGTTTTCCCACGTATATCTTGTATCAACTGTGAATGCTCAATTGTTGTGTTCTCTTGTTTATGCTGCATGTATTTTATCTCAAGTATCTTTAGATGCTATTGAAACTTGTTTTCAGCTCTCCTCCTCTGTTGTATTAGTGTTAAGGGAATGTATTCTGCACTTTTGGGTCTCTAGATCCTACCTATTTTTTCCTTCAAAGTGGTATCAGAGCTTGGCCAGTTGTGTTATCCTTGTAGGAAAGATTAGTTTTTTGTGCTAATACTGTTTCAATGAGAGTATTGCTATGTTAAAACTTGTTTATGTTTGAGATGGCGAGTATCTCTAGTAGAGTAGACATTGAAAAATTTAATGGTAGTAACTTCAAGTTATGGCAACTCAAGATAGAAGACTTGCTTGTGGATAGAGACCTCTAGATTGTAGTGTCTAGAACTAAGCCACAAAGTACGATGCAAGAAGCTTGGGATCTTACTGATAGAAAAGCAAAAGGTTTGATAAGACTGAGTCTAGCCATTTCTGTACTCTTGAACATCCATGAGGAGCAGTTTGTAGCTTCATTATGGAAGAAGCTTGGTGATATTTATCAGGGAAAATCTCTGGTAAATAAGTTATTCCTAAGGAAGAAGTTGTACTCCTTGAAGATGGAAGAAGGTGCATTTGTTGCAGACCATCTAAACTCATTTAATATGAGTGTCACTCAGCTGGCATCTGTAGGTGTAAAGATAGAGGAGGAGGATCATTGCATGCTCTTATTGTGTTTGTTACCTGAGAGTTGGGATCATCTTGTGATGGCCATTGGAAGCACTACAACTGCTTTCAAGATGCAAGACGTTGATTCCTCATTGCTATTTGAAGAGATGCGGAGGAAGTCTTTAAAGATGGCCAAAGAGGCTCTTGTTGTTCGAGGTAGACCAAAGGAGAAAGGCAAGAAGAAGGACAAGAATTCGAAATCCAAATCTGCAAGTTGATCAAAGTCTCCTGGTAAAAAGTTCAAGGTGAGATGCTAGAACTATGGGTAACCTGGTCATATCCAAAAGGACTGCAAGGAGAAGAAGAAGAAGAATACTTCTGACAATGAATCTTCTCAAAGTGATGTAGATGCCTTCATTGCAGTAGCCTTGACAACTTAGGCATCTGATGATGTCTGGCTGGTTGACTCAGGTGCGTCCTTTCACATGACGTCCAATAGAGAATGGTTCTCTAAATATGAGAAGTATGATGGTGGAAAGGTATACTTGGCAAGTGATTCAACATTGGAGATAGATGGCAGAGGAAGAGTCAGAATTCAATTTTTTGACGGGAGAGTCAAAAGTATTGGTGGTGTACTTCACATACTAGGTCTGGCTCGAAATCTTCTTTCTGTCAGTAAGTTAAATGATGTTGGTGTAGAAGTTTCTTTTTCAAATAAGGGTTGTAAAATGGCTAGAGGTGCAATGGTGCTAGCTAAGGGTGTTCGTATTGGCACCCTATACAAGCTGGATGCACAACCTATTCTTTGCAACAGTGCCTCTGTAAAGTCAAACAATGTTGCACCTGTAGAGAAAGATGAAGACACTTCTCTGGCTACAAATTCTATGGAGGTAAAACTCCCACCTGAGAAGACTATGGTATGGAATCATAGACTAGGTCACATTGGTGAGAAAGGTTTAAAAATCTTGAAGAATAAAAATCTTGTATAAGGGCTTGATGATTGTAACCTTGAGTTTGATTTTTGCGAACATTGTATCTATGGAAAACAGCATTGTGTTTCATTTTATTCTAGTCCTCATAAATCTTCCAGTATACTAGATTATGTTTATTCTAATGTGTTTGGTCCAATTAATGTTCCTTCATTATCGAAGTCTAGATACTATGTTTCTTTTATTGATGACTGTTCGAGAAGGGCATTTGTATACTTTCTTAAAAGTAAATCAGAAGTGTTCAATTGGTTTAAAGAGTTTAAATCTTTGGTAGAGAATCAGACTGGAAGGAAAATTAAATGTTTGAGGATAGACAATGGTGGTGAATTTTGTTCTATAGATTTTGAAAGGTATTGCACTGATCATGGAATTAAAAGGCATAAGACAATGCCTTACACTCCACACCAAAATGGAGTTGCTAAAAGGTTGAATAGGACGTTGATGGAAAAGGCAAGGAGTATGCTAAGTGGTGCTAGTCTGGAGCAAAAATTTTGGGCTGAGGCTGTGGCTACAACATGTTATCTAATAAATAGATCTCCTTGCTCTGCTCTTGTTGACAAGATGCCTTTGGAAGCATGGTCTGGTAAGAAGCCCTCTCTAAGGCATGTCCGTGTGTTTGGTTGTGAGGCATATGTTTATGTGTCAAATGAAAAGAGATCTAAATTGGATGACAAGCTGTCAAATGTATTCTCATCGGCTATGGAGTTGGTGTGAAAGGATACAAGCTTTGGAACCCTGTTACTAAAAAGGTTTTGTACAACAGGAGCGTGATATTTCGTGAGCTAAAACCTTTAGTAAGTGATCAATAGCTTGGGGCAGATCAAAGTGACAAGAAAAAAGATGCAATTGAGATTCCCCAAACTCCAGAAAGGGAAGAGCTGCATGGTGTTCCTGAGACTGAGGAGAGCTCAAGCAGCTCTATAAGTTTTGATGATGAAGAACAACCTCAGCCTGTAAGAAGATCTACATGAGAAAAAAGGAAACCTAAAAGGTATGGTCTCTCTATGTTAGATTCAAACTATGCCTATGCTTTAATTACCAACACTGATGGACCTAGGACTATTAAAGAAGCAATCAACATGGCTGATTCAAATTCTTGGCTAGATGTCATGAATGAAGAGATGGATTCTTTGAAAAATAATGAAACCTGGAATTTGGTACCACTTCCTAAAGGGTGAAAGCCCATTGGCTGTAAGTGGATATTCAAAAAGAAAACATGCAATGATGGAAGTGTTGAGAAGTATAAGGCTAGGTTGGTTGCAAAGGGATTTTCTCAGATTAAGGGAATAGATTATGGAGAGTTTTTTTCCCCTGTAGCAAAGCTGACATCCATCAGATTTTTATTGTCATTAGCAGCTGTGTTTGATTTTGAAATTGAACAGATGGATGTGAAGACAACATTTCTCAATGGTGAGTTGGAAGAAGAAATCTACACGTCCTAGCCTGAGAATTTTGTTGAAAGAGGTAAACAAAATCTGGTTTGCAAATTAAATAAATCTTTCTATGGTTTAAAACAATCTCCTAGAAAGTGGTACCAAAAATTTGACACGTTTGTGTTGTCAATTGGATTTGTGAGATCAAAATATGATAATTGTATTTATTATAAATTTGAGAATGATCATGTGCTTGTTATTACCCTATATGTGGATGATATGTTATTCATTGGAAATAGCAAGACTATGATTTCTGATCTTAAATCTCAGTTGTCTGCAAAGTTCGAAATGAAAGATCTTGGTGCAGCAAGGTACATTCTTGGAATGGAGATTACCAGGGACAGAACAAGCAGAAAGCTTTGGGTCAGTCAGAGTAAGTATGTGAAGATAGTTCTAGAGAGGTTTTGCATGGATGAGTGCAAGTAGCTTATTGTTCCAATCATGCATGGAACTAAGCTATCTGTTGAAGACTGTCCAAAGTCTGCTATTGAGATGGAGGACATGACTAGTGTGCCTTATGTAAGTGATGTTGGTAGTTTGATGTATGCTATGGTCTGTACAAGACCAGACATTTCCCAAGCAGTGGGAGTTCTAAGCTGATTTATGGAAAATTCGGGAAGATCACATTGGGATGCTGTGAAGAGAGTATTTAGGTATTTGAAGGGGACTTTAGATTATGCACTGTGTTACCATGGAAATTTGGCTGCATCAGATAAGGCTCTCAGCATTTGTGGGTATGTTGATTCAGACTGGGTAGGGGGCATTGACAGCAGATGATCTACCAGTGGATACACTTTCATGCTTAATGGTGGAGCAATTAGTTGGATGAGCAAGCGACATGCTGTAGTTTCTTTATCCACGACAGAGGCATAGTACATGGCTACAACTCATGCCTACAAGGAAGTTGTTTGGTTAAACCGTTTGTGTTCAGAAATTGGATTTAATGCTGGGCACATTTCAATCTGCTATGACAGTCAAAGTGCCATTTGTTTGGCAAAGAATCCAACCTTTCATGCCAGGACCAAGCACATTGATGTGCAATATCATTTCATAAGGGATATGGTTGAAGATGGCAAGGTTAGTCTAGAAAAGGTTGACACCTTGAAGAATGTTGTAGATGCTTTGACAAAGTTGATTAGCACAAACAAGTTTAGATTGTGTGCAGAATCGATGGGCCTTGGGGCCTATGATAGATAGTGATTTTCTAAGCCATGGGGGTAGCTAAAAGTGTTCGCCAAGTGGGAGCTTGTTGAGAAACTATGTCTCAACTTCCAGCTTGAAGCCCCATCTTTCTTGCCTTGGAATTAAATTGTTTCATTTCTGCCTTTACCGCTTTACCGTGGCAGCTAAGTTTGGCTCTAACAGTGACTGTCCTAGCAGTTACTGCCATACCGCAAGCGGTGGATCCACTCACCGTGGTAGCACGGTGAGACCGCCTGCGGCTGGGTCTGGTGGTTACTGCCATACTGTGGCTAGTCAAGTGACTGAGAGCGGTGGTCGTAGTAAGACTGCCAACGGCTTGGCTGGTGGTTATCGCCCTACTGCGGCCATTCAAGTGACTGATCGTGGTGGCCGCTAGCGGCCTGGCTGGTGGTTACAGCCCTACTGTGGCCAGTCAAGTGACTGACTGCGGTGGCCACGGTAAGACCGCCAGCGGCCTGGCTGGCGGTTACCACCATACCACGACTAGTAAAGTGACTGACCGAGGTGGCCAAAGTAAGACCGCCAGTGGTTAGCCAAGTCAGCTAATGCCATACCACGGTGAGGTCTGAAGCCTGCAATGGTAGCACGCTAGATTGGAGGGAAAAGCTCGATGAATTCGGGGTGAGCTCGGTCGAGCTCACTGCCATACCACAAGTTGAACTCGATAGGGCTGCGGTAGCACGGTAAGGACTTAGGGAGCTCGATTGAGCTCGAGGCTGAGTTTGACCGATTGGACCAAAAAGTCAAAGAGCATCATGGAATGCAGAAAGGAAATGTGGATTTGTGTCAGTCGATAATTGGTTGGAAACCAAAGTAGTAATTGTAGCAGGTGCAGGCTAACTTAGGTTGGCAAACAAGACCTGATTTGGGTGATGGTATTAATGCCTGGGTGGCTCAATGCAAGAATATTGACATGGGTAGATCATTGGTGCGATTGGATCAGTGGTTGATTGACATAATTGAATGCAATGTATGACTTAAGTAAGTCGAGTACGTAATTGCATGGGTAGAGAGTTTTTTGAGTTCGAACTGTATGTTGTATGAACATTGTAACAGTGAGATAATTCTAGTAGGACTGTTGTGATCTGATCAAAGAAGACTGAATTTGTATATAACTATTTTGTTACTGTAATACAGTTGTCTTGAATTTGTGTGGTGGATTTTTTACCTGTAAAGGTTTTCCTACGTATATCTTGTGCCAACTGTGAATGCTCAATTGTTGTGTTATCTTGTTTATGCTACATGTATTTTATCTCAAGTATCTTTAGATGTTATTGAAACTTGTTTTCAGCTCTCCTCCTCTATTGTATTAGTGTTAAGGGAATGTATTCCACACTTTTGGGTCTCTAGATCCTGCCTGTTTTTCCCGTCAATAAGAGTATATGGATTTGAAGATGCACCCTTCATTCTTCCCAAGACGTTGCCTGATAGGATTGCATATTTGGAGATTGCTAGGCAATTGGACTTTTCAAATGTTATGAATCTGATTTCTTTAGGAAAGCAAGCATTTATGCCTAGTACATTATGCTTCGGTGATTTCACTGTATTAGAAATGGATGGATATGACATGGTTCTCAAAAAATTGCTGCAATACAACATGAAGAAGGGTCCAGCATGAAAAGGATTTGATCCAGAAGGGTATATTGATTTTTCCAAAAATAAAATGAACTTGGGAGGATACAATCACATACCCTATCTGTATGATGACTTGATCAAGAATTTGGAAGCAGAGGAAGCAAAAAAAGTTGCTGATGAGTATAATAGAGGATTGCAAGATTCAAAACTATTATCTTCTGATGAAGAGGCATTTGGTGATGGTAGGCCTAGTAGTACAATTGATAAAAAAAAATCAGATTGAGAACTCAAGACTACAAGTATGTTCTCAGGGAACCAGATGTTGAAGAGAGTGCAGATACTGACACAAGGTAGATAGAATATAAATCATTTGTGGCAGATTATGAATTCATTAAAACCTCAGAATTTAAAACCTTTTTGTGCAAATTAAAAGGAAAATCAATAAGGGAATCAGTGGAGAATATTACACCAAGTAATGAGGAACAACTGTTGAATAACTTAAAATCAAGTGTGGAAGAAGAAATGAAGAGCATGACCCCTGAGAAAGGAAGGAAATTATTAGAAGATGCAGGTGTCATGATCTTTCCTGAGTTGGATTTAAACTCTCCTTTGGTTTTTGATAGTTTTCTAAAGAATAGTAACGCCACACATAAACTCACTCCTGAGGGGGTAATAGAGATTTCTGCAGGATCTAAGTATAACCTAGATGAGGGATCACTTATGATATGGGCCCTGTATCCTCCACACAAGAAATATGTTGTAATCGATACTGAAAAGGCTTTTGGAAATGTAATGATGTTAAAATTTGGTGAGGTTGATCCAATAGCTACATCAAAAATTGGCATTAATGTGGCCAAATTAAATAAAGCCCAAATCCAAAAGCTAATCAAGGAAAAATAAATGTATATGATTAATAATGAGAGACTACTCAGAGAAAATGATCACTTGAAGGACATGATGGGAATCACGCTGGGATCCACAAAGCAATTGACTCATGGTGAAATATCTTAGGCAAGAGACCAGTGGGAAAAATCAAATACGTACTCACAAGGTAAATGTGATGCACTCACTGCAATAATAGGGAAGAGGCAAACCAATTTAATGACTTGGTTGAGTAAGCTCTAGGGAACACATTCACACAATTTAACTGCACTACAAGAACATAAGAGGATAGATGGCAAGATCTGAGAGAAGTTCCAAGAAATAAACCATGCTCCTGATAGCATAGCTATTGATACTGGAAACCATTTTATGAAAAAACATAAAGACTTCCATGATGAATTGCAAGGTGATGAGTAGGGGATGATCAATATCACAAAAAAGGGAGTATCAATGCTGTTAGAAGATGGAGGGGAACTAAAAGGAAAAGACAGATGGATCAAGGAATGCGAGACAATGATGCAAACAATTCTGGAGACAGCCATAGGAAATGATTTAAAAATGGACGAGGCATGTGAACAAAATGAGAAGATGTTCAAAATGGAGATAGCCATAAGGAATGCACTGGAGGATGTTGATACACATGAGCAACCAACTTATCAAGATTATCTATCAAACATCTATTTATGGCTTAATAGATCATAATATATAGTTTGTTATTGTTGTTAAGAAAAAGACATTTCTGAAAGGATGCACCTTTTCACAATTTTGATATATTTATATCTGTTTCATAATATAAAACAGATATAGGCAGATAGGAGAAAGATACAGTAGATAGTTTGTAATGAAAATTTCCTTTAAAAGACTCAGATACATGTATGAATTTCAATGAAGTTAATGAAGATGTTTGAACTTGTGGCTTAATCTTGGTATTAGTTGTTTGTGGAATTATACAGTTATCTGGTTGTCTCCATTTTGATGCTTTTCTATTGTTTAAATTGATATATCAAGCATATATTCAGTTTACCGATACACATTTGCTGTATTTGTGTGATGTGATTATTTGGTTCTTTCAAGTAAAGATTAAACCCTTCTAGTCAATCACAGTAACTGAAGAGTATTAATTGGATCAATAAGAAGAATCACATAACTAGGATTGTCATTCTATCTCAAGTAGAGTTTTTCACTCATTTGCTTGCACATTTATACAAGTTATAAACTACATCTGTGTGCCAAACAGTTTGAATTATTGCCATCATAGATTACACTTTTCTAGATCTTCATTAGACTCCATACACCCAACAAGGCATTGGTCTCACGCTTTCATCTTTTAGTTTATCCATTTTATTTTTTACATCTGTTAACTGAACATATTCTAATATTACACATACACTTTATTAGGATTATATCTATTCACTGTAAGATTTCCATTGCAAATAGCTTGTTGTAAACAAAATCCAGTTTCAATGCCAAATGTAGAAATTGTTTTGCTGCTTTTGTCAAGTTTCATTAACCAAGCTATTTAGTGGGATGAATAAAGTTGTGTTATGACCCTTGGTCTCTTTAAAATAATTAGACAATATCAGAGAGATCAGGAAGGGGAGAAAACTAAAATCCTTCAAAATAGGGGTAGTTGTGGGTTTGTTGGTTTTCTTTGTATACTATATACTAGTCCCTCTAGGATAAATAAGTCACTGTAGAAATGAAAGACATTTGATTATCTAACTAATATTGTTTTGTGTTTTTGAAATGGAAGAGATCTACAACTCTATAGAAATTTCTATATGCTAATGGTCAAATTATTAGACTATTTAGATCATTTTAATTGACTACTACATAATAGTTTATGTGTTGAAAGAATTGTTTCCGTTCTTTGTAGTTTTTACATTGGAATACAAATCATATTTAATTTCATGCCAATATACTTCTTTCATAAAGATATTTGTTTCATTTTTCCTTGCTATTTTCATCTTAAATTTTTTTTAAATGTATTCTATAATATAGAATTATTTTCAAATTGGGACAAAAAGGATTCTAAGAGATATATTTAATCATAAATTTTACAATCTTAAATATAATTTAATTTGTATGTTGTAACTTCAGTACTTTTAGTTAAAATAAAAATAACTTAAAGTTATATATACATATAGTTAAATTGGAAAATTTGTTTGTCCATTTTATTTTTTACATCTGTTAACTAAACATATTCTAATATTACACATACACTTTATTGGGATTATATCTGTTCACTGTAAGATTTCCATTGTGAATAGATTGCTGTAAATAAAATCACATCACTTAAGTTTGCTCAGTTCGCAAAGGTAGACCCACCTAGGTTTGGCAACACCTAAAGAGAAGAAGGTTCAAATCATTTGGCCTTGTTTGTTACCCTAAAATGTATCAAGAGTTTGGAAACCTCTTGAGGTATTCTTACCTGTGTTTTTGAGAGCTAACAACCTCCAAACCTCCAAATCCACAAAAATATTCCACTTGTACGGTCAAATTCTTGCCAAACCCAAAAACCCTTGTTTTAGACAAAAATCATGAGGGTTTATTGAATCTCCTACTTCCACAACCTCCTAGACCTCAAAACCAACTCAGACACAACCCATTAGGTTTGTACATGGATAAAAATTCATAAAATCAGATCTCTCATACATATTTTGTTGAAACCTAGGCTTGAACCTCTCATTTCACATGCTTTTCTTCACAAAACTCTTGAGGAGAACAATTATACCTGGGTATGTGCAGGATCATGATGGGCCAAAAAGTGGCAATGAGAAAAAATCACGTTTTGGATCGGCTCAAAAACATGGAAATGGCTGAGTTGACTTTTCTAGGTTCGGGTGTCAGTACATTTACCCGAACCAAAAACCAAACCTAGTTTCCACAAATCATATATCCGATCCAAATCGGATATCCAATTTCTGGAAACTGTATATAAAAAAACAACCGACTCTTTAACTTCATTTCTCATAGTTTGACGTGGGCGCAAAAGGAAAAACCCAAATCCGATATCTGCTCTAATTAGATATCCGATTTGAAAGGTATGTATTTGGTTTTTTCAATCTTGTAATCGATTTTTCAATAGATTCTCTTAAGTTTAAGTAGGTTTTATTAATTTTTTTTTTAAAAACTAGAGTTTACATTGATTTTTTATTAAAACTTAATGTTTTGAAATGGATCTTGATTACAAATTAGTGTTGTTGATGTATTTTTATCAAAAATAAGAGTTTGCTATTGATTTTTGTGAAAAAGTATGGTTTTTTTTGGATTTTTATTAAAAACTAGGGTTTTTTTACAATAATTTCATTTATATTGTGTAATTTCAATTAGTTTAATTAGTTTTTAACTTTAATCAGGTATTATGGCTACAAATGTAAATCCACAAATGCCAAATTCTCCACCACCTCCACAGCCACCAATTGAATACTTAATTGGTGAAAAATTGGGGCAATTGAGGGGCATTTATGAAATTTATCAGACAATGCCTCGATTGAGAGATATGACAAACACATTGAAGGAAATAATTAAAAATATAGAAACCCTCTCCACCCAACATAATTCTTTTTATTCGTGGTGAGAAGACATGAGGGAATATTATCGATGTGGATTGTCTTATGATGATGTGAAAGATCTCTAAATAACCAAAGCCCAAATAGCCTCTTTATTCATTGACCCCCGCACCAATTTGCCAGTGAATGTTTATAAAACAAAACTTTCCATAAAATGGTGCATGCATAGGGACATTGTAGCTAACTTTTGGGATCGTTGGTGTATGGTTTTTTATAAACCATTTTACTTTATTAAAAAATTATATGCTGAGTTTGTGTTAGGGCATCATGTCAATTACTTTGACATTAAACCCTTCTAGGGCGTCGGTGGAGGTATGCCCTAGGATAGACCAGGGGCAGTTAGAGTAGTCCCATACCCAAATGTTCCCCTTCCTCACCTTCCTCCAATATATCATCCAGAGATTATCCAGGATGCATCCACACAAACTATTTAGGCTATTCACTCTTTGAGTGGTCATTTGATTCTGCATGATTCTACAGTAGCTCAGCCACATTTTGGTGATGTTGGTGAAGGCTCGAGTGCTATTGCATCATCCTCCTTAGGTCCACATATTTGTGTGCCACATACTTGCACTATGTGCCGCCAGATATGCTTGGGTCCTCTTGTACAACCCACTGAGCATCCCTTGGACACTTTTGATTATGACCTCCATGATGTGGACATTATAGATAAGTCACAAGGGAGTGGAGCGCACCCTACAGAGTCCCCTCCTGCTAGAGAGGGAGATGCTAGAATAGTGACACAGGTAAGATTTAAGTTGTAATTTCATCACTTGCATTTTTAAAAAAATGAATATTAATAGAAGATAGTATCAAGTACTAATATTTATTTACATGGTCTATTTAACAGTTGATGTCTGAGGAGGAGCTCACACGGGTGACTGATAGCACCGTTAGGGCCATTTCATTTGGCTTGGACACACATGCAGTATATATTTTTGCACTCACTTGTTTACATTTTATATTATATACTTGCTTGTCATTTGAATTGTCATTAATGAAATTATATAATAACTTATATGTTTATCTTGTTTTCCTCCTGTAGGAAATACCTAGTGCGAGTGAGGTGCAGCATCGTCCAAACTATGGAGACGCAAATATAGATAAGGGGAAGGTAATTGAACTCAAATTGGATTGAATTAAGATTTTTAAGATCTTATATTGATTATACATACGTCGACATAGATTGGTAGTTTCATATGTACTTGTCAATTTTATGTACATGCAATTATGAGCTATACAGATATGATGACAATGGACACACCACCTAAAGCAGTAGTTATTGGAGCACCTCAAAGAGTAGGTGTTGAAACACCTCAAGGAGGAGGTATCGAAACACCTGAAGGAGATAAAGAAAAAGATCAACCTAAAGAGGTATGTGCTTATTTTATTTTGTGTTTGGTAAATAAGTTCCTATTACCAATAATCGTATGCTAACTTGGATCAATTTTATGTTTTTGTTCACATATATATAGATTGGAATTTCAAAAGTTGATTTGGTATATTCTAGGACTCCTGACCCTTTGAAGAGACATATATTTTTGGTGATCAAGATTTCAATTTTAGAGTTCAATTAAAATTCAATGTATATTGATTTTGATGTTAATTATTCGATTTTAAATTATATAGTATAACTAATCTCAATTGTGGTTTAAATTTTTCTTGTGCAACTTCCTTCAGAGCCAACAAGTGCTTCAAAGAGGCTCCATTTTGATGATCCACTAGTAGTTTAGGATGAGATAGACATTTTGGAATGTAAATTTTGAATACATATTGAGATGGTATATGCCACATTTTGTACAACTTTGTTTGAGTTGGCGTCGATGCCATTTTTGTATATGGACATACACTTGATTATTGGATAATTTGATATATAGAAGTTGACAATCAAAAATTAATTTGTTCCTCATGTGCATGATTAAACTCTTTGAAAATTTTATTATGAGCAATGGCTAAATATCAATGTACAATAGCTTAAAACTGAATGGTTATATTATGTAGTTTATATTTATATCGTTGATTACATTGTATTACACATATTTCAAACTCAAATCATTAATTCACATTGCATAACTAACAACTAGATGTTCATAGATGAATAATTTTCAATTACAATATAGTTTTTATAAAGTCAACCTAAGCAGTTATGCAATTACTTCACATTGCATAACTAAAAACTATGAGCAGTTGTCAATTGCGTTTGTTTGTCATTGAATTCTATGAGACCACATTTCTTTGAAGCATTTTTTCAAATAGTCCACTGCCTTGTCTATGCTACCACATTTTTCATACATGATATCAATCACATTAGGTTGAAATAAATTAAATGATAGCCTATGGCTATTTAATTTATACTCATTTTATTTAAATGGATGAGGCCGACCTTCCTTGATATTATTTTATAATTTATTATGTTCAAGAGAGGCCAACCTCCTTGAAGAGTCACCTTATTTTATATAAATACGAGGTGATGTTTGTTCATTTCCTCAATCAAGTTCATTCAGCATAATTTTCAATCCAAGCAAAATTTTTCACTTGAGCAGCAATGCTTCATCTTGCAGCAGCAGGCCGATTTCAAGGAGAAGCATATTCGATTGTATCTTTGCATCTACGAGAGGTGCTATTATTCATTGTATCAAATTCAGCCATGAGCTGTGCCTGAGTTGTAAGCAAATTTCTTGTTGTGTTTATTGTCTTATGTGTTTCATTTTTTGAGTGCTTTCAGTTGTATTATCTGATCTCTAAGTTGAAGACAGAGAGAGAAATGGTCATATTATTGATGACAAAGATTTGACCATGTTGGCTCTTAATGGTCTTCCTTCATCTTGGGAGTCTTACATTCAAGGAATTGGCGTGAGATCGAAACTTCCCAAGTTTGATTGGTTGAGGGCTCACTGTATTCAAGGGGAGTCAAGGTTGGTTGCGAGAGGTATTGGACGAAGCCCTACAAATGAAGACATTCATGTTCTTTCTGCTCAATCCTTGAAGAAGGAAGGAAAAGAAGGAAAGAAAAGATGCTTCAAGAGGAATGGAGATAAAGGGTCAGATGGTGCTCCTACATTCAAAAAGAAGTGGGACCTCTATCGTGTTTACTGGGATACGATTTGCTCAAAGTCAGTCAACTTGGATTTAACATTGGTAGCTCCACAAACCTATTCAGAATAGAGTGATCTAAAGAGGACATCCCTAAATCTCAAACTCGTATGACCCAATAGAATTTTCCAACACATTCAGATGGGTACGTTTACACTAGGTACGGTTCTCTTTTGCACCCAAATACGTCGAATCGCTCTGAGCTGCATTGGAGCGGCGTTTTCCCTTAAGAATCCAAAGTGCTAAAAGGAAACAAACTTTGATGGACTATTTCCCAAAAAATTTGATGCTTACAGACTCTTCATCTGAGGATATGGGATCGTGTTGAGACCATCTACAATAACCTCTCTCGGTTTTTGCTATCTCGAAGGTGTTTTCCCATGGTGCTAAGTTTTCAGTTGAGGGAAAAGTTGCCAAATGCAAGTAGTGTAAAGTTGCAAAGTGGTGCAACTTTCATTCTCGAATTTGTACGACCCAACAGACTATTCCAACACGTCCAGATGGGTACATTTATGCTAGGTATGGTTCTCTCTTGCACCCAAATACGTCAAATTGCTTCGAGCTGCATTGGAGTGGTGTTTTCCCTTGAGAGTCCAACGTGTTAAAAGGCAGAAAACTTTCACGGACTATTTCTCAGAAATCGTGATGCTTACAAAATATTCATCTAAGGATATGGGATTGTGTTGATGCCATCCATAATAACCTCTCTTGGTTTTTTCTATCTCAAAGGCGTTTTCTCGTGGTGTGGAGTTTTCAGTTGAGGGAAAAGTTGCCAAATGCAAGTAGTGTAAAGTTGCAAAGTGGTACAAATTTCATTCTTGAACTCGTACGACCCAATGGACTATTCCAACACATTCGGATGGGTACACTTATGCTAGGTATGGTTCTCTCTTACACCCAAATACGCCGAATCACTCTAAGCTACATTGGAGTGGCGTTTTCCCTTAAGAGTCCAAAGTGCTAAAGGCAGCAAACTTTGATGGACTATTTCTCATAAACCGTGATACTTACAAACTCTTCATTTGAGGATATGGGATTGTGTTGAGACCATCTACAATAACCTCTCTCTATTTTTTCTATCTCAAGGGTGTTTTCCCGTGGTGTTGAGTTTTCAATTGAGGGAAAAGCAAGTAGTGTAAAGTTGCAAAGTGGTGCAACTTTCATTCTCAAACTCATACGACCCAACAGACTGTTCCAACACATCTGTATGATGATATTTATGCTAGGTATGGTTCTCTTTTTCACCCAAATACGTCGAATCGCTCCGAGCTGCATTGGAGCGGCGTTTTCCCTTAAGAGTCCAAAGTGCTAAAAAGAAGCAAACTTTGACGGACTATTTCTCAAAAATCGTGATGCTTACAGACTCTTCATCTAATGATATGGGATCATGTTGAGACCATCTCCAGTAAGCTCTCTTGGTTTTTGCTATCTCGAAGGTTTTTTCTCGTGGTTCTGAGTTTTTAGTTGAGGGAAAAGTTGCCAAATGCAAGCAATGTAAAGTTGCAAAGTGGTGCAACTTTCATTCTTGAACTCGTACAACCCAACAGACTATTCCAACATGTCTGGATGGGTACCTTAACGCTAGGTATGGTTCTCTTTTGCACCCAAATACGTCGAATCACTCTAAGCTGCATTGGAGCGGTGTTTTCCCTTAAGATTCCAAAGTACTAATGTCAATGAAATGTGAGGGTAGAAATATTTAAGGTTGGATCAAGATTCTGCAAGTCCTAGCTCTTGCATCAGAAATATCTTACCCAATCAGCTTGAATCAATTACATCGAAAATGAAATTCACAATGAACTTTTTACTTTTTTGTTTTTTGAAAAAGTGGCAAGCCACTGTAATTTGTTATATATAAATAGGAGATATTACAAAACCTGGTTCAAACAAGCATACCGACAGGAAAGAACAAGGAAGAAAACCTTCGGTTGTAGCTTGATTAAGTACAAAATTCTTTTTACATTTTAAACATACCCTTTATACAATGGTAGGCATTTGAATTGTATTTCAAAAAACATCACTGGATATAGATTATGCCTATACACAGTTATGACCTTTTTACATTGTTTCACATTTCAAAATTCAATTTTTATAAAATTTGCCTATTTGAGGCATTCAAGGCATAGTCTTCCACAAGAGTAGTATGTTGATGTTTTGGAGTGACAAGCACCTGTACAAACCATCAAGGTAGCAGTTAAACTACATACAATAGAAAATATGCTTAGAATAACCAATCGATTGGGTATTCTAAGCATATTTTCTATTGTATGTAGTTTAACTGCTACCTTGATCAATCATGCCTATTGTTGCAACAGGTCCATGATCAATCATGCCAAGAATATTGCAAAATTTGTCAAATGATAAATCTATATTGTAACAACAAAAAATATGCTTAGACTAACAAATCTATATTAATCTAAACAACTTGAATGATGATGAATTGGTAATGCAAACTATAAAAGATGCTTTGAATAACCAATGTATATTATTGTAATATATCGCATACCTCTTTGAAAAGATCAGAGTTGGCTATTGTTGCAGTAGGTCCATGATCAATCGTGCCAATAATATCGCAAAAATTTTCAAATGATATATCTATATTGTCACAACAAAAAAGAGGCTTAAGCATTGTACTTTCCATTCTTGAATATGCTATTCAAGTGTGCCTGAAGGGTCATCTCTTTGCTTAAGAGTATCCAATATTGCTTCATGATCAACATTACTAAGTGTCCATAGTTGTTTTGTCTCTGGTTTGGCATGATGCTTCAACAACTTAACATTTGTTGCTATAACAAGGTGTGAATACATGAGAATGGTTTTGTGTTTCTCGTAGTCTTCAAATGAAGGTATGCCATTCTTTCTAATCATGTAGGTTCGCAACCAAGTTCCTGCAACCACAACTGAACCTGTAGGATACACGAACCCATCATCATCTTACATCGATTGTGTTATCTTGTGCTTTACCCGCACACATCGAGCCAACCAATATTCTGATCTCTCTTCATTCCCCTGCGGTGCAACAACTGCAAAAATATGTCTTGGATGTAGTAGATCTGAAATCCGGTCATAATCAAGTGAACTTTCCATTGTGTGATTTTTCATGGATATAGTTTGAGATAAAGGAGTTCGATATTGTGGAACCCATGTATCCACCCACTCACTTGACTCGCATTGATCCCACTCGCACTGAATACAACTCTAACAAGAACAAGCCAACTGTCATGTCCAAATGGTCCATGTGCTTGCATCTGAGCTTCGAAATGAATGCATCTTTGAAGAATCTTTGATTGTATGACAATCCAATTTGCCTCCCAATGTACCCTCCTCAACCAACCAAAATAGTTTATGCACTGTTGAATCAAGTGTCCCTCCCTGTGACAATGCTGAACTACACCAATCAACAATAGAATGTGCATCACTAAATTTTTCTCCTAAAATCTTCAATTGCTCCTTAACTAGAGCTCTCTTTACACATGCACCTGCTCCATCGTGCTCCCCTTTCCCATGCCCAGCTTCAAAAAAACTCCAAATATTAGGTACACCCCTCTCTACATGCATTCTACTCAACCAATAAAACATACGAGCATTCTTGAATTGACCTATATAGTTATCTAACCAAATGAGATGTCGGCCCAGTGCTAAATCATGCTCCTGCAAGAACTCAAAAAAATTCTCGAAATAATGTTGGACATACTCGGATGAGTGAGATCTATCATCACTCATATAAAAATGATACTCTTTGATTATCTTTTGATCCTCCTCTGTACTATCAAGTGCATGTCTAAATGTTATGTGGAAAAAAATAGCAATCTGAATGGAATTGTAATACTGAGATTGTACCTCATTTTGTGGTTGCAATGTGTAGTTTTCAGAAAAATCAACCACTGATATAATAGTGCCAATCGGAAAAGAGTCCTTACATATCCTGAATTGTTGATCCAACCACTGAGACCTATGACTATGCCTTGCATATTTGTAGAAAAGACTATCCTTAAAATCTGAAATAAAATCAGCAACACTGCATTCTTTTGTAACCAACTCGTATCTAGAACCTTCACCTCCACTCTGCAAAGTAAATTTGACTATCTCATATCTCTTTTTCTCAATAAGATTCTTTCCAAATTCATGTTCAGAACCCTCATGAAAACATTGAACAAACTTTGACAAGCCACCACATTGTGAGCACTTCGCATTTAAACAATCATTTCTTGCAAGTGCTCTATCCAAAGTTTTACGATTTAAGTCAAAATCAATACAATTTTGTCTCATAAAGCGAGCCTTTTTCAATTGATGGCTTACTAGTGCGGTGGTAATGACTCTCTGAGCAGCTCTCTTATCTTTTTCCTCATTAGTTTTTCCAATAGACTTGAGAGCATTAAAAAGATTTTTGAGAATAATAGAATTTTTTTCAGTCCTCTTGTTCAGACGAATCTTCAATTTGGCTAGCAAAGGTCTCATCTTTTTCATCTTTAGCAATTGTACAAAAATTTGGCATTGCTTGGTCAATGTCTTGTCGCTAAAATATTGGTTGAAAAGTATTCTAGCCCACAACCGAATAGTTCGTGTTGACCTCTTGCCTTCAAAATTGTTTATAATGTTATCATCAATTTCAACTAACCATTTAGGGGTCCTTGAAGGTCTTGAATTTGGAATACATCTTTCTTCCACACAAGGTTCTTCATTTCTCGTGTAATTTGGTGAAACATAATTTACGCTTGCTTCAATATTATGTTCAACATCTTCATTTCTAACATTTTCACCTTGAACATTTTCAATGTCAATTTGAACAATTTCATTCCCAATTTCAATATCATGTTCAACATCTTCAATTCCAACATTTTCATTCCCAATTTCAATATCATGTTCAACATCTTCAATTCCAACATTTTCATTATCAATTTCAATATTTTCATTCCCAATTTCAATATCATGTTGAACATCTTCAATTCCAACATTTTCACCTTGAAAAATTTCAATATCAATTTGAACATTTTCATTCCCAATTTCAAATATCATGTTCTACATTTTCACCTTGAACATATTCAATTTCCTCTTCACTTGAAAGACCATAGGGCTCAGGTTCACCAATATTTAACATACCTTGTCTTTTCTTCCTATGACCTTCTCTATCTCTTTGTCTATATCCTTCAATTTGTTCTTTTGTCAGCTTTCTCTTATGTTTTTGCTTCTGACGACTGCTGCTCCCCATTATACCAAATAAAAGATGCTAAAAAAATCATTATGTATGACAAATTTGAGTACAAGATGCTCCAAAATTTTTATCTTTGTCTCTTCCTGTCTAAAGCCGCGCGTTTGTTGCCTGCAAAGTGCTACAAACAGAATGCAGGGTCCGTTGGAATGCACAAAAATAGGCCACATGGGGTTTTTCTATGGCCCACAAATCCGATATCTGATATAATCAGATATCCGATTTGTAAAACATGCTCTGCAACGGTAAGATTTCACCTCTACACAATGAAGTTTCACAAATCGGATATCCGATTCAAATCAGATATCCGATTCAAATCAAATATCCGATTTGTAAAAACATAGACCAAAGGGAGAGGGAGAGGGAGAGGGAGAGGGAGATTGGGAGAGGGAGAGAGAGAGAGGGAGAGGGGGAGGGAGGAAGAGAAGGAGAGATAGAAGGAGAGGGAGAGAGAAGGAGGAGATGGAGAGGGAGAAAGGGTGAGTGGGAGAGTGAGAGAGAGAGAGAGGAGTGATTGAGTGAGAGACTTGAGAGAGATAGAGGTGGAGAGAGCGAGAGGGAAAGAGATAATATTTAAATATTTTATAAATTGGTAATATATATATATATATTTATGGATTGACTAAAATATTGAAATAATATTAAAATATTTATAGACTAACTAAAATATTGAAATAATATTTAAATATTATACATTTAATAATATATTATATATTAAATACATAATTCAGTAAGAGATTATCATAAATTATATATTAAATATATTACATTATAAACTTTATTGGATATTATATATATAAAATTATAAACATAATTATATTTTTAAATCATATATTAAAGATTGTATAAATTGTTTTAAAACTGATCTAAAAGATATCATATATCAAATTCAAATTTGATATCGGATTTGAATCCGATATCCGATTCGAATCGGATGTCCGATATTCTGACACAAAATTTAATGCCTCGGTATTAGGCTCTGGATTTGGTTCGGACTTGCCAATCCTAAAAAGTCAACACGTAAAACGTGTTTAACAACTTACCTTGCTTTTCCAGACTTCGCCCATGTGGCTGACGACTTTTATTTTACCTAAAATTGATGAAACGAAAAGGGTTTGTAAAGGAAATTCTCAGCTTTCTGCCAATATAAATTATATTTTACTTAGAATCTAATAAATAATTATTGTTTATTTTTTATTAGAATTACGACTAAAGTCCTGATTGATAGTTTGATAGAAAAACATCTATAGCTTTCAAACTGTATCACATTTTTTGAATCCAAAACATGCGTCACATTCTATGCTTTGCATACTATAAGATTAAAAAAAGAAAAAATGAATTTCATTAAGTTTTGACCAAGTTAAGGTGGTCAAACATATGAGTTTTTATATTTTAAAAAAGTTGTAATAAAAAATTCATAATTAATTATTTATTTAAAAAAAAATTACAAAAAAATATGCATCACATCCGGACATGAGTCCTCTACTTATATCTAAAATATTATAAAAAAGTATTATGATTTTATTATGGTTAGGGTGGTCAGACAGACACCTACTTCTTATTTTTTCCCTAAAATTTTCGTACTACTGCATTGAAATTTCAAATTTTCACCAAATAGATTTTTTTTTTACAAAAATTAACCTAGTATTTTAGAATCTAAATTCAATTTTCCACAGATTCTATTCTTACATATTTTTGAAATAATATAGATAACTTATTCAAATTTTTATGTCAAGTTGCCCAACTCTGATTTTCTAAATTTTCATTACCACTTAAGGACCTATTTTTTCCATGATGATCTTGCACATACCCACCTTCTTTATTTCTAATCCTACACCCTATTCATGCATCTTAAAATTACAACAGTATCCATGGGGCCTCTTACACAAGCTACAATAATCACAAAAAGTGTAAGAGCCCCTTTATATCATGTTTCGACTACAAAACCCTCAAAAATAGGGTAACCGAGTTGTATGCAAAGAAATGAAGCTTTCTAACTCAAATCGATGCCTTAAGCCCTCAAATCAGATTCAAATAAAAGATAACACATATATTCATGGTGTGGAATTCATTTCACATCAAAATATGGCTGTATGTGACCGTACAGTGCTGCAAACACAGGAAAAATACATAAATTTGGAAGAAAAACATAGATTTTGGAATGTCAAGAGCTTGTATTTTAAATACTCAACCATAAACAACCTTTACAATGATCATTTTATGCCTTTTAAAGGCCTTTACACCTCAACCACTGAATAACCACCTCTACAACTGACTTTTTAATGTTTTATGATCACATGAAACATAAAACACACTAATTTCAAGGTTGTTAACATGACTATTGAAATGCTTTAATTTTTTGACCTTTCAAATGTATTGAAACTCCTAGGACACCTCTAAGACTATGCTAGTGGCTTTATAATAGCCTTATTATTGACATGACACTAACCTTGCACCCTTTTACATGTAAATTCTCCAATTTGCTTTAATATGGCTACAAAACTCTTTAGTGCAAGACTCAAACTCATAACTCAAAACTTCACCTAGAACATCACTAATGGTCTTGAGTGACCTTATTCACAATAAAAAAATATTGAAATGCCTAAACTAGCCTATTGACCTCCCTAATTATCATCACATGATTAAGCATAGAAGACAAGTTGTAGGTGCTCCTGCACCACTACCCCATCCAAAATTTGCTCACATTACACAAAGCCAAAATGTTCATCCAAGATAAGCCAATAAAATCCTACCTTATGTGTCCTATTAATCAAATTGGAGATGATCCTAAAAATGACATTGCGAAGGGTGATTGGTCTAAAAAATCTAAATGACTTTGCAATTATTTAACTACTACGATCAATGTGTCATCTTTCATGAAATTTCCCAAAACACTATTCATTATGATCATATGGAAATTTCTAGGAGAGCTACAATATTTATAACATCATGAATTAAAATTAAACATTAAAAAGTACATCATGAATTAATTATGTAATGGCATAAAAATTAAAAACATCATGAATTAATTATGTAACCACATAAGTCAAATATAATTCTATCAAGAAATTAATATCAAATAGGTAATGCAATCACATAACTCATACATTTCAATGTCATTGATATTCTTCCTCATCCAACTCTTTGTTTGTATCATCCGATCCAGATTCGACATTATAAGGATTGGTCATATCATCATCACCATCATTGATATCAGTTTCGATAATGTCATCATCCACATGGATATCATCTTCATGAACATTAACTCCTACATCATCATGATCTAGTTCCTCCTCTTCT
The DNA here is from genome assembly GCA_007115665.2 of Sequoiadendron giganteum. Classification (NCBI taxonomy): domain Eukaryota; kingdom Viridiplantae; phylum Streptophyta; class Pinopsida; order Cupressales; family Cupressaceae; genus Sequoiadendron; species Sequoiadendron giganteum. Next base: position 514,464,574 of record CM021100.1, on the reverse strand, counting down.
ACATCTTCGTCAAGCACATCATCAACTAACTGTTGATCCTGATCATCATCTACATCATCTTCTAGTCCTTCAGTATATTCTTCTTCCACCACATTATACTTTACCGACCTTCCTCTTGGATCATGTCTAACAACAAATTACCAACCCGGTTTACCTAGAACCTCTGAGTAAAATACCTACTCACATTGTCTTGGAAGAACATAGGGCTCATTTCCAGCTCACTCGATCAACCTTGTATTAACCATAGTAAATCCATTATCATGTTCAATAACAGTTCTCTCGGGATCATTTTCATTCAATCATAGCCTATACCATAGGACAACGAACAAAACTAATTTGAAGGACTTAAAGTCACACTCAAGTATATCATCCAAAATCCCATAGTATCAATTTTTTGAGACTTCTGGATGTATGTCGCTTCTAGATGAAACATTAGTCACCTGAAAGACTATAGTTATCCCAAAATCACAAGTTTTCTTTGCGTCATCCAACTTTTTGATTCGAAATTTATGACCATTGCACCACATAGCCTTGTGGTGTTTCACCCGAAATATGTCAAACATGTAAAAATTATTGCAATATCATCATTTGATAAACATATTTATTCTTGGATGAATGTATGCAAAGAAAAAAATCTCAACATATATATACATCAATATAATTGAAAATAATTAAATAATATTGTTGATTAATATATTTATATGTACCTGTTTATCTCTTAAACCATATGCTAAATCAATTTCCCTTGGTGTAACATTGGAATCTCCATTACAATGAGCTTCTTTAACCAATGAAGCCACACCTTCCCATGTTAATGCATGACTAGATTGTTGATATCGTTCAATCCATACCATCATCCAGTCAATATTGTTTGCGATGTACAAATGTAGTGCATCCCACTCTCAACCAACTGTATAAAAAAAAATGAAATTCACAAATGACGTATAATTAGTTAATTACCACAGTAGACGACCTTAATTTATAATTGATGTATATTGAAGATTAATAATTAAATAAGTATAATATACATAAAAACCAAATGTAAAATGTATTCTAATTAATCTCCATGACCATCTTATAATTACCTCACTTTCCTCAATCTACCTTTCCCTAGCAGGTACTCCCCTTTGAATTTGTTAACGGAGTTGGGATCCCAAATGCAATCTACACAAATCTTTGCTGCAAACTTAGGAAGACATTCAGTAATGTACACCATGGTCTGGTATACCATATATACCTCCACCATAGAACCCTCAGGATGTGCTCTTTGCCTAACCAAAGCCTTCAAAAATTTCAAGTGCCTCTCAACCATCCACATTGACCTTGTGTGTATAGGTCCACACAATTCAATCTCCTCAACTTGGTGTATGAGGTAGTGTTCTTATGCATTGAAAAATGTCAAAGTTTGACACTTTTGCATTTCACACATTAGACGAGGAATTTTTCTCTTCCAATAATTTATATCTTCTTTATGGATTTCTTTAGATGACAACCATCTACAAGTGATTCAAGGCACAAATATATTAATGAGATTTAACAAAAATATACAATATATTACATAACAAGTAAAACAAATAGAAATTATAAGATCTATACAATGAATTTAACAAATATCACTACTTGCCTCATGTATTTTCCAAGATCATATATAACTTGCTTGACATTGTTGTCGAAGTTGTCTGGGAGAGATAGAGGTAGAACATACTACACCAATTATAAAATGATCTTTTCATTATTTTTCCAAAAGTAGTAAACATAATACACTGAAAAGTACATGTAGTATACAAATATATATATATATATATAATATACCAGATAATTACCTTAATGAAGGTATGCCAATCATGCATTTTCATCCCTGACCCAAATTCACCTTTCTTTGTTGTGATATTGTATATGTTTGCAGCAAATCCTGTGGGAGATCGAATTTTTCGTATGACTTCTTTTATAGCATTGATTTGCTTCTCCATTAATAACCAAGGAAGGGAACTTATATTAATTTGATCTCCATCGCTATTTAATTGAATGAAATTTTCATTGCATGATTAGCAAGTCTTGAATGTCACTACAAATTTTGATAATTTTTTCTTTGTCATGCCTTCCATCCAATATTTTTCATAATGTTTCTGTTATATTCTTTTTGATATGCATTGTATCAAAAAAATGCACAATTTTTAGCTTCTCATAGTAGGGCAACCTACTAAATTGTCTAAGATAAATTTTTAGTCCCTATGGAAGCTGACCATTAATGCCTTGACGACCTTCATGAAGCATATAAGTTAAACAAATTAACAATGACAATCATTGTCAATTACAACATGAGTAAACACAACACAATATAAAAATATAAAATTCAAAACATATCATATATGATAGATAAACAATTTGATTTGATGTATAACCTTGACGATTAATTCTATTATATTCCAACTTCCATAGGCGAGGTGTCATTCTTCGTGGTTTTGATGTAGTCTCTTCTTTCCCATTCAAAAGATGTTTTTCAGTAGTTCGATACTTATGATTTTTGTGGAGGAAGTTCCTATATTCATCAAAAACCTACTTTCCTAAACTTGTTGAACAACAAGATTTCATCTTTGGACCACAAATTGGACATGCAAATTTTCCCTTTGTTTGAAGACCTACAAATCATATATAATTGGATTAAATATGTCAATTTTTATAATTATATATAATGAATAGATTATTTAAAAAATATGCATGATATCTACTTCATGAAATTAAATATTGTTAAAGTCATGCAGTCGAACTTTATAACATACCACAAAAATGTGTTAGCCCTAGGGCATCATGAATTTTCCATACAAGCATTGCATGGAATTGAAATTGTCTTTGTCCTATTGGTCTAGATACATCATACATAGTGACGTCATTCCATAACTTTAGTAACTCATTGATAAGAGGCTCAATATATACATTCATATCTTTAACTTGGTACTTACCTAGTTGAATGAACATAAACATTACATAATTATTATAACCAATTTACTGCAATATATATAAATTAATGTACATGACTATTAAATGAAAAAATATAAGTCATTATGCAACAAATAAGACAAATGAGATGCTACTAAGCTAAAGAAAATTGATGTAAAAAATACCTGGAACAATCATTGCCAACATTATGTGCTCCCTCTTTATTGACATCCATGGAGGAATGTTATTGTTGATAACAAAAATAGGCCACACCGAGTAAATAGATCTCAGCTCTCCAAATGGATTGACACCGTCCGCTGCTAATGAAAGCTTGAGATTACAAGGTTCTTCTTTACAGTGTGGCCATTTCCCCTCCATATCCCTAAATGCAGAACCATCCACAAGCATTCGAAGAATGTCATCTCCACTTCTATTCCGTGCATGGTAATCCATAAATTGCGCTAAGCTTTCACACCTAAATAATTGTTGCATATGTGGAATAATGAGAATATAACGAAGAACCTTGCGAGGCACATTTTTTGTTAGTTGATCTGTTCGATATCTACTGATATGAAATTTCGGGCATTCTGTTTCAAATTCATGTTGTTTATGATATATAATATGATCATTGGGACATGTATCTATTGCTTGATACTCCATTCCAATATCTTTCATAATGCCAGATAAATCTCGGTATGAGTGAGGTAAAATATTTGATGGTGGTAACAAAAATTCACCAATCAATCTACAACAAAAAATAATTTGTTAATATAAAGAATATTAATAGTACATATTTCACCCTTTATTTACTAGTGATGAACTAACAACAATTAAAATAGATGAAAAAATATGACATACCTTAACATCTGTGAGATTGCTATGTTGGATAAACCATTCATAACCTTCAAGTTCACCAGTAACAATACAATAGAGAGAAGAGTTGTTTGGGAGCCTTCATAAAGGGGCTTGTATGCCTTCTCAAGTACAGGTAAATCATGAACATCATCAAAGTCATCTTGATCAACATGATCAGCTGTGCCACTAAATGTGTCATGGATCAATGTATTTGTACCATCATCTTCAACTTTGTTTTCTAGTGCATGATCATCTTCTTCCATAGGATCATTAGCTTCATCTTCGATATTCATAGCTCCATATTCCTTCGCTTGCAAAACCAGATTCTCCAGGCCTTGATAATCCATATCATGTGCCCTAGGGTGCCCCACCTTTATGATAATGATAGACACAAATAAACCATGATCATGATCAATTGATTTTTTTATATATATAAAATGTTAAAATGATATAAACATTTACAAATTTAATCAATATAAACACATATAATGAACAACTTACCAATGGACGATAATCATGCCCCCCTTCAACATGACCATGTTGCCTACAATGTTTCTCAGCTGTTGTGATTAAAAGTCTTCTCGTCTTTAAGCCCTTGCAATTATTGCAAGGACAATAACATTTCCCATCACCCTTTCTTTTCAATCTAGCCCACAATCTATCAAGTGACTCTTCATTTTGTTCTGGACTAATATTATCTGACATGATTTTTCTTTACCAAGCTTGAATATCTAGATCTTCAAAAATATCAAACTCACACTCCAATAATTTTTAATCATAGACAGGTAACAAAATCTAATAATTTTGATATTTTACACCAAAAAAAATCGGCATGCAACCACCCCTTCAAAAGAGAAGATAGTCTAAAGTTAATCACCCCAAAAAACACTTTAAAATGCTAATTACAGAAATTATTAAATTCTGATTTTACTATGATTTCCAACGGTTAGACTCCTAAATTAGAATATTGAACTTGCACAACAAAATCTGGAAATGAAATTATGAAAATGCACAAGTCTAAAAATGAAATTTGATGAGATGTTGCTTTAAAATATGATTTTCAAACCTGGAAGTACAAATTTGACTTCACAAATGAATTCTGGAAATAAAATAGTATGGCATAATAAAGAGTTTCATTTGAAGTGGACCACCCTATTATATTCCTTGATAAAGTTAAAAGATCTATGAATTTTATCTACAATATAGCCTACATAGTCATCAGTCTTATTCACATCCCTGCTTTGGATATCAATAGGCAACACCATTAGATTCACTGGCATCTAAGGTCTAAAATCTATTTTTGAAACTTGGAAAAGGGAAAAATACATCTTTATGAAGTAGTCTTCAAAAATATCATAGCTAAATGGCTCTAACTATCCACTATCAAATATTCCCGATTCTTTGTTCAACCCTCTAGGCCTGAATCTTGACAACCATTTCACTCTATAGCTATCCCTATGCCTTTGATATTATCTAGTTATGGCTCCCAAATCTATTGAAAATTGATCATTAGGGTTAAAACTGAAACCTTTAAAATATAATATTTGTCCAAATCCATCAAGAATTTAAAATCAGTTATAAACAAATCCCTTATAAAGAATTTGTGAAGTTAGGTCTAAAATCTGGAAATAAAATTCTGAAAATGCACAAGTCTAAAAATGAAATCTGATGAGATGTTCCTTTAAAATATGATTTTCAAACCTGGAAGTACAAATCTGACTTCACAAATGAATTATAGAAAAAGACAATGACTACCCTCAACCTGGCGATATCTTGAATTTTTTCTGATTTTTCCCAAGAAAATCATCAAGCAAAACATTGTCACAATAAATAGTTGAGCTTAGTTTTATTTATGTCGGCCACAATTTAACTTTCCAAGTCCGTCAAAATTTCAATGGCAAATCTTCGTCGAAACTTCGACCAAAAATAAGGTTCATTGAAATTTCGACGAACGTCGGGGATAAAATTAAAAAAAAAAGAAAATTTGACATTTAATATCACAACAACCCGACAATACATCTAATTATACAACTTTCGTCGGAAATTTTCATCAAATTTTGCAATCAAATGATTTAGTGCCTCCAAAGGATTTCAAAAATCTATCACATCCTCTTACATTTGAAATTAATTCTCTTACAACCTTTCAAATCCTCTTATATCCTCTCAAATCTCATTCAATTCCTCTTACACCATTTTTAAATTCTCAACCATCAACATTTACTTCTCTTCCATCCTCCTCCACTCACACATTTCCCAAAATGTGCTCCACCCTCATCCAATAGAATGTTGAAAATTGTCACATTCTCATTGGCTCTCAATTTATCCCACATTCATCAAATCTTCTCATCCTTCAACCCTTGTCCTCTATAAAAAGAGGCATCCTTTTCATAATATGGATCCACAACTAAGAGCATTATCATTATAGGCATTTCACTCCATAGCTTTTCATCATTTTCAAGCAATTTAGCTAGATTATAGTCAATTTTACACTTAGATCATCTACACTTCATCAAGTTTATCAAATGGATTGGGAAAGGGATTATTTCCACATCAAAGGAGCACCACTCCCCCTATGGGATGGAGGTTTAGCTAATTTTATTTAGATTACATGCTTTCCTTTGTTAGTTTTCTTGTTATTTCATGTTTTTTGGTAATTTTGGTTAAAGAGTCTCGTAGGGAACATTAGATTTTCTTTCTAAGATGTTTGACACTTGATTGTTAATCTCTTGTTAGCTTGTGCAGGTTTGGTGTTCACATTTTGGCGCTAGGAGGGTTGATCAACTTAACATGTTCAATTTCACTTGATTTTCTCATTTTTCGTAGGTATAGGAACGCAATGCCCCCTTTCTGCAAATGTTACATCGTAGAGCACCACTTTTGTTACACAAAATTGTATTCACTAAATTGCACCACATATGCACGCCTCTATCACACTACTTCTAATTTTTCGTCGCATTTGACTCTCTGTTTTTTGTCTAAATTTTAAAACTACAGAGTGTCACTTTTGTAATCACACCGCATTTGTGCTCTTTGTTTCTACAAAGTGCCACCTTTGCATTCACTAGAGTGTTGCATTTGCATTTTAGCACCACATTTGACATTTGCAGAGCACCACATTTCAATTCCAACATCACATATGTAGGAAGCAAGGGGGGATCAAAATTTGAAGACTTAAAAGAATTTTTCAATGCTCTTTGTAATAATCTAGGGTTTCAATTTCTACAATTCATTTCCTAGGACCAACTAGATTCAATTTGGGCTTAAAATTAACCTAATACTCAAGATTTTTCAGGTTGGTTAAAATTGAACCTTAGATACTTACTAGAATTTTGAGTTTGGATTAAAATTGAACAATCAACTTCACACTCAAATTTGGTGCTATAAAAAGAACTCATTGCTGCTTTTAAGGACTAAAAATAATTTGTATTTGTTTTGTTTTGTAATATTTTCTACAAAATCATGTCATTTGAATGTGTATGCACTTCTCTCATGCTTCACGACGATCTTGAGAATCAAAAGCATTTTAGTGGCATTTGGTTGTCTAAAAGATTTCCTCCATATTTCAAATTTGGGTTTTTAAAAATTGAATAATCATGCGAGTGTGAAGAAAAGGCATTGTGTGTGCTCCCTCCTAAGTGCTTCAGTAGTTCAAAGTAGAAATGTACTTCTTGGCTATTTTTTACCTTTAGAGGGTCTGCCTTGGTGGGAAAAAGTACTCACCCCAAGGGAATGACCCAAGCGGTAACGAGCATAAGCCAAGCTCTTCCGAACCGCTATACAATTTTTTGATCGCAAGGAAAGTTTGCAGTCAATAGGCATGATGCATGATAGCTCTCCCCCAGTATCTTTATGATACGTAAATCCCTTGTTCTAAGGGTTGGGAGACCTCTTGAGGGAGTTTATCATAGTGTCCCCTGAACCGGATGCCCTTACTATGACCCCTTGTTTAGAATCCAAAATCCCTAAACATTTGTTGGTGTCAAGAGGTCAGACCTCCAAATCCATCCCATATACTTGTAGTTCTTAGTAGAGATAAAGAAATTTTCATGGGAGATTCATGAGAACTCGAAGCTTGATTGAACCATAGAAGTCAATTTCGTGGAGGGGAGCTAATGTGGTCAAACTTCTAATCATCCGCTTTGAATAAGTGCAGCTAGAGAAATCCAAGTGGGAATTCAACAAATATTATCTTTTCTATCCCAAGGTTGTGCATTATTTTGGAACCAAAACACTTTTCTTGGATCTAAAACATTGGAAAACAAACATTCAACAAATCATCATAATTTCAATCCCTTTGGAAGAACAAATACCCTTGAGAAATCTGTGTGTTACTGCTTGTCCCTAGGGGTTCTTATCCCTAGAAGGCTTCTAAACATTTGGACCCACATCTCAATTTGTTCCTCCCAAAGTCAACATAGGTAACTATTGCCTTGATTCTCTTGATTTCCACATAATGTTCCTTGTGGGATGAAAATAAATTAGGACATAGACATTTGGTTTAAAAATCTAAGCAAGAAAGTGTGGATGTGGTAAAAAGAATCAATCTAAGCAAGATAAAAAGACAATTGAACCTCACATGTGCTTGACCTCATGATTTCTTGAAAAGTCAAAATTCTCAAATCAAATCGTCGTAAGCACCTTACTCCAAAATCTCTCAAGAAATTTCTTTAAAGACTTCACAAAGTTAGAGAGAGATTGGTCTATAACTTTTACAAATGTGCTTCAAAGGTCAATCCCAATTTGTACTTGTTCTATTATTTTTAAAATCAAATTCTTTTTCAATGTTTTGAGTTTCTCACATAGGAGGTATAGCATGTTCTTCAATACCATGATCTTGTAAACGAAGTCTCTCTATCATTTCGTCAATCAAATCCCATCTCACAAAAAACTCTTAGAATCTTGGAAAAATTGTTCATGCTAGACTTTTGGTAATCCTTTAAATCAAAATCAAAAAATAATCTTGTTTGACTAAGTGTGTGTGGGTGAATCCTTCTTTATACACTTAGTTAAATTATCACCTTGTGGAAAAATTTATTCCAGGATAACATCCAACATTTTGGGGTTTATGAGTTCATTATCCAAAATCCAAAATCCAAAAGGTCCTAAAGTCTAGTGTTCCTCCAAAGTTTCTTAAAAGTTCAATCATTCACACCATCCATCTTTCATTTATCCCATCACCATCATTTGATCCTTAAACAAACTTATATTTTCTTATTTTTACCCAAAGTATAGACCAACCTAAGGAATTAGAGGTTTTCCTCCAATATTCCTGAAATTTGGTCCTTATTTTAAAGTCCAAACTAGATCCCAACAAAAGAAAAACATGGAGAAAAACAAAGAAACATCCACTTCAAGTGACTTGAGTCAAACTGAACCTAAATTTAACCCCATCGGATCTAAAAATCCCCCACTCAAACTTCCTTAACAACCACAAGATCTTCAAGAGGGAGGTTGCCAAGTGGAGGATATCACCAACAATCCCCTAGGAATGACTCAAGACAAAATCATAGAGATAGTTGAAAATACTGAAAACCATAAGATTGCCAATACGATGATGAGACTCAATCCTTCACAATACATGTTAGCATTAACAAAATAAGGGGATAAAATCCCTTCTGATTATGATGTAAGAAATATTGTGGAACAAACTCTTGGGATTATTCCTTTGGTATCAATCACACCATCCTTCCAAAGCATCATTCAACCCATCCCACAACCAACATCATCTCATGCTCCAATTCAACCCATAACCACCAAGGGGAGTTCATTGTTTCACGCTCTTCAAACACATCCCCTTGTAAATAACCAAAACTTGGACACAAACACCATCTTGAATCTACCAAATACCATCCCTCAAGACCCAAAGCATCCATATGTTCCACTCATTTTCCATGACCAACAATTCAGCCACCTTCTCCACAACACCAACATACCCTCTTGGGACACAAGTCTCTCTCCCCATGGTATCACAAGGACAAGGGAGAATCTTTGATACTTCATCATCACTTTCTTAGGGAAACATACAACCTATCCTCCCATCACTTCCCTTGCTAACATCCACATCCACATCAATCCAAGGTTTAGGGAAACCCCCTTTACCCAACATACCAATCCAAAATAAATTAAGTAAAAGAAATCCTCCAATCATGAATCAAATCAACATACCAAATCCTCCAAGTATGCCACTGATATCGAAACACCAGGTGGCACCAATCCAAACATCCCAATCAACCATTACAACATCTACAACACCTCAAATATCTCAAAATGTGGTTTCCCAAGGACCTAGCACATCAACCATAACCTCCACCCCACAACCCATGGTCATCAGTCAAACAGCTCAACAACCACCTCAACAAAACCTCATCACACCATCTCACACCATTCTAAATCCTCCACCTCCACCACCAAATCCAAACATGGCCAACCAATACAACATCACATTGCAAGCGGCTCAACACGCCTATCAAAAGGCACTCCAACAATTCCAAGCCCAACAAACCACACAAGCTGCACAACAAGCCACACAACAAGCACAAGGACAACAAGTCACACAACAAGCATAGGCATAGCAAGCCACACAATAAACCCAATAGGCTTCCCAAGCACAAGCACAATCATTGCTACAATAACAACAAGCCCAACAAGCCCAACAAGTTGCACAAGCCGCCCAGGCTCCTCGAGCTGCACAAGCACAAGCACAAGCTCAAGCATAGGAACAAGCTCAAGCATAGGCACAAGCTCAATATCTAGCACATCAAGCCCAAGCACAAGCCTTGCTATAGCAATAGGCTTACCAACAAGCTTTGCAACAATACCAAACAACTCAACAACAAGCCCAAAAACAAGCATTGTTGGCACAACAACAACAACAACAAGACCAACAAAAAGCATTTTTGGCACAACAAAAACTACAAGCATATCATCAAGCATTATTTGCACAACAATATCCTGCAAATGCACCACCAAGTCTACAAGTTACCCCACCCATCATTCAAGCCACAACACCAACCCAAAACATGTTCATTCTGCCACCTGATCCACAAAATGACTTGTCTGCTCAAATGAAAAATCTCTTGCAACAAGTGTTGGACATACAATTGGGGAAAACCACAAAATCACAATGGAATTTATTCCCTTATCCATTTGACAGAAGCATTGTGATGAAGCCATCCCCACCAGGTTTTGAGATACCAAAATTTGACAAGTACCGTGGAATCAGAAATCCCAAAAATCACATCAGGGAATTCCATGTACACTGCATGGAAGTTTCCTACGATGAATCTTATCTAATCAGGCTCTTCTCCAGAAGTCTAGCTAGCCCAACCATGGAATGGTTCTTCCGTCTTCCTCCCGAAATAAAAAAGTTCCAAGAATTTATGGACTCATTCATACAAAATTACTCATTTAACATGGGCATGGACGTAAGCTTGGAAGAGTTGTCCAACCTTAAGCAAAACAAGGGAGAGAAATTCACATCCTTCTTGCAATGATGGCAATCCAAGGCCAATAGGAGCAATTGGGCTATGCCAGAAGAACAACATGTCTGAACCATCATCTCAAATCTTGAAGGGATTTTAGCCTTCCATCTCAAAATGTAGTGCATCACTACCTATGATCAGCCCACCCCCAAAGCTCTTAACATCGAAAGAGCCCTCATTGCACAAGAGGGGACACCCACTTATCAAGACAATCATCCATCAACAAGCTACAATGACAAACCTGAAACATGGGTGAAAAAAAAAAATGTTATGAATGATGGTGTTGTTGACGCCAAGGTTGTAATCAGTGCCCCAAGGCCAAACACACAACAAAAAACATAACAACAACCTCAAAACAACACCCAAAACACCCCACAACCTAACACATCTCAAACCAACCCACAAATAGTCAACAACGTCAATGATCAAGGTAGACCATCCACAAGAAACAAATATCCTCCTAAGAAAAAGTACACACTGCTTGGGGAACTGATCGAATCTATCATGCAAAAACTCATTCAAGCTAACATCATCACGCTCCCAATCATTGAAAATTAATAGGAGCCTTAAGTTAAACAACCATGGTATAACGAGAAGCACCTTTGTGATTTTCATAAGATAAAGGGGCACACGACAGCCAATTGCATGAGGCTTAAAAACCTAATCCAAGATCTTATTGAAGACAAGACTATCACCGTTGAGCAACTAGCAGGGAATCATGACCTCAAAATATATAAGAATTTGATGCTAGATCATAATAAAGAAAACAAAAATGGTAAAGGAAAAAGTACGACAACATCAACCATGTTTATGAACATGTTGTTGCATCTTTGGATGAATGGGTAGATGTTATCAATATCATAGGGTCCAAAGTTGAGTGTGGAGTCACCACATGAGGAGGTAGAATTTCCCTCGCCAAACCATCCACACAAGCTAAAGCACCCCCTACAAACTCAAAGTCGGTTGCCAATGGTTATAATGTCTTAGAACAACTGAAGAAGACCCCTGCCCAGATCTCCATCATGGAGTTGCTGAAAATCTTGCCCGCACATAGGGAAATTCTAGAAAAGGAACTAGCTACGTCTTCATACCCATAGATCTTGATGCAGACCAATTCCAAGCTATGGTCATACATATCACCACACCACACCTCATTATGTTCTCTGAACAAGATCTCCCAACCCAGCCATCTCATAACTGTGCGCTCCATCTTGAAGTCTTTGTCCATAAAAATAAAGTCAAATGGGTTTTGGTGGATGGAGGTGTAGGGTTGAATATTTATACTTTGAAGCTAATAAAGAATATGGGATTCTCTGAAGATATGGTTGAAAAAGGAAAATTTATCACTATCTAGGCATATGATGATCAAGAGAGGGTGTCTCAAGGCACCATCTAACTCCCTATCCAAGTAGGACCCGCAATTATGGAAACCACTTGCCAAGTTCTTGATCTTGAACTTCCTTATAACGTTCTCCTAGGGCATCCATGGATTCATGGGATAAAAGTTGTAGCCTCCACCTTCCATCAATCTGTCAAGTTCCCCTACCAAAATAAGAGGTCACCATCCATGGTGACCCCGAGCCTTTTTACTACTGCAAAAATCTGGAGGCTAAATATTACAAAATCCCACAGGTTCCCAAAATGGATGAAGTCCCTACGACTCCATATGTAGAACCATCCACTCTAACCTCCACTTCTAAGACAAAGACACCCTCCATTCCTGACATTTTTTATATTAAAGTCATTATCCAAGATAATGGATGTGGAGACTACAAGATGAAGAAAAGTGCCTTTGTAATAGGAGAGTTACCTCAATCTCCTAGGTCCTGTGGACAACCAGAACTAGATGACACAATAACCCAAACCTTCAGAGTAGATCCTTCTAGATTCAGAAGTTGGGGGGACCTAAGTCGAGAAGTGGTAGACAAAAAGGACATATCAAGATGAAAGACTTGTACTGCTCTTTCGGTGAATGATGATAACAAAGGGCTACAATTAATGCTCGACATGGGATATAACAAAAACAAGAAACTTGGGAAAAATGACAATGCCCTGTTAGAACCCATTGTTGTTGAGAAGTGCATAAAGAATATTGGCCTTGGATGTACCCCTCTGAAGATAACCATACGTAGCAGAGATACCCCTGTTAAAATAGTCAAAGCTCCTCCTCAGTTACCGGTATCCACAGGTCTACCGTTAGATAAATATACCTTTGATATAACTAATGTATGTGATGATGATCCCATCACTGACCTACCCATGTTATTTGAGGACTCTTCCCTGTTCATGATTTCCACTATCTTTTGAGTCAAACAACTAAACCCATGAATTAAAGCTAGTTTATCCCTAGCTAATAGACTATCACCAACGAGGACCACCAGTTTTAGACACATTTGAAAATGATGAGGCTCTCTCAAAATTCATGAGACTCGGGGATAATATACCATATGGAGACCATAAATAGAGATTTGACATTGAGATAGACACACATGCATACTATGGGGAAACAATTGAATCTCTCAATTGCAAAAGTGAAAATCTAAGAGTAATCTCTAGGTCTTTAAGTGAAAACCACACTGTGGCACTTTTTGACCCAAAAATAGTAAAAACAAAGGACATATCTGAGGGTGAAAACCTCTCTAAGGCACCCAAGGATGAGGGATTCAATCTTCCCCTTAGCTATATTCATTAGGAGAAGTCAACAGTGTTGGCAGAGAAGTGTAACCCCGTCAACTTGGGGACTAAAGAGACACCACACATAACCTTTTATGTAGAATCACTTTTGACTAAAGAACAAGAACATCTAGCTACATTCCTGAGGGAAAGAAAGGTAACCTTTGCATGGACCTATGTTGACATGGCTAGTCTTGATCCAAAGGTTGTGGTTCACCATCTAGCAGTATATCCAGAGGCAAAGCCAGTGAAGAAGAAACTAAGGAAGATGCATCCATAGATCACATTGTTAGTCAAACTCGAGTTGGAGAAACTCTTGAATGTCGGCTTCATAAGAACCATCGATTATCTTGAATGGGTTTCAAATTTGGTACCAGTCACTAAGCCCACTTGGGGCATCCAGATCTACACTGACTTTAGGGACCTAAACAAAGCATGCCCTAAGGATGATTTTCCCCTTCCTAACATTGACATGATTGTAGATCAAATAGTAGGGCATGAAATGCTATCATTAATGGAGGTATTTTCAAGGTACAATTAGATAATGATAGTGAAAGATGATCAACATAAGACAAACTTTACCTATCCATGGGGTACATACTGTTGGAACATGATGTCATTTGGGTTGAAGAATACTGGAGCCACCTATCAAAGGGCCATGACTCATTTTTCATGACATAACTCACAAGTCCATAGAAGATTATGTGGATGACATATTGGCCAAATCAAGGAAGCGTCAAGATCACATAGCAACACTAAGCTCCATCTTTGACAAGTTAGAAGAATATAAGGTTAGACTCAAGCCTAAGAAGTGTGTCTTTGGTGTGAAATCATGGAAGCTCTGAGGGTATATTATATCAATGAGGGGAATCGAGATAGACCTTTCCAAAGTCAAAGAAATTCTCGAAATGGAGGCAACAAAGACATTAAAATAGTTAAGGGGTTTACAAGGAAGACTCCAATTCATCCACCAGTTTATAGCACAGTTAGCAAACAAGGCTATCCAATATTCTCATCTACTCCACAAGGGAGTAGCATACAGGTGGGATGAGAAGTGTGATCAAGCATTCAACAAAATCAAAGAATACTTGCTGACACCACTGGTACTCATGCCACCAATCTGGAATAAGACACTAATCTTGTACATATCAGCAATAGTAGTAGCACTTGGAGCTCTATTAGCACAACATGATGAGACAAGGAAGGAAAGAGCCATATACTATATCAGTCGAACTATGGTAGGGCACGAGTTAAATTATACATTCATTGAAAAGGCTTGACTAATAGTAGTGTTTTCCTCATAGAAATTCGGGCACTACATGTTAGATCATCAAGTAAAACTCATTTCCAAAATAGACCCACTTATGTATTTACTTTGCAAGGCAACACTTATGAGGTAGATGGCTAAGTGGGTCATGATCCTCTCAAAATATGGCATTGAATATGTGGAAAGAAAAGCTATCAAGGGACAAGTGATTGCAAATCAATTAGCAGAAGCACCCATCTATTCAGAGAACCCACTTATATCAGAATTCCTAGATGAGTCTATGTTCAACCTCAGTGTTATATATCCTTGGAAGGTTTATTTTGATGGGTCATATACATAGCATGGATCAAGAGTAGGTGTTTTCTTCATCACACCGCAAGGGGATTGTATTCCTAAATCCTATAGGTTATCTTTCCCTTGCACTAACAACATTGTTGAATATGAAGCCCTTGTGATTGGACTCAAAATTGTAGTACAATGGTAGATCATGGCTCTTAAAGTTTATGGAGACTCTCAGCTAATCATCAACCAAGTCAACAATGAGTACCAAACAAAGGATGAAAAACTGACCCCATACAAGAAACTAGTAGAGGACCTCAAGGAATTCTTAATTGACATCATGTTTGAGCAAATACCAAGGGAAAACAACATAGTAGCAGATGCCATGGCAACGATCGGATCACTGTTGGATATCCCACGCATTATCCCTAAGCATGAATTCTTGGTAGAGAAGCTTCTCATAACATCTTTTGAGGTAACAAAGTTTTAATTTATGTGTGAAATCATTGGTCTCGATAACCCATGGTATCATGACATATACACCTACCTAAGAATAGGAGTCCTCCCTGTTGACATTACTCCAAACCTAAAAAGAACCCTTTTCAAGAAGTCATCCCACTTTGTTATCTTAGGTGACACCCTATACCATAGGAGCATTGAAGGAACCATTTTATGATGCTTAAATGTTGAGGAGGCTTTGACTACTTTAACTGAGGTACACGATGATATTTGTGGTTCACGGTTGAGTGATATGACCTTGGATAAGAAACTGCTGAGAATTGGGTACTATTGGCCAACAATGGAGAAGGAAGCTCACAAATATGTCAAGAAGTGCTTGCAATGTCAACAACATGGGGACCTCATCCATGCACCCGCTCAAGAGCTCCACCCAATTATAACCCTTTTCTGTTCTCGCAGTAGGGGATTGATCTCATTGGTAAAATATCACCCACCTCATCTAATGGACATAAGTTCATTATCACTACTACAAAGTACCTTACAAAGTGGGTAGAGGCCATTCCTATGACCTATATCATAGGAAAGAAGATTGCTAAGTTCATCCTCAATTACCTCATTTTTTGTTACAATGTTCCACAAGCCATTAGCTTAGATAATGGGACACCTTTAAAAAAATAGGATGTGTGAGACCTATGCCAGAAATTCAATATCCAACATTTCTTTTCTACTCCATACTACCCCCAAGGTAATGGCCAGGTTGAGGATATGAATAAAACCATCTTAAGAATACTCAAAAAGATAGTCAATGAAGTTGGTCGTGATTGGTACTTTTAGTTGAACTCCACCCTATGGGCTTACCGAACAAGTATCCACATACCAATAGGTACAACTCCATTCTCCCTGGTCTACAAATTAGAATCCATCCTCCATATCGAGATTGAGCTCCCATCCCTAAGGATATCATTGCAAAACCTCATTACAGATGAAGAATATCAGGTATCTCGGTTGAACGAGTTGGATTTATTAGATGAGTGGCGCATGGATTCTCTAAACCACCTACAAGTCTACTAGAACTATCTAAAGAGGAGCTACAACAAGAAGATAAGGAATCGATCTTTTTGAGTTGGTGATCTCGTGATGAAAGAGAATCAAAAACTGTGTCGAATCTAGATAGAAAGGGCAAGTTTGAACCCAACTAATTGGTGCCTTTTTTCATCACTGCAAGCTACAAATCAGGAGGCTATCAGCTATCTACACCTGATGGCAAGCCTCTGCAAGAGCCTATCAACAACTCCCATCTCAAAAAGTTTTATGCCTAAGTTTCAAGGTATAAAATCAAAAAAATCAAAAAAATAAAAAGCATAAAAATCTAAAAAAAAAAAAAAAAAGATTGAAAATAGTAAAGAGAAAAAAATCATCCTCTAGTGAAAACAACTTCGGTGGCACTTTGGGCAAGTACCTTGGTGAAAACCTAGAAAACAAGCACCTTGTGTAAATAAAGCACTTTCCATCCACCATGGATTCTTCGACCGGTTCCACATCACCCATCACATTCCATCACATCCTTCCATTCACCCATCCACATCTGCACCATAGCTTGATCCTGTGTTTGTATCATGTTCCACCCTAGAACTACTTGGCACATTCCTAAGGTCAATTTGGCCTACCTATATCAAGGTAGTTTATTGCACTACGTTGGGGGCATGTTCTTTTACCCTCATTCAGATCTAATTCATGCATATTCTTGAGATCTTCCTAAAATCAAAAAAATCAAAAAAACATCCAAACCATATCAAAACAAATCAAAAATAGGTCAAAAGGTTAGAAAAGTCAAAAAATAGAGTCATCATGTCGAACTATAGGTCTCTGAGCTTGAATGTAGGCAATTTCATCATCGATGTGCCCCCGAGACACCCTAGGTCAGTCCTTTAGGAGTCTGTCACAATAAACTAGCAATCCATTATTCATATCTCATCAATAAACCAAGTCTGTGTCAGTCTAACTATGTGGTCTCTACGTGTATAATATAGGCAAGGCTAGTCTTTGATCAACCCCTGAGGCCCTTAGGATAGGCCTTTAGGTTAGGTTTTTGGTCAAAATCTTAGAAAACACCAAAACATTATAAAATTTAAAAATCAAAATATTTGTAAAACATCTTAAAAATACCAAAAACAACCTCAAAATATTTCAAAATACCAAAAAACATTCAAAAAACCCAAAATCCATCCATCATGTTTTGCCTTCACTCGAAATAAAGATCCGCTCATAATAAATCAATTGTCACTCTCATCCTATGGCAAAACAATCGGAAGAAAGCTTAGCAGTTAAAAGTGAAACCTCAAATGTCAGGGTCTTAAGTCTAGGTCTGTAGGAAAACAAGTTGGTCAACTCTTGGTATCAATAGCCTATCATCTTTTCAGTCATACCATCATTTGATAACATCATGTCCTAGGATGCATGTCCTTCCTACAATGGACATCAACATCAGGCATCACCATAGTTTAGTCTTGGCTAGAGGTATGAAGAACATTGGCTTGTTTGTATACTTGATCTTTTATTTTTGATTTATCTTATTGCACCCATTCCAATAACCTCTAGATGATGTCTACTCAAAATTATTTAGAGAGAAAGGAATGGGGCATTGATCATTATATTTTATCTGTTGTGCTTATTGGATACTCTTGTAATATAACTTTGGTCATGCTTACTTTGTTTGGTTTGTATGGAGGGTATGTTGGATGTCTTGTTGACCACATGGGAAGGTTTTCCTTTTTATGTTTTGGTCTGAGATGTTTGAAATATATAAACTGCATCCTAAATAGGGTTTTGTATGTCAAGTGTGAGCAACAAGACTCCTGTCAGATTGTTAAGTCAAATTCCATCACACTAGGTATGACATCATCCTAGTTCATTATAACCCAATGTATCATATCTATGCGTGTTATCAAAAATAAGGAAAGTAAGCTCTTTATGTCCCCAATCTATGATAAGAAATCATCATCATTATCATCATATGTTTGCATCATATTATGAATTCAAGGGATTTATCTTTCTTCTAGCTTTTCCATATACTAATATTAACATGGTATCATGACATTCAAAAATTAAAAAACATCTATATGCATCCATCCCGCATCCACAAACCATCACCATATTGCATATCATACATATCATCATAATAGGAAAAATCATTACATATAGATTTGTTATTCTAAGCATCTCATGATAAACCATGCATTTGCATTATCATCCATTACATTATCACATTTACAAAAAATCGTTACATACATCATCCATATATTGCACATAGAAAAGATAATGAAAAATATAGGCATATCATCGCATTGCATCCATTATACATTAGAACATAATATAAATGCATACATGTAGATCCATAAGCATCATACATCATAAATTATAGCATATTGTGAAACATCATAGCATCATAATGTAGGTATTTTAAAAATCCATCCATATCAAATGCATCCATACTGTTGGTATGTGGTGACTGATCATGCTATACTGTAAACTTTTTAGTACTATACACTCTTCATGCATCCTCACCGAGGTCTGGGTGTTTGGGGGCGACAACCCTCGAGAAAAAAAAAATCACCTTTTTTCGTTTCGTCACCAAAAAAGAAAAAGGCCGACATTGTAAACCCTAATTTATGGAACTTCTAAAAGATTGTTATAAGTGGTTGGGATGGAGAGTTGTAGTATGTGATTATTCGCGAGATTGTAATAGATTTTGTACTAGATAAGAAAATCATTGGATGGCTGCGGTTTTGTGGATGTAGCCCAGATTAGGTGATCCACATTAAATTCTCTATGTTATCTTATTTCTTCTATAATTTTCTGTGTGTTTTATTTCTCAATTTTATTGGTCAAATCTACATTTAACTTGTTAGATATCTACCTTCTAACCCTAACAAGTTGTATTAGAATGAGTTGTGTTTGGTTATCATCTATAGGAAGGTCTCATGGTTGAGTGGGAGTCTCATGGTTGAGTGGGATAAATGGCAAATGAGGGTAAGTTGAAGGTTGAGAAGTTCAATGAGAAAAACTATCAGTTATGGAAGATGCAGATGGAGGACTACCTCTATCAGAAGGATTTATGGCAGCATTGGAAGGGAAAACCAAGAAACCCTCAACAATGTCTGATGAGGATTGAGATTTTTTGGACAGAAAGGCACTTGGCAGTATTCGTTTATGCCTAGCACAATCAGTGGCATTCAATATTAAAAAAACAAAGACAACTCAAGAGTTGATGGAAACCCTAGAAAAGTTATATGAAAAGCCTTCCGCTTCGAATAAGGTATTTCTTATGAAACGTTTATTTAAGATGAAAATGGTAGAAGGTGGGTCAATTGCTAATCTTTTAAATGAGTTTAATACGGTTACCAGTCAATTAAATTTTGTAAATGTAAAATTTGATGAAGAAGTTAGGGCTCTTTTGGTTCTGTTTTATTTTCCTAAAAGTTGGAATAGCTTGGTAATGGCTGTTAGTAATTATGTTTCTGGTTCGAATACATTGAAATTTGATGATGTTGTTGGTGTTATTTTGAGCAAGGAAATTCGTAGGAAAAGCTCAAGTGGAACATCCACATTAGGCAATGTTTTGAATGCAGAAAGAAAGGGAAAAACAAAGGAGAGAGGAAACAATTCTAGAAGTTGTGGGAAGTCACGAGGAAAATCAAAGGACAGAAGATCCCAATCTAGAGACAAGAGGGATTATTGGTACTACGGTAAGTCAGGTCATTTAAAGCAAGATTGTTTATCTCGAAAAAATAAAGAAGGAGACAAAAAGGAAGGAAATAAAGAGGAAAATGTGGTAAGTAATAAATTAGATGAGGATGCTTTGATTATTTCTCTTGACAATGTTGATGATTCTTGGGTGTTAGATTCAAGGGCTTCATTTCATGCTACACCCCATAGAAATTATTTTCTTGATTATGTCGAAGGGGATTTTGGGCTAGTTTATTTGGGAGATAACGAACCCTGTCAAATTGTTGGAAAGGGAAGAACCAAGATTAAGTTGCAGAATGGGAATCATTGGCTACTACATGAGGTAAGGCACATTCCAATGCTAAGAAGAAATTTAATTTCAGCAGGGAAACTAGATGATGAAGGTTGTGTTGTTACATTTAGTGATAAAAATTGGAAGGTTAAAAAAGGTGCCTTAGTGGTAGCAAAACGTGTGAAAGTAGGCACCTTATATCTTTGTATAGATCATACTGTTCCTTCTACTTTAGCTATTGCAGATAAAAATCAATGTTCAGGAACAGTTGTTGCAGTTCAGCAGGCAGGAAATCAGATAGTTGCTGCGGATTCTAAATCAGCACTATGGCATAATAGACTTGGGCATATGAGTGAAAAATGTATGAAATTACTTCATTCAAAGAATGTTTTACCAGGTCTAAAATGTGTTAATATGGGTTTCTATGAAAGTTGTGTGTATGGAAAACAAAAAAGAGTTAGTTTTCTCAAAGATGGGAAACAAAAGAAAGATGAGAAATTAGAGTTTGTGCATACGGATGTATGGGGACTAGCTCAGGTATCTTCTCTTGGTGGCTCTTAGTATTATGTTGCATTCATTGATGATGCAACTAAGAAGGTATGGATATATTTCCTTAGGCAAAAATTTGATGTATTGGAAACTTTTAAAAAATGGAGAAGCTTGGTTGAGAATGAGACAGGTAAAAAGTTAAAATGTCTCAGATCTGATAATGGTGGTGAGTATTGCAGCAAAGAGTTTGAAGATTGTTGTTCCTCTAATGGTATTCGTAGGCAGAAAATGGTTCCAAGGACTCCACAAGAAAATGGAGTGGCTGAGCGCATGAATAGAACAATAATGGAGCATGCATGGACCATGAGATTGCATGCTAGGCTGCCTTTAAACATGTGGGAAGAGGCTGTAAACACTGTTGTTTATTTAATTAATAGAGGTCCATTTAATCCTTTGGGTTGTGGTATTCTAGAGGAAGCATGGATAGGTAAGAAGGTGAGTTATTATTTTCTCAAATCCTTCGGTTGTGAAGCATTTGCACATGAAGATTCTGAAAATAGAACCAAGCTTGATGCAAAATCAAAGAAATGTATATTTGTTGGATATGGAATTGATGAATTTGGTTATAGGATTTGGGATTTTGAAAATAAGAAAGTTGTGAGAAGCAGGAATATTATATTCAATGAGAAAGTGTTGTACAAAGATCAGTTGTAGCATCATGAGAAGAAAGAAAATGATTATGTAGTGCTAGATGATACTCCAAACAATGATGTTCCAGTGATTCCTCATGCTCTACAACAATAGAAAAAACAAATACCACAAACTCCAATGAATGTTAGACGATCTTCAAGGATAAGTAGACCTCCTAAAATATTTTCTCCTGCTTTGTATTCTATTTTATTAACTGATGTTGGTGAACCAAAATGTTATCATGAAGTTATGCAGGTGGATACCAAGGTTCAGTGGGAGCATGGAATGGAAGAAGAAATAGACTCTTTGCTGAAAAATCTGACTTGGAAATTATGCAAGTTGTCTGTAGGTAAAAAGGCTTTACCAAACAAATGGGTTTATAGGCTAAAAGAGGAGGATGGAGGTAAGAAAATAATTAAATCCAGATTAGTTGTAAAGGGATTTGCACAGAAAAAGGGTATTGATTTTGATGAAATCTTTTCTCCAGTTGTTAAAATGACTTCTATTCATACTGTTTTAAGTATTGTGGTTGTTGAAGACTTGCATTTAGAACAACTTGATGTTAAAATAGCCTTTCTCCATGGTGATTTGGAAGAGGAAATATATATGGAACAGCCACACAGATTTGAGGAAAAAGGTAAGGAGAAACTAGTGTGCAGATTGAAGAAAAGTTTATATGGCTTGAAGCAAGCACCTCAGAAATGGTATATTAAATTTGATAGTTTTATGGCTGAGCAAGGCTATAATAGGTGTAATTCAGACCATTGTGTTTACTTTAAGAGGTTAGCTAAATATAGTTACATTATTTTATGTTTATATGTTGATGATATGCTTGTAGTAGGGTCTAACCTGGATCACATAAAGGAGTTAAAACAATAGTTAGAAAATTCATTTGATATGAAGGATTTGGGGGAAGCAAAATAAATCCTTGGTATGAAGATTACAAGAGATAGGAAAAATAGAAAATTGTTTCTATCTCAGGCTAATTATGTTGAAAAGGTGTTGTAGAGATTTCATATGGAGAATGCAAAAGTTGTCAGCACACCTTTGCCTAGTCATGTCAAATTGACTAAGGATATGTGTCCAAAGACACAAGAGGAGGAAGAAAAAATGTCCAAGGTAACATATGCTTTAGCTGTAGGCATTTTAATGTATGCCATGGTATGCACGAGACTAGATATTGCACATGTTGTAGGAGTTGTTAGCAGGTATATGAGTCATCCTAGAGTTGAGCATTGGAATGCAATAAAATGGATTCTTAGGTAATTGAGAGGTACATCCAATAAATTTTTATGTTTTGAGGGCTCCAATATAGATTTAAAAGGCTATGTTGACTCATATTTGGCAGGGGATATAGATACCAGGTGGAGTACCATAGGTTATGTATTTACAGTTGGTGGGAGAATAGTGAGTTGGATTTCTCGATTGTAAAAGGTGGTTGCTTTATCCACCATGGAGGCAGAGTATGTTGCTGCAATAGAGGCAGCAAAGGAGATGATATGGCTACAATTTTTCATGGAAGAGTTGGAAAAACAACAGGCTGAAAATAACTTGTTTATAGACAGCCAGAGTGCTATACATCTTGCAAAGAATTCTGCTTTGCACTCTAAGACCAAACACATATAGTTGAGATATCATTTCATACGGTCAGTGTTGGAGGATGGACAGGTAAAGCTAGAAAAGATACATACATATGCCAATCCAGCAGATATGTTTACAAAGGAAATGACAAGGGGGGAGTTGAGCTCCTCTTTAGCTTCAGTTGGTCTTCATGGTTAAAAGTATAATAGCGTAGCAAGGTCCAAGGTGCTTATTTCTAGTGGGAGCTCTAAGTGCAACGATGTCATCCACGATCAGTCTCCAAGTGAGAGCTTGTGTTGGTGTGGAGCCTGATTAGTCTCCAAGTGGGAGATTGTTGGTATGTGGCAGTTGATCATGCTATACTATACACTTTTTAGTACTATACACTCTTCATGTATCCTCACAGCCCCTGAAAAGCGGGGATTCAGGGGAAGCAGCCCCCGAGAAAAAAAAAATCACCTTTTTTCGTTTCGTCACCAAAAAAGAAAAAGGTCAATATTGTAACCCCTAATTTTTGGAAGCTTCTAAAAGCTTGTTATAAGCGGTTGGGATGGAGAGTTGTAGTATACGATTATTCGCGATATTGTAATAGGTTTTGCACTAGATAATAAAATCATTGGATGGCTTTTGTTTTGTGGATGTAGCCCAGATTGGGTGAACCACGTTAAATTCTCTGTGTTGTCTTATTTCTGTTATAATTTTTTGTGTGTTTTATTTCTTAATTTTATTGGTCAAATCTACATTTAACTTGTTAGATATCTACCTTCTAACCCTAACACATACCATATCACATAAAATAAAGTAAACATTGCATCACATAATCACATCAACGTCATCTCATATATATATATCAAAAAAGTTGAATGTCATGATACATTAGAATCATATATATAGTATCATCATCGAATATACAAGAGGCTAGTCAAAAACTCAACCAATGAATGTATACACATCATAAATCAAGTTGTACAAAAAGTGTGCCCAAGTGTACTATTAGTATCTTGAGCTTCCCTCGCTCTGTCTATCTTCGTGATGGTTGCCTCGACTCTAATGGTGAGACCCTGATGGTCTCCTTGATGTGCCTACACGAGGGGTCTTGGTAGGAGAAATCTAGCTAAAATGGGAGAAATCAGGCTCCCATCACTCCTGTGCCACAACTCTGTAATACACTCCTTGGTAGTAGGATGCCTCCTACATCGCTTGGCCATACATCTCTGTCAGGACTGTGGCCTATCCCTATACCTATTGTGTTGCAACCTCTAACTATTGCCTTTTTCCTATCTCCAATGCTAAGGCCATATCTAAATCCTACCTCATTTGGCACTCCTGCAATACTTCATGATGAGCCTAGTCCCTCTCCTGGACCAATGTTTGAATCTATGCCTAGGCCTATTGAAGCTTCCCTGTCAAAACATGCACCTGTGCCTACAACACTACTATCTGTCTGTCCCTAGGATCGGGACTCGGTGGTGGTGGTGGGGGTGACATATGCTGATGTGGCTACTAATGGGGCTGGACCAGTGGCCTCTATCTAATGGGTGGCACCAATGGTGGGATCTATCTATCATGTCCTCCACCCTCGTCCTATCCATCCTATCGATGATCTCTTGGCTACTGTGGAACCTGTCCAATCTTGGATCCTCTGACCTATCCTCTAACTGCAGCTGGAAGAGCTGGTAAAGTCAATCGAATAGGGACATGAGCCTGCCAATATGCATCATAAGCCTAGGTGGTCCCTACATCTGTAGGACCGTCAAAGTATACCCACGACACTGTGACTAGCTGTCTGAAGTCATCAATGGCCTATTGAGGTGGGATCCTCTATCCCCAAGTTGCGTCCCTAGATCTGGGAGAAAATATGGCTATCTGAGTGTCATCAAGTGCATCCTGCACCTCCCCAAACTGATGAGAAACCCTATCCAAGAGGTACCACTCAACCATATAGTGTTCTCTCCCCTACATATACCTAGACTGTCGATAGTAAGAGAGATGATCATCATCATCATGCCACCTAGGAAAGTGGAGCCAAGGCCTCCACTAAAATACTGTCATCTCATCAAGAACCTGCCTCCAGTGCGGGATGCCTGTAATACCTATAAAATGAAGGGTGGTCATCCCCCCATATCTGTATGTCACAGGATCATCGTGGTCAGTCTAGATTTTTTATATTTGTGGCCTCAAAATGGTGATATGCTCATAGGCCCACACATGAACAAATGTAACTCTGGCCCAAATGTTGTGGGCCCCGTTGTATACAACCTAGTGCATATCATGGTACAATGAGGCTAGGATGACTAGTCCCAGGTATAGACTGTCATCTCCTCTATCATCTAGGACCAAATGATCCCCTATCCATTGTTGCATCCTCTAGCTTTCCAGTTGAGAACAAGGACTCCTGAGATAAATGTGTCGACAAACAAAGTCAAATCAGGGGCAATCCCCTCGTATTAGTGAAGGTCTATCTGGCCGCTATCCACATCCTATGAATCGATGCCAAACAATTGGAAAATGGTATCACCCTCGGCCTCAACATCATAAATGATGTGCTCACCATGAATAGTGATCCTCAAGATCTTCCATACGTCCTCTAAAGTGATCGTGGCCTCACCGGTCGGTAAATGGAATGAAGAATTATTGCTCTGCCATCTCTCAACTAATGTTGTCATCATCGCAAGATGCATCCATACCTCAAGCGTCTGGAAAAGAATATGGTCAAATCTGATCATGGCAAGGAAAAATAGGGCTTGGTCTGACAAATGCCTCACTCGACGTAGAAGCCGACTGCTATGCTCCTTCGAATGGAGCACTAGCAAGACCTCCTACAATCAAAATGCACACAATGTCAAAAAAATTCACAAAACAGACACATTTTCAAAATTTAAAAATCCTTCAAAAAGAAAAGGCAAGTCAACATGACAAAGGCGGCACAACATTTAAAAAAGCAATGCTTTGCGTCTTACAAATGTGGTGCTAAAATCAAAGGCAGTGCCATTCTACAATGGTGATTCAGGATTTTCGAACAACACTAGACTCCCCTAGGACCACGTGACACAATATTACAAAGGTAATTCAATAATCTTTGCATGACTTTGGAACCCTATAGCATCGCGCAACACTCCAATGCAAACGTGGGCTGACATCTATAGATGCAACGCCACCCGTAACAAAAGCGACGCCCTAGAGGACTACTTTTGGTCGACCTAAAAGGACCCTAAGAAATGCATCAAAATCATGCAAAATGAGAAAAGTTTTGAAAGGCGTACCGAGGATCCTACATCCTGAGGCCGCTAGAACTCGCGAACCCAATCCATCTGATGTCTGGGAAGCACATGAGCAACCATTCCGTCATCACCTTAGAAAAAAATCGCCAGAATCTCTAAAGGTCAAGTGTGCAAATGATTTGAAAATGACCCCTCTAACCCTATTTATGCAATTTTTCTAGGGTTTTCGGGGAAATTTTTAGGGTTTTTTAACCTGGATTTAATCTGTTTTTGTCTGAATGAAGCCCGTTTTGATCCATCTCGTGGCCTATTTTTTCGCTCCTAGATTGTTGAATCTTTTTCACGAGCTCAACCAAATTTTGCAATTTTTGCTCGATCTCTCAAGGGGGCAGTGTAGCAGTGTAATTTTGTCCCTTGAGGTAGCAGTGAGCCATTGAAAAAAATCATTTTTTTTTTAAATTTTGATCTTGGCAGTGCTATTCTTTGAATAGATGCAATAGGTACTTCACTTCAAAGAGGGGAAAAATATAGACATCAAAAATGTCCTGATTGATATTGGATATCTGATTCTGACCAACTAACATCACTTCTTCTGAAATCATCTCAAATTGATCAATTAATTGAATAATCAACATTATTTAATTAAAAGCGGCAAATTCAACTATTAATCAAATAATTAAATTTATTGATTAATTCACCTTTCTTCTAACTAATTTTCATAAGATTTAATTAAATCAAATCATTTAATTAAATCCACCTAAGCCTCTTATTTGATTAAAATCAATTAAATCAAATACCCCAAATCCCCTAAACTCTCTCAAATAATTAATTCTAAACTAATTAATCCCAAATCACCTTCTAATCATCATCAATCAAATCCTCCATCTTTTAACTCTTCAAGAGTTAAATCAACCATAGTCAACTAACCAAGTTGCACATGAAAATAATTTCAATTAATTATTTAATTCCTCTATTTTTCCTCACAAAGACATATTTTGAGGAATATTCCTCTCAACAACCTCTCATTCAATTTCCCTCCAAAGGATTTCAAAAATCTGTCACATCCTCTTATATTTGTAATAAATTCTCTTACAACCTTTCAAATCCTCTTACATCCTCTCAAATCCCATTCAATTCCTCTTACACCATTTTTTAATTCTCAACCATCAACATTTACTTCTCTTCCATCCTCCTCCACTCACACATTTTCCAAAATGTGCTCCACCCTCATACAATGGAATGTTGACAAGTGTCACATTCTCATTGGCTCTCGATTTATCAGACCACATTCATCAAATCTTCTCATCCTTCAACTCTTGGCCTCTACAAATAGAGGCATCCTTTTCATAATATGCATCCACAACTAAGAGCATTATCATTATAGGCATTTCACTCCATAGCTTTTCATCATTTTCAAGCAATTTAGCTAGATTATAGTCAATTTTACACTTAGATCATCTACACTTCATCAAGTTTATAAAAGGGATTGAGAAATGACTTATTTCCGCATCAAAGGAGCACCACTCCCCCTATGGGATGGAGTTTTAGTTATTTTTATTTAGATTAGATGCTTTCTTTTGTTAGTTTTCTTGTTATTACATGTTTTTTGGTAATTTTGGTTAAAGAATCTCATAGGGAACATTAGATTTTTTTTCTAACATGTTTGACACTTGATTGATAATCTCTTGTTAGATTGTGCAGGTTTGGTGTTCACACTATTCAATATGAAAATTTACAATCCATCATTGTCACATAAAATTAGTGCAGTATCTACACAATCATTTCACAAATTAATACATGAAATATAATGAGCAATATTGGTATTTACTGAGATTCAACAAATACACTTTTCAATCTACAATTTTGAATGTATCAACAATACAATAAAGAACTCAAAAATCAAATCTTCTTCAGAAAATCCAGATGGTCCACTTTATAAACCTACAAATACTGAATAGAGCAGCCTATTCCTACTCTCCTCCCAACTATAGGACTGATAAGTCCACCCCCGAGTGGGAGATAAAATCCAAATACTCAACACAAATTAAAATTAGAAAAAAATAAACATTGACTCACACACAAAGAATCCAATCATGAAATTATTGTAAAGGGGGAGAAGGGGGATTCTCTTCCCTCTTGGGGAACAAACATTTATTCTTAGCTTTCAACATGGGTGATCCCACAATAGTGGTTTACAATTTTTGGTCAAACTGGACACTGAAATTATTATTTTTAGCTAAATCTTCACATTCAAGCACCTATAGCAGCTAAACCATGAGGAATTTGAAGATGATGTAAACTAGAGTCTCATCACATTTTGTCTTTAGATTTTAAAAATATTTTTTTCAAATTTTTTGGAATAATATTGCACTTCTTTTTCCATCTCCCATGAAAACTGGTTTTTTTCAGAAAACAACATTTTAAAAAAGTGACGCTCATCGTATACAACATAACTTTTTTTGTATGAAGGATAAAATTCTAATTTTTTCAAATTTAGATTTGTAACTATGATATCTAGCACTTTCATTTGGTCTGATAGTTTTTTATTAATTCTTTTTTCCTTAATAGAGTTTTGAAGTCAAACAAATGCAATTCAGACATAGGCGAACTGTATACAACATAATTTTTTATGTATGTATCAAAATTAATTTTTTTTTTTTTAATGGATCAAGGACATCAATACCCAGCACAAACATATTTTTAAAAAGTTTATTTTGATAATTTTCTATTTTTCCACATGTGCAAAACAAAGAGCTTGATTTTCGGTGAAAAACCTATGTTTAATAAAACTAAAAAAATGCATACATAATAAAACCAAAACATATTAAAATTATATTTGTGGGATAGATCATTTTGAGGACTAAAACAATTATTTAAAATAAATTTTAAATGAATTCATTTGATCCCCCAAAAGGTAAATCAAAAGTGATTTTTTATCAACATTTTGATAGGTGTAAAGGAGACTCATTTATAGGTATGGTTTAAAACTAGCAAGGTTCTATCCAAGGGGGTTTGTTCTAAGGTTTTTTGATCAAACCCTCTTCAATTGGAATCCTTAAAATGGAAATTTTAAAGGCTTAAATCATTATATTTTCTAAAAATATATAATTTCAGCAAAAAATAGTTCCCCTCAAAAATTGTAAACCAGCTTTGTGGGATCACCCACATACAACTTCATTCTCCACACACAACCACCACCATCCATCCGAGAACCAACCCCTCCATTCACAACCCTCCAATATCTAACTCACCCTCATTCATACAATAATCCAATCTTCCATTCACAACTCTTTGATATCATACACAACTCCATACAATTCACATATGATCAAAATCTCCAAGAAAGGATCCACACCCTCCTCAACCCAAAAGAGGGAGCCTCTCAGCCCTCAAGCAAGATCTTCTCCTTATACCCACCCAACCCCCCTATTACC
The DNA here is from genome assembly GCA_007115665.2 of Sequoiadendron giganteum. Classification (NCBI taxonomy): domain Eukaryota; kingdom Viridiplantae; phylum Streptophyta; class Pinopsida; order Cupressales; family Cupressaceae; genus Sequoiadendron; species Sequoiadendron giganteum. Next base: position 514,434,191 of record CM021100.1, on the reverse strand, counting down.
GAACATGACACCACATAAAAAAATAACAAACAACAGTTTTTCCAACCATCTATCGAGAATTCAATAACAACACAAAAATTACCAATACAATTCAAGCATACCTTTTTTGTCCAAGTTAGGATCAATCCAAACAACCTGTCCAAATTTATAAAGTCTTTTTCTAGCCGACACCATCCTACAACCAATTCATTTCAGCCATTCCCCCTTCCTCCAAAGAAGAAATCAATAAATAGAATATGAATAAAGAATACAATCCATAACACTCTCATTTCCTCTTCTCCCCCCAACCATTCTAATTCCCTCTTTAAAATAAAATAACTCCCAAGTCTTCAATTTCCCTCAAAATACTATCTAAATAAAAAGATAAATCGATAAAAACATCCATCCATAATAAATGGTCAAGAAAATCAAAATACACTCAAACATTAAACTCCCTTGACAAAAATTAAAACCAATAATAAACATTTAGCATTTGGATTTTGTCTCCAATTCTTAAGGACCTTAGACTTCCTACCTAAAACGTCTCATTAGAAACATTGGTACATTTTAGAAATTATAATAATTCAACATTAAATATAAACATTAAGATTCATATCATCAAATAATTATAAAATCTATCATAATAATTAAATTTTTTTTACAGAAATTAAACATATAACCATAATACTTCATAATCGAGTTATTTAAATGAATATATTATTTCATTTATAATCAAATAAATATCTAAGAATGCATATATAAAAAAATTATGTCCATAACCCAAAATATTAATATCCCAACGCCAACTATACAAATATAAAGGAAAATTTCACAATCTCTAGAATAATACTAGCTATGCCTCACAAATACAATGTTGCCAAATACTTTAACCTCATTGAGTGAAAGGGTGAAAGTAGCTATATTTTACATGTTGCATGTTGTAGAAATAATATACACACACCAACATATTTGAGTGTGGAAGATAATTCTAGTGGAGGTATCATTTTGCTACCCAAACATCCTAATCCTACAATGGTCTCGTGAAGTTTATTAAGAGCCTTGAGACCAAAAAAGTTCCAAACTTTGGCACAAATATTATCTCAAATTATGAAATCTACTAAAGTATTGTCTAAACCTACAAGTGGATGTCATGTCCACCTACAAAAACCTCACTCATTTTTTTTCAACTTTAATTTTTTACCCATGGTGACAATAAATGCAATGTTATGATTTTGCTATCAGGATTCAATCGTGTAGTTTTCGAGTCAAACTCATTGACCCATGATTCATGAGTAGTGGTTCACAAGAACCCATCTCTCATGATAATGAATGGTCCACTTAGTACTCATTGCATCTAGGTGATGCTCACAGAGGTGAAGCATCGGTCCGTCCCGAGAGGTCACCCATTCCTGTACTGCTCCAGCTCAAGCGCGCTTAACCACAAAGTTTCCCCCAAGGTTAAGCCCACTTAGCTTGCTACCCCATTTGCAAAAGCTTTAGCAAGTGTTGTGCCTTATGAACCATTCATTATAGAGCCCCTTTAGCGCATCAATTGATAAGTAGGATGTTTCTTCCACAGCATGTCAAATTATGATATTGCTATCAGGATTCAACCGTGTAGTTTTTGAGTCAAACTCATTGACCCATGATTCATGAGTAGTGGTTCACAAGAACCCATCTCTCATGATAATGAATGGTCCACTTAGCACTCATTGCATCTAGGTGATGCTCACAGAGGTGAAGCATTGGTCCGTCCCGGGAGGTCACCCATCCCAGTACTGCTCCAGCTCAAGCACGCTTAACCATAGAGTTTCCCCCAAGGTTAAGCCCACTTAGCTTGCTACCCCATTTTCAAAACCTTCAGCAAGTGTTGTGCCTTATGAACCATTCATTATAGAGCCCCTTTAGCTCATCAATTGATAAGTAGGAGGTTTCTTCCACAATGTGTCAAATTATGATATTGCTATCAGGATTCAACCATGTAGTTTTTGAGTCAAACTCATTGACCCATGATTCATGAGTAATGGTTCACAAGAACCCATCTCTCATGATAATGAATGGTCCACTTAGCACTCATTGCATCTAGGTGATGCTCACAGAGGTGAAGCATTGGTCCATCCCAGGAGGTCACCCATCTCGGAAACCTCCTACTTATCAATTGATGAGCTAAAGGGGCTTTATAATGAATGGTTCATAAGGCACAACACTTGCTGAAGGTTTTGCAAATGGGGTAGCAAGCTAAGTGGGCTTAACCTTGGGGGAAACTCTATGGTTAAGCACGCTTGAGCTAGAGCAGTACTGGGATGGGTGACCTCCCGAGATGGACCAATGCTTCACCTCTGTGAGTATCACCTAGTTGCAATGAGTGCTAAGTGGACCATTCATTATCATGAGAGATGGGTTCTTGTGAAACACTACTCATGAATCATGGGTCAATGAGTTTGACTCGAAAACTACACGGTTGAATCCTGATAGCAATATCATAATTTGACACACTGTGGAAGAAACCTCCTACTTATCAAATGCAATGTTGCTAAATGCTTCAATTTCATCTAGTGAAAGGGAGATTAAAATGAATCAAGATACATGGAAACACTTCCTATTCTAATATTCTAAGGAAAATGTTGTGAATATTTCAATCTTTTAACAATTAAAAAAAAGAAAAGAAATGCATTTAAACATAAAATAGAAAATATACAATAACATGGGATGTACATGGGGAATTGTTTTGGGGAGAAAAACCTCACATTCTAAAGAATCCCAAAGTATTATTTAGTAAATCATACTTATATTACACTTGCAAAGCAATCCTTCATAGGAGTATCACCACACTTGACTACGTGGGTAAAAGTATAGAGTCATGTCACACTTTTAGCCAACTTATTAGCACAAGTGAATTTAAGTATTTCAAACTAAAAACCAAATTTGGTCAAACATATGATCTAGAAAGATTCATTGTAGCTTATTTAGATATGGCCACAACTTTTTCAAATAAAAGTGTTCACTAAATTATATATAACACCATTTTGAGGCCAATTTGCCAAAAATAAATTTATTTGAAAAACTTGATGTTTCGACAACTACTACTCTTGTAAATAACATTAAGAAAAATGAAAATATATATATTTAATTTTATTAAAAGTAGCTTATTAATACAAAAACATAAGGTTGATTATCTTCTCAAGAAAAATACAAAAATTTATTAAAAAATATGGTGTACTAGATAAAAGAATCTATGTCAAGATGGTATAATTTTTTTCTATTTTGGATAAATAATCAAGATAAAGGTAACATCCCATGGAAATAGTTGTATTTTCAATATGCATCCATTTTAATATTTTTTTTAAAAATGTATTATTCAAAACTAAATAAAATAAATCCATGCTCTAAAGTTTTTAACTTATAAATACAAACAAAAAAATGATGGAAAAAAAAAATTACTATATAAAGAATGGCATCTTGTTTAAATTATTTTTCAAAATTTTATCAACAACTAAATTATAGTTTCCATTTCATAAAAGAACTATATTCAAATATTTTTTTAATTAAAAAAATACAAACATAAATTACGCTAAAAAATAAACATTTAAATATTAGTTTACATCATTTCAGAATTCAAAACATGTACATGTCACTTTTTAGTAATTCAAGTTAAACATATGAATCAGTTTTGGTCGATTATTTTATAAAAGGGTGACACAACTTTATGTTTTTACCCACCTATAGAGGTTGAAAGACAAAATTAAGGACTTCAACACTTTTAGAAATCTCCCAAGTAGTCACAAACTTCTCTTTTTTTAAGAAATAGGTACTTCTTGGTTTCACAATCATACAAAGGCTTGCATTCCTTTTCTCTTTATCATCATTTGATTTAAATATTTAGTTTACACTAGTCAATTATAATTATGTACTTTTCTATACATTTATATCATTTTATGTTCTATTTTTTGTATTTATCGTGTGTAGACTAAATAGGTTCTAGATAGGAACTTGAGGTTTTTTTATCCTAGAATAATAGCATAAAACTTAGATGACAACATGAAAATAGGATGATAGCACTGAAATTGTAGTGTTTTAATGAGTGATCTTTTGGACTTAATTCTCAAGTTCCTTGTTGGATCTTTTTCACTATTTTCTAATTAGTTTTCAAATTCTATTCTTTTATTTCTTGTTTTCCATTTTTCATTCCCAACTTCATTAATGTGATATAAGTTCAAAGAGACTAAAATTTACATTGTATTTTTGTGAACATGATTCTTTAACATAAAACCCATTTTTTTTTCTTTTTATTTTTCCAAAACCAAATGAATAATTTTATTTCCTCAAAAAATAATTTGAGGTGATTCCCCAAACCCCATTACATAGTCCTAAAGGAGAAAAATAATAGCCTATAATTGATTTTTATATATATCTCTTGATTAATTTTTAATCTCTAATGGATCCTTCTAGTTCTTTCCTTTTGGATTCTTTACATGCATGCATCATGGACTATAATTTACTTTGTTACTTTATTGATTCCCATATGTATGTCTTGGATGATATAATATTAATCTCTAACATAGATAAATACACATGTTCCAAACTTCCATGAATGAAATTCTTAATTACGTATTTTATATTTTTTCTTTACAGATATTATGTATTTCTTCTCTTCTACGTTAGAAGAATTTACTATATTTCTTTCAATGATCCATTAAGTTAGTACATTGTATAAGAAAGTTGATATTTATATTCATTCTCTTTCATTTTATGTAAATTATCATCTTGTTTAAAATCCTTCTTCTACTTTGACTACCTCTATCATAGTCCATGATGGTACCCTTTTCGCCACTTCTCTTCCTTCTTTCACTACATGCTCAAATTTCATGGATCTACCACATAATTTAGATGCCTCCTCTTCCCTCATGACTTATGAGGAAAATATTCTTACAATTGATTATATTTCTTCACCACATGAATCTATCACATAATGTAGAGGCTTCCTTCTCTTCCTTCATGATTTACGAGGACCATATTCTTACAATTTATGATATTCCTTCACCACATGGATCTCAAAATTATATTGATAATCATTTAGTGCCTTTAGTGACTCTTCTTTAAGTGATGATGAACCTTATAATTTTATTTGTCATTTTTTATTGGCAAGATGAACTCTCTTCTTTTATTCTTCCTCTTGTCTATCTAAGAGGGATGAACCCCATATTAAAAATAATATATCACATATTAGAATAAAACATCACTTCATTAATGTCACATTAACTATCAAACTTATTCCTATGATATATATTGAACATCCTTCACACGATTATTTATCTACTATTTAATCTACTACATATTATCCATCTATTTTAGACCTAGATCCTCATCATTGAATTTATCCAATTTCTTTACTTACTATCCCTTCTATACCACTTTTTTCTAGAAGCATCACTGTTTGTTTCATGTGAGTTGTCTCCTCATAAAACTAGTTTTATTGCTATTGATAGGTTGGATACTTTCTTTCATCCTCTTATTTATCCTTCCATACTTGCATGGATATGTATATAATTTTTTAATATTCTCACATGACCTACTATTGATATGGGGAATCTTCATTTTGAAAAATATAATGGTCATGGTCATGTCTATTGCATCATGTGACACTCCTCTACCACATGATTTTATCATGCACACGATTACTATGGATTGGCCAAATTATTTCCTAGTACACTAATTAATCATACCTTAGACTAATTTTGTACCTTATCTACTATTTCCTTACTCTAATTTTTTGATTTTTTTCATTCCCCTCTCATTTTAAATATAACCCAGAACTAAAATTCTACCTTACACACTTTCCTCAATGTAAATAATATTTTCATGGGACTATTCAAGGCTTCACTTCTAGTTTTTTCCTTTATTTTTCAATAGGGCTTCCAACCTTCTTCTAACATTCTTCTACCAATTTTTCAAGAGAATTTACTATCACATATCCAATAGGATCTACTTTTTAAGCAGTTTAGTTCTCTCTCTTATTTAGTTCTTCATGCCATTGAAGTTTATCAAATCCTCCTAGTGCTTACTCACCTCAATTATGATGAATCCACTCCCATCCCTCTACCCATGGATTCCCTTTTTGATATTTCTCCACCTTCCCAACCTTCCAACCATCCATCCAAGATTGAACCCAAATTCTATTTACCTCTTTCTCACCATCTTGAGCATGTCTTACCCATTCTCTAAAAATCCAAACTTATAACCCTACCACCTATCCAATTTATAAATCCTCCTAAGTGTGGTCCCTCATAATCTCTTTCATTTGCATGCCATAAGTTGTTTGGCCACTCTACTAGTTATTCTTGTACTCTAACATCTAAAATTTAAGATTTTCTTATGAGGGTGTTATCAGTCTTTCCTATGATACACCTCTCATATTCTCTTGATAATACTAATCCATAGGTAGATGAGGAAAAAAACGTACATGATACATCTTGTACTTATGGTTCAATTAAATTTAACCATTTCTCCTTCAAAAAAATTCCTTGTGTTACCTGTTATTATTGTGGATCCCACTACAACTTTTAAGAACTCTCCTATATCTACAATCCCCTTGTTTATATTGTAACTAATACACTTCCACCTTCTAATAAGTTGTTATTATATGCTATTACTATAATTACTTATATAAATTTTGTATTCAATCATGTTACACTTTGACCTTTGGAGAACTCCCTTCTTCATTCTCCATGTGAGGTATATTTTGTTGAATGATTAAATTACTAAATATCTCTATCACTTGTTGATTCCATTGATAAATTTATTCATTTAATTATGTTAGTACCTATTATGTGGCACACATATCTTTCTTTCTTTTCTTGTTTCAATTTTATGGTACAAAATAATTCAAGTACAACCATCTTCCCTTTGATTTGGTAACAACACAAATATATCTTCTTTTTCTTATCCTCACCCAAATTTTGGGGGAAAAATGATTTATTTTTCCTATTTTGGGGGAAACATATCATTAAAAATGTGAGCATATCTCCTACATACATCCTAAAAATAATTTCCTCTTTATATCTTCTTTCATCTACCTATAAATCAGTTAGATACACTTATTATATGTAATTATTTTAAGGGGGGAGGTGGGAACACATCTACCATCTGTAAATTTTGGCATGCTTTACTAGAATCAAAACTTGTGGTTATAAGTAGAGTATTCTTGGACAATACCACCATTATTATGACTAAATAGAAATATATTACACCAACACATGTAATCCCTAGTATTGTATTTATGCATGTATCACTTAGCAAGAGAGAACACTATTCCAAGTGATTCTAAATTTCATCAAAAAATATATATCACATAGCAATAAAGTATGCTAGCATAAGCAATTAATCTTACTAACTAATTAAAAGGAATCCCAATGACAAAGTAAGCTAGAAATTGAATCATGCATGTTTTATTTCATTTCAAATATATTCTTCTCTTTATCCATATTAGTTATTCTTTTTTAATCAAATATTCTACTTGTTACACTCTTATCATCGTACAAGATTTCATCTATGAGTAGTTTCACTATATACATTGTTATTGTGTTCCATATACATATTCATTATGTTTTGACACAATTATTTTGTATGCTATATGTTTACTAACATATTTGTGTTATAGGCCATGCTTTTACAACACTTTTGTGTTTTAGGTGTTGTTTTTTATAGCATGTGGTTTTACAAATTCTTGTTTGGAGGCACAAGCCTTCTTGATCAAGATTGTTGTGAATCATTTATTTTATCCTCAAAGTATTTATTAATTTTCATATTTTCATTTATGTGCTTTTGTGTAGCTAATATCATCTAGTGGCATTAGCCTAGTAAAGTGGAGGGGGATTTAACATTGAAATTACATAACAAGCTAAAATTTTGAAAATAGAAATTATATGTTTTTCAATGTCCATTCTTATAATATGTTTTAGGGACCATTTTATCTCTCTTTCCTAGTCTAATTCCTAATCAAGATACCAATTTTTATGTTATTTTATGAACTTATGATTTCTATAGTGCATTTTTAATACTTTGATGTCTAGTATGGCCATTTTTTAATATATCCCATATGCTTATTCTTGGATGGTAATGCAATTTCATGGATGTTTGCATGATCACACTAATGTATCATGACCATATGACCATTTAAAATTTGGTTGTTGTTCAAAACCTATGTCATTTTTACTTCCATTTGTTGGTAACTATCATTCATCCCAACTTACCAAGTTTCCAACAATTCCTTCCTAACTTAGCCTTTTGCATAATTAATTTTTTTAATTTTTTATTCCTTCTCCCATCTCATTCTCTTTAGATTAGTTTATCTATCTAGTTATTTATATAATCTCAAGCCTCTCTTCTAAATTTCTACAAAAAAAAATAGCATTTTACAAAAACATCCTAGTTCATTTGTATGCTACTTCCTCATGTTGTGAATTTTTCTACATACTATTAGACTTATCCTCTTGGGAGGGTTTTTTTACTTTCTTTCTTTCTTTTTTATTCTATATTTTATTATTTCCTTAGCATAGTAATTTTTTACATCTTCTAACTCTCTTCCATATACACAAGGATAATAGGAGACACACATATTAGTGTTCCTTTATCATTTATATTATTTTTCTAGTCCTATATGCATGTAATATAGGAACACACACATAAGTTCATATTTTCTCATTTCACTAATTACACGAGGAGTTTGAAAGACCAAAATATAAGCTTACCACTCTTTGAAACCTCTCAAGTACTCACAATATTATCTTCCATTTAAAAACATTCACTTCTTGGTTTCATAGTTGCATGAAAGTTTGCATCCCTTTTCTCTTTATTGTCATTTCATTTAAATAGTTATTTTAGACTAGTCTATTGTGATTATTTACTTTCCTATACATATCTATCATTTTTTTGTTTATTTTTTTCCTTCCTTTTGCGAATACTAAATAGGTTCTAGATAGGAACTTGGGTTTGATACTATCATAGTTTAATAGCATGCAACTTGGACAAAAAAATAAAAAATAGGATGAAAGTATATGTGTGCTAGTGTCTATACCAATGAAATTCTAGATTTACTTTCCAAGTTCCCTTTTGCATCCTCTTTATTACCTTGTAACTAGTTTTTTTTATTTTATTCAAATATTTCTAATTTGTCTATTTTTTATTCCTAGTGTCATTAATTTCATGAATTTTAAAGTAGACAAAAATTATATTACACAAATCCCAAAAAATCCATGTTCAACGTAGTCAAACTTTTTATGAGATAACACCATTCATAAGAGGTCCCAATATTCCTATAACCTTAAAATCCCATAATATTCTATAGAAAAATGGTTTCCTTTGATTAGGATCCTTTTTTATTTTGTCCCAATACTCATGCTATCCTAATTTTCCTACCAAGTCCTAAAGCAATTGATCTTTTGTTTAACCTAAGAAATTTTTGTAATTGGTATTAATTCTCTCACTAAACATATTGGCCTACCAAAGTGAGGTTTCACATGACTTATGCACATTTATTACTTTGGTTCAACCCCAAATCTCATTAACAAGGTTTGGTTCAACTTAAGCACCACTTCATTTAGTCTAAAGGTGCCCTTGAATCTCATTAGATGCATTTTCTCTCAAGCCCATTTGCATATTGTCCAAATGTTCCTTAAATTTTTTCTAAGTCACTATGTTATTCTTAATTAATCTTTACCCTTCTATTAGTAATTTTTCCTTTTGCTCCAAGTGTCTATCAAAACCTAAAACCCCATCGAATGCCTAGCTTGCCCTATTTTTCTTCTAGCCCTAATTTTATATCAAGATTTTTAATCATTCTATTAATTCATCTACCAAATATTTTGGACACCTTTGAAACCATTTAGATTCCTACCTTAGGCCCTTTTTCCTTATTACTCACAAATTTTCAACTATTTTAGAGAAAAAGATTCATTTGTTCATGCTTCATGCCCTTTCACCAAGCATCCAACATCCCTAATAAGTTATTTTATATTGACAACTTCAAGGAGAATTGGTTGAGGGAAGGTTGCTTTTGTTTTCTCGTTGATGGTTAATTTCATGGATATGATTCAATTTTACATTAAATATGGATCTAATTATTAATGTGAGGCCTTGATTTGGTGTAGTGAAAAATTATGTTGTCTTATTTACTAGAATCTCTACTATCACAAACTATTAACGACTCATAATATTTAAAAACGTCTTGGTGAGATCACCAAATCACAAGAGCCAAGTACTACTAAGCTTATTGACTTGATCAATGTATCTTTATGGTTGTGATAAATATTAGAAAAAAAAGAAAGAAATCATGCAAGTGATCTAGATGTTTATTCTAATTTAATGCATTTTCCTCTTAGTGCTCCAATTCTAGTCATTCCTAAGTGCTCTTTGTAAATGTGAATGATTAGTTAGTGTTTCCTTGATATGATTGATCAATTCTTAAATGAATGCTATTAAATACCAAGACATAATGAATACTTGTATAAATATGCACCAAGAAAATCTCAACAATTATAAGATAAGGGCCTAAAAGGGGTGGGAGTCAACAATTTACATTTTTGAAATTTTATTTTTAGGTTAGATTTATTTCCTATAGGATCAATCTTGTGCACCACAAAAATTACACATGATGGGGATCATGGAACATGGGCATCAAGGATGAGTGTGTGGGAATCAAGGTTGATAAATAGTGCAAATATTTAGGGATAAGTGTTGATAAGGTAGGATTAGGAATAGATGTATGAGGATGTGTCCTAACATATATTAGGATTATGGAAGGGGCCAAAACTAACAAAAAAGTATGGAAAATATTGCTTGTAATCCTATTAAGAAACAAACTTTCAAAATGGATTTAAAACTAAATGGGAATAAATTAGATATGTTAATTTCATCATTACAACTATATTATTTTAATTTAGGAAAATCCATTAAACTTTTAAAAATTATTTTTGATAAAAGGGTAAAACGGGTTTTACAGGGACCCGAAACCACAAAGTTTACAAAATAGCAAAAAGAACACCAAAGTTCCACCAAAAAAAATAGCTGCCCGAGAAAAAACCAGTAGCAACCAAACTAAAGGGACCAGAAGGGTCAGGAAAGAAGGGACAGCTAAGAAAGCACACAAGAAACCCTAGCCATTACTTCAAAGACCTAAGGACAGTCTTTGTCTCTGCCTCCATATCCTGCATATCTTTAACCCCCTTTTTAAATGTTTGAACCATTTTCAGAGTAAGGGGGGTCTTGCGCTTCAAGTTGGCACGGGTTCTTCTGGAAATTCCAGCTTCCATGTCCTAGCTTTTATCTTTAGTATCTTCCAGATCAACCACCAGAGATCCTTGTTGGGCTTTGTCAAACTTTTCAGTCATCGCATTAATAATTATAGCATTATGTCTTGCTATACGGTTATTTTGTTCAGCGACAGTTCTGATGGTATTCCTTAAGCTCTCAACTTTGGTGTCAATGTTCTTGTTAATATGAGCCACTTCTTTCTTATCCATCTCAGCAATCTTAGCACCCATTTCATCGATCTTACTTTGCAGGGTCCAGTTTTTAATTTTCAGCTCATTAATTTCAAAGAAAATCCAATCCAAGAGTTTGGAATGGGACTCAAAATTGGTTTTTGCAAGGTTGAGATAATCAAGAGAGGGCTTTTTTCCAGTGTTAACAAGGGAATTATCAACAAAGTGTTTGTCCGGCACAGGGTCAGCACAACGCTCATAAATGTTATTATCAGATTCCTCCGACTCGAAGGATTCTTCGGAGTATGAAACAAGGCTTTTAGCCTGGGTTTTCTTGCCAACAGAGCTAATCTTAGGAGGAGGGCAGTCAGGCTCAAGCTCAACACTGGTTTTACTCGATTCCCTGGAAGGGCTAGCATGCAAACTAGGGGCTTTTCTAACCAGGCTATGGTTAGGAAAATACTCTAAACCACTGGGCTCAATATCATCACTCTCATAATCTAGGTTGGTTTCCAAAACAGTAGGAGCGAGCACAGGAAGATGTTCAACAATCAGCCTAATTAACCCAGTGTGAAGAATGGGGAATCTTTTAGGGTTTTTCTTGTTGTCCTCCAAGCTTTTCTTCAAAGAGCAGAAAAGATAATAGGGGATAGAGACCCTTACCTTATGTCGAAAATGGTTGAGAAGAGAAAAATGGTAGCCATAGACTTTAGTGTATCACTCGTCCACCGTTATGTACTCCATGATGACCCGAAGAACCTTTCTCCATATAGTTTTTATAGAGTCAACATCGAAGTAATTGTTAGCAATGTTGACCAAGCTTTGCTTTTCCTTGTCCTTTTTGGGAAATCTGATAATAGCTTCATTAGAAAAAGCCCTGTCCCTAAAAGACTTCTTCCCATCAGTGGGTAATCCCATAATATCAGCAATAAGGTTTTCATTTAGCTCCACATTCCTACCAAATAGGGTCAAATTACCATCATGCCAATTTTTGGCAAAGAGATTCGTAGCCTCCCGGTCAGAGCCATGAAGCTTCTCTAGAAAAGGAATTAACCCTCCACTTTTAATCTTGTTCCAAACCTTGGCATTTTTCATGTGAGTTTCGTAGCTGTCCGGCTCATTTCACTTTCTGTCTCCTCACATATCGGTCGACACAGTGAGGTAGGTCCAAACACAAGCCTTTCTAAAATTGGCCCTGCCAAATCTTAGAACCCACAAAGCATGCAGAGTAATCTTGCAAATTACTCCACTGGGCTCGGTCCCATGCAATCTAATGATTGTGATGTGATAAATCCAACCTGTCCTCATTAAAGGGATAACACATCACCTTACCATGTGATTTATCATAATTTAATAGGGCACAGACATTAAAATTTAGATCGCTATTATTTAGCCAAGTACACACTTCTCTACTCTTAACTCCTTCATTAGCAAAAAAGTCCGCAACAACATTGACTTCTCTATAAGCGTGTGCTATTTTAACTTTTTCAAACTTGGCCAAATTCAATTTGGCTTCATCAATCCATGAGTTGATGGTCCACGAGGGAGGAGATTTTCCACGGAGGCAGTCAATTATGTTTTTGGAGTCTCCTTCAAGCCATAAATTTTTAATGTTAAGACTTTGGGCTAGATTTATGATATGGTAAGCACCAGCCGCCTCCACCAGGTGATTAGTTTGAGAGCCAAGAGGTGAGGCAGCCGCACCAATGAAGTTTCCATTGGAATCCCTTATAACTCCACAGCCTGCCGCCCCTGGATTGCCTTTAGCCGCACCATCAAAGTTAGCTTTGATCCACCCATTAGGAGGTGCAGTCCAGCAAACTCCCTCTCTGTCCTTTTTGGCCTTCATAATAGAACTAGACAAATTAGGATTTATGTTCCATTCCTTAGCAACAAATAGATCATAGTTTGAATACTCTGCATTCATGGTCTTCCTATCCTTTTGGGCCACGACATTGAAGTTTTCCTTTAGGGATCTGACAATTTTATCGAAGACATAATCCACTGAGGCTTCTTTCTCCCTAAAAATTATGTTGTTGCGTTCTTTCCAAAGGCCCCAAGCAATATGAGGGAAGGATAAATCCCAAAGAGACCTAAGTAAAGGATTCCTTCTCGAGGCTTTCCACTAAGAGAAGAAATCTTCAATGGACAATGGGAAAACCCAAGGAAGGTTCCATAACCTGATAAAATTTTCCCAAAGAGAAGCAGCAAAAGAGCAATGAAGGAATAAATGACTCACAGATTCAGCATCCATCTTACAAAGACAACATCTATTAGGGATTTGAAATCCACGTTTACACAGGTTGTCAATCGTAAGCAACTTATTCTGGAGCAAGATCCAAAAGAAGATATTAATTTTAGGAATCAAATGTTTGCACAAAGCTTTAGACCAAAAGGGAGGATGATCCAGAGAAGAATTGATCTTAGCAAAAGCAAAAGACATAGAAAAATTACCAGAGGGATCATCAATCCAGAACACGCGGTCCTCCAGCTGCTCAGAACTAAGTCTAACAGCCAACAGCATAGTCTGGATGGGGACCAAAGCCTGACTGACTCTACCCAAGTCCACCCAATTACCATTCACTCTGTAATCTTTAACATAAGTTCCAAACCTAGCCTTGCAATTCTCAACCCAATCTCTGAAGGAATTGATTTTTATCAAGGGTTCCTTAAAAAGCCATCTGTCTTCCCGAAATCTGGTACAATTACCATTTCTCACTTGCCAACCAATGCCTTCCTCCACAATCTTTTTTCCAATAATTAAATTTTTCCAGCATATAGATCCCCTCGGAAGAAGGTGGGGGTCCTTCTTGATAATGGAAGAGCAGTTGTTTTCTAAAAATTTGCTAGCCAGAATATCGATCCACTCCCCAGAGGAAGAGAAGATTCTCCAGATTTGCTTAGCCAAGAGGATTTTATTAACAGTTCTGATTCTTCTTAACCCAAGTCCGCCATTCTTTTTAGGTCTACTAACCAGATTCCAGTCAATTAAGGGAACTCTTTTATTTTCCTCAACACCCGACCAAAGAAATCTTTTTTGATTTTTTTCAATTATATCAACAAATTTAGTTGGAATCTTAAAGAGGCTCAGGGCATAGATAGGAAGATTCTAGAGAGAGGCTTTGAGGAGCTGAAGCTTACCAGCTTGACTAAGCAGAGCACCATTCCAACCCGCAAGCTTCTTACTGAATCTATCCACCAACGATATCCATAAAGAATCAGGAGGTTTCAAACTTAAAGGAAGACCCAGGTAGGTGGCAGGAAGGGAATCCACCTTACAATCCAGAATTCTAGCAATTTTGGTCTGTCGATGAGCCAGACTATTGAAAAAGAATTTAGCAAACTTTTTTGATTCTTGATCAGCTATCCAGAAGCTCTCCCATACTTGTCAAGCAACTATTTTATAGATTTGGCTTCAAACACAAAAGTTTGACCCATGAGCATAGTGTCATCAACGAATTATTGATGAGAGCACACCAAGTTGCCCGAGGAAGGTCTGAGCCCAGAGATAAATTAAAAGTCTACCAGATTTTTTAGGTTCCTACCTAAACTTTCAACCATAATAGTGAATAAAATAGGAGATATAGGATAACCCTACCTTAGACCTCTGGTACTCTGAAAAAAGGAGGTTGGGGATCCATTGACCCTAATCGATATGGAAGTTGTAGACACAAGTTGTTCCACCAATTGAACAACCCTATTATTAAAGCCAAAGGCCTTCAAAATTTTAAATAAAAAAATCCAATCAACTCTGTCATAGGCTTTTGAGATGTCAAGCTTTAAGAGGAAACCTTCAGTTTTTGACTCAACAAGGGAGTGAATGTTCTCATGAACTGTAACTATAGAATCAAGGATTTGTCTACCAGGAACGAATCCATTCTGTTGAGGAGAAATCGAGGAAGGCAGGAAAATTAAGAATCTAGAGGTTAAGACCTTAGAGATGATCTTGTATAAAGAATTACAGAGATTGATAGGCCTAAAAGCCTCAAAGTTATTAGCTCCAAATTTCTTGGGGACGAGAACCAAGAAAGTATCATTTAATTCTTTTAAAAGACATTTGGCTCCAAAAAATTCCTTAACAACATTAACCACATCTTCTTCAACAATCTCCCAGAGCCATTGGAAGAAAAACAAAGGGAAACCATCAGGACCCGGGGCTTTATTCCCATCAAAGGAAAAGACAACCCGCTTGACTTCCTCATTGGTGGGGATAGCTATCAATAAAGAGAAGTTTTCTTGGTTGATAATTCTTGGTATAGCTTCCACTATCTGATCTTGCTCATTCTAGTTTATTTCAGTACTTGCCGAGAGAAGAAGTTTAAAGAAGGAGCCCGCCTGCATCCTAATATCCTCTTCCTCCTCAAATCTGGTTCCATTCACATCTATTTGAGATATTCTGTTTACAGCTCTGTGTTTAGAAGCCGAAAGGTGGAAGTACCTGGTGTTTGTATCTTCAGCAGACAGCCAGAGGGCTCTAGATCTTTGTTTCCAGAACTCCTCCTTCCCAATTATGTCATGCATTTTCATAAGGAGCTCATTCTCTTTTTCCTTAGTACCATTCAAGTAACCCTCCTTCTGTATTTTGAATTGGATTGCTCCTAGATTCATCTGAAGTTCGGACTTGATCTTAAAGATTTTCCCAAAAGAATCATTTTTCCATTTTTTAAGATTACATTTCACTTCCGTTAATTTTTTAGCAATTCTGAACATTGCAGTTCCTTGAATACTTATATTCCACCATTTCTTTATTTCCTCTTTAAGAGCAGAATGAGAGGTCCACATTTTTTCAAATCTGAAAGGAGTATTCTTCTTCTTTTTTATAGAATCTATAGTGAAACTGATAGGGGAATGATTAGAACCTATTCTAGTGAGGGCTTTAAGGGAACAATAGTAATCAAAACACCAATGATTGGAAATTAGAGATCTATCTAATCTGACCTGTATGAGGTCCGGCCCCTTTCTGCGATTGGACCAGGTGAAAGAGGCTCCAAGAAGATCCAGATCTATCAGCCCTTGAGTATCAATAAAATTCTAAAAATCCTCTTTACTTTCTAAGTTAATTTGAGATCCCCCAAATTTATCACCATTCATTAAGGAAGTATTGAAGTCCCCCATAACAATCCAAGCTTCTTTATCAAAAAATCTCCTAATGGAGACTAGTTCTAGCCAAAAAGATTTCCTCATACCTTTTCCATTAGGAGCATAAATGTTCATTTGAATCCAACTGAAGTTATCTCTTATATGAGTGAATCTAGTAACTATGTGATTCGTACCTTCCAGAATCGGATCTCCTTTGATATTGTGGCTATTCCAGAAAGTAACAATGCCACCCGAAGCACCATTTGAGTTATTGCCCTGGTTGCTGTAGTACTGAAAGAGATTCATCTTTTCAATTTTCTCCTTAGACATTTTAGTTTCCTGAATTAGAAGAATATCAGGTTTGTGATCTCTAACAAAGTTGTGAAGAACATCCTGCTTGTGGGGGCTATTGAGTCCCCTTATATTCCAGGACATAATCTTCATTATATAATGGGGGAGTTAAGACACTCCGGGATGGTTTTCTGAGATCCATCTGCTATATCCTGAAAGCTATTCGGCTCTCTTTTCTTTTTCGAAGACTTTTTACCTCTTGAATTCTTTGTTGCTCCACAATCTGCCTTACCTCTTGATCTGGTAGAAATGCCACTTAGGGTCTTCCCTTTTTCATTTTTTCCAAACTTCTTCTTTGATATATTCTCTTTTTTATCAGTCTCATCTTGACTGTCCGTCTCTCTGCTAGATTCCCAATCCTTTTCGTTTGGTAGTCTTTGTTCCTAGGGTAATGTGTCCATGTTAC
The DNA here is from genome assembly GCA_007115665.2 of Sequoiadendron giganteum. Classification (NCBI taxonomy): domain Eukaryota; kingdom Viridiplantae; phylum Streptophyta; class Pinopsida; order Cupressales; family Cupressaceae; genus Sequoiadendron; species Sequoiadendron giganteum. The sequence goes on along the minus strand of CM021100.1, from coordinate 514,416,899 downwards.
CGTTCTCTTGACAACACAAGGCAGTACTGGATAGGTTAGCTGAGTAATCCTATTTTTTAAGGGATTCTAAAACCCCAACAGCAGAGCTGGTCTCCAACAGGTGCTCCACACCCATAGGGGGGAGAATATCAGAAAACGGGGAGAGAGGAGGGATTTTCAAGACCAAGGATAGGCCCTCACTTGGGATATCCTCCAAACCCGGTATCTCTTCATTTCTATCAGAAGGGACTGTCATTTGGGATAAGGAAGGAGACAAGATCTGATCTCCTTCTTCAGCTAGGGTGCCCTCATTAATAACTCTTTCCTTTGAAAAAGACTTTAAGTTATGACTTTAAAAACTTTTAGAAATTGTTCTACTTATTAGATAAAAGTAAAATAAAAAGTTTAACAAATATCACAAACTTTGTTGATAAAAAATAGACTCAAAAAATTAAAGAAGTCTTAAATTGTTTAGTTTCTTATAAAGACTATTCCTCCCCTATTCTAACTAATATTTCATTATTTAAAAAAAAAATGATTGTTTCCCACATTATCTACTCCGCTATAATCTCATTACAATAAATATTAAGGGAGACATTAATTTAACGTACAAGATCTAGGGTAGCACTAGTTTTATACACAATTCATCATCCAGGAGAGAGGGGCTAGTAGTTGAACATGGTCCAATTGTTGTTATAGCACTTGTGCCTATAATATATAATCTTACAACATATTTATACTATAAATTAACAATAATTAGTCCATAAGTAAATAAAAAGATAACCAAATGTTGGTCAAGATGGATCTATATTTGAACACATGAGCATCTATGAATGTTATTTAAAAAAACATAAATGCATGCATTAACAAGTGAAATAAATAATTTTTTGTTTCAAATAAAATATCATAACTATCCACTAGGTGCTTATTAACAAGTGAAATAAGTGTGTAATTTATAAAATAAGGTGTGCATTTAGACAAGTATTGTTTTCATAGTGAAAAAATATGATTCTCATGTGTACAACTATTAGGGTAGCATTGTATATGCATTGAAGTATTTCATATTAATAGTTTGTCCTATCACAAATATAAAAGGTGAGCACAATATATACCTTGTATTTTTCCATGAAATGTGAAGGATTGTCAAAAAGTTTAAATATTCAACTATTGGTTCATTTTTGTTGGATGCTACCGGATTCCTATAGTCTAAAAAAATGTTTAAAACAAATGATATTTTTTTGTTCAACTACTAGGGATACCATGATTAAGTTTCAGTTGAACATTTAAAAGGTCAATTTTTGGACACTTCTCACTAGACGTGTTGATGTGGCAAGTTATGTGATGAGTCACACTTGCAAACTTTAGTTGTAGATAGATAAAAAGCTAATTCACATTTTTGAAAAAACAGAAGTCCTCCAATATTCCATGCAACGCCTACATGCTTGCAAAATTAACTTGTTCAACTACTCACCCCTCTCCCTAGCATAAGATACCCCACCTCCCCAATTTGGGTACAACTGTATGGATGAGAAAAATAAATAACGAAATCCAACTATTAATTAGCACATCTTTCAGGCTTTGGGCAATCGTTGACAAATGCTTCGTTTCTATTGTTTATTATATCAGACTAGCAAACAATTCTATCGCTAATTCTTCTTCCATCTATGCCAGATGTATACGGGAATTCTTTTGCAGGTTTTGAACATGTCATCTTTTTAATTCTCTTCAAGAAGATCAACACCGAAACTCAAAACAAATAAATTATGCGTTCATGGTGTGCCTTAGCAGCCACGATTCTCTTACGAAACCTTTTTTTTTCGTAAAATATGTTGCAAAGACTAGATGGGCTTGCTTAACGGGACTCCGAAGAATCCCAGTGGTGGAAAAATTACTTGAAAAGAGCATCAGCCGTCAAGAAACAGCTGGACGGAGTACTCTGCTTCCTCATGTCCATGAGAATAACTATGTTCTTGCAAGATTCTTATTGCATTCGATCCTTGTCGACTGTGTTAGGGAAGACTTTCCGGGTCGGATCATATAATAGGAGACAAGCAGGCAGATACTATCCAATCCTGTTTTTTATTTTAACACGTTTTATCAATCGACGGGTACTATAAAACGCAGAACAGCAAGGGAGCTCTGTAAGTTGTATAGAGAAATTATTTATTAGATAGTCTACATAGAGTTTGAAATAAAAAATGAAGTTGAAAGCTTTGTGTGTAGTGACAGTATTGTTGAGCTTATGGCCATGGGATACAGAGGCACAACTAGGTGTGAAGCCAGGAAGATGGAAGCTTCTAATACAAAATGGCGGCGTCTCTGCGATGCACATGACCACCACATATAAAAATACCGTGGTGATGTTCGACCGGACAAACTTCGGCCCGTCGCAGCTCCAGCTAGACAACGGGCGATGCCGGGACAACCCACAAGACACGGCGCTCACCCATGATTGCACGGCGCACTCCATCGAGTACAAAATCTCAGCAAACCGGGTCAGGCCGCTGATGATTTTCTCTGACACCTGGTGCTCATCTGGGGCATTTACCGCAAACGGGACGCTGGTGCAAACCGGTGGGTATCGGGACGGGTCACGGGACATCCGGTACTTCGTTCCCTGCTCGGGCGGTAACTGCGACTGGAACAATTTCGAGGGGCCCAAGCTTGCCGCGGACCGGTGGTATGCCGCCAACCAGATCCTGCCGGACAACCGTATTATCATCGTCGGGGGCACCCGAATGTTTCACTACGAGTTTGTCCCGAAGAACCCTGGTGAAGGAGTCTTCAACCTGCCGTTTCTCTCTCAAACCCGGACAAGCGCCACAGTGGAAAACAACCTCTATCCGTTTCTCCACCTCTCGTCTGATGGCAACCTCTTTATCTTCGCCAACAGGGACTCCATTCTCCTCGACTACAAAAACAACATTGTCGTCAAGACATTTCCCAGAATGCCGGGTGACGGCCCACGGAACTACCCGTCCACCGGGTCGTCCGTCATGCTGCCGCTCTCTGCCGCGGACGGGTTTGCCAAAGTGGAAGTTCTCATCTGTGGGGGCTGTCCGGACAACGGTTTCGCACTGGCTAGCGTCGGTAATTTCACGGACGCGCTTCGTAGCTGTGGACGAATGGTGATTACAGACCCGAATCCTTCCTGGAGCATGGAAGACATGCCCGGGTCGAGAACCATGTCGGACATGCTTATTCTCCCCAATGGCGAAATCATCATCATCAATGGAGCGGGAAAGGGTGTAGCAGGGTGGGACATGGCGACCGCCCCTGTCTTGACACCTTATCTCTACCGACCTACTGAACCCTCCGGGCAGCGCTTCTTCACCCTGGCGGCCACGGGCATCCCAAGAATGTACCACTCTTCTGCTAACATGCTGGCCGACGGGAGAGTCTTTGTGGGCGGCTCCAATCCGCATGCGGGCTACGTCTTCACGGGAACTTTTCCGACGGAGCTCCGGCTAGAGGCATACAGTCCTTATTACTTAGAGAACGCCTACACCAGCCTCTTCCGCCCAAACATAAAGTCTGTGTCGTCCAACTCAGTCTCCTATGCGGCCACCTTCACGGTTGTTTACTCTGTTCCCAATCCTCTTACCGGCGTCGTACAGTTCAATGCCTACGCTCCATCATTTACGACGCACACGAATTCGATGAACCAGAGGCTGCTCAGTCTCGCAGCTAAAACATCGACGGTTGTTTCAACTGCGACTGGGAATGTCGTTTATTCTTCCTCTGTGACGGCCCCGCCCAGCGCAGTGGCTGCGCCGCCGGGATACTACATGCTCTTTGTGGTAAATAATGGCATTCCCAGTATCGCCCGGTGGGTTCAGTTTTCATAAGTAAGAGTTACTGCATTTTGGACGGATGCATAGTTTCTACTTTTCCATCCATTTGTTAAACTATGTTATGTAAGTTATGTAACAGGAATGCTGTATTTGTATTTTTTTGGGATAATTTGTAACCCCGTTATAATTATGTTCGTTGTGATTTCAAATTTCAAACTATCTGGAAAATGATATATTCATTTTAATTGATGCGTTGTTTGCTAATATAAAAAATTAACAAAAGGTATACGGGGTCATTATAATCTATCAAATTGCTTTGAATTTTTGTATTTTAATTATTGTCAAAGTTTAGTACAAAACATAACAATTGAACAACATAGAGTTTCTTTAATTAATTTAATAAGTAATTTTAAAAAAATATATTTTAAAAAAATATTAAATAGAAATATTTTGTATTTTTAATATTTTGAATTACATTCATTTATATATGATTTCATTTTAAAAAATAACAATCAATTCAAATCACACTCAGTTCAATCAATAAGAATTATATCTATGATCAGCTATGGATAATACTAATATTTAGTCCAATTCATATGTTATCTTCTAGTATATGGGCTCCAACAACATGAGGTATGATACTTTTTTTTGTGAAAGCCTTCATGACATTATTTGATCTTTATAATGAAAAGAAAACCTAAGCACTACTAGGGTTAGATAAGAGATTGTGTAAAGGGTTTTAAATAAAGATTTTGGATTGGACTCATGGTTTATCATAAAACTTAAACTCACAATCTACTATCATAATGTTTAATCTAGTTTGACATAGTATTTTTTAAATACATTAGTATCAACTAGTAAATTTGTTTGATCATTGTATTTTATAGAATAACTTCAAATTTTAATCATTTAGAATTTTTTATTATATTCTAATAATTAAAAATGTACACCTTACATTTATTTAATTCATTTTGACTTGTTAACTATAATGTAATGATAAGTGTGTAAACTAATATATTTTGACATAAAATTTGACAAATAATATAATCCTAATTTGGTTTAACCTTTACACATGTCAAGGAACCTTGATGTTCCTTTTTTTAATCCATCCATAATCTTGGGTTATCTCCATAGTTGTAGAACTAAGATCAAATCTATAAGCATAGGAATGGGCCTACACTTTAAGACTTTAATTTTAAAATTGAGCATATGATCCTCCTTTCTAACTTTCTATTATGATCCAGTTCAAGCATAAAGTATTTCAAATTGCAAAAACACGAGGATCTAATATAAAAATATAACCCTTAATTCATATATTATACGTGATAAAATATTTAGAGAGCTTTGTTACATAGTGTATCATCATAAGAACATAACATCAGCATTATATTAGCACTCTAGGCATACTTCATGGTTGTGTGTTTTCATTTATTATTGTTCCATTTTATTGACTTCATGATAGGGGTTTGACCAAAGGAAAATAAATCCTAACCTATTCCTAAATATTTTTTATCAAAACCATATCATTTAAAAACAAGTTATATAGACAAAGAAAAATAACACTCTAACAACTCAATCGATGAAGTTAAAGACTTAGATTTGTGTGTAAGTTTTGGATCCAAAAGAATAAAGGATAATCTCATAATTATGGAAGTGAACTACACTGTGAAAGAAAAAAATTATGAAGAAAAATATGTTTGTTTGATGTTATATATAGGGCTTTGATAAATTGATGCATTGATTAACTGACATGACATATTTTCATCGAGTTTCAAACTAAATTTCATTATTTTATTTATTTTATTTTGAACATTTATTTTAGTTCATTTATTAGTATCTTTGTCTTAGGTATAATTTTAATTCATTATGGAACAATTAATTTACCTATGGCATTTCTATTGAGATGCATAATTTTATTTTACATTAAATTGGTGAGTGTAATGCATCATTTAGATCGGTAGTTGTTGTCATTGATGTCAACATTTGAAGAGCTTTATGTAACATTGTTGACAGTTCATGTCAACACTAATTAATGGTTTTCCTTGTTGTCAACACTTGGTGAGATTGCTACATATGTTTGTGAGTTTGTTGGCAGTGGTTGATGACAACACTTGGTGAGTTGTGTATGGTTCTCATTGTTGTTAGCACTTGCGATATAAGGGAGATTGTTGGTATTTGTCTTTAGTTGACAACACTTAGAGAAGTATGTTGTAGTGGTTGTATTGCTTGAAACATGTGTGTTGATAATTGTTGGATGTCATTTTTGAAGTTCATGGTTGGATGTCAGATTCAATATTAGGTCAACATTGATAAATGGTGGTGTTGTTGAAGTTCATGGTTGGATTTCATGCCTTATCTATTTTTTGTTGAAGCTCATGGTTAGATGTCATGTCTTATCTAAGAGGTATTGAGTATGGTTTATGTCAACAAAGTTGGTTTTATAACGATATATTAAGTTGAGGATTAGAAGCATTAGAAGTATTGTTGTAGTGGAAAGATGTTGTTGAAGGTCTATAGTATGTCTTATGCTCTCTCCTAATGTTCTTGATATAGCATGTGTTGTGAAATTTTTGGCCTCTACAAGTTGTTTAAGTGTTTCTGGTTTAGGAAATTTCTTGAAGCCTACTTGAGAGAATGTTCTTCATTTCTCTATTGTTGAAGATATAGTCTTACCCAGTTTGGGATTCAAAGTCAGTGTTCTATGGATGTTGCACTCATATCTTTTTAGGTCACCAATGTTTCCAAGGAGATTTATATGAATTGCAAAAGGTTGGCAGTGTTGTTGGTTGTCTAGACTAGTCCAAAAAATGCTTTGCATTTCTCCACATTAATGTCTCTACTCTTACGGCTTGGTGAATGTGTTCTCAACATCTATGCAATGTCTCAGTTCCAATTTCATGTGTTGAAGTGATTCACAAGTTGATTTGTCAATATTATATGCTTTGGTTATGTCTCTTGTGCTTTCTAAATAAAGTATTATATTCTTGTTTGGTCTATGGTGGTTGTTGATGGCATGAAAATATGAAATAATTTTTAGAAAATGTTGTTGGATGTTGATGGAACATCCCCATGTGATATACACATTGCTAATTGGCCTCTTTGGTGTTGTATTATTTCTTGAGTTGGCTTTTAGGATTATTTCTGGATATTTGGCCAACAAAGCTGGTTACTTTTCTTGTGTTGTGTGCTTAGGAATCTATGCCAAAAAATGGAGATATGTTATGTTAGATTTGGGTCCTAGCCTATCTTGGTTAAAACCACCTTAAGTGAATTCAATTGGAATAATTTTTTTAAGCCGACTGATTATGTGCTTCAATGTCCATCTACAAGTTTCCTTAATGTTGACTTAGATTGATGTGCACTAGCATGTGAATTATTTTAGATAATATTGGAAGATGCATTAAGTTTGTTTATGGTCCTCTCTATCTTCAAGATAGGACCACATGATTCTTTGGTGGCTAACTTGTTGAATTCATTATTTATCTTCTTCCTGATTGACCTAATTGAAGTTTTGAAGTGTTGTAGTAGATATCAATGCAAGATATTTTTGGATGCAACAATATGGAGAAGTGTACAAGTGTACGAGAAAGAAAGTGTGGATTGTATTTGAAGATCTTGTAGAATAAGTGTTGATGTGTGAAATATAGAATTAAATGTCCTATAATGCCCCAGTCAATAGAGTGTTATGTTGACAAATATTTTAATATTTCTCTAAATCTTTGTATCCTGCTCTGAGATAGTGAAAGAAAGTTGTGTTAGCTCTAGTTCAACAAGTCCTTTGTATCTTGCATTGAGGTACTGTGCCTTAGTTTGCAATTCATTTTTGGAAGTGAGCCTTTATATTGTGAGTTAACTCTCATCATAGCTTTTCCCTCATTTGTTTTTCCATGTAAATCTGGTGTCACCTTGTGGATGTTTGTTCTTGTCTCTTTTATCATTATTGTTAATATGATTAGAGTTAGAATTGCTATATCTTTGATTTCTAAAGTTGTTGAAGATTTATAATTTTATATTGTTCTCTACTATTTTGTTTAAGGGTTTTGATTTCAATAAGTGTTTAAAAGTTCAAGTTTTGGAAGGGCTTAATTTTTTGAGTAGACCAATTCACACCCCTCTTAGTCTTTGGGTGTGTTCAACAACTAGTACTAGAGCAAAGTTCCTCTAAAGAAAGCTTGACCTCTTGAGGCAAAGATCCTGAATGGCACATGATGGTTCATACAAGGGTCTTATGTTTCATGGGACTAATTATGCTTTTTAAAAACTAAGAATGGAAGGCCGCCTAAACTCTCTAGGGTTTGGTGTGTGGTGATTAGTCAAGGATGGTTATGTTGCTCCTACTAATCCTCCAAGATATCTAGCTGAAATCATATTATATGAGTGTAATGCCAAAGCTAAGAATTCTCTCTTGTGTGGATTGCTGTTCAAAACTTTTGAAGGTGATGAATTGTAGTTCTGCTAAAGATGTTTGGGAAAATCTTAGCAACATATATGAAGGTGATACAAAAGTAGAGAAAGACGAGATGCAAATATTTAAAAGTAGATTTGAGACTCTGAGGATGACAAAGGATGAAGACATTACAAGCTATATTCTCTAGATGCATGAAGTTGTTTCTAGCATCACTAGACTTGGTGGAGAAGTAAGATAAAGTGAGATTGTAAAGAAGGTTTTGAGATCTCTTCCTAAATCCTATAGTCATGTAACTTAGTATATGTCATTGAAGAGTCTAAAGACTTGGATCAGTATTCAGTTGATGAAATTTTTGGTACTCTCAGTGCCTTTGAGATGAGACAATTTGACAAGTATGTTCCAAAAAGGGAAGGTACTTTCAAAGATAACAAAAATATTGAATATGAAGTTGCTGATCAAAATGATGACTTTGATGAATTTGAAGCAAACTTTGTGAGAAGGTTGAAGAAAGGCACTGACAAGTACAAAGGTAAGTTATGTTTCAAATGCTTCACTTGTGGAAGGATTGGTCACTTTCCATTTAAATTCCCCTATAAATAATTTGATGAGGATAACAAAAGAGATAAGGTTAAAAAGGGTCTCTAAATTCCAAAGAGAGTAGTGGTTCTTCTAAAGATGAGGAGAATGATTCCAATTATGAAACCCTCTTTATGACCTTCAATACTGATAATAGAATGTGCAATGTTCAAAAATGTAAGGAGTCTAGCTCCTTGGGTGATGAAGAAATATTTTCTTTTGATCTGGATCTAGAATCAATGAAACTTAAAGGTTGGGACTTCAATTCAAATGATTGGGAAATAGGTTTTGAAGGAAAACTTCAGTCAACTCTAGAAGAACTAAATGAAGCAAGAGTATTAAATAAGAAATATGAGAGCTTACTTAAAAAATATAAGGAAGAAACTAAAAAATTGAAAGCCAAAGCAGGTGGTAAAGAATGTGAAATCAAACTAAAAAGGGTAGAAGGTATGATCTCTAATTTAAAATCAAAGGTTGTAGAATGCAAGAGAAATTAAGATTGCTTGAATTTCATGCTCAATGATAAAAGATTTGAATGTTTAAAACTTGAGCAAGAAATTGTCACTATAAGGAATGCCCTGAAAAGAGAAAAAGAACAAATTGACAAAGGGGAGAAGTTTGGTCTTGAGGATAACTCCAAATCAATTGGAAGACCCAAAACAAAAAAGGAGAAATCTTGCACTGAATATTACAAGAAGGATGAATTCAAAGACGCAAATATTGATCAAGATGGTAATAAATGATATGGATTTGTCCTATCCAAAAATAGAGAGGTTTCAGAATTCTTCCACCTGCAAGGCAACATGCTCCTACCAAGTTCAATCAATCTTTTCAAGGTTACTATTTTTCTTGCAATAAATTTGGATATAAGGTTGTTGATTGTAGAGCTAGACAGAGAAGGAATGATAACATGAGTAGAAGATCCTTTATCTCTCAAAGAAATAATGCTATTTCATTTCATGGATATTGGTATGCTTGCAAAAATTTTGGTCATAAAGCTACTAAGTGCATATCAAGATGAAGAAGAATAACTTTTTTTCGGACCACACATTGTGTGCTACAAATATAATAAGATGGGACATAAATAAAATGGTTGCAAAAGTGGTTTTGTGAAGCCACCATTTCAGAGAAAGGATGAAACCACTAATCATCAAAAGAAGGGAAATGAAAAGGTCTAGAAGGAAGACCATGAGAGGAAGGATGATTCTACACTTGTGCACTCTACACAAGATTCTAAGGTAAAATAAGATAGAGTATTATCTCAGGGTGATATTTGATTTGAAAAAATTTCAGCCCCCTAAAAAGGAAATGATGTTGAAGACTTCAACATGAAAGAAGAATTGGATCAAAAAATTTGGTGTATAGAATTGTGGTACAAGGATGAACCTTTGTTGAGGGTTCTGGTGTAAGTAGAAGGTGTGCAAAGGTTGATAGACTTATTCTAATTGATACCATTCTTGTTTGGTGTACCACACATAAGGATAAGGTTCAAAAAGGAAAGTTTTAGAAGTTTACTAAGGCATTCACAATACCATGATGTTTTTGTCTACATCACTCCACTAAAAAAGATTTAGTGTTGTGCTTCAGATGATAAGATGGTCAAGATTTGAATGTGCTATATTTAATTTTTCAAGCCTCTACACTTTCTAAAGTAAAAGTTGCAAGTAACAAATTTTTTGCCCATGCTCTAGCAGAGTAAAGTGATGATGGCAGTATGTTAGAATGCTTTGCATTCCTCTGGAAATAATTTATTGTGCATACACTCTTGTGGACATATTTTTTTACATTAAATGCATGCTACTTTGTTGTATCAAGTGTTATGGGGGTCCACAAGTATAGTTCCAAATGGCAATGTTCTACAGATAGTTCTAGATGCTTATCTAATCTTCAAAACATATATTTGGGTACTTGGTCAGTTGGTGTATATACAAATTTAGCTATCTGATCCTATGTGGACATTATACATGTCTTAGTGTGTTTCAAGATTGATTTTTGGTTGCCAATTTTCAAGCCAATCCTAAGCAATCTCATAAAAAGCTATGAAAAGAATATTCAAATATTTGAAAGGAACTCCAAATTATGACCTATGGTATAAAAAGGATGATAATTTTTCTCTGAGTGCCTATACTGATGTTGAATGGGCTAGTTGTATGGATGAAAAGATAAGTACAAGTGGTTCGAGTGCATTCTTTTTGGGAGACAAATTGGTCTCTTGGTTTAGTAAAAAAGTAAGACTCGATATCTTTATCCACAATAGAAGCTTAATACAATATTGCAACATCTTGTTGCACCCAAGTGCTTTGGATGAAATATACTTTGAAGGATGTGAAGGTGGTTTATGATGAACCTATTCCTATATTCTTTGAATATACAAGTGTAATTAATATTTCTAAGAATCCAATAATGCATTCAAGGACTAAACACATCTCTATCCAATATCACTTTTTGAGAGAGAAGGTTGCAGAGCATGAAGTCATAATGGAGTATGTTCCTATCAAGGATTAGATTGTAGATATCTTCACAAAGGCACTTTCAAAGAATAATTTTGAGTATATTTGGTAGAAGCTAGGGGTTATTGCTCCTTCTTGTTCTAACTAGATGCATAGACGGTGCATCTTTCCAAGGGAGAAATTAATGTCTTATCTTTTTCTCTTGGATTGATGTATGCTACCACTCAAGCAGAGATAGTAGTAAGGGGGAGTTTGGTATAGGTTTGAAGATATTGTGCATGTATGAATAAGTGTTATTGGTCAAAGGGAGAGTTTGTGTTGTTATTTCTATTGAATATATTTTCTCCTTTATCTTGAAGTTAGAGAATATGTTGTTTCCTTCTATATACAGGTTTGTGTTGCCCTTTGTCCTTGATGTCAAAGGGGGAGAGTGAGCAGGAGTGTTTACATCAATGCCAAAGGGGGAGATTGTTAGCAATTTTTTTCATTGATGTCAACACTTGAAGAGCTTTGTGTAATATTGTTGACAATTGATGTCAACGCTTATTGATTTCCTAGATATTTTCTCCATCTTCAAGGTTATGGTTTTTCATCAAAAATGGAAAAAGTGGATCATCAAAAATTTAGGATGGTTAGACATCAACCCTAAGAGTGGGTTATCTCTCCTACTTTGATATCAACATAGCCTTAGGATGGTATTCATAGGGGTTTACCTTAACAAGTATTGAAATTAAATATAATAAATAATTAAACATGACAATGTAGCTAAACCTAATTGTATACTTACCCCAAATTCTATCATTAGGCTAGGTAAGACTAGATATATTAGTCCCTATATGGATTATCATAAATCTTATACATGTATCTATAAATACTAGTTTCCTAATGTTATACAAATTAGGTTTTCTGAAAATGTTTCCCTATTTTATAATAAGGAACCATAAATATCATGTCAATATTAATTTAAACCTAGATTTAACTAGTGAAAGCTTGAAAATAGTGTTCCACCTTTTGGGAGATGTCCAACTAAAGGGGGATTAGGGTTCCTCCTATTTCACTTATGTTTCATTAAAGGAAACCAAGTTCCCTCAACCAATTGGCTTGATTGAGGGATGGGTTAGATGGTTAAGATGGTTTCCTTGGGTGTGATTAAAGAAAAAAGGGGGCTCACCACCAAGTAAAGGCTTGGAAAGAAGAAGATGCAATGATATGCAAACCTAACTATATGCAACCTAAGATATGAAACTAAAAATCAGAATAATGAACTAAGAAAGGATACAGGAGCACTTAGAAAACTAAAGATTCTTGAAAAAAGGTCTACACTCCCAAAATTATGAATTTCAATGCATGCCAATAGGGGAGATTTAGTCCCAGTTTAGGGTTTCAGGATGAAATCAAAATCTACAAATGCTAAACCAAGATCTACAAAAAATGCTTGAAATCTAGTATACTGGGACTCATACGCCACAAGTGGTGATTTAGTCATAGTATCAAGGTTGATCTAAAAATCTTATATCCTCTAGTTTTCTCCTATAGCTTCTCTCCTATCAAATCTCCAAGTCTGAAACTATGAATTCTACTTTGTAGATGACATTTTGTGATCTTGCAATGTAGATGAAAACTTTGACAACTTTTCTCCAATATTGCTCTTCAAGGGATCTTCAACCTAAATCTACAAATAACACATCAAAGAGGGAAATTTTTGTTTTGCTAGTGGATAGGGGTTTGCCTTGGTCAAACCCCATTTTGGTAATCAAACCTTCAAATGAATAGAAATAGAATGGAGGAATGATGAATGAAGAAATATGCTATGTTGAAACTCACCAAACCCATGGAACAAAGGCTACAATCTTGTATGAGATGGCTAGCATGAATGTAGATCTGGACTCTTGATTGTATGTTATGGATCTTGACTTGAATGCTTGCTTGAATCATAAGAACCTACATCACAAATGTTAGCTCAAAAATAAACATGATGTATGATGACTTTGACATGATGCTCAAATCTTGAATATAGCTCCAAAACACTTGATAATCAACTCTTGAATGCTCTTGTAAACTCTTGTGTAAGTGCTCTCGATTTCTTATGAAGTTCTAGGATGAAATTATGTGAAATAACCTTGTATTTATACTTGTTTATGCCAAATTTCCTAAAATTACAACACTACAAGCTGACATCAGATCTAGGAGGATAAAATCTCATCAAAAATTTGATTCAAAATAGGTTATGGTTAAAGTAGGACTCATACGCCAATTGTGGCGTATTAGTCCCAATAGCTAAAACCTGGGACACCAATTTTTAGGAGTGTCTTGTTTAATGTGTAATTTTAAATTAGGTCCCAAGACCTAGGTGGGACTCATATGCCCAAGGTGGTGTATGAGTCTCAGAGCACCAAATCTGGAACACACAATCTCAAAGATTGAATTATGATTGGTTATTTGCTAAGTGTCAGGATTATCCACAAAAAGATGCAATTAATAAGGCTTGTGGATGCAAAATAGGACCAAATAGGCATAAAGAAGCCAAATTAATCAATAAAGCCCTAGATTAGGGTGAAAGTGTAAAGATACTCTTTACAACACCCTAAATAAGGCACAATCAAGTCCATTTAGTTTAAAAGGGCCCTAAACTTAATGTGAATGTGTAAAACACATTACAAAACTAAATCAAGGCAAAATTAGGCTCAATTTAATATTAATTATTCCCAAATTAAGTATCAAAAAGGGATACTTTTTTCTACACTCCAACTAGAACATAAATATTGCTTATCTTTAAATGTGTGGTCTCAAACCAATAAATATTGATTCCTAATTTATTGAAAAAAAAATTATAATGACAAAGAGGAGAAGGAGAACTAAATCACAACATGATTGGAACAAGGTTTACCCATGAAACCAAAGGTTAAGTTTTAATGAAGAACATGCTTAATAATATATGATTAAAACCACAAAAATATATGTATTAGTAGAATGATAATTATAAAAATATATGATACATTAAAGGTGTTGTCACACATACACAAAATTCTAAATAGATTCATGCTAGCAATTGTGGCAAAGGAAAATATATAATAGTGATTAGGGTATTTCCCTAAATTGCTACAAGAAATCATGGACACATTCATCATAAAATAGATGTACATAATGAAACCTTCCTACACTATTATAGAGCTTATATTTTCACTTATAGTTATATTAATTCAACATTTGAAACCCTAGAGAGACCTATAAGAAAATAAAAGCCAAAATTGGTTCAACAACCGACATTTTGAATGTTGAACTCTTGTATAGACCCATTGTTTATATATCCATATCACATAAATGATCCTTTCCTTGCTAAAAATAATCTAGGTATGTGAAAACCAGCTATTTTCTACACATAGTCATCCATGTGTCATTATTAATGACTAAAATCACACAAAAATTATAAGAAAATCCATCAAATGCTATAGGAAATAAGGATGAAAATAACATTCCTCTCAGAGCAATTTGATTCACAAAGATTTTACGTTGCATTTTCCACAAGTTGAGGATGTTATTTTGGTGGTTCTGGATAGGGATTGGCTTTCCATGCATCCTTTGTCTCTATCAAACGAGCTGGCTTCATTATTCATCTCAAATCTCATGGATGTTATTTGGTGCAATGAAATGACTAAGTTTATTGTAGGAAGCTATCTACTACCACATGTTTGTCCATTATATGTTTTGGAATTTGATTTGGAAAATTACAACCTTTGCTTTGGGTTCAATTTGGTTGGGGTATTATTTTTTGTGAGGATTTATTGTATATTTCAGCTTGGAGCTCTCTCCTGAGCGTCATAGTACATGACTTGGTTGTGGTTTTTTCTTCTCAGTTCATGACTCATCTTCGAGCTTTGAATCCCTCCTTGGGGGTCACTTGGCTGATAAATTTCTCAACTTGTTCCATGAAATGCAATTTTTATTTAAGCATGATTTGGAGGACCCATTTTATGCTCCATATTTTTCTCCCCTGACTGATCTTGTCTCCTTTGCAAAGAGTGGTGTCTAATGGTTTTTTTTTGGGTTTTTGTGGCTACTCAACCTTCTCATTGTAGGTATTGAAAACCCTTATGGTGAGCTAGGTGGATTTTTTTCTTCGTATTCTCATTGAGACTTTCTCTCTCTTTGCACACTCGCAATTATTTTTATGTCCTCTTGGCTAGCCTAGCCTTTTTTACTTTGATAAATGGTGTTTCTCTAGCTTTTTTTTTTTATATCCTTCTGCATTGAAATTTTTCTATGATCAGATCATGTCAGCTTGGGGAGCCTTTGATATGTAATTATGTAACTGTCTTTTTGAAAACTATCAATAAAATTTTCTTTTACAGTGGCTCAGCCACTTTTACCTAAAAAAAACATGTAACATATCTACATAATCACATTACATTGATGGTGCATCATGATCTAGATTAATATGGTGTATACGAGTTTACAAAATTTATAGAGGATTCCTCCTAGAAAAGGCATGCAAACATTAGGTCATGAAACCTTAGTTAAAATAATAAACTAGGGAATGTATCATGCCATTTATTTTCTCATTAAATCCACACCCTTTTAAATAAAATAGTTTTATTTAGTTTGCTTAACAATCACTTATATAGTTGTAGAGTCTTACCAACTATATTAATCAATTTCTAGACCATTTATGGGATAGGTAGGAGTTGGCCTAAAAATTTGTGGGAGCTCTAGAGTTTGATGGTTAGGAATGATAAATTATTCATACCGTAGGGGGATGGTGGAGGAGGTAAATCTAAAAAGGGAGTCTAAAGAGGATGAGAAATGGATAATATTAGGTATTGGGGATGTGAAAGGATTCATACCACTAAGTCATGAGGGGAAGGGAAGTATAAGGGTTAAAATTTGATGAAGGGGGAGAACAAGGAAATTTTGAGGCTCGGGGTTTGGGGTTATCTCATGATAGGTAACGAGAATAAAATAAATTATCTAGAAGTCCAACTCTAAAATATATTTATGAAGGAACAAAGGAATTATGTGATTTTGAGGGTAAAGAAAATAGTTACTAGGAACAAAGGAAGTCTAAAATATTTAATTGGCATGCTTTTACAATGGGGATCAATGGAATTTAGATGTTAAAGCCATAGAAGGGAGGTACCCAGTTAAGGAGGGTTTAAATTTTTTCCTTGAATGACTTATAAATAGTTTATTTTACCATGGGGAAGTCAAATTTGGATGTGGACATATGTAAGTCTAAACTCTAAAAGGTCATAGATATTTTTTTGTCTAGGAAAGAGTGGGATTCAAGAGGAAGGAATTTTCAAGGATTGAATAATATAAAGGCCCAATAGAGTAAATAGAAGAGGACTTAGGAAGGATGACATGACAAGATAGGTAATCATTCCAAGAGGGATAAAGTGAAGCAAGGGGAAGCAAAAAATTATGTCTGATAAGGAAACTCTAACAACTCTAGTTCACTTGACATAGACTTGAACCATTCAACATGCAACCCAAACACTTACACATTCCTTGGAGATTTAGCAACTTCAAAATAATATAAGCACATAAGAAAAACAATGAATGAAACATATATAATTTTGACCAAGGGAGACCCATGTAAAACCTCTCAGCTTGGTCATGTAAATTGGGGCCAAACATAGTCAAAACACACAAAAGTGAAGGGGACTTAAGAAAATATTTGGAAGTGAAATTGATTCCCAACAAGGCCTTCTTTTTATATCTATTTGATTCCTACCCACCCATTATTGGACTACACCTTATCACTAGATTATTTATTATGGATTCTTATAAAAACATAACTTTAACCTCTACCTATTAATATCTTCCACTAGTTGTTATATGTTTCTATGCTTTATTTCATTTAATCATTTAATCCTTGATGTTGTCATGTATTTTTATCCTATGTATGGGTATGAATTTTCTATGGAGCTACTAATTCATTATGTTTGTGTTTTTCCTCCTTTATGGAGTTAGCTATTGCTCACTCTTCTATTTTAGATATAGTCATTTCACTTGTTTATGAAATTCATCATAATCACATATTTCTTATTATTAGTAACAATGATAACTACCATGATGTTATACCTTGAAGAAATCTTCCTTCATTAAACATGGATATCAAATATATGATGATTATGTATGTCATATGCATCATTTATCTTCTCCTTCACTTCCATTATTTAATGATGAAGGACAATAGTATGTCCAATTTTTTTCTCATGTGTGATAATAAAAATAAATATTTAAATTATTTTATGTCGATTATATAGGGAACAAATTGTCAATAATTTAAAGATGATTTAAAATAATAAGTTGTGGAATTTTATATGTAGATTCAAGAAATAATTTATATATTTTCAGAGAATTATTTGAATCATTTTTTATTTTTATTTTTATTTTTCAATCAATTTTTTTATTATTGTTTTATTGAGTGGCATTATTTCATATTGCATTAATTTTACTAATAAAAATATCACGATTTCATGGAATTAGGTCATTAACTCTATTTTTTAGTGAATGGATATTTTTGGTAACTTGTTTAAAAGTATGGGTATTGGCCCTTCCAGTCTTTAATATGGGTACTAACCCTTCCATTCTTTAATCTAATCAAAACTTGCTTTAGAATATTTTATTTATTATTAAAAATTTTGAATTAGAAATAACAAAAAATTGAACCTATATTATTCCATAATTCATTTCTCTTGGTATATATAAAAGTTAAAGAATATTAATGTCTATGTGGAGTGTAGTATATTTATTCAAATTTTCTAACAATATTTTTTATTTTTCTCGAGTCTTAAATATAGGTCATTTATTTTTGCAAAGGACCTACATTTATTATAAAAATTTAAATATATTTAATATTAAATAAAACATGATACATATTACCATTTCTAGAAAGATAACACTAAGGGCTAGATACTTAAAAAATAGCATTTCCAAATGACCTCATTTGATCCCCAAAAAGGTAAAGTGAAATAAGTGTTTTATCAATATTTTGATAAGTGTAGAGGAGGCTCGATCAAGGTTCTAATGTAATCCTATGGGGCTTCTATCTATGTATTTTTTCTAAGGAATTACTTATCTAAACCCATTCAATCAAATCCCTTTAGTTATAACCCATGTAGAATTAAATCATTATGTTTTCTTAAAAAATATGTGATTGTAAGCCAAAATTAAGATATCCCATAGTGTGGCATAGTATTAGGGGATAAAATGTTAATTATGTAACTCAAATTTTTACCAAAAACCTATAGGGATGATACTTTATATTATAACATTAGGAATTCCTTAGTTATTAATGATGCTATTGATCCTTGTGATTTTGTTCCTTCAACATGTCATGATAGCACCATTTCCATAACCTGAAACTTAATTTATTATTAAAATTATATAAGGATATAGAGATATTGATTTATGTGAGATAAATTTGTTTATACATGAATTTTATGATAGGTGGCATGATGATAGTCCTTTTACACCTCGTATTGACTCTATGGATAATCCTAATGATTATTTTATTTCTAAATTAGATGTAATTGCCTCATTTTTATGCATGATTCCTTATGATTATTCCTCTAATTTAATGGTTTATTTGGCCCTAAATTTTCATGATACATCTAGTGATTTTTTTTATATACTTGGTGAGTATATGATTTCCATATTTTATGATTGTTCTCTTGCCTAATATAAAACATTTATTACATGTTAATCTCTTGTTACTTCTTTATTTGAGTAGTATAATGATATTTTTGATATTTTTTTCATTTTGATGACCCTTTTCATGATATTCTTGCTAGCACCACCTATCTATGATGACTAGCCTAGCGATGTGGTTTATGGTGCTTTTTCTCTTTTAAAAAGTAGAATAGTATTTTAACATCTACAACAAAGGTAGAGTATATTAGACTAGATGAAATACTAGATGATTTGGTTTTGTTACAAGAGATTCTAGATAACTTACATATAACATAAGGTGTTTCAATGAATATTTGTGATGATTAGAGATATCTTTAAATTTTTAAGTACCATGCCCTTTATGAAAGAGCCAATCATATTAAGATCAAGTACCACAAGTTTCATGAACTATTGGAGCTTCAATATATTATAATTTGATATGTTAATATAGAAGACTAAGTGAAAATATCTTTACAAGGTCTTCGATGGAGATTATATTCATTATATTTTGATAGTATTTATGTCTCAAAGAGATTATAATGAAGGAAATATTATTTTCATGGCATTATATCTTACTTCTCAATGTATTTAATGTGTTGTAAAAATTACAATTTTGAATTAAGGAAGATGATGAAATGTGTTCATATTCCTTTGTATGGATTCACTCTCATGCCTTATACTGAGAATATTTCACACACCAAGTGAAATCATAAAAAAGAGATAATTTTTATAATTTAAGATTGAAGTGAGTCGATTATGCAAGGAGTACTCAGTGCACCCATCATATTAAATTTATTGCCTATTATTTTTCACCTTTTTCCTTTTAATCCATAGTAATTATATATGTACATCATTATTATTTATAATATTTATGGTCATTAATATATTATAATTTTTTATTTCTTATTCAAAATAATTCACATTAAGAACATATAAAGAATTAAGGTATAAGAAAATATAAATAGCTAACATAAATGAAATATATTTTTGAGACTTGAAATATAAAAGAATATGTAATTAAATCCATAAAATTTCATACTATTATGTTCATTTTTTTTTTATGAATAGGCATCTATATCTATTAATTAAAGACAAATATACACATATTCACAAAAAAAGAACTGGGTGGTAAAAAGGCACACCATGATAGTGACATGATGGGCAACACCCAAAAAGTAGAAATCATGATAAAAATAATATAAAAAGTTGCTTAAGTTGCCATAGCAGTGCTAGTAGAGGGTGGTGGATCCTTGTCATTTGATTTAACCCATACAACATCGGGGTCCAAAGTGACATCAGGGGGATCACAACCATCATCATCTGTATCTTTATCTTCTCATTGAGTGGGATAAATCACTAGATCTAGCCACAAAAACCATATGGAAGATTCATTCAACCAGCTAGAAGCTTTGTTAGAAGCTTCACCGAAGGGCTAACCAGAAGCACCACGACCACCTCCAGAAACTCCTCCAAAAGGCCATCCCAAGTTAGCCTGAGGAGGAGGGGAGAGAGATCATTTGTGAGGATGTGAAACACTATGAGGAGGGTCTTGTGAACCGGCGTGAGCTTTAGAGTCCTTGGTAGAGCCACTCCTCCCATTCCACTGGTCATGTGAAGGCAAATGACTCCATGAGGAAGTGGGAGATGATGGCACACGAGCAACGATGCATAGGGCATTCCCCCAGTGGGCCAAGAGCTCCTAAAGGTAAGCCACCTCAAGCATGAATTTTTTAGCTTGCACTTGAATCTACAATATCACATTAGAACAGATAATAGCTTTAGAATAAAACAAAACATATTTATCAATGTAGCTATGAGGAAAAATGCACGAATTTCTATCTTTCCAAATACTGAAGAGGTTTTCCATCCTAAAATTATGCCAAATCTAGGTATAATTATGGGGAAGATGGGGAAATTCTCCTAGAAACACCATATTCCAAGAGAAAGTCTTAGGAAAGAAGGTCAAAAAGAAATCATGAATCCAATTCCACAACTACCGAGCTTTGGAGCAAAACAAAAAGAGGTGTTTAAAAGACTTAGGTTTCCCATAAAAAGGGAAACAAGGGTCATGAACCCCATATGGGTAAGCCAAGACCCCATTGGTAAGCCTTGGAGAATAATACACCAAGAAAAGTGGGCAAGCTTGGGCTCAACATTGACAGACCACACATTAGAAAATATTTAGTGCCAAACAAAAACTAGCAATTGAAGATGCCACCTTTGGTTCAAACTTTTAATCATCAAATAATTAGGTGAAAGCCACCAGTAGCCAAGCTAGGGCTTATAGTTTTTGATTGGGGTGTTTGGACCCCACTTCCAATCTTTCCACCAAGGATTGGTGGAACAGATACCAACTTTATGAAGCATATCAACCAAAATGACAATGACCAAGCCTTTGAAATTTTCCTGATCATGATTATGTAAGCCAAATTGGCTTTGAAATCTCTCCATAACATGAGACTCATTGTGGGTCTATAAAATAAGTCTTTAGGAGACTAGATACCCTTCTTATGAAATATGAGAGCCTTAAGACAAGGAAACTTGGCCAGAGAACAACCCATATTAGAAAATAAAGAAGACCACCAAAAATTCTACTGATTAAAAGATAATCCATCTCTGAAACCCGAGCCATTCCAATGGAGCCATGGCTTAACATCCTCCCATGCACACCAAATTCTTTTAGCAAAAAAGTGCCCACAATTTGAATAAGCTCCTTCATAATGAGAAGGGTATCGAATCCAAACCCTTTCCAAGATGGTTTGTGAATAGGATATCTCGTGGAGATACAATGTTTGAGGAGAATCTTTCAGGCCTCATTACTAGTGAGGACACGAATGACCCACTTGACACAAAGAACAATCCCTTTCCTTTGAGTGGCAAAAAGACCAATCCCACCAGAATCTTTGGGGAGGCAACAAAACTCCTAGGCAACATGATGAAAACCTCTATGAGACTCAAAAGAGGCCCAAATAAAGTCTCTAAGAAACCTCTAAAACTTTTCATAAGAGGCCTTGGAAGGGGCCTAGCACAAATAATAATAAACATGAGTCGCAGATAGAATTTTAGATCACACCTAGAACTTGCTAGACAATGAAACCAGCTTGGTGATCCCAAAATCCAACTTATGCTCAATACAAGAAAGAACAATTTGTCATAAGTCCGCAAAGGAGGATTAAAAGTGAAGGAGATGCCAAGGAATACAAAGATTTTCCCTTGAGTAATCCACTTCCAACCATACTTTTGAATCTAGAGAGGAATGGGAAGAGTGGATTGATAGGAACATTGAGTCTTATGCCACTGAATACCAGAACCAGAGGCCAAGCTAAAGGTCTCAAGATAATTGAGGGAAACTTTGAAATTATCCTCTTCTTCCAATAGAGTGAGGAAGGAATTATTAGTGAAATGGCCATTAACATGTTGGATCAAAGAATTGGGTAAGGTAATTCCTTAGACAAGCCCATGAGAAATGGAGCGGACCAGAAGATAGCCAAAACCTTTAGTAGCAAGAACATACAAAGAAGGAGTTAGTGGAAATTGTGGCAAATGGAGTGGAAAAAACCAAAGGATTGAGATTGGTGGCCATTAATGGTGATGTAAGAAGAAACATCTACAAAAATAATGTTCACTGATTGAATGAAATGAGGACCAAAGCCCATAGAAAAAAGTATAACTAGGATGAAGGGCCATTCAATGCAGTCAAAAGCTTTGGAAAAATCAATCTTCAAAAAAAAAATTCTAATGTGAGTGCCTAGCCCACTCCATACCTTTCCAAATAGTGATGATGTTATCAAGAATAAATTTGGACTTAATGAATCTAGTCTGCTCTGGGTGAACAATTTATGGAAGAAGGTGGTGGATCTTTAAAGAAAGGGCTTTAGAAATAATTTTGTAAGACATTGAGGAGCATAATGGGCCTCCGGTTGCAAATATCTTTAGGATCAACGACTTAAGGTATGAATTTTATGTTTCCTTTGTTAATGAGTTAGCTTAGGGATCTGGAATGAAAATATTCTAAATAAAATTTATGTTGATCTTATCCTACAAAATACCAAAGGGATTTATAAAATTCATAATGGAAACCATCAATTCTCAGAGCTTTGGCATCATCCATAATGCTAGTAGAGGGTGGTGGATCCTTGTCATTTGATTTAACCCACACAACATTGGGGTCCAAAGTGACCTCAGGGGGATCCCAACCATCATCATCTTTATCTTTATCTTCTCATTGAGTGGGATAAATCACTAGATCTAGCCACAAAAACCATATGGAAGAGTCATTCAACCAACTAGAAGCTTTTTTAGAAGCTCCACCAAAGGGCCAACCAGAAGCACCATGACCACCTCCAGAAATTCCTCCAAAAGGCCACCCCAAGTTAGCCTTAGGAGGAGGGGAGAGAGATCATTTGTGAGGATGTGAAACACTATGAGGAGGTTCTTGTGAACTGGGGAAAGCTTGAGAGTCCTTGGTAGAGCCACTCCTCCCCTTCCACCGGTCATGTGAAGGCAAATGACCCCATGAGGAAGTGGGAGATAGTGGCACATGAGCAACGATGCATAGGGAATTCCCCCAGTGGGCCAAGAGCTCCTAAAGGTGAGCCACCTCAAGCATGAAGTTTTTAGCTTGCACTTGAATCTACAATATCACATTAGAACAGATAATAGCTTTAGAATAAAACAAAACATGTTTATCAATGTAGCTATGAGGAAAAATGCATGAATTTCTATCATTCCAAATACTGAAGAGGTTTTCCATCCTAAAATTATGCCAAATCTAGGTATAATTATGGGGAAGATGGGGAAATTCTCCCAGCAACACCATATTCAAAGCGAAATTCTTAGGATAGAAGGTCCAAAAGAAATCATGAATCTAATTCCACAACTATTGAGCTTTGGAGCAAAACCAAAAGAGGTGTTTAAAATACTTAGGTTTCCCATAAAAAGGGAAACAAGGGTCATGAACCCCATATGGGTAATCCAAAACCCCATTGGTAAGCCTTGGAAAAATAATACACCAAGAAAAGTGGGCAAGCTTGGGCTCAACATTGACAGACCACACATTAGAAAATATTTAGTGCCAAACAAAAACTAGCAATTGAAGATGCCACCTTTGGTTCAAACTTTTAATCATCAAGTAATTAGGTGAAAGCCACCAGTAGCCAAGCTAGGGCTTATAGTTTTTGATTCGGGTGTTTGGACCCCACTTCCAATCTTTCCACCAAGGATTGGTGGAACAGATACCAACTTTATGAAGCATATCAACCAAAATGACATTGACCAAGCCTTCAAAATTTTCCTGATCATGATTATGTAAGCCAAATTGGCTTTGAAATCTCTCCATAACATGAGACTCATTGTGGGTCTATAAAATAATTCTTGAGGAGACTAGATACCCTTCTTATGAAATATGAGAGGCTTAAGACAAGGCAACTTGGCCAGAGAACAACCCATATTAGAAAATAAAGGAGACCACCAAAATTTCTACTGATTAAAAGATAATCCATCTTTGAAACCCGAGCCATTCCAATGGAGCCATGGCTTAACATCCTCCCATGTACACCAAATTCTTTTAGCAAAAAAGTGTCCATAATTTGAATAAGCTCCTTCATAATGAGAAGGGTATGGAATCCAATTTCTTTCCAAGATGGTTTGTGAATAGGATATCTCATGGAGATACAATGTTTGAGGAGAATCTTTCAGGCCTCATTACTAGTGAGGAAACGAATGACCCACTTGACATAAAGAACAGTCCCTTGCCTTTGAGTGCCCAAAAGACCAATCCCACCAGAATCTTTAGGGAGGCAACAAAACTCCTAGGCAACACGATGACAACCTCTATGAGACTCAAAAGAGGCCCAAATAAAGTCTCTGAGAAACTTCTAAAAGTTTTCATAAGATGCCTTGGAAGGGTCCTAGCACAAATAATAATAAACATGAGTTGCGGATTGAATTTTAGATCATACCTAGAACTTGCTAGATAGTGAAAGCAGCTTGGTGATCCAAAAAGCCAACTTCTACTCAATATAAGAAAGAACAATCTGTCATAAGTCCGCAAAGGAGGATTAAAAGTGAAGGAGATGCCAAGGAATACAAAGATTTTCCCTTGAGTAATCCACTTCCAACCATACTTTTGAATCTAGAGAGGAATGGGAAGAGTGGATTGATAGTAACATTGAGTCTTATGCCACTGAATACCAGAACCAGAGGCCAAGCTAAAGGTCTCAAGATAATTGAGGGAAACTTTGACATTATCCTCTTCTTCCAATAGAGTGAGGAAGGAATTATCAGTGAAATGGCCATTAACATGTTGGATCAAAGAATTGTGTAAGGTAATTCCTTAGACAAGCCCATGAGAAATGGAGTGGGCCAGAAGATAGCCAAAACCTTTAGTAGCAAGAACATACAAAGAAGGAGTTAGTGGAAATTGTGGCAAATGGAGTGGAACAAGCCAAAGGATTGAGATTGGTGGCCATTAATGGTGATGTAAGAAGAAGCATCTACAAAAATAATATTCACTGATTGAATGAAATGAGGACCAAATCCCATAGAAAAAAGTATAACTAGGATGAAGGGCCATTCAATGCATTCAAAAGCTTTGGAAAAATCAATCTTCAAAAAATTTCTTTCTGATGTGAGTGCCTAGCCCACTCCATACCTTTCCAAATAGTGATGATGTTATCAAGAATAAATTTGGACTTAATGAATCCAGTCTGCTCTGGGTGAACAATTTACAGAAGAAGGTGGTGAACCTTTAAATAAAGGGCTTTAGCAATAATTTTGTAAGACATTGAGGAGTGTAATGGGCCTCCGGTTGCAAATATCTTAAGGATCGTCGGCTTAAGGTATAAATTTTATGTTTCCTTTGTTAATGAGTTAGCTTAGGGATCTGGAATGAAAATCTTCTAAATAAAATTTATCTTGATCTTATCCTACAAAGTACCAAAGGGAGTTATAAAATTCATAAGGGAAACCATCAATTCTCAGAGCTTTGGCATCATCCATAGTGCTAGTAGAGGGTGGTGGATCCTTGTCATTTGATTTAACCCATACAACATCGGGGTCTAAAGTGACATCAAGAGGATCCCAACCATCATCATCTTTATCTTTATCTTCTCATTGAGTGGGATAAATCACTAGATCTAGCCACAAAAACCATATGGAAGAGTCATTCAACCAACTAGAAGCTTTGTTAGAAGCTCCACCAAAGGGCAAACTAGAAGCACCATGACCACCTCCAGAAACTCCTCCAAAAGGCCACCCCAAGTTAGCCTGACGAGGAGGGGAGATAGATCATTTGTGAGGATGTGAAACACTATGAGGAGGGTCTTGTGAATTGGGGAAAGCTTGAGAGTCCTTGGTAGAGCCACTCCTCCCATTCCACCGGTCATGTGAAGGCAAATGACCCCATGAGGAAGTGGGAGACGGTGGCACACGAGCAATGATGCATAGGGAATTCCCCCAGTGGGCCAAGAGCTCCTAAAGGTGAGCCACCTCAAGCATGAATTTTTTAGCTTGCACTTGAATCTACAATATCACATTAGAACAGATAATAGCTTTAGAATAAAACAAAACATGTTTATCAATGTAGCTATGAGGAAAAATGCACGAATTTATATCTTTCCAAATACTGAAGAGGTTTTCCATCCTAAAATTATCCCAAATCTAGGTATAATTATGGGGAAGATGGGGAAATTCTCCTAGCAACACCATATTCCAAGAGAAATTCTTAGGACAGAAGGTCCAAAAAAAATCATAAATCCAATTCCACAACTATTGAGCTTTGGAGCAAAACCAAAAGAGGTGTTTAAAATACTTAGGTTTCCCATAAAAAGGGAAACAAGGGTCATGAATCCCATATGGGTAAGCCAAGACCCCATTGGTAAGCCTTGGAAAATAATACACGAAGAAAAGTGGGCAAGATTGTGCTCAACATTGACAAACCACACATTAGAAAATATTTAGTGCCAAACAAAAACTAGCAATTGAAGATGCCACCTTTGGTTCAAAATTTAATCATCAAATAATTAGGTGAAAGCCACCAATAGCCAAGCTAGGGCTTATAGTTTTTGATTGGGGTGTTTGGACCCCACTTCCAATCTTTCCACCAAGGATTGGTGGAACAGATACCAACTTTATGAAGCATATCAACCAAAATGACAATGACCAAGCCTTTGAAATTTTCCTGATCATGACTATGTAAGCCAAATTGGCTTTGAAATCTCTCCATAACATTAGACTCATTGTGGCTCTATAAAATAAGTCTTGAGGAGACTAGATACCCTTTTTATGAAATATGAGAGGCTTAAGACAAGGCAACTTGGCCAGAGAACAACCCATATTAGAAAATAAAGGAGACCACCAAAAATTCTATTGATTAAAAGATAATCCATCTCTGAAACCCGATCCATTCCAATGGAGCCATGGCTTAACATCCTCCCATGCACACCAAATTCTTTTAGCAAAAAAGTGTCCATAATTTGAATAAGCTCCTTCATAATGAGAAGGGTATGGAATCCAATCCCTTTCCAAAATGGTTTGTGAATAGGATATCTTGTGGAGATACAATGTTTGAGGAGAATCTTTCAGGCCTCATTACTAGTGAGGACACAAATGACCCACTTGATACAAAGAACAGTCCCTTGCCTTTGAGTGGCCAAAAGACCAATCCCACTAGAATCTTTGGGGAGGCAACAAAACTCCTAGGCAATACGATGAAAACCTCTATGAGACTCAAAATAGGCCCAAATAAATTCTCTGAGAAACTTCTAAAACTTTTCATAAGAGGCCTTGGAAGGGGCCTAGCACAAATAATAATAAACATGAGTCGCAGATAGAATTTTAGATCACACCTAGAACTTGCTAGATAGTGAAAGCAGCTTGGTGATCCGAAAAGCCAGCTTCTGCTCAATACAAGAAAGAACAATTTGTCATAAGTCCACAAAGGAGGATTAAAAGTGAAGGAGATGCCAAGGAATACAAATATTTTCCCTTGAGTAATCCACTTCCAACCATACTTTTGAATCTAGAGAGGAATGGGAAGAGTGGATTGATAGTAACATTGAGTCTTATGCCACTGAATACCAGAACCAGAGGCCAAGCTAAAGGTCTCAAGATAATTGAGGGAAACTTTGACAATATCCTCTTCTTCCAATAGAGTGAGGAAGGAATTATCAGTGAAATGGCAATTAACATGTTGGATCAAAGAATTGGGTAAGGTAATTCCTTAGACAAGCCCATGAGAAATGGAGTGGGTCAGAAGATAGCCAAAACCTTTAGTAGCAAGAACATACAAAGAAGGAGTTAGTGGAAATTGTGGAAAATGGAGTGGAACAAGCCAAAGGATTGAGATTGGTGGCCATTAATGGTGATGTAAGAAGAAGTGTCTGCAAAAATAATGTTCACTGATTGAATGAAATGAGGACCAAAGCCCATAGAAAAAAGTATAACTAGGATGAAGGGCCATTCAATGCAGTCAAAAGCTTTGGAAAAATCAATCTTCAAAAAATTTATTTCCGATGTGTGTGCCTAGCCCACTCCATACCTTTCCAAATAGTGATGATGTTATCAAGAATAAATTTGGACTTAATGAATCCAGTCTGCTCTAGGTGAACAATTTACAGAAGAAGGTGGTGGATCTTTAAAGCAAGGGTTTAGCAATAATTTTGTAAGACATTCAGGAGCGTAATGGGCCTCTGGTTGCAAATATCTTCAGGATCGTCGGCTTAAGGTATGAATTTTATGTTTCCTTTGTTAATGAGTTAGCTTAGGGATCTGGAATGAAAATCTTCTAAATAAAATTTATGTTGATCTTATCCTACAAAATACGAAAGGAATTTATAAAATTCATAAGGGAAACCATCAATTCTCAGAGCTTTGGCATCATCCATAGTGCTCACAACTTCCTTGAGGTCTTCAATAGTGAGAAACTGCTCATAGAAGGATTTCTAGGTAGAAGAGAGACTATTAGGCACAACTCTAATGCATTCTTGGAGAGCATTGGCATGCTTCAAAGTGTAAAATTGGGTAGTGAAAAAAATTTCATAATGCCTAACAAACACCTAGAGAATGTCAAGCAATTCGATGAGCATATGATTTTCATCTTTGATCTACTTGATGCCAAGTGAAGTGTTTTTGATATGAAGAGCAAGGAAAAACTCTTTTGAGGCATGATCCCAAATTTTAAGCCAATGAATTCTAGCTTTGATTTGTATGGCTCTCATAGCATAGCAATCATCCACTTGCTTCCGGTGTCTCATCTTTGCCACTTTGTCCTACAAAGTAGGGGAAAAGGGGATAGCTGATAAGGCCTTAATGGATTTGCAAATATCTAAAGTGGTCACTTCATAAGATCACTTGTGAAGAATGGAAAATTGATGCCCATAGATGCAAAGAAACCTCACAGTGTGATTGATGGAATAATTCCACCACTTGATCCAACCTGTGGACTGGGAAGATCTACATTCAAGATTCTAGATAGTTTTGATGTGGGCCACTATGGGTTGATGACTCAAAAAAGAAGTATGTAAGAAAAACTAGGAATTATTGGTGCATGGCAGTCTCACTTTCCATTCAAGGGTATGTGTAGGATCATGATGGGCCAAAAAGTGGCAATATGTAAGCCATATGATGGTCCATGTGGCTGACGACTTTTTTTTTACCCAAAATTGATGAAACGAAAAGGGTTTTTAGAGGAGATTATCAGCTATCCACCAATATAAATTATGCTTTACTTTTAATTTAATAAATAATTATTATTCATTTTTTATTAGAATTACGAATAAAGTCCTGATTGATAGGCTGATTGAAAAACATCTATAACTTTCAAATGGTATCACATTTTTTGAATCTGAAACATGCGTCACATTCTATGCTTTGCATAATATAGGATTAAAAAAGAAAAAAATGAATTTCATGAATTTTTGACCAAGTTAAGGTGGTTAGATAGACGAGATTTTATATTTTTTAAAAGTTGTAATAAAAAATTCATAATTAATTATTTACTTGGAAAAAAATTATAAAAAAATATGCATCACATCGGGACATGAGTCATCTACTTATATCTAAAAGATTATAAAAAAATATTATAATTTTATTGTGGTTAGGGTGGTCAGACAGACACCTACATCTTATTTTTACCATGAAATTTAAATACTACTACATTGAAATTTTAAATTTTCACCAAATAGATTTATTTTTTTAAAATAAAGGTCTAGTAGTTTAGAAACTACATTCAATTTGCTACAGATTCTATTTTTACATTTTTTTGAAATAATATAGATAACTTATTCAAATTTTTATGTCAAGTTGTCTAACTCTGATTTTTTGTCTTTTTATTGCCACTTAAGAGCTTGTTTTTTCCATGATGATCCTGCACATACCCTCAATGTGGAAATGAATGGGAAATTGGTCTGATAGAGTGACATCCACTAACGGCATAACTAGGAGTGAAGAATAGTTGGCGAAGGAAAAGAAAGATTGTGCAAAAATCATAGCATGATCGAGACAGTTAGAGACTCTATCATACCCAGCTCAAAAATTACTCCAAGTGTGCTAGAGGGAATGAGAATGGAAATGACCAATATTGGGGTCAAAAAGACCCAATTTATTACGCATGTAAATCCAAGCTTCCCTTTCGCCAGCTACCCATCTAAACAATAAATTACTTACTGTCTTTTTCATACACCACCTCAACCATGTTAAAATACCCACAAAAGACCTAAGTTGCAACTACCAGCGAATTTGTAATCCAATGCCAGAGAATACATCTTTCAATAGCATCATTCAAGGCATAAACATTAATAATCCCAAAGGAATGATTATCAATGTTCAGAAGGATCTAGACAAGTGGGTGCATGGGGTCAAACCCATGATCAAAAATATAATTAGGCCACTATGGAGACAAAAGGGTGACCACATCGCCACGACTAAAAACATGATCAGATGAAAAAAATTACTCACTAGCCAAAAAACTCAGCAAGCAAAAGATTTAAAAAAACCAACAACTTTAACTTTTTGAAGGCACAAGACATCAATACTAGTGTGTTTTTGAAGAATATCCCTAACAAAATACTTCCTAGAGAGGTCAATCATACCTCATACATTCTAGGAAAAAAATCCATGTCAAGGACTTGATCATGGCATCAGAGTCCAACTCTTCCAATGAGGAAAACCAATTTTGTAAAAACTCTATTGGTACTGAACCCATCTAGATTGGGGGAGAGGAAATCCTCCTTTTTCCTAAAATAAATTCACCCTCTTCAAGAGGTCTAGAAGGGTTGTGTTATTTCCTATGGGCTCCTATCATGGGAGGATACACAACCAATGAAGCTATGATCACTAAAGTTGGTTGAGGTGTGGCAGAGGACCTTGGCCAAGTTCGAATTCTATTAGAAACTACATGAACCTCTTTCCCCTGAACATGGAAGGTTTTGAAATATTGACTAAGGGTTCAAGGACTTTGGAGATCATCCCTACACCATTGGACTTATTTTTCCAGTTTGTGACTATTGTCCATTTGTCCTCTGGTTTGGTGGTTGGGGTTTCCATCGGGTGGGGATTTTCAACTTCCCATGGTAAATATTGAGTATGGGGGACTACAAGAGGGAAATATTTGATCTTTTGATCAACAAATTGATACTAATAACAAGTGTTGGGTTGATTAAAATAAGTGACCTTTTGAGTATTCTAGAAATTACCAATCTAAATATCAATGGACTCTTTCAAATCTTGTGAAAGGTCCACTTCAACACAAACTCAATTTTAAGGGCAAACTTGAAAGAAACGGTTAGGTTCGACATAGATGACTTTCCCCAATGACAAAGCTATATGGTGTAGAAAATGTAAACATGGCAAGGGTAAACCAAAAAAATCAATCCAAACTGGAACCCATAACTTCGTATCCTCAGAGATAGAGAAATCTTAGGTCCAAGGTTGGAAAACCAACAAAGAGGACCAAACTTACCAAGGACCATGATTCAGGATTGTCTGAACATGACTAACCTCCACAAAGTGAAAAATAAAAGAACGTTAGTCAAATTCTCGACCATATCAAGGTGGAACCTATGAGGGACCGAGGATTTATGGACCCATTCTTTTAGCACACTTTCAAGATGAGTCCTCCCAAAAAAATAACCAACAAGAGTATGTTGTTCTAACCAGTGACATGCAGTATCAAATTCTGGAATGGGAAGCACCACATCCACTAGGAATCAAAAGACTTACCTCGTGGAACACTTTTAGAATAATTTTTTTAAGCCACTTGTTTGGAGGAGGATTCATTGTGTAGAATCGTCAAACCGCCAACACCAGCAAGAATTTCTAGGTTGGAGTCAGTCGTAGGCATAATAAAACAACTAAAAATCTATAGTAAATTCAATCATACAAAACAAAGCAAAGAAAAATATTGTGTCTAAGGTGCAATATGACATAAAGGAGGCCAAATATGATGACAAAAATGAGAAACCATAGCATATCTCATTCACCAATGACCCACCCTCACAAAAATGATTTTTCTTCATATATATTTCAAAAAATATATAATACTCCTATGTTTGTTAACAATGTTGGCTCTATTTTGTTGTCTTTTGTTGTTTTTGGCTTCTCTCTGCCCTACATTCCTTGTTCTTTTTGCTATTTTTTATGCTTTTTTTTAATCTAAGGTATGTGTGCCTAATTTTGTCTATTTTTATTGCTAGGATTTGTTGGCCTTTTCTCTTCTATTTGCTACTCTTTAAAAGATTGGGATCAAGGGCCCTTCCCCTGCTTTTAATATCAAAAACATACCTTGAGGCACACTAAAATATGCAATATTGATATAAATCATCTTTGAATATCTCAAAACTAGATACTCAAAAATATATCCTCACACAATAGATTTGATACCATGATAGAGTTGGTGAGCAATGCATAAGAGCCAAAGAGCAATTGATACCAAAAAATACTTTCACACAGGAGAGAAGCAATATAAATGCTATGAATCCACATAATTGATTAGATGAATTCAAAATGGTACAATATATTTTTCACGTACAAATTAGATATCCCTCAATAGAAAAGGGTGAAACCCTAAGACAAACCAAGATCCTGACAAGTGTCTTAGTTTTATAGATATGATGGATATGATAGATTC
Organism: Sequoiadendron giganteum; assembly: GCA_007115665.2. NCBI lineage: Eukaryota > Viridiplantae > Streptophyta > Pinopsida > Cupressales > Cupressaceae > Sequoiadendron > Sequoiadendron giganteum. The sequence goes on along the minus strand of CM021100.1, from coordinate 514,383,893 downwards.
ATGGTGTATTTGATTTATTGTTATGTGATGGTCATAATGGATGTATGATTTATTTTGTTATTATGTAATAGATAAATACATGGTTATGGTAAATGTGATGGATTTAGATTCTTAGGCTAACAAATATAAATAATAAATACATTATTGATTATGATTATGGATGGATAAATAAATTATTATGATTATGTTTGGGTGCATAGATGACTATGTAAGTATGTGTTTAGGAATGATTAAATAGATAATTTCTTAATACATATAGTTTTATTTTATTCTATGGTACAATTTCAAGAGGTGGTGATGAAGAAGAGATGAATAAAATCAACTAGTTTAATTACAATAATTATTTGTGCATGTCTAATAAATATTAATTAAGGAACATAATTCTTCACATAGGGTAGATGGTAATGCATAGAGAGATGGGAATGGTAGGGATAATTTGAATGTACATATTAAAATTACATATAGTGAGAACTTATTTTGATATGGAATGAGATATTATGCACTAGGATATAAAGACCAAGGTGAAAAATTATCCCATGTATAGGACTAAATCTATAAATAAAATTATGTCTCAATACTTCACAAGGTCTTGAAAAGGCCTTGGTGGGTTTGATCATGAAACAATCCAATAGGAAAAATGATTCCTTAGCACATATCAAGGTCACAAAGGTTCTTGGTGGGTACGGTCATAGAACAACCAAGAAAAAACACAATAAAAATAAATAATACCATGCCCTATTATTTACTAGTCAAGATACACCATGATATGAATGATTATGGTGGCAATAAAGAGGTGAAATATGAGGCAATTGTTGTCATGTGAAATTACACCCTATTGAACAAAAAATTCAGCATTCCAATGACACAATGGAAATGGCCTCAAGGTGTGGGACCTTTTACAGTGAGGTCAAATCTCTGGAGAAGGTTGGCTTCCTCTTCAAAACCAGATGCAACAATACTGGTTCAACCCAACATTAGAAAAAATCTACACTAAACTTAAAATATGAACTGTAGGAGGATATTCAAAAGGGAAAACAATGATGCACCTAGCTTTAAAGTGTTTCTCCTCGCCTAGGATTGCAAAAAACATCAAAAAAGGGGATCAAAAGGACTTGCACATTTCTCCATTTGGTTGATTCCCAGAGGCAAACATGGAGGCTAAAGGTTTAACCAAGTGTTGGAAGGAAAAGAAGATTCACAAATAATAACTATAAACCAAACAACACAACATATATGCATGGGAAAAACAAGCACTCAAATATGAAAGTAATATATATTACACAACATAAACAAGGAGAGAAGAGGTAGTAATTATCAATATTCATTAATGTGGAGGCATAGAGCCAATCTTATAGTTGCAAAGATGTAAAATGCATAGTCTGCAAGAGAAAATATTAGGTAGAACCCAAAGGAAGAACCCTTTGAATGATTACAAGTGCTGCTTTTAAAGTGCAAGAATAGTTGAAAACCACCAACCAAACCCTAACCCTAACTCAGGTTATCAAGGTCTGATTAGGGAATATTGAGGAGCTTCATCCATGAAATTCATGGCGGAACAAGCCTAGATGTGTGCACCATACCTAGTAATGAATGTTGTCTAAAAATCCCTCCAAATTGCCCCCATGAAATCTGTAATCTAGGCATGGGGCAAGTCAGGAAGGACAATAATTTGGAATGAATGAGAACGGGTGCCCATAAAATCCACTTGTATAAGTCAAGGGACAAATATTTAAATTTCATCCTTGAAGCCCAAAAGTCAAAATAGGTAGCTGAAGAAGTGGTTCGAGCATTAATAGCATCACCTAGAAAAAACATGTCAAAATTTGTAGAAAGGTCAAGGTGTTGGGCCTAAAAAGAAACCTTTACTATGAATTAAATGGTCAATAGGCTCAAAAAGAAACACACTATTAGACATTGGACATCGTGCATCCCTCATACTTCATACTATATTAGCACTAGCATTGGGCTTCAAATATCGGGCATGAGGCTTACCGCTTACCACATACTAAAAGAAAGAAAAAGAAGAAAGAGGAAATGGAACTGCAAAGTCCAAAAAGGGTGAGCTTCAGAGGTTGGGGAGTCATCTTACCGCTTACTGCAAAGTGGTAAGAGGTAAGACTGAAGAGCGAAACTTAAAAGTCCAAAAATAAGGACTTAGTTGAATTTTGAGGAAATGGGATTTTGGGAGGGAATCCCAGGGCTTTGAGAAGGAAATAAATCATTAAGAAGGTAGTGGAAAGGAAGAATTTTTCAAGGGTAGGGCATTGGGAGGATGCTTTACCTCTTACTGCTTACCATGAAACAGTAAATGATAAAGGGGAAGGTTGATCCCCAATTCCCAAAAAACAAACACTTATTTATTGTTCTGAAAGCACATCGAGGTTAGGGGAAGTTCTTACCTCTTACGTCAACAAAGGTAAGAGGTAAAGGGTATGGTCAATCCCCAAAATTCAAAAATCAAACACTTGGTCGCTTTTCTAGAATACATGTCGGGGTTTGGGGGTCAAGTGGCAAGCTTACCTCTTACCATAACAAATGGTAAGAGGTAAAGGATAATACCAAAGTCCAACCCCAGAAAGATCAACACTTAGTTGATTTTCATAAGGATAGAGGGTAGAGGGAAAGGGTTAAGCCCGATGGGAAAAACCCAAAAATCTAGGAAGAGAAATGGAAAGAAAGGAGAAAAAAAGGAGTTCAGAGGTGATAGAAGAGGGACGTAAGGAAGGAAGGAAGTGATAGACTGAAGGTCTGAAAACACAACACTTGGCCAATTCTAGGAACATTCAAAGAGAATTCATGCAAGATGGCCCATGTAGAATATCTCAGATCGATTATCAATGATGGGTCATCAAAGGGTGGTATAAAATGACAACATTTATGGTGACTTCTACAAGATGATTTCCTACTAATCATATAATCTAGTATCCTTGCATATCATTGGGCAAGGAGTCACGAGAGTTCTTCAACAACTGGGCCTCCCAAGAGAAAAAAATAAAACATGTGCAGACTACACTTGGAGGAAAACAAAAATATAGAAACATACATTCCCTTAAGGAGAATGCAAGGTGTGCAAGGCACTTCTTGGAGAAAATAACAACTAAGCTAATATGTAAATAAAAATGGAGAATAGGATTTTGTCAAACAAAACCATTTACTGGTTCTCTAAAGTAGCTTCCCTTTCTCATTATCTTGTAATGCTTCATGTGCTTCTAAGAAACTAATGGAAGGTGGAGGTTGGACACATGCCCAACCAACTACTACAACATCCCCTGGAGAAAAAAGGCAAACCCACTTACTTCTTCATTTTGGTTGTACATACTATTGCTTTGAAATGCATAAGTAGGTTGAATACATTCCTCCTCAACTGGAACATCATGCTTGAGTGTAAGCATGGCTTATGGTACTCTGGTGGCCTCCATCCAAGAAAGATGTCTAATAGGACATCCTACTAAAAGTACCAACACTGAGCTCTCCCTATAGGTTTCATGATTGTGCACTACTTCTTCATCATTTTGCTAGCCTGTGGAAAACATATTTTATGATTGTTTTGGAAAAAGAAAAGAGATTTCTACCTTATGTTCATGTTGCTCATGATTTCCTTCTTCTAGAGGTGGTGAATTGTCATCTAAGCTTGAAAAAAATGCCTATAATTCATCCCAAAATAGTTCTTTCTCGGCCTTCTCCTTTCTTTTTTGTATAAGAGGACTTAGTTTGGCATCATAAAAACTTTCCTTGGGTGTTTCAACTTCTTCATTTTACAAAACAGGGTTGTCTTCATTTATCTCCTCATGGACTAGCATCTTTTTATGCTCATTTTCATCCTCAATTTGCTCCAAAACCTATGAAGGTATTGAAGCTTGCATGCTCTCTTCATCTTCATCAACAAAACCAAGAAGCTCAACAAATGAAAATACTAAGTCCTCATTTACATCACCTTCTCCTTGCTTGTTGCCTTGCTATCCCAACTGATTTGTTGATGTAGGAATAGATACATTTTCTTTATTTTCAACAAAAAATGGGAGCTCATCAAATCAATCAATACGATCCTCATGCTCAATACACACTATTTTTTCTTTAAATTGTTTTTCTAGATGGTCCTAATCATCAACGTCTATATGCATGGTATACTTTTCTTCTTTTATGTCATGTTCAACTATGTCAACAACACAAGAAACCTCCTTCTCTTTCCTAAAAAACTCCTCTTGTGTACTAAACTAGCTATCTTGGTAGACAATGGGCCCATCTTTGCAAAGACGGATGATACTAGACAAGGTTGATCATAGGAGTCTTGTTGGGTTTCTTGGGGAGTAACAAGCTCACAAGGAACAAAGGGTTAAACTTGCACATTCACAGCCTCTTGCAAAGGATGAAGGTATCTAAAGCTTGGAATCTCAATATCAAAAGACTTACTTGACGATACAAGAGGCTTACCTTGCTTGAAGCTTGGGATATCATACTTGGGAGGATCCTCCTTCATAGGCTGATTAGAAGTGCTTAAGCGACCAATTGGCTTTCCAACCTTTGCACCTAAGTGAGAAAAATTACATCTACTCTTGCTTAACAAAAAACTCTCTTGCAAGAGATTATTCATATTACTACATTTGTATATCCATCTCTTACTAATGTTGGTAGGTATGATAAAAAAACTCTTCCTATTGAAAGCTATACCCTAAGACTTCAATTTCACTCATTTTCCTTTGAAATTCGAACAGTATATCCTTGATTCTCAAGTTGTCAACATTTGAAGGTGGGATATGAGGATGGAAATACTGGATAGATACAAAAAGGCCTTGTTGTGGTTGGGTATAAACATATGGCTATCATGAGCCTTGAGCAGGGGGTGGGTGGCAAGCATATTGAGCATGTTAGTTTCCTTGTGTGGAAAAAGTGTTTGGGTAAAACTTGTTGCAAGCTCATTGTGATATGACTAAGAAGGGTGAAAATAGGCAGAATTTTTATGGTAAGGAGGATGATATAACATATCTCTATGAAATGAAGATATGATGTGAAATTAAATAGGCTGGGAATTCATGAAAAATCTTTAAAACCAAAAACTGAAGATAGATTTTGTAAAGATGAGAACACATACCAACACCTAGTCTTCTTGAAACTTGAAAATTGAACTCAGATTCACCAGGTATGTGAAGATCTATCCTCCAAAGGAAGATATCATTGACATACACACCAAATATCAGCAGTGATAAGAAATTTGTGTCCCACTAGGCATGCTAGTAACTATTGTCACGTGAAATTGCACCCTATTGAACATGAAGCTCAAAATTCTAATTACATAATAAAAACAAACTCAAGGTGTGGGACCTTGTGTGGTGAGGTCGAGTCTCTAGAGAAGGATAGATTCCTCTTCAAAACCAAATGTGACAATACTAGTCCAACCTAGCATTGGAAAAACTCTACACTAAACCTAAACTACGAACAATAGGAGGATACTGAAAAGGGAAAATGGAGATGTGCCTAGCTTTAAAATGTTTCTCCCTGCTCAAGATTACACAAAACATCAAAGAAGGGTATCAAAAAGACTTACATATTTCTCCATTTGGTTGATTGCTAGGGGCAAACATGGAGGCTAAAGGTTTAACCAGGTGTTGGAAGGAAAAGAAAATTCACAAACAACAACTATAAACAAAATAACATAGTATATATGCATGGGAAAAGAAACAAAAGCTCACTCAAATATGAAGGTAATATATATTACACAACATAAAAAAGGAGAGAAGAGGTAGCAATGATCAATCTTCATTAATGTGGAGGCATAGAGCCAATCTTATAGTTGTTGATATGTAAAATGCATAGTCTGCAAGAGAAAATCTTGGGCAGAAACCAAAGGAAAATCTCTTTCAATGATTACAAGTGTTTCTTTTAAAGTGCAAGCATAACTGAAAACCAACAACCAAGCCCTAACCCTAACTCAAGTTAGCAAGGTCCAATTAGGGAAGATTCAGGAGCTCCATCCATTAAATCCATGTTGGAACAAGCCTAGATGTGTGCACCATACCCAACAATGAATGTTGTCTAAAAATCCCTCCAAAATGCCTTCGTGAAATCCACGATTTGGGCATGGGGCAAGTTAGGAAGGATAATAATCTACAATGAATGAGGATGGGTACCCTTAAAATCCACTTGCAAAAGTAATAGGAGCAATAAATTTCATCCTTGAAGCCCAAAAGTCAAAACTGGTAATTGAGGAAGTGGTTCGAGCATTAATGGTATCACCCAGAAAAAACATGTCAAAATCCACATAATGGTTAGGGCATCAAGCTCAAAAAGAAACCTTTAATATGCATTAAATGGTCCATAGGCCCAAAAGTAGCACCATGTTGAACATCAAACATCAGGAATCCATCATACTTCATACTATATTGGCACCGACGTCAAGCTTCAAAGATCGAGTATGAGGCTTACCACTTACCGAATACTGAAGGAAGACAAAAGAAGAAAGAGGAAGCAGCATATTTCAAAGTCTGAAAAGGTCACCCTTTTCAGGCTTTGGAGGTCGGGGATTCATCTTACCACTTACCACAAAGTGGTAAGAGGTAAGACTGAAGAGCGAAACCTCAAACTCTAAAAATAAGGACTTAGTTGAATTTTGAGGAAATAGGAATTTGGAAGGGAATCCCAAGGCTTCGAGAAGGAAAGAAATCATTAAGAATGTGGTGGAAAGAAAGAAGTTTTTGAGGTTCAGGCATTGGAAGGATGTCTTAAACCTCTTACGACTTACCATGAAATGGTAAACAATAAAGGGAAAGGTCAATCCCCGATGCCTGAAAAAAAAAAATAGATTTTTTTGAAAGCAAGTCAAGGGTCAAGGGAAGTTCTTAAACAAAGGTAAGAGGTAATGGGTATGGTCAATCCCCAAAATCCAAAAATCAAACACTATAACTTTTCCAAAGAACATGTCGAGGTTTGGGGGTCAGATGGCAGGCTTACCTCTTACCATAACAAATGGTAAGAGGTAAAGGGTAAGACCAAATTCTGACCCCCGAAAGATCAACACTTTATTTATTTTTGGAAGGAAAGCTATACAGTAGAGGGAAAGGGTTAAGCCTGATGGACAAAACTTAAAAAGCTAGGAAGAGAAATGGAAAGAAAGGAGGAAGAAGGAGAAGGAGCTTGAGGGTAATAGAAGAGGGATGCAAGCAAGCAAGAAAGCAATAGCCCAAAGGTACGAAGGTCCGAAAACACAACACTTAGCTACTTTTAGGAACTTTCAAAGAGAATTCATGCAAGACGGCCAGCCCATGTAGGATCTCTTAGATAGGTTATCAATGATGGGTCATCAAAGGGTGGCTTGAAATGACAACAACAAAAAAAGATAAGTAGAAAATCCAAATGTAATAGTCAACTGAAATACACCATGATTACCTATTATTAAGAGGATGGGGAATGATATATCCTATGAAGGAAAAGGATGGATGGACCAATGTGTGTTTAATCGAAAAGGTTGGTAATAATGTATATTATTGAGGTCAGAAAATGATATGGTGTTTGTAAGATAAAATAGGTCACCGAGTTGAAGGCTTGGGATCCTAGTTTGTAATGACATATGGGCAAGCAAGGGATGAAGTGTAAGTGACAATGTGGTCATATGCATTGATAGTTTAGGTAATAGTTGAGATAATTATTTCTTTATCTTAAATTTTAAGGACCACACGAGGAAATGTCTAAAGATCAAGATCAAGAAAGGATTCAAAATGACCGATGAGGGACATACTCAAAATGTATATATCTCATGCATGTATAGTGTTGTTTACATGTGGATGAATGGTTGTCACATGCTAGACCCATATGGTTCTAGTTACATTATTGTTTATATGGTCATGCATGTTTTCATGTGTCTAAAGAATAGTGTTCCAAACTAATCATGTTGAAGTAGATGCATGTGTAGGTCAAGCACAATGTATAAATATTATAGGAGATTAAAATATTGTTGAAAAACGCATTAGAAATAACACAATGCGTTTGAAGAATTTGTAATAGTTCAACATGTATAAATAATATGAATGAATTTTCCTTGTTCTATCTCCACATGGATCTTATTAGAAATAATGCATTCATAGATATGTGTGAACATATTTTTCGAAAATATCAAGCATGCATAAAATATCTTAGTGCTATCAATTTACATGCATAAGAATAATGTGATATAAGAGGAGTAAAGTAGATCTATTACAAAAAATTGTTGGTTACATGGAACTATGCATGGATCATTCACCCTTTATTGTGAAACAATGACCTCCATTATATTTGGTAAAAAAATGTATATATTAGTTGATGTTAATTTAGAAAACCACCAATCATGTTGAACCATTATGCAATTGGATCTAGATAATGATGCCCTTTGTTATAGAGTGGTTTCCTCATTACACAAGGAGAAATCGATGGTTATTAGCATAGGACTTGGGACTGATTATCGTGGATTATGATTTGATGATGCACACATGGTTGTTGATACCTTGTAAACGTAAAGACAAATTTATTTTTTTTTAAATAAGAATTAATGAAGACTTAAAGTAGCCATACTTCTACCTAAGAACTAATAAATCTTTAGAATGTGGTGGCATAGTTGATATCTAAACTAATAATACTAACCATTTCTTCATGAAAAATCTAAGGATAAATTTATCCTTTATTCTTACAATGAAATAGAGGGGATTCATGGAGTCAACACATCCTTTTTCAAGAGAATTTTATATTTATACAAACACATGGAAAGTATAATATTACATAGCATCAATGTCACTAACTTGGGCATTGCCTAAGGTGGCTTGTGATATAGAATGTTAAAATTATGTTGTGTAGGATTACATTGTATGCTACTAAGAATCATGTTCATGTAGTTTTTTTCTATAATAGTGTAAGTCTAATTTAGTTAGACAAGCAACTTAGTCATTGGGTGAAATTGTAAAGGCTCTATATACTTGTAGCCTGGATCAGATTAATTTTTTGGGGTGTGTGCATATTACCTAATACAAGTGTGGAGTGATAGAGAATAGATTTCTATGAAGATGTTTTTGGGTTATAATTTGTTATTATTGCATAAATTGTTATCAAAATTTTGATGTGTATAATTCACTCATGAAAGATGCAATTTCTAATTAGTATTTCATATAATGAGTGTTGTTGAATTCAATGTATGAAGATAAAGGAGGTTGTATAGTTGAAAAATATGGAGGAAGTGACATGTTTAATTGTTTTATTACAATGCTATTAGAATTTAATTTTTTGACCATTTGATGATCATCATATTGATGTGCAAAGATAGTTTATATAACTTTAATTTCCTAGGAACTATATCTATTATAAATTAAAATTATGTGCATTAGACTTAGTGTGTGACATTGCTTGGCTAGGTATCCTATTACTCTAGAAGATTCCTTTTATGTGTGATACTAGGTTAGTAACCTATTGATTCATAATTCTTTGTTCAATTGTGCTAAGGTTCCTTTTAGTGTGTATGTTCAATGCTCTCCCTTGGAATAGTCAAACCTCTTAGGATAGGAAATAGTCATCCAAAAACAACACACAATATTGCCAAGGAATCATATTGCAACAATGTTACAACTCAAAACTCATGGTTCAAGAGAGTTTGGAAATAACTAATATTATTGTGGTGTAATTGTGTCACCACATGTAAGCAATTTCATTCATTTATGTCACAAATCCTTACTAATTTCTTTACACTTTCTTCTTCTAGGTGATGGATTGAAGGAAAGTGTTGTGATACCTTGAACCTAAAAATATGTTTCTAATGATAGGAAATGTGAGATTAATAATTTTTTCTCCAAATCCATGATCTAATTTCTATTTGAGATTTGGGGTAAAATTTTCATTTGTTGGCTCTTAAGAAAGTAAGTTCCACTTTCCCAGAATTTCCTCTCGACATCAATACAATAGGGGAAAAAGTATAGGTAGAGAGAAAAATAATTCATTCTCAAAAGATTATCTTGGGCTAATCCATAAGAGAGAGAATTCTCTTCATTTAATTTAGGCTCAACAAAACCTAGGAGGATGTTCCCTAAGGCCTTTTTTAGATAAAGGGAAACGTATAGTTCGGTATTTAACAAACCATACTCTTATGGTAGTAAAAAATGGACCTCTAAGACCTCAAGCTAATAAATTTACAACAGAAATATAACATGTGTACCAAAATGTATGAAATAAAGGTATAATCCACAAGGTCAATTCCCTAATAATTTTCCTACATATCTACATTTGCATAAACACAAATGTCTAATTATAAATAAAACACAGACTCATACAAGATACAACAACTAAAAATTATAATATTGATTTATACAAATGATCAAGAACCATAAGTGTCTGATCCTCTAAAATTGATTCAAAATTAATATTGCTTAAGGTTTGGAAATGATTATAATAGTTAATTGAATACATATAGGCAAAACAAGTAACCACAAAACTACACTAAATTATAAAGAGAGATTGTCATATTAATGTTTATATTGGTGATGAAGGTAAATTATAGGAGAATTATTCCTTAATCGAAGGGGAAATAGATTCATTATATGCATTTGCATACAAACACATCCATAGTCCCAAATCAAAAACTAGGTATCCAAGTGAACTAGTAATAGTCACATTAGGTGAAGCCAATGAAAAATATTTATCTCATTTTTAAAATATAAATTAAAGATAAACTAAAGAGAATAAAATCCTATATTTTTTGGGAAAGGCCAACAATATCTCTAGTTAGGGATGAGTTAACTTGTGAGAACTACAAGAAATGAAGGCACCTTTATGGTGTAGACCAAAAAGACTACACCAAATCAAACATAAGAACATAATTTTTTTACAATTGATAGCCAATAACATGGTATTAATAATTAATACTAAATTTATGTGTATGGGGCCATAAAGAGTGAGAGAAATATTATAAGTTAAACCCTGCAAGGAAAATCTATGGCCTAAAGCCATAGGAAAATTGATTGTTACTTGCCCCTAGTCAAACATATAATTCTTAGTTCAGTGTACTTGATCCACTTGAAAGTAAAGTAGATTTGATGCACAAAAATGCAAGTTATGTGAATATACATGGATCAAGGTTTACTTGCACTTAAGCACCACTTCCTTTTATCATACTTTTATCTAAAAGTGTCCATGAATCTCATAAGCAAGGTTTTGCTCAATTCAAACCCTTTTTTATTTTGTTCAAACATTCCTTAAAACTTTTCTAGCCTTTCACATTGTTCCTAATTGACAATTTCCCTCATGTAGGCATGTTTGTGTTTTTTTCAAGTATCCATCAAAACCTAACAGAAAAGTGTCCTATATCACTATGCAATTATATCAATACATAAACTCTCAAAATAGAACCAAAACTAATTATAAATTAACATGAATATGTTAATTTCATCATTACAATTATATTCTTTTAGACTTGAAAAATCCTAAAAACTCATAATGATTATTCCATTTATTAGAAAAATAAAATAAAATAAATCAACAAATACCATAAACTTTGTTGATTAAAAAATTAATTTGAAATTTTAAAAAACCAAAATAATTTAATTTCTTACGCTAACTATTCCTTCCTCCTACTAATATATATTTCATAAATTTGGAGATGATATAGACCTGCTGCTCCAATTTAATCCTATTGCAATAAAATTTATTTTTATAGGGACATTCAACTTAAAAGACCGATGTCGAAATTGGCACTACTTTTGTAAGCAACTCGTCATCTAGCATATGATTCCAAACATCCCACCCCCCAAATCTGCTAACAAGTTTAAAGATGGCAGAAAAATATAATGAAATCCAACCATTAATTAGCAGATCTTTTAAGTTTTAGCTAATCGTTGACAAATGCTTCGTTTCTATTGTTTATTATATCAGACTAGCAAACAATTCTATCACTAATTCTTCCTCGATCTATGCCAGATGTATACGCGGCGAGTTCTTTTGCAGATTTTAATTCACGTGTCCCAATTTTCTGCCATGAACAGCAACACCAAAACTCAGAGCAAATAAATTATGCCTTCACGGGGTGCATCAGCCATCAATAGACACAAAGCAGATGGGCTTGAAATACGGGATGCCAAACAATCCCAGTAGTGGAAATAATAATTTGAAAAGAGCAAACAGTTGGACAGAGTTCTTTGCTTAACAATCACCATGAGAATAAATGTGTTCGTGCAAATTCTTATTGCATTCGATCCTTGTCGACTGTGTTGGGGAAGACTTCCTGGGTCGAACCATTTGATAGCAGACAAGCCGGCAGAGACTTATTCCAATCTTGTGTTTTTTTTTAACACGTTTTGCAGTCGACGGGTACTATAAAACGCAGGACAACAAGGGAGCTCTGCACGTTGTAAGGAGAAATTCTTTATAAGATAGGCTATATAGAGTTTGAAGTTAAAAATGAGGTTGAAATATTTTGTGTCTGGTAATGTATTGTTGAGCTTATGGCCATGGTTTGCAGAAGCACAACTGGATGTGAAGCCGGGAAAACGGAAGCTTCTCTTAAATTGGCGGCGTCTCCGTCATGTACATGACTACCACGCGTTAAAATACCGTGGTGATGTTTTACCGGACAGACTTACGCCCGTCGCAGCTCCAGCTAGACAACCCACAAGACACGGCGCTCACGCATGATTTCAGGGCGCACTCCATCCATACAAAATATAGGAAAATTAAATCAACATTAAAAAATAATCATTTTGTTCCATTTTCAAACACAACCTAAAGACAAACCAAAGAGCACATTTTATTTCTAGACAAAATACAACAACGTGTAGATAAAGTTATGGTCGAGTCAATGGAAATAGGTTTCCTTCCAATATAAAGTTGGATCTATGAAAGCATTTGTAATATGATCCCATCATTTAAGCAAAGAAAGAACATGACAAAAGCATAAATAATGTTGTTCAATCTTCACTGATATGCGAATATACAAAGAATAAATAGAGGTCATGGCATAATGCATTACTTTATGATAAGTTGATGAACTAATGCATACATCTAATTTATTAATGTCTTGAATCGGTATAACTCATGGTAATGACAATTCTATAAGGCTGTTGAATCGGTATAACTCATGGTAATGACAATTCTATAAGGTTGTGCAAACATAGGCCTATAAAAGGCTATATTTTGGGATATGAGATGGAAAGCCTCTACCTAAATAAGAGTATAGCCTACAAATAGAAGGTTTATAGATTGTGTGTGTCTATGGTGTTCTTTACACATGTATTCTATATATGTTAGACTTGTATGTTTCTAGTTGAATCATTGTATAATGTGGGGATGCATAGTTTTTAAATTCCTTTCATTTGTTTGAGGCATGTTATGTAACAGGAATGATGTATTTTTTGGGATAAGTTACATTTTTTTTTATTAGAAATAGTTCATCAAAACATTTACATTCATCTGATTTTAAAAAGTTTCAGCTCATAGGTGTATCACTGAGATATAAACTAGCTGCAAAATGCATAATATGTCCTATGTATTAATGTTGGAGATACATGTTGCTATCTATACTAGATTATAAAATGCATAGGTAGTGCCATATACACAATAAATAGGTGCACAATCATTAAGGGATTATAAAAGGTAGAGATTAAACATTATGTATATAACAGCTAGAAATAGATTGTTGATAGATATAAAGAAGCTGAGAATAGTTATTCATTGCAGCTCTTGTTCTCTCTTTGTTGTCCCCCCATCTAGGTTCCTTATCAAACACCGTCATATTTGATCTGACCTCTTCATTCACCTAAGGTCTGGCCTAACAAACTTACCTTGGCCTTTCTGCATTGCCCCTTTCTATTTCATTAAAAACCCTTTGGAACTCTCTCAATGCCCTAAGGAAGGTTTCTAAATCTTCATGATTGTGGTGCCAAGTATGCCCATACTTGACCTTGTTCTTTTTTACTATCACAATGCCATCACCAATTAGCCTCATAAATTTAGCCAATGAAATCTCCATGGCACTAACTATGACCTATAAAATAATAGAGAGAAATGTGAGTCTCTCTGAAGACTCAATAAGTGCCCTCCTACAACCTTTGAATTTATCCTCATTCCTTTCTTTCCAAATGTGCCATAAGATCTTAGTAGATAGATAATCCCAAAACAAAACATAATCCTTGCTTAACTTCCTATTATTGAATAATATTTCTTTCCAACTAATTTTGGCATCATTATCCCAAATCTTTAAATCATTACAAAAAATTCTCCACACTTCTTTTGCATAGAAATATTCAAATAAAATATGCAATATAGACTCTGGAGTTCTAAAACCATTGCATATATCCACATTAGTGTGATTAACTTTGAAAGGAACTTTTTGTAATAAAATAAACCATCTAAAACAATCCTTTTTAGGCTCCTTTATAATATGCCACACAAAATAAAAGAAAGCTTGCAAGTTTTTATTAGATATAGATGTTCCTCAGCTTTTATTAACGTGATTAGTAGTAGAAACATTCTTGATAAGATTCTTGTAGATTATTTTATCCTTTATTTAAAATAAACTGGTGTCATCCATCCAGACCAAGTCCTTGGCCAAGTCAATGTCAATGTCATTGTTTAGAGGAAAGCTAGCATTTTTGCAAGCTTCCATATGAGCATTGTAAGTCCTTAGGTTAGAGGGAGGGAGATTATCTTCACAAACCAATATATTCTAGTTTTTTAGTTTCCCATTGGTCAAGATGTTTTTGAAGATTTAAAACCCAATTTGAGCCCATTTTTTTATAGAGAATCCTTGTTGTAGAGCAAGGGATTTGTTTTTATGTTCTAAGTTCCACCAGATGGAACTGTAGGGTTGGAATTTCAGATTCCTATCATTTCTTAGTTTACTTACTTTGAATTCTACATTATTCTTGATTAGTTCCCAAGCCTTCTAGAGGCTTTTAAAGACTAGTGAACCTATTGGAGACATTGAGTGTTTGTTAATGAGAATATCACTAATAGGTAGCTTTTTCCATATCTTAGCTTGTTTTGGGGTAGAAATAAGTATATTTTTTCTCACCAAGACCTTCCAGAGCTCATCTCCTACTAGGGATTTAGTTATCCATTTGGTAGCCAAGGCAATACCATGCAACCTTAGATCTTTTAGACCTATGCCACCATTCAATTTATCAAGGCAATTCCACTCCCATTTAACTGAGTTCTTTTTCCTTTTTCCTTTACCATCTAACCAAAGAAAATTCCTTATTCATTTTTGGATCTCATTGACTTGATAGCTATTAAAGAACCAAACTAAGGTGAAGTAGATGTTGTAGGAAGAGAGGGACTTTTGACTTACTTGTATCCTCCCTGCAAGGGATAGGTATTGCCTATTCCACCCTTCAATATTTTTCTTAATTTTGGAACTAATCCAAAGCCACATTTCCTTTAGGTTGAGATAGACAAAAAGGGGATCCCTAGATATCTTACTTTCTTGTTTGGTCCAACCCATTGGAACTCATATTTTTTGACCCACTCAAGTGGGGATTCTATCCACCCTAGAATGCTTGATTTAGAATTAGAGATTTTGGCTCCTGAAGCTTTATAGAATAGGTTGAGCTTTCTCATTAATGATTCCATATTTTCCTCTTCAAGAACAAGGAACATAGTGGTATCATCTACAAATTGAATATTGATTAGTTCATTCTAATCTGGAAAAATTATGCCCTTGAATCTTGGTGAAAGGGTGTGCTCCCTCAAGAGGTAGTATAAGGCATCTGATGCAATAAAAAAGAAGGTTGATGCCAAAGGAACCCTTGCCTGATGGATCTTTCAAGGTTAAATTCCTATTAGAGTGATTCATTTACATCCTTCTGTGCAACATCTTTCAAAAGTGTATCTACCATGTTATAGAACATAGTGGTAAATCCAAAGGCTTCTAGGGTTTCTCTTAAGAAGGACCACTCAACCCTATCATATGATTTTTCAAAATCTAGTAAGAGCATAGCTGTATTTTGCTTGGAGTATCTTCCCCATTCCATAACTTCCCAACTACTGATTGGATTCTCCAAGATGTATCAACCTTTGATAAAAACATGTCTGAGTGTTGTTAATAAAATTGGGAAGGATGTTGACAATCCTTAAGACAATTACCTTAGCCAGAATTTAATAAGATACATTCAATAGGTTTATAGGCCTATAATTCCTTATCATGGTTTTGTCACCCCCTTTTGGCAATAATTTGATGATGTCTTTTTTTATGCTTCTTCCCAAAGAACCCTATCCAAAGCTTCTATGTACACTTGTAGTACGTCATCATAGACCCAATTTGAGAAAGTTTTATAGAATTCCACAAATAGCCCATCTCCCCCTAGGGACTTGTCATTGTTCATCGATAGAATAGCATTTTTTTTTCATCTTTAGTTATACTTCCTGAAAATCTTGCTGCATCTTCCTCATTTATTTTCCTTGGAATGATACCTTTTATGAACTCCCTGACACTATGACTACCTTCATTACCATCTTCAAAGGTGAATAGTTTATTGAAATATGATTGTAATTGATTCAAAATTTCCTCCAAGGAGGTGAGAAAGTTACCCCCTTCCCATATTTGTCCAATCTTCTCTTTAAAACTCTTCTCCTTTGTATAGTTGAAGAAGAAATTGGATCCTTTGTCCCCATAACTTATCCAATTCAGTTTTTCCCTCACTCTTAACCCTTGGATCCTATGCGTTTGGATTTTCCTTAATCTATTTTTGGCAAGATCTAGCTCTTCACCCAGGTGTGAATCACTTGGATTCATTTGAACCTTGGATTCTGTCAAGAATAAGCAATCTTGGAGATCATTTTCCTCTCTTCTTTTGTCCAATTATTTTTTCTTTCCAATGGTTTGGAAGAGGTTTTTCCATCCCTCAATATTTTGATTCCATTTGTTAATAGCAAACCAATATTTTAACATCAAATTATTAATATCCCCAAGAGAAGTGATGGCATCTTTGTAGTCTTCATCCACCAAGAGATGAGTATTGAGGATGAATCCTACCTTCTTTAGGTTCTCCTTAGGTCTGCTTTGGTTGGAATCTAGATTTACCCTTATAAGGTGATGATCTAAGATGGTATAAGGGTATACACCAACTTTGAGACCTTTATTATTTGGTATGAAGCTGAAAAATCCTTGTTTACATATATTTTGTCTAGCCTACAGTAAATCATTTTGCTGTCTTTTTGTGCATTACACCAAGTGAACCAAATCCCCTTGCAATCCTTCCTACCCTTCTCTATAGGATCAACCACTTTCATCCTTTGCTAAAAATACCTTTTGCTACCTTTCCAAGCCATGTCTATCACCCCATTTATCCTCTAGATGTTCCACCATGTTAAAGTCTCCCCCAAGATTTGAGGAACATCTAGTAGGATGATAATCCATTGCCACATTCTTGTTTTATGTCTGTGATCGTTGGGGGTAGAGATAGAGCATATACCCATACTTACTCCATCTTTATCCAAGGTGACCCATACTGTCCTATTACAAGGAGATGTGCCCTTGTTGGTCACATGATGGATTTGTTGATTGGAAAGGAGTATAGTATCCCCTCCTCTACCCCTTTCATGGTTTGTTGTGTAGTATGAGGATCCATTCCAGGATATGTAGGTAAGATTCATCTTCAACATTCATGGAGGATACATCTTGGTCACATTTGAACTAGTCAAAACATTTTGGTAGTTTCTCTTTAGCCTCTAGTCTTTTTGTTGTAGGTGTCTAGATTATAGTGCTTAATTTCTTTCTTTATTTTTTGGAAATTTGAATCCCTTTGCCTATTGATAGAGATTTATATATTTCCTAGGCCTTCTAGGACCAGCCTGGGGCTTTGGAGTTTGCTCAAAATACCCATTAGTGGTAGTCTCATTCCCAACACCTGTCATGTTCTTAGCATGTTGCGATTTTCCTTCTGAGCTGGTTTTGATTTTTAAAATTTTTAACTTTCTTTGATGGCCCTTCTACTTTCTTCTTGGTTAGATGCGCTTTTAGGGAGTGAACTAGGGACCAAATCCTCCTTTATATTTGGATACATAAGGCCTCTTGGTTTGTGGCATTGTTTTAAATCATTTTTATCCCCTTTAAGATTTTTATTTATCTCAGTATCTTGCTTAATATTGGAGTTGCTAGCTTGGCTGGGAACCTCTAGGGTTCCATTTTTTGGTGTAGAAGACTTGAGTGTTGTTGAATTTCCATAGTTAGAGGCCACCAGCCTATTATCTTCTTCCAAGGCATCCCCCTTGTCACATTGGTTTTTTCTTGGCTCATCAGTTTTTAGTCTATTTGTATTGAGTGAGCCTTGAGGGTTAATCAAATCTAGGTTTTTTCCTCCAATCTTTGAGACTGTCTTTCACCAAATATGTAACCCTATTGGCCCCGACCAGGCCATCCCCTTCCACTTTTCCATCATTCTTCTTATTCACTTCCAACCTAGCTTTACCAGGGATACTTTTGATCTGAAAAATAGACCTTGGGGGAAGGGGTTTTGTTAACAAAGTAATCCCTTAGAAAAAATTATTTTGTTCTTTTCCTTAGTTTTTGCATTACTAGTTGTTGCACATTTAGTTTTTTAATCAATTGGGCATCATTAATGAGGATCTAGTTGAGGGAGGCATTGGGGTACACTAACAGCTTTCTAGCCCTAATCACAAAGGCAGTTGAGACATCATCAAAAGTCCTCTCATTCCCTTCATTCCCCTCTATTAAATTTTTAAAGGATTTTGTAAGCCTAATTCCATTGGCCTTTATGCAGGGGGCTCGAGGAACACTTATGTCCTCTGAGGTGACATCCACACTTCCACCTATTTTCATCACTGGTGTGGTTTTGTCACCACTTTCAAATAGGTTATTCCAGTGCTAATTTGGTCCAAATTTTGCTTAGAATTAGTAATGATTTTGTTTTGTGTATTCAAGGAATCTTGCTCCGCAGGTGAGGCGGGAGTTTCCCATTAGGGTTTGAGTTTTGTTTATCAGTTGAGCTTGACTTCATCTTTCTTCTATTATTTTTCCTTTGGATTAAAGGGAAAAAAATTTTGAATATGCCCTACCTTCCTACATAGGTAGCACGCATTGATGAACCCCAAAACTTGTAAGGGGCAGATAAAGTGCCTATCTTCATCATTAATTTTAATATTGACAAGGATTTCTACCTATGGTTCTAGAGATACTAGGGCATGGGCATCCAAATGAGGGAGGGATTCCTTAGCCTCGTCGACCCATACTACCCCACCAATTGGCGCAAGCAATTGGGGAATAATTCTCTAAAATTTAGTGGGGAGGTTTTTCACCACAACCCACCTGGGGCATGAAAGTGCAAGAACCTCTTTGGTAATGGCCATGGGCGACCATGCTAGGGCATGAAATGTGCATCCCCCTATATTCTAATAGGGCTTGGTTAGGATTTTCTCTTGCATAGACTAGTTTTTTAAAATTACAAACAACCCACATTGTAGCAATTGACGAAAACTTAATTGAATACTAAATTTATTTGCCCAAACATTTAAAAACCAAGTATTAAGAAACTTTCTTGCAGGAACCTTATTCACATCTATTGCCGCTAAGAAGATGGTGATATTTTTTAATCTTGATCTTTCATTGGTAATAACCTTTTTCATTTCAGAATTAGGAGTGAGTATCAAATTACCAGGGTCTTTGGAGGGTTGCTTACCTTCATCTCCAGCATTGGAAATGCAAAAACACTCCTCCTAGGTTGGCTCTACTAGGAACTTGGTGTTTTTTAGAGTCTCTAAACCCTTATCTACAACCACCTCCTTGAAATATTTGGTATGATTAACCTGATTGTTTAGGTTTTTACCCTCACTTGCAATGGGGTCAAGGGGTTTCCTATCCTCATCCATTAATTGCTAGAAGGGTCAAGAGCCCTCAAAGTACCGAAATAAAATACTTTTAAATCAATCCAATAAAGGATCACATGCAAGGAATAACCACACCAAATATATTCACAAACATTTGATGGCACTTTAATAAACGCAGTAAATGAGAGTAAATACAGATGGTACGAGGGTACCTACTAGACTACAGAATTCTGTGGGGGAGGGCTTGGCCTCCCCAACTTTCCTATTCACCGTCAAAAACCCCTAGCATGATCTTCAATGCCTCGGCCTTATTGTAGAGCCTTGTTGTTGGAATTTTTATCTCTTCTCAGCCATCTCCATAAGTTACAATTTGATTTTAATTATAGAAATTATAACTTCAAATCTCAAAATAAATTGAAAATGAAATATTTATTCCAATAGATACATTGTTTGCTAAGACATGTAGATCAGATGGTGTACTGGGTCAAGTTATTCTAATCTATCAAATTGCTCTAGATTTTTAATTATTAACAAAGATTAATACAAAACATAACACTTTAAGGGTCCCCCCCGAGCCTGGTTGGTTGAAGCTCAACTTTGATGGCTCTGCCAAACCCAACCTAGGTCGGGTGGGTGGAGGTGGGGTCATCCATGACCATAAAGGGAATTTAATTCTAGCTTACGCGGTCAACTTGGGGGTTCAATCATCTAGTTTTTCTAAGGTGGCAATGGCCTTCCACATCATAAAAATTTCCACGCAAGTTGAGATTTCAAATTTCGTTATAGAAGGTGATTCTAGAAACATGACTCTCTTGCTGATGGGGAAAGCTTCTCCCTACTTGACCCTCTAGGGCCCCATGTCCTCGACTCACAATCTCATGATTACCCTCAAAATAGAAATGTTAATCACATGTATAGGAATGGTAATAAATTCATCGATGTATTATCAAATGTTGGAGCATTTACACCAAATTTAGTAATATGGGATAATCTCCTCCATATTCCAAGTCAAGTGTTCAAATTAATTCAACATAATGCTAAAGTACATTCAAAATGAGATCAAGTTGGATACGATATCAACTCTTATTGATAGTTGTCATGCTCCTCAATTATGGAAACTTAAGCTTGCTAATTCATCTTTTCATATATACATTTACTTGCGGCTCTCATTTTTGTATATCCATTTTTATAGTTGGTATTAACTTCCTCTGAAACTTGTGATTTTTGCGATAGGTGGTGATCTAGTTTAGGATGAACCCACTAGTTGTGAGGGATGGAAGGATGACAAGGAGGTTTGGTCCATTCCGGAATGGGGCAATTTGGCTTCATTTGTGGAGGGTATGCAGGGGCAATACCCTAAGATTTTGATGGTGTTTGCTAATTCTTGGGTGAATGGCACTATTATTATGGAAGTCATTTCCTTCATTGTGACTCCTGAGCTAATTGTGAAGGTGACGAGGCTCTCTCTAGAAGGGGTGTGCATTCCTCAAAATTCAAAAGGCCATTACCAGAAAGATTGATGCTATACATCATAACCAGGAGAAAACCATGTAATGCCTCGGGGTCATCACCGATTATAGTAAAGAAACTATGAAGAACACTACCCTCACCCTCCAAGTTTTTTAGGATGAATTAAGGAAGTGCCAAGGGAAACGGGTTGCGGATGATGATCCAAAGGATGGTCATATGCAAAAGAAGAAAGGTAAAATGGTGGATACCTCAGCTCATGATGTCACGGTGGATACTCAGGCCATTTAGTAGGGGCCTCTAACTTTCGAAAAGAAGCTCCATTTTTTGTCCCAAGAATGGAATGCGATCACTGGTCTCAAGTTTTTGGGAGACTTGTAAGTGTCCTATGGTCCTATGCTGGTCTCAGTTTTGTGTGCTTTCTTTGTTGTTTTTTGCCGATTGAACTGTTTAAGATTATGTTTATGTTTTAGTTTCTAGGTTTCTCACTTCTCGTGAGTTCCTCGTTTGCCTCTATGGTTTTTTTGTAATGGGTAATGACCCTTCCAATTTTAATCTAATAAAAACATAGCACTTTAAGAACATAAAGTTTCTTCATTTAATTTAATGAGGGTTTTTTTTTTAAAATTATTATATATAAAGAGTTTGTATTTTTGACATTTTGAATTACACTCATTTAAATATGATTCCATCTTCAAGAATAACAATAATGTTATGTTCAATCAACATATCATTTAGATCACACTCATAGTCTAGCATAAAGATTATGCTCATGGTCAATTATAGATAACAATAAAATACTATCCAATCAATATGTTATTTTCTAATACATGGGCTCCAACAATATAAGGTATGATATTCATTTTTGTGAAACCTATCATGACACTATTTTATCTTAATCAGAGAAAATAATTATAGAGAAAGTTATGTACCATCATTATGATCGAGTTCTTTAAGGTTAGACAAGAGATTAAATCTAAAAGTGTTTTTAATCAAGATTTTGGATTGAACTCATGGTTTATCATCAATTTTACACTCACAATCAATTATTATAATGTTTAACCTAATTTAATTTTTTTGATACATGGTACCAACTAGTAAATTTGTCTGATCATTATATTTTATAGAATAAAGTTTCAAATTTTAATCATTTAAGATTTTTTATTAGATTTTCATAATGAAAAATGTATGGTTTACATTTGTTTAGTTTATTTAAATTGTAATGATAAGTGTGTAAATTCATGTATTTTATAAATATTGAAAAACAATATAATCTTAATTTTATTTAATATTTACACATGTCAAGGAACCAATCCCTATTTTTATGGATCGTTCATAATTTTGAGTTGACTTTATAGGTGTAGAATTAAGCTTAAATCTATGAGCATAGAAATTGGCCTACATTTTTTAATATGAATTCTAAATTTGGATCTATTATCCCCCTTTCCAACTAGCTATTATGAGCCAATTAAAGCACAAAATAGTTGATATTTTACACTAGGATCTTACATAAAAATGTAGCTCCTAATTCATATATTATGCATCAAGAAATTATTATAGAGCTTTGTTACACATTGTATCATCACAAGAGCATATGTTATCAACATTACATTAGCTATCTAGACATACTAAATGATTGTGTATTGAAATTTATCATTGTTTCATTCTATTGACTCAGTGATAGGAGTTTGACCAAAGACAATAATCATAGCCTATTCCTCAACAATGTCTATCAACACCACACATTTCAAACATACATTCTAGAAACTAAGGTAAATAGAACCCAACACATCAATCGATGAAGTTCAACTATGTAGGACAAACTTAAATTTGTGTGTAAGTTTTAGATCCACAAGTATAATGGCGAATTTTATTTAATTGCGGAAGTGAATCAGACCATCAATGAATATATTCATTAAGAAAAAGATGTTTTGTTGACATCACATTCAGCTTTGATAAATTGAAGCATTAATTTTGACATGACATGTCTTCGTTGAGTTTTGAGCTAAGCATGAGATGAACAATCTTGTAGGAAAAAGTATTAGTTGTCATGAAGACAAGGAGGATTCCTTTATAAATTACTTACAGAGACATTGATGTCAATGTGAAGTCCTGGTCAAAGAGAAAATTTTATGTTTACACACTGTCCACATGAAAGAACGCACCACGATCGGTGCACGTGGAAATAAGGACTTCGTTGAAGACACCGATGCTCCCAACAGACAGCCATGTTCCCGCGTTTGTACCATTGTCATTGTACAGTGCCCATTGCTTGGAAAGATATATTGAAAATTAAGCCGTAATTCAAGGAGAAGGTTCGGGTTCGTAACTGACGTAGAGGAGCCAAATTTATAAGCGTTCGCAAAAGTAAATCAAGGCAAATTTATAAGGTTTATCGGTCGACAGGTACTAGAAAACGCAGGATAGCTCTGCAAGTTGTACAGAGAAATTGTTCTTTAGATTGACTACATAGAGTTTGAACTAAAAATGAAGCTGAAAGCCTTGTGTCTGGTGACAATATTGTTGAGCTTATGGCCATGGGATGCAGAGGCACAACTGGATGTGAAGCCAGGAAAATGGAAGCTTGTCGTACAAAATGGCGGCGTCTCTGCTATGCACATGACCACTACGCATGAAAATACCGTGGTGATGTTCGACAGGACAAACTTCGGCCCGTCGCTGCTCCAGCTTGACAACGGGCGATGCCGCGACAACCCACAAGACACGGCGCTCACCCATGATTGCACGGCGCACTCCATCGAGTATAAAATATCTGCTAACCGGTCGGGCCGCTGATGATTTTCACTGACACCTGGTGCTCATCTGGGGCGTTTACCGCAAACGGGACGCTGGTGCAAACCGGCGGGTATCGGGACGGGTCACGGGACATCCGGTACTTCGTTCCCTGCTCGGGCGGTAACTGCGACTGGACAATTTTGAGGGGCCCAAGCTTGCCGCGGACCGTTGGTATGCCGCCAACCAGATCCTGCCGGACAACCGTATTATCATCGTCGGTGGCACCCGAATGTTTCACTACGAGTTTGTCCCCAAGAGCCCTGGCGAAGGAGTTTTCAACCTGCCGTTTCTCTCTCAGACCCGAACCAGTGCCCAAGTAGAAAACAACCTCTATCCGTTTCTCCATCTCTCGTCCGATGGCAACCTCTTTATCTTCGCCAACAGGGACTCCATTCTCCTCGACTACAAAAACAACATTGTCGTCAAGACATTTCCCAGAATGCCGGGTGACGGCCCAAGGAACTACCCGTCCACCGGGTCGTCCGTCATGCTGCCGCTCTCTGCCGCGGACGGGTTTGCCAAAGGACAACGGTTTCGCACTGGCAAGCGCCGGTAATTTCACGGACGCGCTCCGCAGCTGTGGACGAAAGGTGATTACAGACCCAAATCCTTCCTGGAACATGGAAGACATGCCCGGGTCGAGAACCATGTCGGATATGCTTATTCTTCCCAACGGCGAAATCATCATCATCAATGGAGCAGAGAAGGGTGTAGCAGGGTGGAACATGGCGGCCGCCCTTGTCTTGACACCTTACCTTTACCGACCCACTGCACCCTGCGGGCAGCGCTTCTTCACCCTGGCGGCCACGGGCATCCCAAGAATGTACCACTCTTCTGCTAACATGCTGGCCGACGGGAGAGTCTTTGTGGGTGGCTCCAATCCGCATGCGGGCTACGTCTTCACTGGAACTTTTCCGACTGAGCTTCGGCTAGAGGCATACAGTCCTTATTACTTAGAGAACGTCTACACCAGCCTTTTCCGCCCAAACATAAAGTCTGTGTCGTCCAACTCAGTCTCCTATGCGGCCACCTTCACAGTTGTTTACTCCGTTCCCAAGCCTCTTACCGGCGTTATACAGTTCAATGCCTACGCTCCATCGTTTACGACGCATACTAATTCGATGAAACAGAGGCTGCTCAGTCTCGCAGTTAAAACACCGACGCTTGTTTCAACTGCGACTGGGAATGTCGTTTATTCTTCCTCTGTGACGGCCCCGCCCAGCGCAGTGGCTGCGCCGCCGGGATACTACATGCTCTTTGTGGTAAATAATGGCATTCCCAGTATCGCCCGGTGGGTTCGGTTTTCATAAGTAAGAGTTACTGCATTTTGGAGGGATGCATAGTTTCTACATTTCCATCCATTTGTTAAACTATGTTATGTATGTTATGTAACAGGAATGCTGTATTTGTATTTTTTTGGGATAATTTGTAACCCGGTAATAATTATGTTCGTTGTGATTTCAAATTTCAAACTATATGGAAAATGATATATTCATTTTGATTGATGCGTTGTTTGCTAATATAAAAAATTAACAAAAGGTATACGGGATCATTATAATCTATCAAATTGCTTTGAATTTTTGTATTTTAATTATTGTCAAAGTTTAATACAAAACATAACAATTGAACAACATAGAGTTTCTTTAATTAATTTAATAAGTAATTTAAAAATATATATATTAAATAGAAATATTTTGAATTACATTCATTTATATATAATTTCATTTTAAAAAATAACAATCAATTCAAAACACACTCAGTTCAATCAATAAGAATTATATCTATGATCAGCTATGGGTAATACTAATGTTCAGTCCAATTCATATGTTATCTTCTAGTATATGGGTTCCAACAATATGAGGTATGATACTTTTTTTTGTCAAAGTCCTCATAACATTGTTTGATCTTTATAACGAAAAGAAAACCTAAGCACTACTAGGTTTAGATAAGAGATTGTGTAAAGGGTTTTAAATAAAGATTTTGGATTGGACTCATGGTTTATCATAAAACTTAAAGTGACAATCTACTATCATAATTTTTAATCTAGTTTGACATAGTATTTTATAAATACATTAGTATCAACTGGTAAATTTGTTTGATCATTGTATTTTATAGAATAACTTCAAATTTTAATCATTTAGAATTTTTTATTAGATTCTAATAATTAAAAATGTACACCTTACATTTCTTTAATTCATTTTGACTTGTTAACTATAATGTAATGATAAGTGTGTAAACTAATATATATTGACATAAAATTTGACAAACAATATAATCTTAATTTGGTTTAACCTTTACACATGTCAAGGAACCTTGATGTTCCTTTTTTTAATCCATCCATAATCTTGGGTTATCTCCATAGTTGTAGAATTAAGATCAAATCTATAAGCATAGGAATGGGCCTACACTTTAAGACTTTAATTTTAAAATTTAGCATATGATCCTCCTTTCTAACTTTCTATTATGATCCAGTTAAAGCATAAAGTATTTCAAATTGAAAAAACACTAGGATCTAATATAAAAATATAACCCTTAATTCATATATTTTACGTGATAAAATAACTAGAGAGCTTTGTTACATAGTGTATCATCATAAGAACATAAAATCAACATTATATTAACACTCTAGGCATACTTCATGTTTGTGTGTTTTCATTTATTATTGTTCCATTTTATTGACTTCATGATAGGGGTTTGACCAAAGGAAAAGAAATCCTAACCTATTCCTAAATAGTTTCTATCAAAACCATATCTTTTAAAAACAAGTTATACAAACAAAGAAAAATAACACTCTAACAACTCAATCGATGAAGTTAAAGACTTAGATTCGTGTGTAATTTTTGGATCCAAAAGCATAAAGGATAATCTCATTATTATGGAAGTGAACTAGACCATGAAAGAAAAAATTTATGAAGAAAAATATGTTTGTTTGATGTAATATATAGGGCTTTGATAAATTGATGCATTGATTAATTGACATGACATATTTTCATCGAGTTTCAAACTAAATTTAATTATTTTATTTATTATATTTTGAACATTTATTTTAGTTCATTTATTAGTATCTTTGTCTTAGGTATAATTTTAATTCATTATGGAATAATTAATTTACCTATGGCATTTCTATTGAGATGCATAATTTTATTTTACATTAAATTGGTGAGTGTAATGCATCATTTATATCAGTAGTTGTTGTCATTGATGTCAAAATTTGAAGAGCTTTATGTAACATTGTTGACAGTTCATGTCAACACTAATTATTGGTTTTCCTTGTTGTCAACACTTGGTGAGATTGCTACATATGTTTGTGAGTTTGTTGGCAGTGGTTGATGACAACACTCGGTGAGTTGTGTATGGTTCTCATTGTTGTTAGCACTTGCAATATAAGGGAGATTGTTGGTATTTGTCTTTGGTTGACAACACTTAGAGAAGTATGTTGTAGTGGTTGTATTGCTTGAAAGATGTGTTGGATTTCATTGTTGAAGTTCATGGTTGGATGTCAAATTCATTATTAGGTTAACATTGATAAATGGTGGTGTTGTTGAAGTTCATGGTTGGATTTCATGCCTTATCTAATGTTTGTTGAAGCTCATGGTTAGATGTCATATCTTATCTAAGAGGTATTGAGTATGGTTTATGTCAACAAAGTTGGTTTTATAATAATATATTAAGTTGAGGATTAGAAGCATTAGAATTATTATCGTAGTGGAAAGATTTTGTTGAAGGTTTATAGTATATCTTATGCTCTCTCCTAATGTTCCTGATATAGCATGTGTTGTGAAATTTTTGGCCTTTGCAAGTTGTTTAAGTGTTTCTGGTTTAGGAAATTTCTTGAAGCCTACTTGAGAGAATGTTCTTCATTTCTCTATTGTTGAAGATATAGTATTACCCTGTTTGGGATTCAAATTCAGTGTTCTATGGATGTTTCACTCATATCTTTTTAGGTCACCAATGTTTCCAATGAGATTTATATGAATTGTAAAAGGTTGGCAGTGTTGTTGGTTGTCTAGACTAGTCCAAAAAATGCTTTGCATTTCTCCACATTAATGTCTCTACTCTTATGGCTTGGTGAATGTGTTCTCAACATCTATGCAATGTCTCAGTTCCAATTTCATGTGTTGAAGTGATTCACAAGTTGATTTGTTAATATTATATCCTCTGGTTATGTCTCTCATGCTTTCTAAATAAAGTATTATATTCTTGTTTGGTCTGTGGTGGCTGTTGATGGCATGAAAATATGAAATAATTTTTAGCAAATGTTGTTGGATGTTCATGGAACATCCCCATGTGATATACACATTACTAATTGGCCTCTTTGGTGTTGTATTATTTCTTGAGTTGGCTTTTAGGGTTATTTATGGATATTTGGCCAACAAAGCTTGTTCCTTTTCTTGTGTTCTATGCTTAGGAATCTATGCCAAAAAATGAAGATATGTTATGTTACATTTGAGTCCTGGCCTATCTTGGTTAAAACCAACTTAAGTGAATTCAATTGGAATAATGTTTTTGAGCCGACTCATTATGTGCTTCACTTTCCATCTACAAGTTTCCTTAATGTTGACTTAGATTGATGTGCGCTAGCATGTGAATTATTTTAGATCATATTGGAAGATACATTAAGTTTGTTTATGGTCCTCTCTATCTTTTAGATAGGACCACATTATTCTTTGGTGGCTAACTTGTTGAATTCATTATTTATCTTCAACTTGATTGACCTAATTGAAGTTTCGAAGTGTTGCAGTAGATATAAATGCAAGATATTTTTGGATGCAACAATATGGAGAAGTATACAAGTGTGCGAGAAAGAAAGTGTGGATTTTATTTGAATATCTTGTAGAATAAGTGTTGATGTGTGAAAGATAGAATTATATGTGCTATAATGCCTCAGTCAATAGAGTGTTATGTTGACAAATATTTTAATATTTCTCTAAATATTTGTATCCTGCTCTGAGATAGTGAAAGAAATTTGTGTTAGCTCTAGTTCAACAAGTCCTTTGTATCTTGTGTTGAGGTAGTGTGCCTTAGTTTTCAATTCCTTTTTGGAAGTGAGCCTTTATATTGTGAGTTAACTCTCATCGTAGCTTTTCCCTCATTTTTTTTCCATGTAAATCTGGTGTCATCTTGTGGATGTTTGTTCTTATCTCTTTTATCATTGTTGTTCATCTTATTAGAGTTAGAATTTATATACCTTTGATTGCTAAATTTGTTAAAGATTTATACTTCTATATTGTTCTCTACTACTATTCTGTTTAAGGGTTTTGATTTCAATAAGTGTTTAAAAGTTCAAGTTTTGGAAGGGCTTAATTTTTTGAGTAGACCAATTCACCCCCCTCTTAGTCTTTGGGTGTGTTCAACAACTAGTATTAGAGCCAAGTTCCTCTGAAGAAAGCTTGACCTCTTGAGGCAAAGATCCCGAATGGCACATGATGGTTCATACAGGGGTCCTAAGTTTGATGGGACTAATTATGCTTTTTAAAAACTAAGAATGGAAGGCCACCTAAACTCTCTAGGGTTTGGTGTGTGGCAATTAGTCAAGGATGGTTATGTTGTTCCTACTAATCCTCCAAGATATCTAGTTGAAATCATATTATATGAGTGTAATGCCAAATCTAATAATTCTCTCTTATGTGGATTTCTATTCAAAACTTTTGAAGGTGATGAATTATAGTTCTGCTAAAGATGTCTGGGAAAAGCTTAGCAACATATATGAAGGTGATACAAAAGTAAACAAAGACAAGATGCAAATATTTAAATGTAGATTTGAGACTATGAGGATGACAAAGGATGAAGACGTTACAAGCTATATGCTCTGGATGCATGAATTTGTTTCTAGCATCACTGGACTTGGTGGAGGAGTAAGATAAAGTGAGATTGTAAAGAAGGTTTTGAGATCTCTTCCTAAATCCTATAGTCATGTAACTTAGTATCTGCCATTGAAGAGTCTAAAGACTTGGATCAATATTCAGTTGATGAATTTTTTGGTACTCTCAGTGCCTTTGAGATGAGAGAATTTGACAAGGATGTTCCAAAAAGGGAAGGTACTTTCAAAGATAACAAAAATATTGAAGATGAAGTTGCTGATCAAAATGATGACTTTGATGAATTTGAAGCAAACTTTGTGAGAAGGTTGAAGAAAGGCACTGACAAGTACAAAGGTAAGTTATGTTTCAAATGCTTCACTTGTGGAAGGATTGGTCACTTTGCATATAAATTCCCCTATAAATAATTTGATGAGGATAACAAAAGAGATAAGGTTAAAAAGGGTCTCTAAATTCCAAAGAGAGTAGTGGTTCTTCTAAAGATGAGGAGAATGATTCAAATTATTAAACCCTCTTTATGACAAGTTCAATACCGATAATAGAATGTGAAATGTTGAAAAATCTAAGGAGTCTAGCTCCTTGGGTGATGAAGAAATATTTTCTTTTGATCTAGATCTAGAATCAATGAAACTTAAAGGTTGGGACTTCAATTCAGATGATTGGGAAATAGGTTTTGAAGGAAAAATTTATTCAACTCTAGAAGAACTAAATGAAGCAAGAGTATTAAATATGAAATATGAGAGCTTACTTAAAAAATATAAGGAAGAAACTAAAAAATTGAAAGCCAAAGCAGGTGGTAAAGAATGTGAAATCAAACTAAAAAGTGTAGAAGGTATGATCTTTAATTTAAAATCAAAGGTTGCAGAATGCAAGAGAAATTAAGATTGCTTGAATTTCAAGCTCAATGATAAAAGATTTGAATGCTTAAAACTTGAGCGAGAAATTGTCACTATAAGGAATGCACTGAAAAGAGAAAAAGAACAAATTGACAAAGGGGAGAAGTCTAGTCTTGAGGATAACTTCAAATGAATTGGAAGGCCTAAAACAAAAAAGGAGAAATCTTGCACTGAATATTACAAGAAGAATGACTTCAAAGATGCAAAGATTGATCAAGATGGTAATAAATAATATGGATTTTTCCTATCCAAAAACAAAAAGGTTTCAGAATTCCTCCACCTGTAAGGCAACATGCTCCTACCAAGTTCAATCAATCTTTTCAAGGTTACTATTTTTCTTGCAATAAATTTGGATATAAGGTTGTTGATTGTAGAGTTAGACAAAGAAGGAATGATAACATGAGTAGAGATCCTTTGTGTCTCAAAGAAATAATGTTATTTCATTTCATGGATATTGGTATGCTTGCAACAATTTTGGTCATAAAGCTACTAAGTGCATATCAAGATGAAGAAGAATAACTTTGTTCCGGACCACACATTGTGTGCTACAAATATAATAAGATGGGACATAAATAAAATGGTTGAAAAAGTGGTTTTGTGAAGCCATCATTTCAGAGAAAGGATGAAACCACTAATCATCAAAAGAAGAGAAATGAAAAGATCTGGAAGGAAGACCATGAGAGGAAGGATGATTCTACACTTGTGCACTCTGCACAAGATTCTAAGGTAAACTAAGATAGAGTATTATCTCAGGGCGATATTTCATTTGAAGAACTTTTAGCCCCCTAAAAAGGAAATGATGTTGAAGACTTCAACATGAAAGAAGAATTGGATCAAAAAATTTGGTGTGTAGAACTGTGGTACAAGGATGAACCTTTGTTGAGGTTTTTGGTGTAAGTCGAAGGTGTGCAAAGGTTGGTAAACTTATTCTAGTTGATACCTTTCTTGTTTGGTGTACCACACATAAGGATAAGGTTCAAAAAGGAAAGTTTTAGAAGTTTACAGAAGGTATTCACAATACCATGATGTTTTTGTCTACATCACTCCACTGAGAAATATTTGGTGTTGTGCTTTAGATGATAATATGTTCAAGATTTGAATGTGCTCTATTCAATTTTTTAAGCCTCTACACTTTCTAATGTAAAAGTTGCAAGTAGCAAATTTTTTGCCCATGCTCTAGCAGAGTAAAGTGATGATGGAAGCATGTTAGAATGCTTTGCATTCCTTTGGAAATAATTTCTTGTGCATACACTCTTGTGGACATATTTTTTTACATTAAATGCATACTACTTTGTTGTATCAAGTGTTTTGGGGGTCCACAAGTATAGTTCCAAATGAAAATATTCTACATATAGTTCTAGATGCCTATCTAATCTTCAAAACATATGTTTGGCTACTTGTGTCAGTTGGTATATACACAAGTTCAGATATCTGAGCCTATGTGGGCATTCTACATGTCTTAGTGTGTTTCAATATTGATGTTTGGTTGCCAATTTTTAAGCCAATCCTAAGCAATCTCATAAAAAACCTATGAAAAGAATATTCAAATATTTGAAAGGAACTCCAAATTATGACCTATGGTATAAAAAGGATGATAACTTTTCTCTGAGTGCCTATTCTGATGTTGAATGGGCTAGTTGTGTGGATGACAAGATAAGTACAAGTGGTTCAAGTGCATTCTTTTTGGGAGACATATTGGTCTCTTGGTTTAGTAAAAATGTAAGACTCGATATCTTTATCCACAATAGAATCTGAATACAATATTGCAACATCTTGTTGCACCAAAGTGCTTTGGATGAAATATACTTTGAAGGATGTGAAGGTGGTTTATGATGAACCTATTCCTATATTCTTTGAATATACAAGTGTAATTAATATTTCCAAGAATCCAATAATGCATTCAAGGACTAAACACATCTCTATCCAGTGTCACTTTTTGAGATAGAAGGTTGCAGAGCATGAAGTCATAATGGAGTATGTTCATATCAAGGATTAGATTGTAGATATCTTCACAAAGGCACTTTCAAAGAATACTTTTGAGTATCTTTGGTAGAAGCTAGGGGTTATTGCTCCTTCTTGTTCTAACTAGATGCATAGATGGTGCATCTTTCCAAGGGAGAAATTAATGTCTTATCTTTTTCTCTTGGATTGATGTATGCTACCACTCAAGGGGAGCTAGTAGTAAGTGGGAGTTTGGTACAGGTGTGAAGATATTGTGCATGTATGAATAAGTGTTGTTGGTCAAAGGGGGAGTTTGTGTTGTTATTTCTATTGAATATATTTTCTCCTTTATCTTGAAGTTAGAGAATATGTTGTTTCCTTCTATATATAGGTTTGTGTTGCCCTTTGTTCTTCATGTCAAATGGGGAGAGTGAGAAGGAGTGTTTACATCAATGCCAAAGGGGGAGATTTTTCACAATTGTTGTCATTTATGTCAACACTTGAAGAGCTTTGTGTAATATTGTTGACAATTGATGTCAACGCTTATTGATTTCCTAGATCTTTTCTCCATCTTCAAGGTTATGGTTTTTCATCAAAAATGGAAAAAGAGGATCATCAAAAATTTAGGATGGTTAGACATCAACCCTAAGAGTGGGTTATCTCTCCTACACTTTGATCTAAACATAGCCTTAGGATGGTATTCGTAGGAGTTTACCTTGACAAGTATTGAAATTAAACATAATAAATAATTAAACATGACAATAGCTAAACCTAATTTTATACTTACCCCAAATTATATCATTAGGCTAGGTAAGACTAGATATATTAGTCCCTATATGGATTATCATACATCTTATACATGTATCTATAAATATTAGTTTCCTAATGTTATACAAATTAGGTTTGCTAAAAATGTTTCCCTATTTTATAATAAGGAACCATAAATATGATGTCAATCTTAATTTAAACCTAGATTTAACTAGTGAAAACTTGAAAATAGTGTTCCACCTTTTGGGAGATGTCCAACTAAAGGGGGATTAGGGTTCCTCCTATTTCACTTATGTTTCATTAAATGAAACCAAGTTCCCTCAACCAATTGGCTTGATTGAGGGATGGGTTAGATGGTTAAGATGGTTTCCTTGGGTGTGATTAAAGACAAAAGGGGGTTCACCACCAAGCAAAGACTTGGAAAGAAGAAGATGCAATGATATGTAAACCTAACTATATGGAACCTAAGATATGAAACTAAAAATCATAATAATGAACTAAGAAAGGATACAGGAGCACCTAGAAAACTGAAGATTCTTGAAACAAGGTCTACACTCCCAAAATTATGAATTTCAATGCATGCCAGTAGGGGAGATTTAGTCCCAGTTTAGGGTTTCAGGATGAAATCAGAATCTACAAATGCTAAACTAGGATCTACATAAAATGCTTGAAATTTTGTATACTAGGACTCATACCCCACAAGTGGTGATTTAGTCCCAGTATCAAGGTTGATCTAAAACTTTGATATACTCTAGTTTTCTCCTATAGCTTCTCTCCTATCAAATCTCCAAGTCTGAAACTATGAATTCTACTTTGTAGATGACTTTTTGTGATCTTGCAATGTAGATGAAAACTTTGACAACTTTTCTCCAATATTGCTCTTCAAGGGATCTTCAACCTAAATCTACAAATAATGCATCAAAGAGAGGGAAATTTTTTATTTTGTTAGTGGATAAGGGTTTTCCTTGGTCAAACCCCATTTTGGTAATCAAACCTTCAAATGAATAGAAATAGAATGGAGGAATGAGGAATGAACAAATATGCTATGTTGCAACTCACCAAACCCTTGGAACAAAGGCTACAATATTGTATGAGATGGCTAGCATGAATGTAGATCTTTACTCTTGATTGTATGTTATGGATCTTGACTTGAATGCTTGCTTGAATCGTAAGAACCTACATCACAAATATTAGCTAAAAAACAAACATGATGTATGATGACTTTGACATGATGCTTGAATCTTGAATATAGCTCCAAAATACTTGATAATCAACTCTTGAATGCTCTTGTAAACTCTTGTGTAAGTGCTCTTGATTTCTTATGAAGTTCTATGATGAAATTATGTGAAATAACCTTGTATTTATACTTGTTTATGCCAAATTTCTTTAAATTACAACACGAGAAGCCGACATCAAATCTAGGAGGATAAAATATCACCAAAAATTTGATTCAAAATAGGTTTTGGTTAAATTAGGACTCATATGCCAATTGTGGCGTATTAGTCCCAATAGCTAAAACTCGGGACACCAATTTTTTAGGAGTGTCTTGTTTAATGTGTAATTTGAAATCAGGTCCCAAGACCTCAGTGGGACTCATATGCCCAAGGTGGCGTATGAGTCTCAGATCACCAAATCTGGAACACACAATCTCAAACATTGAATTATGGTTGGTTATTTGCTAAGTGTCAGGATTATCCACAGAAAGATTCAATTAATAAGGCTTGTGGATGCAAAATAGGACCAAATAGGCATAAAGAAGCCAAATTAATTAATAAATCCCTAGATTAGTGTGAAAGTGTAAAGATACACTTTACAACACCCTAAATAAGGCACAATCAAGTCCATTTAGTTTAAAAGGGCCCTAAACTTAATGTGAATGTGTAAAACACATTACAACACTAAATCAAGGAAACATTAGGCTCAATTTAATATTAATTATTTCCAAATTATGTATGAAAAAGGGATACTTTTTTCTACACTACAACTAGAACATAAATATTGCTTATCTTTCAATTTGGGGTCTCAAACCAATAAAGATTGATTCCAAAATTATTGGAAAAAAAAATATAATGACAAAGAGGAGAAGGAGAACTAAATCACAACATGAATGGAACAAGGTTTACCCATGAAACCAAAGGTTAAGTTTTAATGAAGAACATGCTTAACAATATATGATCAAAACCACAAAAAAATATATGTATTAGTAGAATGATAATTATAAAAATATACGATACATTAAAGGTGTTGTCACACATACACCAAATTCTAAATATATTCATGCTAGCAATTGTGGCCAAGGAAAATATCTAATAATGATTAGGATATTTCCCTAAATTGCTACAAGAAATCATGGACACATTCATCATAAAATAAATTTACATAATGAAACTTTCCTACACTATTATAGAGCTTATATTTTCACTTATATATAGTGATATTAATTTAACATTTGAAACCCTAGAGAGAACTATAAGAAAATCAAAGCCAAAATTGGTTCAACAACCGACATTTTGAATGTTGAACTCTTGTATAGACCCATTTTTTATATATCCATATCACATAAATGATCCTTTCCATGATAAAAATAATCTAGGTATGTGAAAACCAGTTATTTTCTACACATAGTCATCCATGTGTCATTATTAATGACTAAAATCACACAAAAATTATAAGAAAATCCATGAAAATGCTATTGGAAATAAGGATGAAAATGTCATTCCTCTCAGAGTGATTTGATTCACAAAGCTTTTACATTGCATTTTCGACAAGTTGAGGATCCTATTTTGTGGTTCTAGACAGGGATTGGCTTTCCATGCATCCTTTGTCTCTATCAAATGAATTGTCTTCATTATTCATCTCAAATCTCATGGATGTTATTTGGTGCAATGAAATGACTAAGTTTATTCTAGGAAGCTATCTAATACCACATGTTTGTCCATTATATGTTTTGGAATTTGATTTGGAAAATTACAACCTTTTCTTTGGGTTCAATTTGGTTGGGGTGTTATTTTCCATGAGGATTTATTGTATGTTTCAGCTTTGAGCTCTCTCCTGAGTGTCATAGTACATGACTTGGTTGTGGCTTTTTCTTCTTAGTTTGTGACTCATCTTCGAGCTATGCATCCCTCCTTGGGGGTCACTTGGCTGATAAATTTCTCAACTTGTTCCATAAAATGCAATTTCTATTTAAGCATGATTTGGAGGACCCATTTTATGCTCCATATTTTTCTCCCCTGACTAATCTTGCCTCCTTAGCGAAGAGTGGTGTCTAATGGTTTTTTGTTGGGTTTTTGTGGCTACTCAACCTTCTCATTGCAGGTATTGAAAACCCTTATGGTGAGCTAGGTGGATTTTTTTTCTTCGTATTCTCATCGAGACTTTCTCTCTCTTTGCACACTCACAATTCTTTTTATGTCCTCTTGGCTAGCCTAGCCTTTTTTACTTTGATAAATAGTGTTTCTCTAGATTTTTTCTTTTCTATCCTTCTGCATTGAAATTTTTCTATGATCTCAGATCATGTCGGCTTGGGGAGCCTTTGATATGTAATTATGTAACTGTCTTTTTGAAAACTATCAATAAAATTTTCTTTTACAGTGGCTCAGCCACTTTTACCTAAGAAAAACATGTAGCATATCTACATAATCACATTACATTGATGGTGCATCATGATCTAGATTAATATGGTGTATACGAGTTTGCAAAATCTATAGAGGATTCCTCCTAGAAAAGGCATGCAAACATTAGGTCATGAAACCTTAGTTAAAATAATAAACTAGGGAATGTATCATGCCATTTATTTTCTCATTAAATCCACACCCTTTTAAATAAAATAGTTTTATTTAGTTCACTTAACAATCACTTATATAGTTGTATAGTCTTATCAACTATATTAATCAATTTCTAGACCATTTATGGGATAGGTAGGAGTTGGCCTAAAAATTTGCAAACGCTCTAGAGTTTGATGGTTAGGAATGATAAATTATTCATACCGTAGGGGGATGGTGGAGGAGGGAAATCTAAAAAGGGAGTCTAAAGATGATGAGAAATGGATAATATTAGGTATTGGGGATGTGAAAGGATTCATACCACTAAGTCATGAGGGGAAGGGAAGTATAAGGGTTAAACTTTGATGAAGGGGGAGAACAAGGAAATTTTGAGGCTTGGGGTTTGGGGTTATCTCATGATAGGTAACGAGAATAAAATAAATTATCTAGAAGTCCAACTCTAAAATATATTTATGAAGGAACAAAGGAATTATGTGATTTTGAGGGGAAAGAAAATAGTTACTAGGAACAAAGGAAGTCTAAAATATTGAATTGGCATGCTTTTACAATGGGGATCAATGGAATTTATATGTCAAGGCCATAGAAGGGAGGTACCCAGTTAAGGAGGGTTTAAATTTTTTCCTTGAATGACTTATAAATAGTTTATTTTACCATGGGGAAGTCAAAGTTGGACGTGGACATATGTAAGTCTAAACTCTAAAAGGTCATAGATATTTTTTTGTCTAGGAAAGAGTGGGATTCAAGAGGAAGGAATTTTCAAGGATTGAATAATATAAAGGCTCAATAGAGTAAATAGAAGAGGACTTAGGAAGGATGACATGACAAGATAGGTAATCATTCCAAGAGGGATAAAGTGAAGCAAGGGGAAGAAAAAAATTATGTTTGATAAGGAAACTCTAACAACTCTAGTTCACTTGACATAGACTTGAACCATTCAACATGCAACCCAAACACTTACACATTCCTTGGAGATTTAGAAACTTCAACATAATATAAGCACACAAGAAAAACAATGAATGAAACATATATAATTTTGACCAAGGGAGACCCATTTAAAACTTCTCAGCTTGGTCATGTAAATTGGGGCCAAACATAGTCAAAACACACAAAAGTGAAGGGGAGTTAAGAAAATATTTGAAAGTGAAATTGATTCCCAACAAGGCCTTTTTTTTATATCTATTTGATTCCTACCCACCCATTATTGGACTACACCTTATCACTAGATTATTTATTATGGATTCTTATAAAAGCATAACTTTAACCTCTACCTATTAATATCTTCCACTAGTTTTTATATGTTTCTATGCTTTATTTCATTTAATCATTTCATCCTTGATGTTGTCATGTATTTTTATCCTATGTATGGGTATGAATTTTCTATGGAGCTACTCATTCATTATGTTTGTGTTTTTCCTCCTTTATGGAGTTAGCTATTGCTCACTCTTCTCTTTTAGATATAGTCATTTCACTTGTTTATGAAATTCATCATAATCACATATTTCTTATTATTAGTAACAATGATGAGTACCATGATGTTATACCTTGAAGAAATCTTCCTTCATTAAACATGGATATCAAATATATGATGATTATGTATGTGGTATGCATCATTTATCTTCTCCTTCACATACATTATTTAATGATGAAGGACAATAGTATGTCCAATTTTTTTCTCATACATGTGATGATAAAAATAAATATTTAAATTATTTTATGTCGATTATATAGGGAACAAATTGTCAATAATTTAAAGATGATTTAAAATAATAAGTTGTGGAATTTTATATGTAGATTCAAGAAATAATTTATATATTTTCAGAGAATTATTTGAATCATTTTTTATTTTTATTTTTATTTTTCAATCAATTTTTTTATTATTGTTTTATTGAGTGGCATTATTTCATATTGCATTACTTTTACTAATAAAAATATCATGATTTTGTGGAATTAGATCATTAACTCTATTTTTTAGTGAATGGATATTTTTGGTAACTTGTTTAAAAGTATGGGTATTGGCCCTTCGAGTCTTTAATATGGGTACTGACCCTTCCAGTCTTTAATCTAATCAAAACTTTTTTTAAAATATTTTATTTATTATTAAAAGTTTTGAATTAGAAATAACAAAAAATTGAACCTATATTATTCCATAATTCATTTCTCTTGGTATATATAAAAGTTAAAAAATATTAATGTCTATGTGGAGTGTAGTATATTTACTCAGATTTTCTAACAATATTTTTTATTTTTCTCGAGTCTTAAATATAAGTCATTTATTTTTGCAAAGGACCTACTTTTATTATACAAATTTAAATATATAATATTAAATAAAACATTATACATATTACCATTTCTAGAAAGATAACACTAAGGGCTAGATACTTACAAAATAGCATTTCCAAATGACCTCATTTGATCCCCAAAAAGGTAAACTGAAATAAGTGTTTTATCAACATTTTGATAAGTGTAGATGAGGCTCGATCAAGGTTCTAATATAATCCTATGGGGCTTCTATCTATGTATTTTTTCTAAGGAATTACTTATCTAAACGCATTCAATCAAACCCCTTTAGTTAGAACCCATGTAGAATTAAATCATTACATTTTCTTAAAAAATATGTGATTTTAAGCCAAAATTAAGATATCCCATAGTCTAACATAGTATTAGGGGATAAAATTTTAATTATGTAGCTCAAATTTTTACCAAAAAACTATAGGGATGATACTTTATATTATAACATTAGGCATTCCTTAGTTATTAATGATGCTATTGATCCTTATGATTTTGTTCCTTCAACATGTCATGATAGCACCACTTCCATAACCTGAAACTTAATTTAGTATTAAAATTATATAAGGATCTAGAGATATTGATTTATGTGAGATAACTTTTTTTATACATGAATTTTATGATAGGTGGCATGATGATAGTCCTTTTACATCTCGTATTGACTCTATGGATAATCCTAATGATTATTTTATTTCTAAATTAGATGTAATTGCCTCATTTTTATGCATGATTCCTTATGATTATTCCTCTAATTTAATGTTTGATTTGGCCCTAAATTTTCGTGATACATCTAGTGATTTTTTTTATATACGTGGTGAGTAGATGCTTTCCATATTACATGATTGTTCTCTTGCCTAATATAAAGCATTTATTACATGTTAATCTCTCGTTACATCTTTATTTGAGTAGTATAATGATATTTTTGATATTTTTTTCATTTTGATGACCCTTTTTCATGATATTCTTGCTAGCACCACCTATCTATGATGACTAGCCTAGCGATGTGGCATATGGTGCTTTTTCTCTTTTAAAAAGTAGAATAGTATTTTAAAATCTACAACAAAGGTAGAGTATATTAGACTAGATGAAATACTAGATGATTTGGTTTTGTTACAAGAGATTCTAGATAACTTACATATAACATAAGGTGTTTCAATGAATATTTGTGATGATTAGAGATATCTTTAAATTTTTAAGTATCATGCCCTTTATGAAAGAGCCAATCATATTAAGATCAAGTACCACAAGTTTCATGAACTATTGGAGCTTCAAAATATTATAATTTCATATGTTAATATAGAAGACTAAGTGAAAATATATTTACAAGGTCTTCGATGGAGATTATATTCATTATATTTTAATAGTATTTATGTCTCAAAGAGATTATAATGAAGGAAATATTATTTTCATGACATTATATCTTACTTCTCAATGTATTTAATGTGTTGTAAAAATTACAATTTGAATCAAGAAAGATGATGAAATGTGTTCATATTCCTTTGTATGGATTCACTCTCATGCCTTGTACTGAGAATATTTCACACACCAAGTGAAATCATAAAAAGCGATAATTTTTTTAATTTAAGATTGAAGTGAGTTGATTATGCAAGGGGTAATCAGTGCATCCATCATATTAAATTTATTGCCTATTATTGCTCACATTTTTTCCTTTTAATGCATAGTCATTATCTATGTACATCATTATTATTTCTACTATTTATGGTCATCAATATATTATAATTTTTTATTGCTTATTAAAAATAATTCACATTAAGAACATATAGAGAATTAAGGTATAAGAAAATATAAATAGCTAACATAAATGAAATATATTTCTGAGACTTGAAATATAAAAGAATATGTAATTAAATCCATAAAATTTCATACTATTATGTTCATATTTTTTTTTCATGAATAGGCATCTATATCTTTTAATTAAAGATAAATATACACATATTCACAAAAAAAAAATTGGGTGGTAAAAAGGCACACCATGATAGTCACATGATGGGCAACACCCAAAAAGTAGAAAGCATGATAAAAATAATATAAAAGGTTGCTTAAGTTGTCATAGCAGTGCTAGTAGAGGGTGGTGGATCCTTGTCATCTAATTTAACCCATACAACAACGGGGTCCAAAGTGACATCAGGGGGATCCCAACCATCATCATCTTTATCTTTATCTTCTCATTGAGTGGGATAAATCACCAAATCTAGCCACAAAAACCATATGGAAGAGTCATTCAACCAACTAGAAGCTTTGTTAGAAGCTCCATCGAAGGGCCAACCAGAAGCACCATGACCACCTCCAGAAATTCCTCCAAAAGGCCACCCCAGGTTACCCTGAGGAGGAGGAGAGAGATCATTCGTGAGGATGTGAAACACTATGAGGAGGGTCTTGTAAACTGGGGCGAGCTTGAGAGTCCTTGGTAGAGCCACTCCTCCCCTTCCACCAGTCATGTGAAGGCAAACAACCCCATGAGGAAGTGGGAGACAATGGCACACAAGCAACGATGCATAGGGAATTCCCCCAGTGGGCCAAGAGCTCCTAAAGGTGAGCCACCTCAAGCATGAATTTTTTAGCTTGCACTTGAATCTACAATATCACATTAGAACATATAATAGCTTTAGAATAAAACAAAACATGTTTATCAATGTAGCTATGAGGAAAAATGCAGGAATTTCTATCTTTCCAAATATTGAAGAGGTTTTCCATCCTAAAATTATGCCAAATCTAGGTATAATTATGGGGAAGATGGGGCAATTCTCCCAACAACACCATATTCCAAGAGAAAGTCTTAGGATAGAAGGGCCAAAACAAATCATGAATCCAATTCCACAACTAATGAGCTTTGGAGAAAAACCAAAAGAGGTGTTTAAAAGACTTAGGTTTCCCATAAAAAGGGAAACAAGGGTCATGAACCCCATATGGGTAAGCAAAGACCCCATTTTTTAGCCTTGGAAAATAATACACTAAGAAAAGTGGGCAAGCTTGGGCTCAACATTGATGGACCACACATTAGAAAATATTTAGTGCCAAACAAACACTAGCAATTGAAGATGCCACCTTTGGTTCAAAATTTTAATCATCAAATAATTAGGTGAAAGCCACCAGTAGCCAAGCTAGGGCTTATAGTTTTTGATTGGTGTGTTTGGACCCCACTTCCAATCTTTCCACCAAGGATTGGTGGAATAGATACTAAATTTATGAAGCATATCAACCAAAATAACACTAACCAAGCCTTCAAAATTTTCTTGATCATGATTATGTAAGCCAAACTTGGCTTTGAAATCTTTCCATGACATTAGACTCATTGTGGCTCTATAAAATAAGTCTTGAGGAGACTAGATACCCTTTTTATGAAATATGAGAGCCTTAAGCCAAGGCAACTTGGCCAGAGAACAACCCATATTAGAAAATAAAGGAAACCACCAAAAATTCTATTGATTAAAAGATAATCCATCTCTAAAACCCGAACCATTCCAATGGATCCAGGGCTTAAAATCCTCCCATGCACACCAAATTCTTTTAGCAACAACGTGCCCATAATTTGAATAAGATCCTTCATAATGAGAAGGCTATGGAATCCAATCCCTTTCCAAGATGGTTTGTGAACAGGATATCCCATGGAGATACAATGTTTGAGGAGAATCTTTCAGGTCTCATTACTAGTGAGGACACGAATGACCCACTTGACACAAAGAACAGTCCCTTCCCTTTGAGTGGCCAAAAGACCAATCCCACCAAAATTTGTGAGGAGGCAACAAAACTCCTAGGCAACACGATGAAAAGCTCTATGAGACTCTAAAGAGACCCAAATAAAGTCTTTGAGAAACTTCTAAAACTTTGCATCAGAGGCCTTGGAAGGGGCCTAGCACAAATAATAATAAACATGAGTCGCGGATAGAATTTTAGATCACACCTAGAACTTGCTAGACAGTGAAAGCAGCTTGGTGATCCAAAAATCCAACTTCTACTCAATACAAGAAAGAAAAATTTGTCATAAGTCCACAAAGGAGGATTAAAAGTGAAGGAGATGCCAAGGAATACAAAGATTTTCCCTTGAGTAATCCACTTACAACCATACTTTTGAATCTAGAGAGGAATGGGAAGAGTGGATTGATAGTAACATTGAGTCTTATGCCATTCGATACCAGAACCAGAGGCCAAGAAAAAGGTCTCAAGATAATTGAGGGAAACTTTGACATTATCCTCTTCTTCCAATAGAGTGAGATAGGAATTATTAGTGAAATGGCCATTAACATGTCAGATCAAAGAATTGGGTAAGGTAATTCCTTGGACAAGCCCATGAGAAATGGAGTGGTCCAGAAGATAGACAAA
This sequence comes from Sequoiadendron giganteum, assembly GCA_007115665.2. Classification (NCBI taxonomy): domain Eukaryota; kingdom Viridiplantae; phylum Streptophyta; class Pinopsida; order Cupressales; family Cupressaceae; genus Sequoiadendron; species Sequoiadendron giganteum. Next base: position 514,340,015 of record CM021100.1, on the reverse strand, counting down.
ACCTTTAGTAGCAAGAACATACAAAGAAGGAGTTAGTTGAAATTGTTGCAAATGGAGTGGATCAAGCCAAAGGATTGAGATTGGTGGTCATTAATGGTGATGTAAGAAGAAGCATCTGCAAAAATAATGTTCACTGATTGAATGAAATGAGGACCAAATTCCATAGAAAAAAGTATAACTAGGATGAAGGGCCATTCAATGCAGTCAAAAGCTTTGGAAAAATCAATCTTCAAAAAATTTTGTTCTGATGTGAGTTCCTAGTCCACTCCATACCTTTCCAAATAGTGATGATGTTATCAAGAATAAATTTGGACTTAATGAATCCACTCTTCTCTGGGTGAACAATTTACGGAAGAAGGTGGTGGATCTTTAAAGAAAGGGCTTCAGCAATAATTTTGTAAGACATTGAGGAGCGTAATGGGCCTCCAGTTGCAAATATCTTCAGGATCGTCGGCTTAAGGTATAAATTTTATGTTTCCTTTGTTAATGAGTTAGCTTAGGGATCTGGAATGAAAAGCTTCTAAATAAAATTTATGTTGATCTCATCCTACAAAATACCAAAGGGATTTATAAAATTCATAAGGGAAACAATCAATTCTCAGAGCTTTGGCATCATCCATAGTGCTCAAAACTTCCTTGAGGTCTTCAATAGTGAGAAAATGCTCATAGAAGGATTTATAGGTAGAAGAGAGACTGTTAGGCACAACTCTAAGGCATTCTTGGAGAGCATTGGCATGCTTTGAAGTGTAAATCAGGTAGTGAAAAAAAATTCATAATACCTAACAAACACCTAGAGAATGTCAAGCAATTCGATGAGCATATGATTGTCATCTTTGATCTACTTGATGCCAAGTGAAGTGTCTTTGATATGAAGAGCAAGGAAAAACTCTTTCGAGGCATGATCCCAAATTTTAAGCCATTGAAGTTTGGCTCTGATTTGTATGCCTCTCATAGCATAGCAATTAGCCACTTGCTTCTAGTGTCTCATCTCTGCCACTTTGTCCTGTAAAGTAGGGGAAAAGGGGATAGGTGCTAAGGCCTCAATGGATTTACAAATATCTAAAGTGGTCACTTCATAAGATCACTTGTGAAGAATGGACAATTGATGCCCATAGATGTGAGGAAACCTCACAGTGTGATTGATGGAATAATTCCACCATTTGATCCAACCCGTGGACTGGGAAGGTCTACATTCAAGATTCTAGATAGTTTTGATGTGGGCCACTATGGGTTGATGACTCAAAAATGAAGTATGTAAGAAAAACTAGGACTTATTGGCACATGGCGGTCCCACTTTCCATTCAATGTGGAAATGAATGGGAAAGTGGTCTGATAGAGTGACATCCACTAACAACATAACCGGGAGTGAAAAATAGTTGGTGAAGGAAAAGAAAGATTGTGCAAAAATCATAGCATGATCGAGACGTCTAGAGACTCTATCATACCCAGCTCAAAAATTACTACAAGTGTGCTAGAGGGAATGAGAATGGCAATGACCAATATTGGGGTCAAAAAGACCCAATTTATTACGCATGTAAAGCCAAGCTTCCCTTTCACCAGTTGCCCATCTAAACAATAAAGTACTTACTGTCTTTGTCATACACCACCTCAACCATGTTAAAATACCCACAAAAGACCTAAGTGGCAACTACCAACAAATTTGTAATCCAGTGCTAGAGAATACATCTTTCAATAGCATCATTTGAGGCATAAACATTAATAATCCCAAAGGAATAATTATCAATGTTCAGAAGGATCTAGACAAGTGGGTGCATGGGGTCAAACCCATGATCAACAATATAATTAGGCCACTATGGAGACAAAAGAGGGACCACACCGCCACGACTAGAAACATGATCATATGAAAAAAATTACTCACTAGCCAAATAACTCAGTAAGCAAAAGATTAAAAAAACCAACTTTAACTTTTTGGAGGCACAAGACATCAATACTAGTGTGTTTTTGAAGAATATCCCTAAAAAAATACTTCCTAGAGAGGTCAATCAGACCTCATACATTCTAGGAAAAAAATCCATGTCAAGGACTTGATCATGGCATCGGATTCCAACTCTTCCAATGAGGAAAACCAAATTTGTAAAAACTCTATTGGTACTTAACCCATCTAGATTGGAGGAGAGGAAATCCTCCATTTTTTTAAAATAAATTCACCCTCTTCAAGAGGTCTAGAAGGATTGTGTTATTTCCTATGGGATCCTATCATGGGAGGATACACAACCAACAAAACTATCATCACTAAAGTTGGTTGAGGTGTGGCAGAGGACCTTGGCCAAGTTTGAATTCTATTAGCAACTACATGAAACTCTTTCCCCTGAATGTGGAAGGTTTTGAAATATTGACTAAGGGCTCAAGGACTTTGGAGATCATCCTTGCACCATTGGACTTATTTTTCCAATTTGTGACTATTTTCCATTTGTCCTCTGGTTTGGTGGTTGGGGTTTCCATCGGGTGGGGATTTTAAAAACTCCCATGGTGAAGATTGAGTATGGGGGACTACAAGAGGGAAGTATTTAATCTTTTGATCAACAAATTGACACTAATAACAAGTGTTGGGTTGATTAAAATAAGTGACCTTTTGGGTATGCTAGAAATTACCAATATAAATATCAATGGACTCTTTCAAATCTTGTGAAAGGTCCACTTCAACACAAACTCAATTTTGAGGGCGAACTTGAAAGAAACGGTTAGGTTTGACATAGATGAATTTCCCCAATGACAAAGCTATATGGTGTAGAAAATGCAAACATGGCAAGGGTAAACCAAAAAAATCAATCCAAATTGGAACCCATTACTTCCTATCCTCAGAGATAGAGAAATCTTGGGTCCAAGGTTGGAAAACCAACAAAGAGGACAAGACATACCAACGACCATGATTCAAGATTGTCTGAACATGACTAACCTCCACAAAGTGAAAAATAAAAGAACGTTGGTCAAATTCTCGACCATATCAAGGTGGAACCTATGAGGGACCAAATATTTATGGACCCATTCTTTTAGCACACTTTCAAGATGAGTCCTCCCAAAAAAATAACCAACAAGAGTATGTTGTTCTAACCAGTGACATGCAGTATCAAATTCTGGAATGGGAAGCACCACATCCACTAGGAATCAAAAGACTTACCTCGTGGAACACTTTTAGAATAATTTTTTTAAGTCACTTGTTTGGAGGAGTCATTCTGTAGAATCGTCAAACCGCCAACACTAGCAAGAATTTATAGGTTGGAGTCAGTCGTAGGCATAATAAAATAACTAAAAAACTATAGTAAATTCAATCGTACAAAACAAAGCAAAGAAAAATATTGCATCTAAGGCGCAATATGACATAAAGGAGGCCAAATATGATGACAAAAATAAGAAACCATAGCAGATCTCATTCACCAATGATCCCCCCTCACAAAATTTCTTTTTATTCATATATATTTCAAAAAATATATAATACACGTATGTTTGTTAACAATGTCAGCTATGTTTTGTTGTCTTTTTTTGTTTTTGGCTTCTCTCTACCCTACATGCCTTGTTCTTTTTGCTATTTTTTATGCTTTTTTTTAATCTAAGGTATGTGTGCCTAATTTGTCGATTTTTATAGTTAGGATTTGTTGGCCTTTTGTCTTCTATATGCTACTCTTTAAATGATTGGGATCAAGGGCCCTTCCCGTGCTTTTAATATCAAAAACATACCAAGGCACACTAAAATATGCAATATTGATATAAATCATCTTTGAATATCTCAAAACTAGATACTCAAAAATATATCCTCACCCAATAGATTTGATACCATGTTAGAGTTGGTGAGCAATGCATAAGAGCCAAAGAGCAATTGATACCAAAAAATACTTTCACACAAGAGAGAAGCAATATAAATGAGCTATGAATCCACATAATTGATTAGATGAATTCAAAATGGTACAATGTATTTTTCACGTACAAATTAGATATCCCTCAATAGAAAAGGGTGAAACCCTAAGACAAACCAAGATCCTGACAAGTGTCTTAGTTTTATAGATATGATGGATATGATAGATGCATGGTGCATTTGATTTATTGTTATGTGATGGTTATAATGGATGTATGGTTTATTTTGTTGTTATGTAATAGATAAATACCGACGTGGTTATGGTAAATGTGATGGATTTAGATTCTTAGGCTAACAAATATAAATGATAAATACATTATTGATTATGATTATGGATGGATAAATAAATTATTATGATTATGTTTGGGTGCATAGATGACTATGTGAGTATGTGTTTAGGAATGATTAAATAGATAATGGCTTAATACATATAATTTTATTTTATTCTATGGTACAATTGCAAGAGGTGGTGATGAAGAAGAGATGAATAAAATCAACTAGTTTAATTACAATAATTATTTGTACATGTCTAATAAATATTAATTAAGGAACATAATTCTTCACATAGGGTAGATGGTAATGCATAGAGAGATGGGAATGGTAGAGATAATTTGAATGTACATATTAAAATTACATATAGTGAGAACTTATTTTGATATGGAATGAGATATTATGCACTAGGATATAAAGACCAAGGTGAAAAATTATCCCATGTATAGGACTAACTCTATAAATAAAATTGTGTCTCAATACTTCACAAGGTCTTGAAAATGCCTTGGTGGGTTTGATCATGAAACAATCCAATAGGAAAAATGATTCATTAGCACATATCAAGGTCACAAAGGTTCACAATAAAAATAAATAATACCATGCCCTATTATTTACTAGTCAAGATACACCATGATATGAATGATTATGGTAGCAATAAAGAGGTGAAATATGAGGCAATTGTTGTCATGTGAAATTACACCCTGTTGAACAAAAAATTCAGCATTCCAATGGCACAATGGAAATGGCCTCAAGGTGTGGGACCTTTTACAGTGAGGTCAAATCTCTGGAGAAGGTTGGCTTCCTCTTCAAAACCAGATGCAACAATACTAGTCCAACCCAACATTAGAAAAAATATACACTAAACTTAAACTATGAACTGTAGGAGGATACTCAAAAGGGAAAATGGTGATGCACCTAGCTTTAAAGTGTTTCTCCTCGCTTAGGATTGCACAAAACATTGAAAAAGAGGATCAAAAGGACTTGCACATTTCTCCATTTGGTTGATTCCTAGAGGAAAACATGGAGGCTAAAGGTTTAACCAAGTGTTGGAAGGAAAATAATATTCACAAATAATAACTATAAACCAAACAACACAGCATATATGCATGGGAAAAACAAGCACTCAAATATGAAGGTAATATATATAACACAACATAAAAAAGGAGAGAAGAGGCAATAATGATCAATCTTCATTAATGTGGAGGCATAGATCCAATCTTACAGTTGCATAGATGTAAAATGCATAGTCTACAAGAGAAAATATTAGGTAGAACCCAAAGGAAGAACCCTTTGAATGATTACAAGTGTTTCTTTTAAAGTGCAAGAATAATTGAAAACCACCAACCAAACCCTAACCCTAACTCAGGTTATCAAGGTCTGATTAGGGAAGATTGAGGAGCTTCATCCATGAAATCCATGTTGGAACAAGCCTAGACGTGTGCACCATACCCAATAATGAATGTTGTCTAAAAATCCCTCCAAATTGCCCCCATGAAATTTGTAATCTAGGCATGGGGAAATTCAGGAAGGACAATAATTCACAATGAATGAGAATGGGTGCCCATAAAATCCACTTTTATAAGTCAAGGGAGAAATATTTAAATTTCATCCTTGAAGCCCAAAAGTCAAAATAGGTAGCTGAGGAAGTGGTTCAAGCATTAATAGCATCACCTAGAAAAAACATGTCAAAATCCATAGAAAGGTCGAGGTGTTGGGCCTAAAAATAAACTTTTACTATGCATTAAATGGTCCATAGTCTCAAAAAGAAACACCCTATTAGACATTGGACATCGTGCATCCCTCATACTTCATACTATATTAGCACCAGCATTGGGCTTCAAAGATCGGGCATGAGGCTTACCACTTACCACATACCAAAATAAAGCAGAAGAAGAAAGAGGAAAGGGAACTGCGAAGTCTGAAAAGGTCACCCTTTTTGGGCTTCAGAGGTTGGGGATTCATCTTACCGCTTACTGCAAAGCAAAGTGGTAAGAGGTAAGACTGAAGAGCAAAACTCAAAAGTCCAAAAATAAGGACTTAGTTGAATTTTGAGGAAATGGGATTTTGGGAGGGAATCCCAAGGCTTTGAGAAGGAAATAAATCATTAAGAAGGTAGTGGAAAGGAAGAAGTTTTCAAGGGTCGGGCATTGGGAGGATGCTTTACCTCTTACTGCTTACCATGAAATGGTAAATGATAAAGGGGAAGGTTGATCCCCAATGCCCAAAAAATAAAGACTTATTTATTTTTCTGAAAGCACATCAAGGGTTAGGGGAAGGTCTTACCTCTTACGTCAACAAAGATAAGAGGTAAAGGGTATGGTCGATCCCCAAAATTCAAAAATCAAACACTTGGTCACTTTTCTGGAATACATGTCGGGGTTTGGGGGTCGGATGGTAAGCTTACCTCTTACCATAACAAATGGTAAGAGGTAAAGGATAATATCAAATTCCAACCCCTAAAAGATCAACACTTAGTTTATTTTCATAAGGATAGAGGGTAGAGGGAAAGGGTTAAGCCCGATGGGTAAAACCCAAAAATCTAGGAAGAGAAATGGAAAGAAAGGAGGAAAAAGAAGGAGTTCAGAGGTGATAGAAGAGGGATGTAAGGAAGGAAGTAAGTGACAGACCAAAGGTCTGAAAACACAACACTTGGCCAATTTTAGGAACATTCAAAGAGAATTCATGCAAGATGGCCCATGTAGAATATCTCAGATCGATTATCAATGATGGGTCATCAAAGGGTGGTATAAAATGACAACATTTATGGTGAATTCTGCAAGATGATTTCCTACTAATCATATAATCTAGTATCCTTGCATATCCATTGGGCAAAGAGTCACGAGATTTCTTCAACAACTAGGCCTCCCAAGAGAAAAAATAAAACATGTGCAGACTACACTTGGAGGAAAACAAAAATATAGAAACATACATTCCCTTAAGGAGAATGCAAGGTGTGCAAGGCACTTCTTGGAGAAAATAACAACTAAGCTAATATGTAAAAAAAAAATGGAGAATTGGATTTTTCTCAAACAAAACCATTTACTGGTTCTCTAAAGTAGCTTCCCTTTCTCATTATCTTGTAATGCTTCATGTGCTTCTAAGCAACTAAGGGAAGGTGGAGGTTGGACACATTCCTAACCAACTACTACAGCATCCCCTGGAGAAAAAAGGAAAACCCACTTACTTCTTCATTTTGGTCATACATACTATTGCTTTGAAATGCATAAGTAGGTGGGTGTTGCCACAATAATGGGTTACACTTTTTAGGACATCCTAATTTTTGTTGAAATGACATATTTTTATAAAATATAATGATTTAAGCTTTAAAAATGTTTCATTTAAAGGATTTTAATTAAAGAGAGTTTGATCAAACCTACTTATATCAAACCTCCTTGGATAGAAACCCACTAGTTTTAAACCATACCTATAATGGAGTCTCCTCTACACCTATAAAAATACTGATAAAAAACCACTTTTCAATTACCTTTTGGGGGATCAAATTAATTTATTTAAAATTTATCTTTTGTAAACATGTATTCTTTATTATAAGCTTCCCAAAAAGTATAATTTTAAATATATTTAATTTTATTATTATATTTATTTTTATTTCTTGTGAATGTAGGTTTTTTTATGAACATTGAGGTCTTTGTTTCACACATATAGAAAATTAGGAAAAGAGAGAAAAAAATTCTAAAAAATACATGTAAACTAGCTATTGATGTCCTTATTCCAACAAAAAATGAATAAGTTAACTCAAATGCATACAGAAAAAGTTATGCAGCTGAAAGTATAATATTTCCAAATTATAATTACTCTGACTTAGAAAATTAATTAAAAAATATATTTGCAACAAAAAATTATGAAAAAATATCCATCCACTAGATATTGGTGTGAAAAAATATTATTTAAAAACATAGAATTGTATCCTTTCTATAAAAAAAGCTATGCAACTAAAAGTAAACATAACTTTTTCAAAATGTTGTTTAGTAGAAAAAGTAAGTTAATAAAAATTACATAAAAGGATTCACAATTTTTTTTTTTTAATTTTTTTTAAAATATAATTAGAATCTACACACAAAATCTCACAAATCACTCATTTGATTCATCTTCAAATTCTTAATGGTTTAGCTTCAATAGGTGTAAGAAAGTGAAGATCTAGTGAAAAATGTTGATTTCAATGTCAAGTTTGGCTAAAAAGTGTAACCCATTATTATGGGATCACCCAGGTTGAATACATTCCTCCTCAGCTAGAACATCATGCTTGAGTGTAAGCATGGCTTATGGTACTCTAGTGGCCTCCATCCAAGAAATATTTCTAATAGGACATCCTCCTAAAAGGACCAACATTGAACTCTCCCTATAGGTTTCATGATTGTGCACTACTTCTTCATCATTTCGCTAAGCTGTGGAAAACATTTTTTGTGATTGTTTTAGAAAAAGAAAAGATATTTCTACCTTATGCTCATGTTTCTCATGATTTCCTTATTCTAGAGGTGGTGAATTGTCATCTAAGCTTGAAAAAAAGGCCTATAATTAATCCCAAAATAGTTCTTCATCGGCCTTCTCCTTTCTTTTTTGTATAAGAGGACTTATTTTGGCATCATAACAACTTTCCTTGGGTGTGTCAACTTCTTCATTTTACAAAACAGGGTTGTCATCATTTATCTCCTCATGGACTAGCATCTTTTCATGCTCATTTTCATCCTCAATTTTCTTCAAAACCTATGAAGGTATTGAAGCTTGCATGCTCTCTTCATCTTCATCAACAAAACCAGGAAGCTCAACAAATGAAAATACGAAGTCCTCATTTACATCACCTTCTCCTTGCTTGTTGCCTTGCTATCCCAACTGATTTGTTGATGTAGGAATAGATACATTTTCTTTATTTTCAACAAAAAATGGGAGCTCATCAAATCAATCAATACGATCCTCATGCTCAACACCCACTATTTTTTCTTTAAATTGTTTTCCTAGATGGTCCTAATCATCAACATCTATATGCATGCTATACTTTTCTTCTTTTATGTCATGTTCAACTGTGTCAACAACACAAGAAACCTCCTTCTCTTTCCTAAAAAACTCCTCCTCTTGTGTACTAAACTAGCTATCTTGGTAGACAATGGGCCCATCTTTGCAAAGATGGATGATACTAGACAAGGTTGATCATAGGAGTCTTGTTGGGTTTCTTGGGGAGTAACAAGCTCACGAGGAACAAAGGGTTAAACTTGCACATTCACAGCCTCTTGCAAAGGATGAAGGTCTCTAAAGCTTGGAATCTCAATATCAAAAGACTTACTTGACGATACAAGAGGCTTACCTTGCTTGAAGCTTGGGATATCATACTTGGGAGGATCCTCCTTCATAGGCTGATTAGAAGTGCTTAAGCGACCAATTGGCTTTCCAACCTTTGCACCTGAGTGAGAAAAATTACTTCTACTCTTGCTTAACAAAAAACTCTCTTGCAAGAGATTATTCATATTACTACCTTTGTATATCCATCTCTTACTAATGTTGGTAGGTATGATAATAAAACTCTTCCTATTGAAAGCTATACCCTTGGACTTCAATTTCACTCATTTTCCTTTGAAATTCAAACAGTATATCCTTGATTCTCAAGTTGTCAACATTTGAAGGTGGGATATGAGGATGGAAATAATGGATAGATACAAAAAGGCCTTGTTGTGGTTGTGTCTAAACATATGGCTATCATGAGCCTTGAGCAGGGGGTGGGTGGCAAGCATGTTGAGCATGTTAGTTTCCTTGTCTGGCAAAAGTGTTTGGGTAAAAATTAGTTGCAAGCTCATTGTGATATGACTAAGGGTGAAAATAGGAAGAATTTTTATGGTAAGGAGGATGATAGAACATATCTCTATGAAATGAAGATATGATGTGAAATTAAATAGGCTGGGAATTCATGAAAAATCTTTAAAACCAAAAAATGAAGATAGATTTTGTAAAGATGAGAACACATACCAGCACCTAGTCTTCTTGAAACTAGAAAATTAAACTCAGAGTCACCAAGTATGTGAATATTTTTCCTCCAAAGGAATATATCATTGACATACACACCAAATATCAGCAGTGATAAGAAATTTGTGACCCACTAGGCATGCCAGTAACTATTGTCACGTGAAATTGCACCTTGTTGAACATGAAGTTCAACATTCTAATGACATAACAGAAATGAACTCAACGTGTGGGACCTTGTGCAGTGAGTTCGAGTCTCTAGAGAAGGATAGCTTCCTCTTCAAAACCAAATGTGACAATAATAGTCCAACCTAGCATTGGAAAAACTCTACACTAAACCTAAACTACGAACTACAAGAGGATACTGAAAAGGGAAAATGGTGATGCACCTAGCTTTAAAATGTTTCTCCCTGCTCAAGATTACACAAAACATCAAAGAAGGGTATCAAAAAGACTTACATATTTCTCCATTTGGTCGATTCCTAGGGGCAGACATTGAGGCTAAAGGCTTAACTAGGTGTTGGAAGGAAAATAAAATTCACAAACAACAACTATAAACAAAACAACACAGTATATATGCATGGGAAAAGAAACTAAAGCTCACTCAAATATGAAGGTAATATATATTACACAACATAAAAAAAGAGAGAAGAGGTATCAATGATCAATCTTCATTAATGTGGAGGCATAGAGCCAATCTTACAGTTGTTGATATGTAAAATGCATAGCCTGCAAGAGAAAATCTTGGGCAGAAACCAAAGGAAAAACCCTTTCAATGATTAAAAGTGTTTCTTTTAAAGTGCAAGCATAACTGAAAACCAACAACCAAACCCTAACCCTAACTCAAGTTAGCAAGGTCCAATTAGGGAAGATTGAGGAGCTCCATCCATGAAATCCATGCTAGAACAAGCCTAGATGTGTGCACCATACCCAGCAATGAATGTTGTCTAAAAATCCCTCCAAAATGCCTTCATGAAATCCACGATTTGGGAATGGGGCAAGTTAGGAAGGATAATAATATACAATGAATGAGCATGGGTACCCTTAAATTCTACTTGCAAAATTTATGGGAGCAATAAATGTCATCCTTGTAGCCCAAAAGTAAAAATAGTTAATTGAGGAAGTGGTTTGAGCATTAATGGCATCACCTAGAAAAAACATGTCAAAATCCACATAATGGTTAGGGCATAAAGCTCAAAAAGAAACCTTTAATATGCATTAAATGATCCATAGGCCCAAAAAGTAGCACCATGTTGAACATCAAACATCAGGAATCCATCATACTTCATACTATATTGGCACCGACGTCAAGCTTCAAAGATCGAGTATGAGGCTTACCACTTACCGAATACTGAAGGAAGACAAAAGAAGAAAGAGGAAGGAGGGAATTTCAAAGTCTGAAAAGGTCACCCTTTTCAGGCTTTGGAGGTCGGGGAGTCATCTTACCACTTACCGCAAAGTGGTAAGAGGTAAGACTAAAGAGCGAAACCTCAAACTCTAAAAATAAGGACTTAGTCAAATTTTGAGGAAATAGGAATTTGGAAGAGAATCCCAAGGCTTCGAGAAGGAAAGAAATCATTAAGAATGTGGTGGAAAGAAAGAATTTTTTGACGTTCAGGCATCGGAAGGATGTCTTAAACCTCTTACGACTTACCATGAAACAATACACAATAAAGGGAAAGGCTGATCCCCGATGCTCGAAAAAAAAATATTTTCTTTTTTCGAAAGCACGTCGGGGGTCAAGGGAAGTTCTTAAACAAAGGTAAGAGGTAAAGGGTATGGTTGATCCCCAAAATCCACAAATCAAACACTCTATAACTTTTCCAAAGAACAAGTCAAGGTTTAGGGGTCAGATGGCAGGCTTACCTCTTACCATAACAAATGGTAAGAGGTAAAGGGTAAGACCAAATTCTGATCCCTGAAAGATCAACACTTTATTTATTTTTGGAAGGAAGGATGGAGGGTAGAGGGAAAGGGTTAAGCCTGATGGACAAAACTTGAAAAGCTAGGAAGAGAAATGGAAAGAAAGGAGGAAGAAGTAGAAGGAGCTCGAGGGTAATAGAAGAGGGATGCAAGCAAGCAATAGCCCAAAGGTCCGAAAACACAAAACTTAGCTACTTTTAGGAACTTTCAAAGAGAATTCATACAAGATGGCCAGCCCATGTAGGATCTCTTAGATAGGTTATCAATGATGGGTCATCAAAGGGTGGCATGAAATGACAACAACAACAAAAGATAAGTAGAAAATCCAAATGTAATGGTCAACTGAAATACACCATGATTACCTATTATTAAGAGGATGGGGAATATGATTATGCCTAATGTGGGGAATGATATATCCTATGAAGGAAAAGGATGGATGGAACAATGTGTGTTTAATCGAAAAGGTTGGTAATAATGTATATTATTGAGGTAAAAAATGATATGGTGTTTGTAAGATAAAATAGTTCACCTAGTTGAAGGCTTGGGATCCTAGTTTATAATGACATATGGGAAAGCAAGGGATGAAGTGTAAGTGACAATGTGGTCATATGCATTGATAGTTTAGGTAATAGTTGAGATAATTATTTCTTTATCTTAAATTTTAAGGACCACATGAGGAAATGTCTAAAGATCAAGATCAAGAAAGGATTCAAAATGACCAATGAGGGACATACTCAAAATGTATATATCTCATGCATGTATAGTGTTGTTTACATGTGGATGAATGGTTATCACATGCTAGACCCATATGGTTCTAGTTACATTATTGTTTATATGGTCATGCATGTTTTCATGTGTCTAAAGAATAGTGTTCCAAACTAATCATGTTGAAGTAGATGCATGTGTAGGTCAAGCACAATGTATAAATATTATAGGAGATTAAAATATTGTTGAAAAACGCATTAGAAATAACACAATGCGGTTGAAGAATTTGTAATAGTTCAACATGTATAAATAATATGAATGAATTTTCCTTGTTCTATCTCCACATGGATCTTATTAGAAATAATGCATTCATAGATATGTATGAACATATTTTTCCAGAATATCAACCATGCATAAAATATCTTAGTGCTATCAATTTACATGCATAAGAATAATGTGATATAAGAAGAGTAAAGTAGATCTATTACAAAAAATTGTTGGTTACATGGAACTATGGATGGATCATTCACCCTTTATTGTGAAACAATGACCTCCATTATATTTGGTAAAAAAATGTATATATTAGTTGATGTTAATTTAGAAAACCACCAATCATGTTGAACCATTATGCAATTGGATCTAGATAGTGATGCCCTTTGTTATAGAGTGGTTTCCTCATTACAAAAGGAGAAATCCATGGGTATTAGCATAGGACTTGGGACTTATTATCGTGGATTATGATTTGCTGATGCACACATGGTTGTTGATACCTTTTAAATGTAAAGACAAAAAAAAAAAATTTAAATAAGAATTAATGAAGACTTGAAGTAGCCATACTTCTACCTAAGAACTAATAAATATTTAGAATGTGGTGGCATAGTTGATATCTAAACTAATAATACTAACCATTTCTTCATGAAAAATCTAAGGAGAAATTTATCCTTTATTCTTACAATGAAATAGAGAGGAGTCATGGAGTCAACACATCCTTTTTCAAGAGAATTTTATATTTATACAAACACGTGGAAAGTATAATATTACATAGCATCAATGTCACTAACTTGGGCATTGCCTAAGGTGGCTTGTGATGTAGAATGTTAAAATTATGTTGTGTAGGATTACATTGTATGCTACTAAGAATCATGTTCATGTAGTTTTTTTCTATAATAGTGTAAGTCTAATGTAGTTAGACAAGCAACTTAGTCATTGGATGAAATCGTAAAGGCTCTATATACTTGTAGCCTTGATGAGATTAATTTTTTGGGGTGTGTGCATATTACCTAATACAAGTGTGGAGTGATAGAGAATAACTTTCTATGAAGATGTTTTTGGGTTATAATTTGTTATTATTGCATAAATTGTTATCAAAATTTTGATGTGTATAATTCACTCATGAAAGATGCAATTTCTAATTAGTATTTCATATAATGAGCATTTTTGAATTCAATGTATGAAGATAAAGGAGGTTGTAGAGTTGAAAAATATGGAGGAAGTGACATGTTTAATTGTTTTATTGCAATGCTATTAGAATTTAATTTTTTGACCATTTGATGATCATCATATTGATGTACAAAGATAGTTTAGATAACTTTACTTTCCTAGGAACTATATCTATTATAAATTAAAATTATGTGCATTAGACTTAGTGTGTGACATTGCTTGGCTAGGTATCCTATTACTCTAGAAGATTCCTTTTATGTGTGATACCAGGTTAGTAACCTATTGATTCATAATTCTTTGTTCAATTGTGATAAGGTTCCTTTTAGTGTGTATGTTCAATGCTCTCCCTTGGAATAGTCAAACCTCTTAGGATAGGAAATAGTCATCCAAAAACAACACACAATATTGCCAAGGAATCATATTGGAACAATGTTATAGCTCAAAACTCATGGCTCAAGAGCATTTGGAAATAGCTAATATTATTGTGGTGTAATTGTGTCACCACATGTAAGCAATTTCATTCATTTATATGTTAACTAAATGTCACAAATCCTTACTAATTTCTTTACACTTTCTTCTTCTAGGTGATGGATTGAAGGAAAGTGTTGTGATACCTTGAACCTGAAAATATGTTTCTAATGATAGGAAATGTGAGATTAATAATTTTTTCTTCAAATCCATGATCTAATTTCTATTTGAGATTTGGGGGAAAACTTGCATATGTTGGCTGTTAAGAAAGTAAGCTCCACTTTCCCAGAATTTCCTCTCGACATTAATACAATAGGGGAAAAAGTATACGTAGAGAGAAAAATAATTCATTCTCAAAATATTATCTTGGGCTAATCCATAAGAGAGAGCATTCTCTTCATTTACTTTAGGATCTACAAAACCTAGGAGGATGTTCCCTAAGGCCTTTGTTAGATAAAGGGAAAGGTATAGTTCGGTATTTAACAAACCGTACTCTTATGGTAGTAAAAAATGGACCTCTAAGACCTCAAGCTAAGAAATTTAGAATAGAAATATAACATGTGTACCAAAATGTATGAAATAAAGGTGTAATCCACAAGCTAAATCCCCTAATAGTTTTCCTACATATCTACATTTGCATAAACACAAATCTCTAATTATAAATAAAACACAGACTCATACAAGATACAACAACTAAAAATTATAATATTGATTTATACAAATGATCAAGAATCATAAGTGTTTGATCCTCTAAAATTGATTCAAAATTAATATTGCTTAAGGTTTGGAAATGACTATAATAATTAATTGAAAACATATAGGCAAAACAAGTAACCACAAAACTACACTAAATTATAAAGAGAGATTGTCATATTAATGTTTATATTGGTGATGAAGGTAAATTATAGGAGAATTATGCCTTAATCAAAGAGGAAATAGATTCATGATATGCATTTGCATACAAACACATCCACAGTCCCAAATCAAAAACTAGGTATCCAAGTGAACTAGTAATAGTCACATTAGGTGAAGCCAATGAAAAATATTTATCTCATTTTTAAAATATAAATTAAAGATAAACTAAAGAGAATAAAATCCTATATTTTTTGGGAAAGGCCAACAATATCTCTAGTTAGGGATGAGTTACCTTGTAAGAACTACAAGAAACGAAGGCACCTTTATGGTATAGACCAAAAAGACTACACAAAATCAAACATAAGAACATAATTTTTTTACAATTGATAGCCAATAACATGAAAGTGATAATTAATACTAAATTTATGTGTATGGGGCAATAAAGAGTGAGAGAAATATTATAAGTTAAACCCTGCAAGGAAAATCTATGGCCTAAAGCCATAGGAAAATTGATTGTTACTTGCCCCTAGTCAAACATATAATTCTTAGTTCAGTTTACTTGATCCACTTGAAAGTAAAGTAGATTTGATGCACAAAAATGCAAGTTATGTGAATATACATGGATCAAGGTTTACTTGCACTTAAGCACCACTTCCTTTTATCATACTTTTGTCTAAAAGTGTCCATGAATCTCATAAGCAAGGTTTTACTCAACTCAAGCCCTTTTTTATTTTGCTCAAACATTCCTTAAAACTTTTGTAGCCTTTCACATTGTTCCTAATTGACAATTTCCCTCATGTAGGCATGTTTGTGTTTTTTTCAAGTATCCATCAAAACCTAACAGAAAAGTGTCATATATCACTATGCAATTATATCAATACATAAACTCTCAAAATAGAACCAAAACTAATCATTACAATTATATTCTTTTAGACTTGAAAAATCCTAAAAACTCATAATGATTATTCCATTTATTAGAAAAATAAAATAAAATAAATCAACAAATACCATAAACTTTGTTGATTAAAAAATTAATTTTAAATTTTAAAAAACCAAAATATTTTAATTTCTTACGCTAACTATTCCTTCCTCCTACTAATATATATTTCATAAATTTGGAGATGATATAGACCTGCTGCTCCAATTTAATCCCATTGCAATAAAATTTATTTAATGGGGACATTCAACTTAAAAGACCGATGTCGAAATTGGCACTACTTTTGTAAGCAACTCGTCATCTAGCATACGATTCCAAACATCCCACCCCCCAAATCTGCTAACAAGTTTAAAGATGGCAGAAAAATATAATGAAATCCAACCATTAATTAGCAGATCTTTTAAGTTTTAGCTAATCGTTGACAAATGCTTCGTTTCTATTGTTTATTATATCATACTAGCAAACAATTCTATCACTAATTCTTCCTCGATCTATGCCAGATGTATACGCGGCGAGTTCTTTTGCAGATTTTAATTCACCTGTCCCAATTTTCTGCCTTGAACAGCAACACCAAAACTCAGAGCAAATAAATAGACACAAAGCAGATGGGCTTGAAATATGGGATTCCAAACAATCCCAGTAGTGGAAATAATAATTTGAAAAGAGCAAACAGTTGGACAGAGTTCTTTGCTTCACAATCACCATGAGAATAAATGTGTTCGTGCAAATTCTTATTGCATTCGATCCTTGTCGACTGTGTTATGGAAGACTTCCTGGGTCGAACCATTTGATAGTAGACAAGCCGGCAAAGACTTATTCCAATCTTGTGTTTTTTTTTAACACGTTTTGCAGTCGACGGGTACTATAAAACCCAGGACAACAAGGGAGCTCTGCACGTTGTAAGGAGAAATTCTTTATAAGATAGGCTATATAGAGTTTGAAGTTAAAAATGAGGTTGAAATATTTTGTGTCTGGTAATGTATTGTTGAGCTTATGGCCATGGTTTGCAGAAGCACAACTAAATGTGAAGCCGGGAAACGGAAGCTTCTCTTACAATGGCGGCGTCTCTGTCATGTACATGACCACCACGCGTTAAAATACTGTGGTGATGTTCTACCGGACAGACTTACGCCCGTCGCAGCTCCAGCAAGACAACCCACAAGACACGGCGCTCACCCATGATTTCAGGGCTCACTCCATCCATACAAAATATAGGAAAAGTAAATCAACATAAAAAAATAAAATCATTTTGTTCCATTTTTCAAACACAACCTAAAGACAAACCAAAGAGCACATTTCATTTCTAGACAAAATACAACAACGTGTAGATAAAGTTATGGTTGAGTCAATGGAAATAGGTTTCCTTCCAATATAAAGTTGGATCTATGAAAGCATTTGTAATATGATCCCATCATTTTAGCAAAGAAAGAACATGATAAAAACATAAATAATGTTGTTCAATCTTCACTGATATGTGAATATACAAAGAATAAATAGAGGTCATGGCATAATGCATTACTTTATGATAAGTTGATGAACTAATGCATACATCTAATTTATTGATGTCTTAAATCGGTATAATTCATGGTAATGACAATTCTATAACGTTGTGCAAACATAGGCCTATAAAAGGCTATATTTTGGGATATGAGATGGAAAGCCTCTACCTAAATAAGAGTATAGTCTACAAATAGAAGGTTTATAGCTTGTATTTGTCTATGGTGTCCTTTACACATGTATTCTATATATGTTAGACTTGTATGTTTCTAGTTGAATCATTGTATAATGTGGGGATGCGTAGTTTTTAAATTCCTTTCATTTGTTTGAGGCATGTTATGTAATAGGAATGATGTATTTTTTGGGATAAGTTACATTTTTTTGTATTAGAAATAGTTCATCAAAACATTTACATTCATCTGATTTAAAAAAGTTTCAGCTCATAGGTGTATCACTGACATATAAACTAGCCGCAAAATGCATAATATGTCCTATGTATTAATGTTGGAGATACATGTTGCTATCTATACTAGATTATAAAATGCATAGGTAGTGCCATATACACAATATATAGGTGCACAATCATTAAGGGATTATAAAAGGTAGAGATTAAACATTATGTATATAACAGCTAGAAATAGATTGTTGATAGATATAAAGAAGCTGAGAATAGTTATTCATTGCAGCTCTTGTTCTCTCTTTGTTGTCCCCCCATCTAGGTTCCTTATCAAACACCGTCATATTTGATCTGACCTCTTCATTCACCTAAGGTCTGGCCTAACAAACTTACCTTGGCCTTTCTGCATTGCCCCTTTCTATTTCATTAAAAACCCTTTGGAACTCTCTCAATGCCCTAAGGAAGGTTTCTAAATCTTCATGATTGTGGTGCCAAGTATGCCCATACTTGACCTTGTTCTTTTTTACTATCACAATGCCATCACCAATTAGCCTCATAAATTTAGCCAATGAAATCTCCATGGCACTAACTATGACCTATAAAATAATAGAGAGAAATGTGAGTCTCTCTGAAGACTCAATAAGTGCCCTCCTACAACCTTTGAATTTATCCTCATTCCTTTCTTTCCAAATGTGCCATAAGATCTTAGTAGATAGATAATCCCAAAACAAAACATAATCCTTGCTTAACTTCCTATTATTGAATAATATTTCTTTCCAACTAATTTTGGCATCATTATCCCAAATCTTTAAATCATTACAAAAAATTCTCCACACTTCTTTTGCATAGAAATATTCAAATAAAATATGCAATATAGACTCTGGAGTTCTAAAACCATTGCATATATCCACATTAGTGTGATTAACTTTGAAAGGAACTTTTTGTAATAAAATAAACCATCTAAAACAATCCTTTTTAGGCTCCTTTATAATATGCCACACAAAATAAAAGAAAGCTTGCAAGTTTTTATTAGATATAGATGTTCCTCAGCTTTTATTAACGTGATTAGTAGTAGAAACATTCTTGATAAGATTCTTGTAGATTATTTTATCCTTTATTTAAAATAAACTGGTGTCATCCATCCAGACCAAGTCCTTGGCCAAGTCAATGTCAATGTCATTGTTTAGAGGAAAGCTAGCATTTTTGCAAGCTTCCATATGAGCATTGTAAGTCCTTAGGTTAGAGGGAGGGAGATTATCTTCACAAACCAATATATTCTAGTTTTTTAGTTTCCCATTGGTCAAGATGTTTTTGAAGATTTAAAACCCAATTTGAGCCCATTTTTTTATAGAGAATCCTTGTTGTAGAGCAAGGGATTTGTTTTTATGTTCTAAGTTCCACCAGATGGAACTGTAGGGTTGGAATTTCAGATTCCTATCATTTCTTAGTTTACTTACTTTGAATTCTACATTATTCTTGATTAGTTCCCAAGCCTTCTAGAGGCTTTTAAAGACTAGTGAACCTATTGGAGACATTGAGTGTTTGTTAATGAGAATATCACTAATAGGTAGCTTTTTCCATATCTTAGCTTGTTTTGGGGTAGAAATAAGTATATTTTTTCTCACCAAGACCTTCCAGAGCTCATCTCCTACTAGGGATTTAGTTATCCATTTGGTAGCCAAGGCAATACCATGCAACCTTAGATCTTTTAGACCTATGCCACCATTCAATTTATCAAGGCAATTCCACTCCCATTTAACTGAGTTCTTTTTCCTTTTTCCTTTACCATCTAACCAAAGAAAATTCCTTATTCATTTTTGGATCTCATTGACTTGATAGCTATTAAAGAACCAAACTAAGGTGAAGTAGATGTTGTAGGAAGAGAGGGACTTTTGACTTACTTGTATCCTCCCTGCAAGGGATAGGTATTGCCTATTCCACCCTTCAATATTTTTCTTAATTTTGGAACTAATCCAAAGCCACATTTCCTTTAGGTTGAGATAGACAAAAAGGGGATCCCTAGATATCTTACTTTCTTGTTTGGTCCAACCCATTGGAACTCATATTTTTTGACCCACTCAAGTGGGGATTCTATCCACCCTAGAATGCTTGATTTAGAATTAGAGATTTTGGCTCCTGAAGCTTTATAGAATAGGTTGAGCTTTCTCATTAATGATTCCATATTTTCCTCTTCAAGAACAAGGAACATAGTGGTATCATCTACAAATTGAATATTGATTAGTTCATTCTAATCTGGAAAAATTATGCCCTTGAATCTTGGTGAAAGGGTGTGCTCCCTCAAGAGGTAGTATAAGGCATCTGATGCAATAAAAAAGAAGGTTGATGCCAAAGGAACCCTTGCCTGATGGATCTTTCAAGGTTAAATTCCTATTAGAGTGATTCATTTACATCCTTCTGTGCAACATCTTTCAAAAGTGTATCTACCATGTTATAGAACATAGTGGTAAATCCAAAGGCTTCTAGGGTTTCTCTTAAGAAGGACCACTCAACCCTATCATATGATTTTTCAAAATCTAGTAAGAGCATAGCTGTATTTTGCTTGGAGTATCTTCCCCATTCCATAACTTCCCAACTACTGATTGGATTCTCCAAGATGTATCAACCTTTGATAAAAACATGTCTGAGTGTTGTTAATAAAATTGGGAAGGATGTTGACAATCCTTAAGACAATTACCTTAGCCAGAATTTAATAAGATACATTCAATAGGTTTATAGGCCTATAATTCCTTATCATGGTTTTGTCACCCCCTTTTGGCAATAATTTGATGATGTCTTTTTTTATGCTTCTTCCCAAAGAACCCTATCCAAAGCTTCTATGTACACTTGTAGTACGTCATCATAGACCCAATTTGAGAAAGTTTTATAGAATTCCACAAATAGCCCATCTCCCCCTAGGGACTTGTCATTGTTCATCGATAGAATAGCATTTTTTTTTCATCTTTAGTTATACTTCCTGAAAATCTTGCTGCATCTTCCTCATTTATTTTCCTTGGAATGATACCTTTTATGAACTCCCTGACACTATGACTACCTTCATTACCATCTTCAAAGGTGAATAGTTTATTGAAATATGATTGTAATTGATTCAAAATTTCCTCCAAGGAGGTGAGAAAGTTACCCCCTTCCCATATTTGTCCAATCTTCTCTTTAAAACTCTTCTCCTTTGTATAGTTGAAGAAGAAATTGGATCCTTTGTCCCCATAACTTATCCAATTCAGTTTTTCCCTCACTCTTAACCCTTGGATCCTATGCGTTTGGATTTTCCTTAATCTATTTTTGGCAAGATCTAGCTCTTCACCCAGGTGTGAATCACTTGGATTCATTTGAACCTTGGATTCTGTCAAGAATAAGCAATCTTGGAGATCATTTTCCTCTCTTCTTTTGTCCAATTATTTTTTCTTTCCAATGGTTTGGAAGAGGTTTTTCCATCCCTCAATATTTTGATTCCATTTGTTAATAGCAAACCAATATTTTAACATCAAATTATTAATATCCCCAAGAGAAGTGATGGCATCTTTGTAGTCTTCATCCACCAAGAGATGAGTATTGAGGATGAATCCTACCTTCTTTAGGTTCTCCTTAGGTCTGCTTTGGTTGGAATCTAGATTTACCCTTATAAGGTGATGATCTAAGATGGTATAAGGGTATACACCAACTTTGAGACCTTTATTATTTGGTATGAAGCTGAAAAATCCTTGTTTACATATATTTTGTCTAGCCTACAGTAAATCATTTTGCTGTCTTTTTGTGCATTACACCAAGTGAACCAAATCCCCTTGCAATCCTTCCTACCCTTCTCTATAGGATCAACCACTTTCATCCTTTGCTAAAAATACCTTTTGCTACCTTTCCAAGCCATGTCTATCACCCCATTTATCCTCTAGATGTTCCACCATGTTAAAGTCTCCCCCAAGATTTGAGGAACATCTAGTAGGATGATAATCCATTGCCACATTCTTGTTTTATGTCTGTGATCGTTGGGGGTAGAGATAGAGCATATACCCATACTTACTCCATCTTTATCCAAGGTGACCCATACTGTCCTATTACAAGGAGATGTGCCCTTGTTGGTCACATGATGGATTTGTTGATTGGAAAGGAGTATAGTATCCCCTCCTCTACCCCTTTCATGGTTTGTTGTGTAGTATGAGGATCCATTCCAGGATATGTAGGTAAGATTCATCTTCAACATTCATGGAGGATACATCTTGGTCACATTTGAACTAGTCAAAACATTTTGGTAGTTTCTCTTTAGCCTCTAGTCTTTTTGTTGTAGGTGTCTAGATTATAGTGCTTAATTTCTTTCTTTATTTTTTGGAAATTTGAATCCCTTTGCCTATTGATAGAGATTTATATATTTCCTAGGCCTTCTAGGACCAGCCTGGGGCTTTGGAGTTTGCTCAAAATACCCATTAGTGGTAGTCTCATTCCCAACACCTGTCATGTTCTTAGCATGTTGCGATTTTCCTTCTGAGCTGGTTTTGATTTTTAAAATTTTTAACTTTCTTTGATGGCCCTTCTACTTTCTTCTTGGTTAGATGCGCTTTTAGGGAGTGAACTAGGGACCAAATCCTCCTTTATATTTGGATACATAAGGCCTCTTGGTTTGTGGCATTGTTTTAAATCATTTTTATCCCCTTTAAGATTTTTATTTATCTCAGTATCTTGCTTAATATTGGAGTTGCTAGCTTGGCTGGGAACCTCTAGGGTTCCATTTTTTGGTGTAGAAGACTTGAGTGTTGTTGAATTTCCATAGTTAGAGGCCACCAGCCTATTATCTTCTTCCAAGGCATCCCCCTTGTCACATTGGTTTTTTCTTGGCTCATCAGTTTTTAGTCTATTTGTATTGAGTGAGCCTTGAGGGTTAATCAAATCTAGGTTTTTTCCTCCAATCTTTGAGACTGTCTTTCACCAAATATGTAACCCTATTGGCCCCGACCAGGCCATCCCCTTCCACTTTTCCATCATTCTTCTTATTCACTTCCAACCTAGCTTTACCAGGGATACTTTTGATCTGAAAAATAGACCTTGGGGGAAGGGGTTTTGTTAACAAAGTAATCCCTTAGAAAAAATTATTTTGTTCTTTTCCTTAGTTTTTGCATTACTAGTTGTTGCACATTTAGTTTTTTAATCAATTGGGCATCATTAATGAGGATCTAGTTGAGGGAGGCATTGGGGTACACTAACAGCTTTCTAGCCCTAATCACAAAGGCAGTTGAGACATCATCAAAAGTCCTCTCATTCCCTTCATTCCCCTCTATTAAATTTTTAAAGGATTTTGTAAGCCTAATTCCATTGGCCTTTATGCAGGGGGCTCGAGGAACACTTATGTCCTCTGAGGTGACATCCACACTTCCACCTATTTTCATCACTGGTGTGGTTTTGTCACCACTTTCAAATAGGTTATTCCAGTGCTAATTTGGTCCAAATTTTGCTTAGAATTAGTAATGATTTTGTTTTGTGTATTCAAGGAATCTTGCTCCGCAGGTGAGGCGGGAGTTTCCCATTAGGGTTTGAGTTTTGTTTATCAGTTGAGCTTGACTTCATCTTTCTTCTATTATTTTTCCTTTGGATTAAAGGGAAAAAAATTTTGAATATGCCCTACCTTCCTACATAGGTAGCACGCATTGATGAACCCCAAAACTTGTAAGGGGCAGATAAAGTGCCTATCTTCATCATTAATTTTAATATTGACAAGGATTTCTACCTATGGTTCTAGAGATACTAGGGCATGGGCATCCAAATGAGGGAGGGATTCCTTAGCCTCGTCGACCCATACTACCCCACCAATTGGCGCAAGCAATTGGGGAATAATTCTCTAAAATTTAGTGGGGAGGTTTTTCACCACAACCCACCTGGGGCATGAAAGTGCAAGAACCTCTTTGGTAATGGCCATGGGCGACCATGCTAGGGCATGAAATGTGCATCCCCCTATATTCTAATAGGGCTTGGTTAGGATTTTCTCTTGCATAGACTAGTTTTTTAAAATTACAAACAACCCACATTGTAGCAATTGACGAAAACTTAATTGAATACTAAATTTATTTGCCCAAACATTTAAAAACCAAGTATTAAGAAACTTTCTTGCAGGAACCTTATTCACATCTATTGCCGCTAAGAAGATGGTGATATTTTTTAATCTTGATCTTTCATTGGTAATAACCTTTTTCATTTCAGAATTAGGAGTGAGTATCAAATTACCAGGGTCTTTGGAGGGTTGCTTACCTTCATCTCCAGCATTGGAAATGCAAAAACACTCCTCCTAGGTTGGCTCTACTAGGAACTTGGTGTTTTTTAGAGTCTCTAAACCCTTATCTACAACCACCTCCTTGAAATATTTGGTATGATTAACCTGATTGTTTAGGTTTTTACCCTCACTTGCAATGGGGTCAAGGGGTTTCCTATCCTCATCCATTAATTGCTAGAAGGGTCAAGAGCCCTCAAAGTACCGAAATAAAATACTTTTAAATCAATCCAATAAAGGATCACATGCAAGGAATAACCACACCAAATATATTCACAAACATTTGATGGCACTTTAATAAACGCAGTAAATGAGAGTAAATACAGATGGTACGAGGGTACCTACTAGACTACAGAATTCTGTGGGGGAGGGCTTGGCCTCCCCAACTTTCCTATTCACCGTCAAAAACCCCTAGCATGATCTTCAATGCCTCGGCCTTATTGTAGAGCCTTGTTGTTGGAATTTTTATCTCTTCTCAGCCATCTCCATAAGTTACAATTTGATTTTAATTATAGAAATTATAACTTCAAATCTCAAAATAAATTGAAAATGAAATATTTATTCCAATAGATACATTGTTTGCTAAGACATGTAGATCAGATGGTGTACTGGGTCAAGTTATTCTAATCT
Source organism: Sequoiadendron giganteum (assembly GCA_007115665.2). NCBI lineage: Eukaryota > Viridiplantae > Streptophyta > Pinopsida > Cupressales > Cupressaceae > Sequoiadendron > Sequoiadendron giganteum. Next base: position 514,314,790 of record CM021100.1, on the reverse strand, counting down.
ATCAAATTGCTCTAGATTTTTAATTATTAACAAAGATTAATACAAAACATAACACTTTAAGGGTCCCCCCCGAGCCTGGTTGGTTGAAGCTCAACTTTGATGGCTCTGCCAAACCCAACCTAGGTCGGGTGGGTGGAGGTGGGGTCATCCATGACCATAAAGGGAATTTAATTCTAGCTTACGCGGTCAACTTGGGGGTTCAATCATCTAGTTTTTCTAAGGTGGCAATGGCCTTCCACATCATAAAAATTTCCACGCAAGTTGAGATTTCAAATTTCGTTATAGAAGGTGATTCTAGAAACATGACTCTCTTGCTGATGGGGAAAGCTTCTCCCTACTTGACCCTCTAGGGCCCCATGTCCTCGACTCACAATCTCATGATTACCCTCAAAATAGAAATGTTAATCACATGTATAGGAATGGTAATAAATTCATCGATGTATTATCAAATGTTGGAGCATTTACACCAAATTTAGTAATATGGGATAATCTCCTCCATATTCCAAGTCAAGTGTTCAAATTAATTCAACATAATGCTAAAGTACATTCAAAATGAGATCAAGTTGGATACGATATCAACTCTTATTGATAGTTGTCATGCTCCTCAATTATGGAAACTTAAGCTTGCTAATTCATCTTTTCATATATACATTTACTTGCGGCTCTCATTTTTGTATATCCATTTTTATAGTTGGTATTAACTTCCTCTGAAACTTGTGATTTTTGCGATAGGTGGTGATCTAGTTTAGGATGAACCCACTAGTTGTGAGGGATGGAAGGATGACAAGGAGGTTTGGTCCATTCCGGAATGGGGCAATTTGGCTTCATTTGTGGAGGGTATGCAGGGGCAATACCCTAAGATTTTGATGGTGTTTGCTAATTCTTGGGTGAATGGCACTATTATTATGGAAGTCATTTCCTTCATTGTGACTCCTGAGCTAATTGTGAAGGTGACGAGGCTCTCTCTAGAAGGGGTGTGCATTCCTCAAAATTCAAAAGGCCATTACCAGAAAGATTGATGCTATACATCATAACCAGGAGAAAACCATGTAATGCCTCGGGGTCATCACCGATTATAGTAAAGAAACTATGAAGAACACTACCCTCACCCTCCAAGTTTTTTAGGATGAATTAAGGAAGTGCCAAGGGAAACGGGTTGCGGATGATGATCCAAAGGATGGTCATATGCAAAAGAAGAAAGGTAAAATGGTGGATACCTCAGCTCATGATGTCACGGTGGATACTCAGGCCATTTAGTAGGGGCCTCTAACTTTCGAAAAGAAGCTCCATTTTTTGTCCCAAGAATGGAATGCGATCACTGGTCTCAAGTTTTTGGGAGACTTGTAAGTGTCCTATGGTCCTATGCTGGTCTCAGTTTTGTGTGCTTTCTTTGTTGTTTTTTGCCGATTGAACTGTTTAAGATTATGTTTATGTTTTAGTTTCTAGGTTTCTCACTTCTCGTGAGTTCCTCGTTTGCCTCTATGGTTTTTTTGTAATGGGTAATGACCCTTCCAATTTTAATCTAATAAAAACATAGCACTTTAAGAACATAAAGTTTCTTCATTTAATTTAATGAGGGTTTTTTTTTTAAAATTATTATATATAAAGAGTTTGTATTTTTGACATTTTGAATTACACTCATTTAAATATGATTCCATCTTCAAGAATAACAATAATGTTATGTTCAATCAACATATCATTTAGATCACACTCATAGTCTAGCATAAAGATTATGCTCATGGTCAATTATAGATAACAATAAAATACTATCCAATCAATATGTTATTTTCTAATACATGGGCTCCAACAATATAAGGTATGATATTCATTTTTGTGAAACCTATCATGACACTATTTTATCTTAATCAGAGAAAATAATTATAGAGAAAGTTATGTACCATCATTATGATCGAGTTCTTTAAGGTTAGACAAGAGATTAAATCTAAAAGTGTTTTTAATCAAGATTTTGGATTGAACTCATGGTTTATCATCAATTTTACACTCACAATCAATTATTATAATGTTTAACCTAATTTAATTTTTTTGATACATGGTACCAACTAGTAAATTTGTCTGATCATTATATTTTATAGAATAAAGTTTCAAATTTTAATCATTTAAGATTTTTTATTAGATTTTCATAATGAAAAATGTATGGTTTACATTTGTTTAGTTTATTTAAATTGTAATGATAAGTGTGTAAATTCATGTATTTTATAAATATTGAAAAACAATATAATCTTAATTTTATTTAATATTTACACATGTCAAGGAACCAATCCCTATTTTTATGGATCGTTCATAATTTTGAGTTGACTTTATAGGTGTAGAATTAAGCTTAAATCTATGAACATAGAAATTGGCCTACATTTTTTAATATGAATTCTAAATTTGGATCTATTATCCCCCTTTCCAGCTAGCTATTATGAGCCAATTAAAGCACAAAATATTTGAAATTTTACACTAGGATCTTACATAAAAATGTAGCTCCTAATTCATATATTATGCATCAAGAAATTATTATAGAGCTTTGTTACACATTGTATCATCACAAGAGCATATGTTATCAACATTACATTAGCTATCTAGACATACTAAATGGTTGTGTATTGAAATTTATCATTGTTTCATTCTATTGACTCGGTGATAGGGGTTTGACCAAAGACAATAATCATAGCCTATTCCTCAACAATGTCTATCAACACCACACATTTCAAACATACATTCTAGAAACTAAGGTAACTAGAACCCAGCACATCAATCGATGAAGTTCAACTATGTAGGACAAACTTAAATTTGTGTGTAAGTTTTAGATCCACAAGTATAATGGCGAATTTTATTTAATTACGGAAGTGAATCAGACCATCAATGAATATATTTATTAAGAAAAAGATGTTTTGTTGACATCACATTCAGCTTTGATAAATTGAAGCATTAATTTTGACATGACATGTCTTCGTTGAGTTTTGAGCTAAGCATCAGATGAACAATCTTGTAGGAAAAATTATTAGTTGTCATAAAGACAAGGAGGATTCTTTTATAAATTACTTACAGAGACATTGATGTCAATGTGAAGTCCTGATCATAGAGAAAATTTTATGTTTACACACTGTCCACATGAAAGAACGCACCACGATCGGTGCACGCGGAAATAAGGACTTCGTTGAAGACACCGATGCTCCCAACAGCAGCCATGTTCCCGCGTTTGTACCATTGTCATTGTACAGTGCCCATTGCTTGGAAAAATATATTGAAAATTAAGCCGTAATTCAAGGAGAAGGTTCGGGTTCGTAACTGACGTAGAGGAGCCAAATTTATAAGCGTTCGCAAAAGTAAATCAAAGCAAATTTATAAGGTTTATCGGTCGACAGGTACTAGAAAACGCAGGATAGCTCTGCAAGTTGTAAAGAGAAATTGTTCTTTAGATAGACTACATAGAGTTTGAACTAAAAATGAAGCTGAAAGCTTTGTGTCTGGTGACAATATTGTTGAGCTTATGGCCATGGGATGCAGAGGCACAACTCGATGTGAAGCCAGGAAAATGGAAGCTTCTCGTACAAAATGGCGGCGTCTCTGCTATGCACATGACCACTACGCATGAAAATACCGTGGTGATGTTCGACAGGACAAACTTCGGCCCGTCGCTGCTCCAGCTTGACAACGGGCGATGCCGCGACAACCCACAAGACACGGCGCTCACCCATGATTGCACGGCGCACTCCATCGAGTATAAAATATCTGCTAACCGGGTCAGGCCGCTGATGATTTTCACTGACACCTGGTGCTCATCTGGGGCGTTTACCGCAAACGGGACGCTGGTGCAACCCGGCGGGTATCGGGACGGGTCACGGGACATCCGGTACTTCGTTCCCTGCTCGGGCGGTAACTGCGACTGGAACAATTTCGAGGGGCCCAAGCTTGCCGCGGACCGGTGGTATGGTCGTCGGGGAGAGGGAGGGGAGGGAGGGGAGCGGGGGGGCCGGCACTGTCTATGCAGGTGATAATTCGCACCTGCATAGATGCCCCCCATAGACATGCCATCCATGGCTGCACCCGTGCGGCACCCTCCTGACTGTTGCCTTGTACCTGCGCGTTGTAGCTGTCACCATCATCCTTTGCCGTCGGAGCCGCTGCCCTTGCCGTCCACCTCCAGCCACCCCATCACCAGCAATCTTCAAACTGCCACCAGCTTCTGATTTCTATTTTAATTTTTAATTTTAAAAAAAAAAAAAAAAAAAAGTGCATTAATTTTGTTTTAGTTTTTTATTATAGGTTTTAAAAATCAGTGTATTAAAATTATTATATATTTTTAATTCATTTTTATAATGTCTTTTTAATTTTTTAGAATTGGTGTATTATAAGATTTAATGTTGCAATAAATATAAATAAAATCACTAAATAAGATAGTGTTAATAATTTTTTTAGAAGTGATTTAAATTTAGTATATTTATAAATATATAATTAGATATTTAAATATTAAAAAAATGTTGAACATAAAAATTATTTAAATAAGAATATAAAGTTTTATTAGGTACACAAATAATAAAAATTTAAATCACTTCTAAATAATATAAAACACAGTAAATTTTTTTACTTTAAATCAAACAAAATTATTAAAAATGTTTAGAATTATTTTAACCATTTTTTATTTATCCTTTATATTATAAAACTAATATTTTTCATTTCACAATTATTCCTAAGTCAAAATAATTTACTAAGAATGTTATTGTTTAAAATATAGTAATTAAATTAAATTAAATTGTGTTTAATTATAAAATTTCATTCTTATTTAATTGTTTATAACACAGTAAAAAAACAAAAAAACTTGTTAAATCAAAATAAATTATTGCATTGACCAACAAGTTGATGGTTGATTGGAGACTGAAGGTGATGTGATGGCTCCATACCTGGAGGACGAAACCGTTGTAGAGGAGGCTTGCACGGGCACTAGCAAATCAACCCCAAATTGTATTTTATACTGTTTCAAATCCCACAAAAATAATTTATAACTAATTTAAAATGGCACTGATAAAGAATTAAAATATTCATTTTAAAAAATTGGATTAAAAGTTTAGCGTCTTATTATTTCTTTTAAATATTTAAATATTTAATAACAATTAAAGATTTCATTAAAGAAAAGTAAAAACAAAAAGTAATTTTATGTTATTGTATTTATGTGTTTTGATTTTAATATTGGTTAATAGAACTAGCATACCTATATTTAAAAAATATATGTAATGTACGCCGAGAGATATCTTTAGCCACCTATATTATAAATAAAATAAAATAATCCTTAAATAGTAAAAAGTAAAATAACTCTTAAGTAAATAAGATAACCTAAGAGTGATAAAATAATCTAATTATAATATTAATTGACTTTTATTTACAACTATTTTTATTTTTCTAATTTTATTTATATTTTTACAAGAGAATACTTGTTAACCCACCAAAAATATATGTAATCACCATGTTTTCAAATGGAAAAAATTAACATTAATTATTTTTGAACAGTAAGTTGGTAACTATCTTAACCTAATTATATATTTTGTGTTTAAATAGATCATTACATATACTAAAACATATGTATTCAAAAATATGCTGAATAAATATATAAATTTTATTTAATTGATCTAATTAATCAAAGTGTTAAAAGTAAATAATATTTTATTTTTAACATTGAACTCAAGTGTAAAAGTGCTTTCGATTTAACTATGTGTTTTTTTACATCAATATTTAATCACATTAATATAATGTATTAGTATATCATTTTATAAATGAAATCATATTAGTATAATTAAAATATATCATTAAATTATAAAGGGTATTGTACATTTTTTTCAATTAAGTTTAAACCTACACTTTATTTTTTCATTCTCTCTATATATTATTAGTCTTATTTTTCCATCTAATTTCTTTTGTGATTTAATCCTATTTACTGCTCATTTTAACTCCTTGCTCTACTACCCTTGTTTTTGTATTCTCTTTCCACCTCCCTTCCTTTCAAGAGGTTCCATGTGCAATCTATATCCTTCCAATCCTCTTTTATTGCACCCATAATTTTAATCATAAATTTAACTCTAATTCTCATGATTATTATATTCATATTAAGGTTAAACTTAAAGTGATTATTATATTCATATTAGAGTTAAAATTAAATGATTATAACCATTAATCTCTATTTTGGGGCAGCCCATAATATATTAAAATTGAATGCAACCCTAATTAGATTAAAAATTTATTCTAACTTTAATCCTACCCTCACTGTAATTCTAACCATGGTCCACTCCCTATAAATTATTATATTTAAAATATTATAATAATATATTTAATCTATTACTAAATGAACCCTAACCCTAATCAAAATATAAGCATAATTCAAGGCTAACCCCATCCCTAACCCCAAATGAATCATAATGTCAAACCTAATCCTAATCCTTATTGAATTGTAATAGTAATTGTAACACTATACAAACCCTAACCTTAATTCATCATAAAACCCTCATACTAATCTAACCCTAGCCTTGCAAATTGTAATTCTAATCCTAATAAAAATAGCAATAATTATAAACCTATAAGAACCCTAACCTTAATTCATCATAGAACTCTAACCCTAATTGAACCCTAACCTTGCAAATTGTAGTTCTAATCTTAATTATTAACTAACTCGTAGAACCCTCACACTAATCTAAACCTAACCTTAACCATAATTGAACCATCAATGTAATTGAACTTCAACCCTAATTGAAACTTCACCTTGACAAAATTATAATCTTAACCCTAATTAAATTGTAATCTAAACCTAACCATAATAATAATATTATATAAATGATTTTAATAACTTATTTTTATTTGTTATCATAAATTTATTATATTTTCTTTGTATTTAATTTTGCAATTTTTTAACATGATTTTAAATGTGCACTTATTATGAAAAGTCTTCCTAGTAGATGCATATTTAAGTTGCTATTATTTTGTACAATAAAATATTTAGTGAAACATAATATTTCTTTATAAATATATATTGATTTTGAATAAAAATAGAATATGACATCTATTAGATCAGAGGACACAGATTAAAATTTTTACATAACAGTTTATCTGTAAGTAAAAAACACCTATATACGTTGTGGAAATACAACACCAATGCAAGATCATGGCAGCTGATTAGACATATAACCAAATTCTATGTGTTTAGATTGAAGAGGAAGGAATAATTTTTGCATTAGAGAGGAAGGAATATTTTTTGCTAATGATACTACTATATCAAAACAACCCAAAGTGTAGTTTGTCTACTTCACAAGAGAAAATAAGAGAACATTGGAGAATCAACTTATATGTTTAAAGATTTAACATTGGAGAATCTAACAATATGATTCCTTTTTCTATAGGCTCATATGCGAAAAAAAATGTCAAAGGGGTCAACACAAATTATATTATATATAGACTTTTATATATAAAAGTGTAGAATAATTCTCTACACATATAAAAAAAATGGAATTTATGCCAACTCAAAATTCTTTTTACAAAATGTTACATATGCCATCTCAAGATCTACATACAAAGTGCATGTAGAATAACTACACATTAAATCCCAATAGTCCAATTGATCTTATGTCTTAGACAAATATTATATTTGTGGTGGATCATCAAAATCTAGCCTCCTCATGCCATTTGATGGATGAAAAGTTGACTACACAATAACAAGTCAAACCATAAATTTGATTAATTAGCTAAATAGTAAATAAATTAGACCACTAAATAAAAAATTATCTATAATTTAAAATTTTCAAATTACCATATTGTTATCATCTCTACTTTGGATTACATCCATTGTTGTTGCTTCTTGGTTAAGATCAATAGAAAATGGTAACATATGTTGTTGGGTGTTTTGTTGATCATCTAAAGCCACAATAACATGCACATTTAAGACATCAACTTAGAAAAAAAAATTACAAATTAAAGACATAAAATTGATTGAAGTGTGTTCTATAATTTTTGTACCATCTCCACTTTGCATTGTCTCCATTGTCATTTCTTGGTTAAGATCAATAGAAAAAGGTAACATATGTTCTCTACTATTTTGTTGATCCTTTGAAGCTGCAATGACACATATTTAACACATCAACATAGATAAAGTTTTCAAGTGTAAAATTACATTATGTAATAAATATAAACAATAGTAAAATTATAAAGATTAGAAATTTGATTAGAGATAGGAGTTGAGTAATTGTCTATAAAGTTAATAAACACACTTAATAGTTAAAAAATTACCATCTATAAGTTGTATTTCATCTGTTATTGTTTGGTTTAGATCAATAGAGAAAGGTAATTGATGTCATTGAGTACTTTCTTGCTCATCCAGACCTACAACATGACATATATTAAACTATGAAATAAAAAAAAAAAGTATTGTAATGCAAATTACTAAAATTCTTTTGAAAAAATATACTCACTGTGTTGTTGCATAATACTAACTCTTTCTTCTTCTATTGCGATGCCTGAGCGTTTAATAGACTTCTTTTTCTTTTCCTTTCTACGTCATGTAGAGGGGAATTGAAAATTTTCATAGTCCTCAATTGTTTCATTCAAGTCTTCAGAAATGGCATTGTCTCTTTGATGAATTGAATGACGTTTGCGCATTTTGCTTGGACTAAACCATGGCGATATTCGTCTCATTGACATGTTATCTGAACTAGGGATTGATGTAAATGTGGAAGAGGAAGGAAGAGATGTATGAATATCTTTTCTCAATCTCGCTATACATTGACAAAAAAAATATTTTTTATCTTCGCTAGTGGTAAATTTTGGAGAAGATGATTTAAATAATCAATAGAATTTTGAAAGTTATCATTTGAAGCATTAGATGATTTCAAGCCATCTGTAATACAAATAAAAATGATTAAATCTTAAAATATCTTAATATTTCATTATAAAATGGTGACATTGAGATTTACCTGTCCTTTGGTCTTCACCAATTACAACCCCAAGCACATCTTGATCTTCTATTTGATTACAACCATCTATAATTGGATTAAGATTTAATTAATTTTGTGAATTGTAAAAAATCAACTAATATTTAATTATAAATACCATATCAATATTACCAATGGTATTGTTTTCATGACTGAAACTCCCTCTAACATTGTCATCATCATCAAGCAGTAGAGTAACACCATCTATAATTTAATGAGAGTAATTTAGTTATTTTTGAAAAAAATAATAATAATCATCTAACATATAAATATTAAACTTAAATCTCAAATGACCCTTACCAACAACTTGATCTTGCTCATTTATTTTGTTTCTCTTTAGAAGATCTAAAATCTTTAGCACATGTTTGCATGTGTTTCCCTTCTTTGCCCATTGACAGTCACACACATGTAAACCTGGTCCAAATTTTCTAACAATATACCATTTTGTTGGAGTTGTTTGGCTTCTTATCTGGTATGTGTTAAGGAGGAGATCATATGGATATCAATCTGTATCTGGTATATTCTTTGACCTCTCTAATGCAGTTATGTAATATCGTTCTTTTTTGAAGTTAGTCAAAAACCCAGATAATTGCAAATATCTTTTATTTTTTATAGAATGGCTCTACCCTATGAAGAAGTGTATGGATAAGCCAATCCATTCTCCTTGTGCACCTCTTAGAATGATCACTTAAATAGTGATTCTTGATGTAGCAGTGGTACGACTCTATCGAAGCATTGGTTTCTTGATTTGCGTGAGGGAAACTTCTATAGTTTTTTGCCCACATTGCTATACAAACCCACAAAATGATGTCTTAGTATAAATAAAAAACAAGTTAAACAATGTAAATGCATACAAAACCATAATGAATAATTCAATGAGCTTACCAATACGAGTTTCATCATGACACCAAGTTTTTTGAAAGTAATCGATAAATTTCTTCTCCTCTTTGAATTCCTCCATGAAATTTGTTATTAGATGAGTAGTGTTGTCTTCATTATCACTCATTGCATACATTATCTCACCCAATCTATCGAACATATTATTCCCAACATCCTTATTACTGACATACCTAGATTATAAAACATAATATCAAGTTATAAAATTCAAAACATGTAATGTCTAGCTATTCCATGTATTTTAATAAAAGATTGATTTAGATGTATACATTCTTCAACCATGCCCTACGTACATGCCAAATACATAAAAGTACTCGGAAATCAAAGGATAATCTACAAGTTACAAGGATAAGTGTAATGTTCAACTTTTTATAGACTAAATATTAAGCAATTACAACGAGTTAACTTTAGTTTAAATAACAGATGAAGGCTAATAAAAATCTGATTGCTTCAATCTCAGCACTAGCATCGTCTGTCATAAATGCATTGACATTCCAATCTTCTTTACATTGTTTCCCTCTTTTATAAACTTCTATCAGGCATTCATTTATATCCTCAACTTTATTTCTTGAGGATATGGCCCATGCCACTGGTACACCAGCTTCTTGTTCATCGAATACAAGCAAGGTATATAACTGATACTACACATGAATAAACCATAAATTATTATATTTTTAGTAGAATAAATTAATGATTTCATTAAAATCCATAAATACAATTAACATTGGTTTATTTACACCATATTTATTCATTAAGAATGTGGAATCCATAGCAATAATTGCATTATGCGAATGTTTCACCATCATTTCTCGCATCCATGGTGTTTGGATGCCTATGATAAATGGAATATTTTCCATATTGTTTGGTCTTTTATAATAGAAGAAGTTATCTTTCTCCTCTACATGCCACATGCTTACACTTTTTGCATCATCTTCATTCTTTTGGGATCGAAGTGAGCATACTCTATTCCATGCATTCAAAACATCTTTCCTCAACAAATATGTGTCCCTCTTATTCATCAATTGAGTCAAACTAGGGTCTAGATAGTGTTGCTCACATATTGTATCAATTCCCACCCCCATTAGCAATAAGGATTCAATATATGATTTCCATTCATTTGACAACCTTGGTGCAACACTACTCCTTGGATCACCAGAAGGGTCATATTTTCCATGACAAAATTCACCTTTAGCATCACAATGACTGAAATCATTATATGTAATAACCGCAACATTTGGTCTACCATACATAACCTTAACAAGAAAGTGAGTTCGACAACCCCTTTTTTGAATAAACCTTTGTTTCCTTTTCTTGTTTTCAGAGTTATTTTCAGAGTTGTTTTCAGAGTTGTTTTCAAAGTTTTTTTCTTTTCAGAGTTATTTCTGTTGTCCTCGGGGCCAAAAGCACACCAATAACTGTTTTCACATGTACAATATATATATATATATATGATATAAAAAATAGAAAATATAAGTTATGACATGCTTCATTATTATATTAAATCTAAGCAAACCTTGAGTACATCTTCATTGTCTGGGCGTAGGTTGTATCAAGTCATTATTTCTATTCAATTTGCGCACAAATGTTGTCTCCGTGCTATCCAATAAGCCTTCTCCTTTGACAAAGTGAGGGAGTCTTTCAAGAGGGATTGCAGCACATATGTCTATCTCACTATTGTCACCTCCAATAGGTGTCCATTCAAGGTCAACACTTGAGAAATGATTTCCCTCATTGGGAATGTCTTGCACATCTAAAGAAATAAGTGATTCCCATTTCTTCTGCCTACCCATTCTGCATAATATTAAGATGGTTAGTGGACCTAGATATCTTGTTCAAATATGTATTTATAAAATTAAATCATCTACCATAAAGTCAAGAATATAAACAAACATGGGAATATTATCATCCTAAAATTCAATTGAACCCCAATGAATTTACAAATAAGATCATTTCTCTAAGAAATTATTTTACCACAAAGTCAATTTACAAATAAGATCATATGGGACAATGTTCTGATTTGGGATGATGTTTAGATTTTGCATTATAGGTTGGCATGATTTAAACTACACAATTTGTTCCCAAAACATAATTTTTACATTAGCATGGTGTCTTAATAATAGACCTACTAGTACCCTTAACAATGGCATCAATTACCCAATCTCTCTAAGGCTCCAAGATGAAGCAACTTCGGATAGGTGCCCCTTTAAATTTGAAAAAATGTGGCTGAGGGCTGACAATTTCAAAGGTCTAGTGCAAGCTTGGTGGACGAATGCTCCACAATGGGAGGGAAATAAAGCCTTTGTCTTTTTCAAAAAGTTACAATATCTTAAAGAACAACTGAAGCTTTGGAACCAAGAGTCTTTTAAAAATATTTTTGCGGAGAAGGAAAGGTTGGAACGGGATCTCAACTTGTTACATTCTAAAATTATTGAATTTGGAATGACGGAAAGTGACTACTCATAGGAAAAGGAGTAAATAAAGCCTACTTTGAAACTCTTGCTCGGGAAGAAGTGTTTTGGAGACAGAAATCCAGAGAAACATGGCTGAAAGAGGGTGACCGGAATTCAAAGTTCTTCCATAATTCGGTTAAAGTGCGCAGATCCAATAACAAAAATTTTGCAATAAATAACAACATGGGTGAATTATTACAAGATATTAATCAGATTAGCAGGGAGGCGATAAGTTTTTTCTTTGCTAGTTGTACTAAGCAACTTGTATAGCTTGACCAACATCCGGAGGTATTGGAGGTGATTCCGATGTGCATATCAGAAAACCAAAACAAGATGTTGTTGGAGAGAGTTACTCTAGAGGAAGTAAAATGAGCTCTTTTTGCTCTGGGAGGAGACAAAGCTCCTGGTCCAGATGGCTTTCCGATAATGTTTTTTCAAAAAATGTGGGATGTGTTTGCTCAGGACTTGTGGGGAGTGGTGGAGGAATCAAGAAAAGAGGGTTTCATCTTAAAAGACCTAAATAACACATTCATAGCCCTTATACCGAAACGGGAGAATGTAAATTCCTTTGAGGACTTTCGGCCCATCTCTCTATGTAATACGGTGTATAAGATCATTTCCAAAGTAATGGCTAACAAATTGAAATCAGTTTTGGATTCGGTGATATCTATAGAGCAGAGTGGCTTTTCACCCAACAGATCTATCTTTCAAGGGGTAATAGTAGCCCATGAGACAATTCATACAGTAAGAGTGGCGAAGGTGGAGAGGATGATGGTCAAGCTAGATATAAAGAGGGCTTATGATGAGGTGGATAGGGATTTTTTGCTGCAAGTCTTGGATCATTTTGGGTTTAGCTCTAAGTGGATATGGTGGGTGGAAGGGTGTATAAGGACACCCCGTTTTTCTGTTTTAGTGAATGGCAGTCCACAGGGTTTTTTTGAGTCCACAAAAGGGATTAGACAAGGTGATCCGATCTCACCGTTTATGTTTATCATTCTAGTGGAGGTGCTTGGTAGGCTTATTGCACAAAAATGTAGTGAAGGGAAATGGAAGGGGATAAAAGTAGTAGAGGGGATAGCCCCAATTTCTCACCTATAGTTTGCAAATGATACCTTTCTAATGGGGGACTCCACTCTTCAAGAAGCTCGGGTGATGAAGGGCACTTTGAACAGCTATGGACAGGCTTCAGGCCAACACATCAATTGGAATAAGTCTAAAATTTTCTTCTTTAATACTCCTAAGCAAAGGCAAGTAGATATATGCCAAATCTTGGGTATGAGGGTAGGTAAGCTCCCAAGTAAATTTTTGGGTATACCACTGTTCGGAGGAGAAAACAGAGCCGATTTATGGAAGGATCTAATTGATTCTTGCCTCAAACAAATGGATGGTTGGAAGAGTAAATGGCTTACCTTACCTGGGAGAATTCTAATGCTAAAGTTTGTGATTTCTGCTATTCCAATCTTCTCAATGATGTGCTTGAAGGTGCCCAAAAAAGTAATACATACAATTGGGCAAAGTATGAGGAAATTTTTTTGGAATGGGGCTAGCTCAGAGGACAAGATCCCTCTATTGGCATGGGAAAAAGTGTGTAAAGCAAAAGACAAAGGTGGTGCTGGCCTGAGAGATTGACAACTCCTGAATGAAGCTCTGGGAGCTAAACTTGTCTGGAGTATGTATGCAAATCCAGATTTACTTTGGGTAAAGGTGTTGAAAGCAAAATATCCGGATTCAAATGTGGAACATCAGATCTTCACAGTCCATAATCCACCTAAAGGTTCGGCAATATGGAAATTTATTGTCTCTTGTAGGCCAGTGGTAACAAATCATCTCACATGGTAGATTGGGAATGGTGGCTAGGCGAATTTTTGGGAGGACTCCTGGAATGGGCTGCCAAACTTGGGAGAGAGACAAGACCTAATTGATCTTAAAATCATTTTATCCCAGAGATGGGGGACTAAAGTAAAGGACTATGTAACCCCAAAGGAGGGCCCTTTAAAGTAGGAGTGGGTTTGGAAGGATGTGTTAGTGGAGGCTTTCACCCCTCAGCAAGCTCTTTTAATGAGTGATCTTCTTAAGGAACGCAGGATTCAAATCTCAGAGGCTGAAGATAAAATCATTTGGTGTGGCTCAACCTTTGGTAAATATTCAGTGAAGGTTGGCTATCAATTATTGGATGCAGAGGAAAGAGATGACAAAGAATTGAATTTCATGCGAAATGGAATTCGGCAGTATTAATGGAAGTGTCATCATGGTATTAGTAGTTAAGAAGTGCTTGCAGGGCTTAATCAGTCATCATGTTTTGGTGTTTAGGTTGGGTGAGTTGAAGAAGAAAATAATGGAGGCAATGATCGGCTTCTCAACCAACCTACAGCAGAAGGCTTTTTTCGGGCAACCATCAACAAGAAGACTAAAACAATTGTTGTTAGTGCCAGATGATGGGGTAGTGAAGACCGTCCTTGAAACACTAGGGCCTCATTTTTGTGAGGCAACACATAGGGGACGAAAAAACACGGACATTGCTTCCATGATTTTCGCATGGGCAATGGAGTTAGGGGAAAAGCCATAGGAAATGAAAAGAGTTATGTTCACCCTGTTTCGTGAAGATTTATTAGGTAAGTTTGAGTCTTTAATGGAGTGGGAAGTGCCTAGTTATGGCTTTGATGTCTCAGAAGGGATAGAGGAGGTTGATGAAGAAACTAAGGATGGGTTAACCCCATTCATAAGGTGGCAAAAATCGACGGACAGAGAAGCGTATAAGTTGAACATTCTTTATGCATGGGAAAATCTGAAAGTGGCGATCTAGTGAGCTAAAGAAGAGGGGTGCGAGAAAGCGGCCAAAGTACCAGATAGCTACCCGAAGAAGAAACGGTCGGCTCCAACAAGAAGTGGGCGTGGAAGTGAGTAAATGTGCCAGGATATCGCAGAAGGGATGGTGGGTATAGGACTCTTTTTGATGGAAGTTCTTTTGGCAGCGTGGAATAGCTGGAACAGGATGGGAAAGGTAGTGATGATATGATATAGTAAATTAACAGTCGACCAAACTAATGGGTGTTCGATGTGTTTTAAATTTTTGAATAAGCAATGTAATGGGTGTGAAAGAAGCCGGATAGGCTTATCAGGTTGATGAGAAAGGTCAAGGAACAAGTAGAAGATGAAGGGGTGCTAACTGCAGGTGGTGGCGATGGTGGTTGGGATGTTAAATTGAAGAATCAATTGGGAGGGAGCTGGTAGTTTTGTCTGCATATGTTCTATACTAGAGTTTTGTGAAGTTTTTGTAATCGTATATCTTACATATGTAATCTTTTTTAATATTAATAAAATGACTTGTTATCTCTCAAAAAAAATAAACATGAATTCAAATAAAAATAGTTTTACCATAGCTTGTTCAACTTTAGTTGGTTTTCTATATAATGGGTTATCCACACTTTGGTTTAAACTATCATTTTGTTTCGCTGAGAATATTGGTGTCATGTTTAGGAGTTCGTTTGGTTTAGGTATTTTTTATAACCACCATTGTCTCTCCTAATGGAACTAAGGTAGAATATTTTAGTGCATCTAGATTGAAATCTACAGGTAGCTTTGCACCACCTTGGGCCAAGTGCATGAAGTATGAGTTTGGATCCTTTCTAAGCATTCTATCCATTAGTTTCAATGTTTTAGGGTGGTTTGCATATTGTTCATATTCTTCCTCTTTGAATTCCTCTTCACTATCATGATCATGAATGATAACATCTTTTGGGTCTTGACTAGATTTGGCAATAATGTTTTGATGTGATAACAAGAGTTAATTTGTAGTAGGAGGTTGTCTAGTGGGCATCATATTTGTGACTCCCTCTGAGGTAGTGTTAGGATCATATCCCCATGGCCCAATTTCTTAACCTGTGTTGTTTTTTTGTGAGGCCCATGTTGTTTCTTTGTTTGTAATGATCCAACCAAACATACAATTATTTTATACAGATACCCATGGTGTTCCCTCATCTACGGTACTACTTGTGGGAATTGTGGAATTCTTTGTGTTGGTATCCATTTTCCTTTGAGATTGTAATCTGGTTGTAGTCATAAACTGCTTTGTAACAATAGTCTAGGCCTAGGGTCAACCCAATTAGGAGGTGGTGATAAACGGTCATAAAAGTTCCTTACAATGATAAATTGGTTGCGGTAGTTTCTCCAAGCACATTTCTTGCTATGTCTAGAGTTACGATGTTTTCTTTTGGAGAGTCGGGATATGGATTCTCATTTAAGGATTTTGTACTTTCTGGAGATCATAGGCAAGTGATGTCAGACAAGATTAAATGCGAGAGTTTTGCAAATTGTGTTTCCAACACCTAGGGTTTTTGTGCAAGTGTTTTGGATTTCTCTCTTAGATTTGTGGTCTTCCAGATATGGAAATGTGATACAAAAGTACTAACTTGACTAAAAATTGGCTTGAACAATAATTTTCATGTCGAAGGATTTGCAACTTCAATAAATCCCTCTCTTCAAAGCTGAATGTTGTAGAGATGAACATATGAAAGCTAGAATTCCCTATGTTGACCTTGGATAAAGTGACCTATGATTGTAGCCTAAATGCTCGAAAACCTTCAAGGTAAAACCTCAAGGAGTGTAAAACATATGGCTACTCTCACATTCCACTTAGACCACAAGGGTTTGACATTTTAACTATCATGTTCATTATCCTTTAAGTGTTTCAAATCAAGCAATGTGTTTTAACTGACTCACAATCAAGTACAATCCTAGCTCAAGTGGGTACGTTTTTCCTAGTGGGCTTGCCTCACGCTCCTCGTCAGTAGAGGAGGCAATTTTACATGCAATTTTAGATCAAAGTGTTGAGATTGTTAAGAATGAAACTCTTAATCTCTTTGCTTTGATCAAAACCAGACTTGGCAAGTAACTTCTCAGAGTCCACTTACAATAGAGAAGCTTGACTCTGATGCACCACTAAAAATAACTCGATTGGTCAAACTGGATAGTATCTAAGAACAAAGGGTTCTAGTGACAACAAACTGAGAACAGAGGCATCCAATACCCACCCATTGGCCAGTTAAGGCTCTTTAACCGTTCCCATTCCACTTAAGGCATGGGATTAGGTGCAGTATGTTATTGGCGCGTCATTGAAGCTACTTATCTCACGATTTTCACAACACTTATATAGCCCACCAGTGAACGTGCTGTTTCGAGGACTTGACTATGAATTCTCCAGCGCGGGATGTGTTTCATAGCAAGACCCTCTCTTTATGGCCAAAAGGTGAAAAAGACTCAAATGTAAAGCTCAAAGTATTTTTCCTTCAACCAAGATCGTTACAAGGATGCGAGGTGAGAGGATAGATACTTAGCTTTACCAATCACAACAAACACTTCAAAGACAATTCATTGCAATTGTTCATGAAACCCCTCGAACAGAGTTATTTAACCAAATTGAAATGTTATGAAGATAGCAATATT
The DNA here is from genome assembly GCA_007115665.2 of Sequoiadendron giganteum. Classification (NCBI taxonomy): domain Eukaryota; kingdom Viridiplantae; phylum Streptophyta; class Pinopsida; order Cupressales; family Cupressaceae; genus Sequoiadendron; species Sequoiadendron giganteum. The sequence continues at coordinate 514,297,029 of CM021100.1, read as the reverse complement.
CTTTTTAGGTGAACCAAATTTAAGTCTTTGAGACATCAAACACAATTCATAGCAATAGTGCAATATAGATAAAAGATTTGTTCAATTTTAAGCACCAATTGAAATCTTCCTACTCCTGGTCATTAATGGTCAACATATTGAAAATGTGTGTTTGGTCAACAAAATAAAGTTTGATTGGTCATAATTCATTGTATATTTTAAAGCACCAAACTGAAGTCTTATCTTGTTTTGTTTGTTCAGTTTTAAAACACCAAATAGAAATGTTATTATTTACTAAGGAACTTGTGTTTTTCTTGGACAGTTTGACTTCCCTATAGAAAAAAAGAAAAGATTAGAAGTTTGCTTAAATATTGCCTTCATAAACAGATCATAAAATGGACCTATAACTTCAAAAGAGAGGGAAAATGGTGATTTTATTAAATAATTAAGAAGAATTATTTAAGTTTTCAAAAGGGGTTTTGATGAATTCATTAAACAATTAATAAATAATCATTTAATTAATTTTAGAGGAAAGTGTTAAATGAATTATAATTAAACAATTATTTAATTAAAATAGACGAAAAATGTTCAATGAGGCTACCAAGATCCATTACATTAGTAAAAGATAATAAAAGAGCACAAAATTCTAGGTCTATTACTTGCTTATTGTCTTTAAACCTTTCACTTAGAGTAATAGAGTTGGTCTAGGGTTCTAACCAAATAGAGAGGAATTCCTTAAAGGTATTTGTAAACATTGCTTACCCTTATGTAAATTCAAACACATAATCAAGGCATATGAATTCCAATATGTTGCAATTTGCCAGATAGTGTTTACTTTCTATTTTATATTTGTGCTCAAGATTAGATACACACTCAAGTTGAGGATTGCACTTACAAATACTAGGCACATTCACATAAGTAACCCAAGATAAAACACAATCAGGTTTCACATATCATTGATAAAATCTAAAATTTCATAATATTAACAATGATATTTTTCCCACCTAAATAGAAGTTTCCACATCAAAATAACAAATGAATACCCATACATTTAATTTTTATTAAAAATTTCACATTTATCTAAACAAAATCAAATTTCATAATTCCCAATATCCAATCCTAACTATTACTTAAATTAATTTATACTTAATTGAATACATTATTTAGGGGAGAGGACCCAATAGTTGAGTACATCGGCTTGGTCCTCAAAATCTTAGTAAGTCCCCTACTTATATCTAAGGTTTCAGGTCACACCATAAAATATGATACCACATAGTATGTCTTTTGTTGAAGTGTCCAAAAATTTTAGACTCATAGTTGTACACTAAGTCATGTTCTATTGGTGCGTTGATGTGGCATCACATAATTTGTTGTTTTTAAAATTTAAAGAATGCATTTCATTCAATTATGAATACTCATGATCAATACTAACAACTGTAAAGAGAACTATTAATACTATATTATTAAAAATATTAAAAATTAAATCAACAAATATTATCACAACTATTAGAAAATTTTCAACTAAAAGATCATTTCCTCTAATTAACTTTAAAAAATCATATTTTTTAAAATAAAAATAAAAAAACTTTTTGGGGTTAAAATCAAACCCTATTATACCAAATAACTATTGTTTGAGTATTGCAATAAGGTTGGATTTTTTAATCTATCAATCTTTTCATAAAACTTCATTAAATTTTAGAAATCCACATCAATCATCATTATTATTTATTATTTTTTCATTTAACTTTTACTTTCTTGATAATTTTGGTGTTCAAAATTTAATTAAACTTTTAAAAAATAATATAAGAGAATTTTAAATAAATAATAATAATTTAGAAAAACATAATATAATATTTTATAAAGTTTTATTAATTATACTTATTAAATATTAAATATGTAAAGATATAAATTTATATTATAAATAATTTATTGTATTATTTTAGTCACAATGAGAGTCGAAATCAAAGTCCTTATCCATAAAAATTTAAAAATAGAAAGAAAAAATCATAATATTTTGTTTTAAAATTAGAAAGTGTGATTTTTGGAAACATATATTTAAAATATAAGATTTTTAAGTTTTATACAAGATTTATTATAGAAATCTTTACTCATAACTACTAAAAAAAATATAATAAGTTTTTAATTTAATTTTATTGTTTTTGAGTTTTATATTTTTGGAAAAATAAATTAAGATAAAATATTCTTTAGAAAAAATAAAATTAAAAGTGAACTTAAGCTTTCATTTATGGTAGAAACATATTCATATAACAAAGTTATTAAAAAAAATATTAAGAAGTTTTTATTTTATTTTATTATTTTGAATTTTTATATTTATAAATAATAGTACTTAATGTGAGAAAAATTATTTTCGTTTTAATTATTTCTCGTACTTATGGAAATTTAGAATAGACATATAAATGAAAATCTAAAAATCTAAAAATTTAAAAATTTAAAAATTCTTTATGATTATGATTTTATTAAAATAAATTCTTTAAAATTTTAAGTTTAATATGTTAAAAATACCATTATCATCTAGATACAATCCTTTCCAAAATTAAGGAAACAATAAAATTTTAAATTTAGATTTTAAGTAAACCATATCATAAATTTTAACATTAAATCTTGAAATTTCTTATTAACAAACTATTTTAAATCATAGTAAATAACTAATTATGTCATTTAGGTTTCTAAGATCATTTAGGTTTCTAAATTTTTTCTGTGATATGTTTAAAAATGACACCAGCTTATTTACATTTTTGGAATAGAGAATGCAAAACCCAACAGGAAAGGAGGTTTCAAAGGAGAGCTATGACAGGCACTATGCAAAACCTAGCAGAAAAAATAAAAACAAAAAACAAAAAACAATATTGAAAAAAACCTATGTTCACGGCAGAAATAGACAGTGCCCAGATTGGTCGCTCCTCCAGAAATATGAAATATCAGACTGGTCGCTCCTCCAAAAATGTATCCAGCTGTGTATGGAAGCAGAAATGAAACCAAGTGGAGAAAAACGCAAAGTGAAACAGAGAACGGTAAATTTAATCCACAGTGTTAAAGTTTAAACGCCAATGTTGATAGTAGTTGGTGAGTAAAACATTTAATTTTCACCTGTTTTATTATCAATAAAAATCAGAGGTTGGTGGCGATTTCAAGATTGCCGGTGATGGGACGGCTGGAGGTGGACGGCAAGGGCAGTGGCTCCGACGGCAAGTGGATGATGGTGACAGCTACAGCACACAGGTACAAGGCAACAGTCAGGAGGGTGCCTCACGGGTGCAGCCATGGATGGCATGTCTATGGGGGCATCTATGCAGGTGCGAATTGTCACCTGCATAGACAGTGCCCGTCGGGGGCACCCGAATGTTTCACTACGAGTTTGTCCCCAAGAATCCTGGTGAAGGAGTCTTCAACCTGCCGTTTCTCTCTCAAACCCGGACGAGCGCCACAGTGGAAAACAACCTCTATCCGTTTCTCCACCTCTCGTCCGATGGCAACCTCTTTATCTTCGCCAACAGGGACTCCATTCTCCTCGACTACAAAAACAACATTGTCGTCAAGACATTTCCCAGAATGCCTGGTGACGGTCCACGGAACTACCTGTCCACCGGATCGTCCGTCATGCTGCCGCTCTCTGCCGCGGACGGGTTTGCCAAAGTGGAACTTCTCATCTGTGGGGGCTGTCCGGACAACGGTTTCGCACTGGCAAGCGCCGGTAATTTCACGGACGCGCTCCGCAGCTGTGGCCGAATGGTGATTACAGACCCAAATCCTTCCTGGAACATGGAAGACATGCCCGGGTCGAGAACCATGTCGGACATGCTTATTCTCCCCAACGGCGAAATCATCATCATCAATGGAGCGGAGAAGGGTGTAGCAGGGTGGAACATGGCGACCGCCCCTGTCTTGACACCTTACCTTTACCGACCCACTGCACCCTGCGGGCAGCGCTTCTTCACCCTGGCGGCCACGGGCATCCCAAGAATGTACCACTCTTCTGCTAGCATGCTGGCCGACGGGAGAGTCTTTGTGGGTGGCTCCAATCCGCATGCGGGCTACGTCTTCACGGGAACTTTTCTGACTGAGCTTCGGCTAGAGGCATACGGTCCTTATTACTTAGAGAACGTCTACACCAGCCTTTTCCGCCCAAACATAAAGTCTGTGTCGTCCAACTCAGTCTCCTATGCGGCCGCCTTCACAGTTGTTTACTCTGTTCCCAATCCTCTTACCGGCGTTATACAGTTCAATGCCTACGCTCCATCGTTTACGACGCATACTAATTCGATGAACCAGAGGCTGCTCAGTCTCGCAGCTAAAACACAGACGCTCGTTTCAACTGCGACTGGGAATGTCGTTTATTCCTCCTCTGTGATAGCCCCGCCCAGTGCAGTGACTGCACCGCCTGGATACTACATGCTCTTTGTGGTAAACAACGGCATTCCCGGTGTCGCCCGGTGGGTTCAGTTTTCATAAGTTGATTTACTGCACTGATGTGTTCGTTAATTTGGAGGGATGCATAGTTTCTAAATTCCTTCCATATGTTTAAACTATGTTATGTAACAGGAATTCTGTATTCTTTTGGGACAATTTGTAACCCGTTTATAATTATTGCAATTGTGATTTCAAATCTCAAAATATATCGAAAATTAAATATTCATGGTTTGCCAATATAAAATATTAACAAAAGGCATAGTGGGTCATTTTAATCTATCAAATTACTTTGAATTTTAATTATTAACAAAGTTTAACGTAAAACATAACAATTTAACAACACAAAACTTTCTTATATAATTTAAAAAGCAAAAAGTTTTTGAAAATTATTATATGAAAATATTTTGTATTTTTAATATTTTGAATTACACTCATTTACATACGATTTCATTTTTAAGAATAACAATAATGTTTAGTCTAATCAACACATCATTTGGATCACACTCACAGCCCATCATAAAGATTACATCCATGATCAATAATGGATAATACTAATATTCAGTCCAATTAATATCCAACAATATGAGGTGTGATGTACTCTCTTTTTTTGAAGTCCTTGTGACATTGTTTGATCTTTATAAAGGAAAAAAATTATGGAGAAAATTAAGCACTATCATTTTGGTTTGGAATCATGGTCTATCATAAAGCTTAAACATATGATTTATTATTATTATAATATTTAATCTAGTTTGACATAATATTTTTTTCATACATGGGTATCAACTGGTTAAGTTCTTTGATTAATAGAATACCTTTAAATTTTAATCATTTGGAATTTTAATTAGATTCTAATAATGAAATTTATGTATGCTTTACACTTTCTTAATTCATATTGTTTTGTTTATTTACAATGTAATGATAAGCGTATAAACTAATATATTTTTACATAAATTTTGGCAAATAATGTAATCTTAATCTAGTTTAATCTTTACACTTGTCGAGAAACCAATCCCTTTCTTAATCCATTCATAATCTTGTGTTATCTCTATAGGTGTAGAACTAAGATCGAATATATAAGCATAGGAATAACCCTACAATTTTAAATTTTGTTTAAAATTGGGCCAATGATTCTCCTTTCCAAATAGCTATTGTGAGCCAACTAAAGCATAAAATATTTCAAATTTGTAAAAAACACTAGGATCTTATATAAAAATATAACCCCTTAATTCATTTATATACATGATGAAATCATTAGAGTTTTTTTACACACTGAGTAATCATAAGAGCATAACATCAACATTACATTAGCACACTAGACATACTTCATTGTTATGTATTGTCATTTATTATTGTTTCATTCTATTGACTTGGTGATAGGGGTTTGACCAAAGAAAAACAATCCTAACATATTCCTAAATAGTTGCTATCAACACCACACCTTTTAAACACAAGTTATAGAGACTAAAATCTCAATCAATGAAGTTAAAGAATTATATTTGTGTGCACGTTTTAGATCCACAAGAAAGGCTAATTTTATAATAATGGAACTTAACTAGACCATCAAATAAAACATTTACTAAGAAAAATATGTTTATTTGACATCACATAGGACTTTGATAAATTGATGCATTGATTTTCACATGACATATATTCATTGAATTTTGGACTATCACTATTTTATTTATTTAATTTTGAACATTTATTTTAGTGAATTTATTAGTCTCTTTTTCCTAAGTAGAATTTGTATTCATTATGGAATAATTAATTTACCTATGGTATTTCGATGTGGCATGCATCATTTTTTTATAATTAAATTGGTGAGCCTAATGCATGATCTACCCCTAGAGTTTTATCTTTAGGTATTATTCTTATATATTAGACTCCAACAAATAATTTTTTGATTGTAGACTTCATATTTAATCTAATTATGACTTACATTCACCTCGTTTACTTTTTTAATATTTTTAATATTTTATTAGGGTTTGGGCATGTTGGGTCCTAAAATAACACTCCTAAATATTAAATGTTTTCTCCATCTTCAAGGATAGGTTTGTTAATCAAAAATGAAAAAAGAGGATCATAAACAAAATTAGAATAGTTAGACATCAACTCTAAGAGTGGGTTATCTATCCTACACTTTGATCTCAACTTAGACTTAGAAAGGTATTCTTAGGGATATATGTTAATGGGTATTGAAATAAAACATAATAGATAATTAGAAATGATAATAGTTAAACCTAATTGAATACTTGATCCTAAATTATATCACTAGGTTAGGTTTTAGACTAGCTATATATTAATCCCTATATAGATTATCATACATCTTGTACATGTACCTACAATATTAGTAGTTTAAAATCCCCTAAGGATAATTAATTTATCATTTATCACATAATGATAAGATTTAGGGATATATATTCAAGTTTATTGATGTTATACAATTTGGTTTTGTTCAAAGTGTTTCCTTGGTTTATAATAATGAACCTTGAATAACATGTTAATCTTAATCTAGACATATAGTTAACCAAAATAAAAATATTTCTTAGATTTAAATGTATGATCTCAAACCAATAAATACTAATACATAATTCAAAATTCTTAATAATCCATGATCAAAACTATAAAAACTTATATGCATTAAAAGAATGATTATTACAAACATATGCAATACATTACCTGTGTTGTCACACATGCACCAAAATTTAAATGCATTCATGCTAGCAATTGTTTCCAAGGAAAATATCTAATTGTGATTAGGGTATTTCTTTGAATCACTAAAAAAATCATGGAGATATTCATCATAAATTAAATGTACATAATGAAATCTAACTACAATATTATAGAGCTTATATTTTCATTTAAAATTATAATATTCAACATTTGAAACCCTAGAGAGACTTGCATACAAAATTAAATTTTAAAATAGTTTAGCAACCAACCCTATGAATTTTGATCTCCTATATATATTCAGTGTTCAATTACCCATCTCACATAAAGGAGCCTCATCATTATAATAATAATAATCTAGGTATGTGAAAATAAATTATCCTCTGCACATAGCCATCTGTGTGTAATGATTTGTGATTAAAATTTCATAAAATCTTTAAGAAAATCCTTGAAAATGTTATAGGAAACAAGGATAAACATGAAACATATCTATAGAATCACATTACATTGATGGTTCCTTAGAATCTAGAGGGATGTGATGTATACAAGTTTAAAAAATATATAAATATGCCACCCAAACAATGACATGTAGATAGATCAAGTCATTAAACTTTAGATATAATAATAAATTAGGATTTATGGGTCATGTCATTCACTTTCATAAATTAAATCCATGCCCTTTTAAATAAACATGGTTTGAAGGTTCTTATCAGCCACTTTTAAAAAATTTAGAGCTTTATCAATTATATTAATGGATTTATAGATTGTATGTGGGGTAGGTAGAAGTTCGTGTGAAAAAGTGTGGGATTTCTAGACTTTGGAGGTTAGGGGTGACATATTATTCATATCATAGGAGAATCATGGAGGAGAGAAGTCTGAAAAGGGAGTCTAAAGAGGATGAGCACTGGAGAATGTTAGGAATTGGGGATGGGAAAGGAGTCATACAACTAAGGTATGAGGGGAAGGGTAAGTCTAAGGGGTTTAATTCTAACGAAGGATGAGAAAATAAAAATGTTGAGATTGAGGTTTACCTTGTGATAGGTAATGAGAATCAAGGAAAATATAAGTTCAACTCTAAAATTTCTTTATGAAGGAACAAAAAAATCATGGGATTTTATGGGGAAATAAAATGGGTGCTAGGAAAAAAGTAGGTCTAAAATATTGACTTGCAAACATAAATCTCTAATTGTAAACAAAACATAGGCTCATGCAAGATACAAAAAATAATAATGTTGATTTATACAAATAATCAAGACACATAAGTGTACATGATCATCTAAAAGTTATTCAAAATTAATATTTCTTAAGGTTTGAAAATGGATATAATAATTAATTTCATACATATAGGCAAAACAAGTAACCACAAAACTACACTAAATTATAAAGAGAGATTTTCCTAATTTTTATTGGTGATGAAGGTAATATATAGGAGACATGTGCTTCAATCCAAGGGGCGATAGATTCATGACATTCATTTGCATAGAAACACATACACAATCCCAAGTTAAAAACTAGGTATCCAAGTGAACTAGCAATAGTCGCATTAGGTGAAGTCAATGCAATATATATATATATAATTTCCCAAATATAATTAAATATTAAGAAAAAAAAAAAAATCCTACACTTTTGGAAAAGGCCAACAATTTCTCTAGTTAGGGACGGGTCACCCTATGAGAACTACTAGAAACCAAGGCACCTCTATGGTGTAGAACGAAAAGACAACACCAAATCAAACATAAGAACCTGAAAAACATTTACAATTGATAGCCAATGACATGAAAGAAATAATTAATACTAAATTTATGTGTATGACCATAAAGAGTGAGAGAAATATTATAGGTTAAACTCTACAAGAGAAATATTATAGGTTAAACCCTACAAGAAAAATATATTGCCTAAAGCCATAAGAAAAATGGTCATTACTTGCCCCTTTCAAACATATAATTCTTAGTTGAATGTACTTGATCCACTTGAAAGTAAAGTAGATTTGATGAACAAAGATGCTAGTTATGTGAAACTATACATGGATCGAGGTTTACTTCCACTTAAGCACCACTTCCTTTGATCATATTTTTTTCTAAAAGTGTCCATGAATCTCATAAGCAAGGTTTTCTCTAAACTCTAGCCTTTTTCTTTATTTTGTTCAAACATTCCTTAAAACTTCTCTAGCCTTCCATATTGTTCCTAGTCGATATTTTCACTTCTATAAGCATGTTTGATTTTTTCCAAGTGTCCATCAAAACCGAACATAAAAGTGTCATATAACTATTTAATTATATCAAGACACAAACTCACAAAATAAACCCAAACTTATTAAAAATTCACGTGAATATGCTAATTTTATCATTATAACAATATTCTCTCAGATTTAAAAATTTATAAAACCTCACAATTGTTATTCCATTTATTAGAAAAATAAGATAAAAATTCAACAAATACCATAAACTTTGTCCATTAAAAATTAAATTTGAAAATTAAAAAAACTTAAAATAATTGAATTTCTTACACTAACTATTCCTTCCTCCTACTTATATATATTTCATAAATTTGGAGATAATATAGACCTGCTGCTCCAATCTAATCCTATTGCAATAAAAAATATTTAATCGGGATATTCAACTTACAAGTCCAATGTCGAAGATGGCACTAATTTTGTAAATAATTCGTCATCTAGCATACGATTCCAAACATTCCACCTCCCAAATCTGCTAACAAGTTTAAAGACGGCATAAAAATATAAAGAAATCCAACCATTAATTAGCAGATCTTTTAGGTTTTAGGGAATCGTTGACAAATGCTTCGTTTTTATTGTTTATTATATCAGACTAGCAAACAATTCTATCACTAATTCTTCCTCGATCTATGCCAGATGTATACGCGAGTTCTTTTGCAGATTTTGACCATGTCATCTTTGGTACATATTCACGTGTCCCAATTTTTCTGCCATGAACAACAACGCCAAAACTCAGAGAAAATAAATTATGCCTTCACGGGGTGCATCAGTCATCAATAGACACAGTAGATGGGCTTGAAATAAGGGATGCCAAATAATCCCAGTAGTGGAAATAATAATTTGAAAAGAGTAAACAGTTGGACAGAGTACTTTGCTTCACAATCGCCATGAGAGTAAATGTGTTCGTGCAATATTCTTATTGCATTCGATCCTTGTCGACTGTGTTTGGGAAGACTTTCTGGGTCGAATCATTTGATAGCAGACAAGCCAGCAGAGAGTTATTCCAATCATTTTTTTAAGCACGTTTTATCAGTCGACGGGTACTATGAAACGCAGGACAACAAGGGAGCTCTGCACGTTGTAAGGAGAAATTCTTTATAAGATAGGCTATATAGAGTTTGAAGTTAAAAATGAAGTTGAAAGATTTTGTCTCGTAATATATTGTTGAGCTTATGGCCATGGTTTGCAGAAGCACAACTGGATGTGAAGCCAAGAAAACGGAAGCTTCTCTTACAATGGCGGCGTCTCTGTCATGTATATGACCACCACGCGTTAAAATACCATGGTGATGTTCGACCAGACAGACTTACGCCCGTCGCAGCTCCAGCTAGACAACCCACAAGACACGGCGCTCACCCATGATCTCAGGGCGCACTCCATCCAGTACAAAAGATAGGAAAAGTAGGAATCATAAAACTACACTAAACTAGAAAGATACATTTTCAAATTAATTTAGATTGCTTGTGGAGAGGTAAAGTATTGGAGATTGGTGCATTAATCGTAGGGGTAATAGAGTGACACGTTCATTTCCATACAAAAACTGTTTGCAATCAAAAATTAGAAATTAGTATGTAAGTGCATCGTTAATTAGTATAGCTATCTTTTTATGAAATCTCGATAATTAGTGTCGAAAGATATAAATCAAAACTGGCTGTGCATGAACTCTAAACGTCACATATATTAATTTATTCTTGGTATATCAACATATATTACACTATTGTACATTTTTGAAGTACAACTGATCTACTGTGTAATTTTCTTTTGCAATGTCCTTGCCTTTGTTCTTTGAAATCTCTTTGATTTCGTGATCCCATAATGTTGAATGAATGTTTCACTGTAATCCATCATTAGTCTATTTGTAGGTAATATTTTTGTGATATGCTTAATGATGTGGTCATTGACAATGTGTACATGGTTGCCCATACACTTTGGAGTTGTATGTACAAGAAAGAACAATGTACGGGTAAAAATGAGGCCAATAAAGTAGGATTTAATTAACTAACTCTATTTGATTGTTGCCTTCAATCATATTTTGGTAGAATGTCCATACTTCTATTTGTATTCTAAGCTTCCCATTAGTATAGTTATCTTTGTCAAGTTCCACCCCCCATCCATACCAATATGATTTATCGTTTACAAAACTCAAAAGTGTTAATTGTTGCAAGAATGTATTTGATTTTTTGAATATTTGTAATTCTTCATTTTGGTTGGTTGCAATAGATAACATCCTACATGGCCACCAAATAAGTATGTTTTTTTATTATCGTAAATTCTTACATAATCATATGAAATATCAATAAACTTGTATTGGAAAAAAATAATATAAATTCAGTTACCTGTTTCACTTAAGTTCACTGATATACACCATAGTTTGGTTGACCTTCAATAGTATAAGGCTAAACAGTTGATCTTCACAATGTTTTTGATAGAGGAAAAAACGGGTTTTACAGGGACCCAAAACCACAAAGTTTACAAGCCAAAATTAAATAGAACATCAAAGTACCCAGGGGCAGAAAGATTGCAAAATAGAAAAGGACAGCAGCCACCAATAGAAACCTAACAAAAAGACAACAAAAAGCCTACAACAAAAACTTCAGCCAGAACTAACCAAGAGACTTTAAAGTCTCAGCAACTTTTGCTTCCAGGTTGCACATATCCTAGGCCGCCTTCTTCAGGTCCTGGATCTCCAGAGGAAACAAATATTATTTTCTTCAGGTTGGCTCTAGTTCTCTTCGAAGGGCCATAATCCTCTGACTTGTTTTTGTTCTTCTCAGCATCAAGATCCACAATCAATGACCCTTGCTGGGTGTTTTCCATTTTTTCCACCAAAGCGCTCAAGATTATGGCATTGTTTTTGACAATTCTATGGTTATGCTCCATGGTAGTTTTCATTGTTTCCCTAATCTTCCCTATTTCCTTTTCCAGGTTCTCATTGTCCTTCTTTAGATTGTCAGTGAATCCAACCTCTCTTTGAAGGAATTCCGCAATAGCCATCTTCACAATGTTAATAATGAATTATTATTTGAAAGTATAATATAATAGATTCACAATAGCTTACAAACAAGAAGATTAGACTATGAACCAGTAAAATGATTTTCCAAGGCCTTCTACTAATACCTAGTAGGCACAGGAGTAGTGATACCACTATCACATAACTTAGGTATATTTATTGCACAAAAAATATGAGCATGTTGGACTTGGAAAAAATGTAAGTTCTCCTTGGGTACAACAAAATCTATGTTATTTGACCTAATACATATTAGAAGCAACCTAAGTCCAAATTTTAATTCAATTTGAACATCTATTGAACAAACTTCCAGACAAACTGAATTAGTAGTGAGGGGTAGAAAAGATGCATCGAAGAGAGTCATACCGAGAGAGGATTGTCAGTGGTGGCAGTAATGAATGGCACTCCCTTTGCGCTACACTCCACTTCAAGTTTTCCATTTCCAGCGCTTCTCAAACGCCCTGCCAATGGATAATAATACACCAACACTTTAGACAAAGCATCATGAATTACGTTTTTTGGATCGCCCAATGAATTAAAATTGGAATTGCGCCCGACTTTGTAGACAAGAATTTGACAACCCATGAATATTAACTTTGGTTGGTCGTCCAGATTCCACAATTCACTTGCAACTCCATTGTTTTCTACACCTTCACTTCATATCTCATGCCTTACATGGACGTGGAAAACTTGTCTGTTTGAAAAATTTCCTCATTGAGGTAAAACCCTAAATATCTATAGTATGTTTCGTGCCGCCTTTAAACCCTATCTTTCAAAAGTGACTTTACATTTATCAACTTCATAGCAAGGATAAGGCCAATATCTCCATCCTCTTAGCTTAATATGATAAGGAGCCTTCTCCAGTGTCTCAATAACCCATACCATACATGGGAGAAAATGGATTTCTGGCATTTGTATATTATGAGAAATGACACGACACTTCCCAGCATGAAATTTCAAGGCCAGATAATCAGGATAGTGGTTTTATGTTAACACCATTAGAGATTCCATGGCATTCCATAATCTCAAAAGCTTTTAAGAAAAGAACATGGTCAGTCATTACTGATAGAGTAAAACAACTACTGAATTTCTTTAACCAAAAACATTGGCAACATACATAAACATCAATTACAATCAATGGAAGGGACCAGGAATTTGCAGAACAACAATGGTTTATGTTTACAACAAAAATGTGTGTAAATACTTAGAAAAACACAATATAAATCTTTTAGTCATACGCCTGTATGAACTGTAGACATCTCAAATGACTATCGGTTGACAAAGTAAGAATTAGGTTGACAAAGTAAAGGTATATCGGTGCCAATTCCTTTGGAATGTAGAGTACAAAATATTACACAAATCTACACTAAAAATATTGACTTTGAGGTTTAATTATCAAATGCCACTACCTAAAATGAATTTTATTTCTTTGCTAAAACTTAAACCCACAAATATGGTTTAATTAAATAGTCGTCCTCAGTTATTATTTATAAATACTACAGATACCATTCATTGTTTGAAAATATTTTTCACTTTCCTTAGAAAAAAAATTCCACCTCCCTTGAAAGTGTACTTTTCTTTAAGAACAAACTATACAACAAAATATAAAATTATGTTATCAAACCCTCATTCATATAAAATAATATAATAATTTAATCACTAACTTAATAGTTGAGACATAGAGATTAGATCTTTCCTTCAAAAATAACTTACATCAAGTTTTTGACTTTTCATCTATTTTCAACTTTATAGATTTGAAATTTCAATATGCCAATCAATCCTAGAATTCCCAACCCATATAAACAAATATGCACTTACATCATATAGAAACCATACAAGAAACTATAACCCTAGATGCTTGACACTTGTCCAAAGAAGTGAAAGATCGAATGACTAATATTTTGCTCACCCAAAACATGATCCCAATATTTTAACTATCTAATAATTGAAGACAAGTCACTGAGAAGGATATAAAGGGTTTTCTACCACATGGAATCTACATAACCATTTCTAATAAAATATTATTTTGAACTAATTTATTTTCATAACATAAGGAATATTTTCTAGGCATAACAGTAAGTTTTCAATGACCCTACATTTTCATATACAAATTGGGAAAAATGCCCCAGCTATAATTTTCACCTTTTCCATTGCCAAAATCCTCTAATACTCCATCTACATTTACCTGCTGCAAGCCTTCACCAATCTACAAACCCTGTTGCTGACTTTGAAAGCTTTAATTCCTTTCAAAAGTCTCAATAGTCAAAATTTAGGTGTACTACATCAATTTGAATGTCCAACAAATAAAATCAATAAATAGATTATTCAACTGGTAGAAAATGGTGATAGTGGTGCACGAGATCTCATGCCTTATCCATAGAAGTATCCTTGATAATCTATCTAAATGCATGTACATTCTTGGTTTTACTTGATTTTACCTTTCACTCCTACGCCTATTTTGTAGCACTCTTAATCCGAGATTGATACAATGCTTTATTATATGAAATAGGGATTACCTTTTCTCATCTGTTTGGATTTATTTTGATCTGTTTAAAGGCATAAAATTAATATAAAAAAAAAACTCAAAGCTTATCACCAAGATTTCAAATTTGATTCTATTGTGATGCTGAAAATATAATTCTTAAATTGATATGGGCTTTATTTATTTTGACTATTTTCTATTGTCTATTTTCTATTGTGATTGTGAGGAATTATAAATCAGATCATAAAGTAGAGTTCCAGATGTATTACTTATTATAGGAAACATTTATAATTGGGAACTGTCAAATGAATTATCAACAAATTATTTGATTGCAATCTGTTGAAATAGGGGGATCTATGGTAGGATTGCTCTTGAAAATGAAATTATAAATGTCTAGATGTGTCTTTCAAAGTGTATTAATTTTGGTAAGCAACATTTGTTGGCCTGATGGAATTGTAAGGCTATTAGAATTTATAACTATGAGTAATTAATTATTATTAGCATGTGCAGATCAAATAATGAATTTGACATCTAAATTGAAAAATCATTATACTATCATTTAGCTGGTAAATAGCTCTTTAGGACACACACCATGATGAGAAGTGCATTTTGTAGAATGAATAGCTTGGCTTATTCCTATACGTACCTCTCACTGTCATTGTAATATGGCACAAATTTTATCTCAAGCTGAAAAGATGAACTTGTTGTTTCAAGTGATTTTGAGAACACAACTACTGTCTATTGCTATTACTGAGCTTTTCGGAGTATCCATGAGTTTTGGTTTCCCTTTGCTTTTTCTTCCTATATCGCTTCTTTTGGGAGTATCCGTCAGTTTTGGTTTCCCTATTGCAATAATCTTAGAAAAACCAAACTACAATATATTTTTCCGAATAGGCAAATTGACAGTCAGCAATTTTACAGATATACTTAATTTTTTCATGGCAGTTAATTATAATGTGTAAAAGAATGATCTACAATAATCCAATTCTTACTATATATATCAGATTTTGACATCAACATTTCTCATGAAAATTAAATTCCACCATAATTTTTTTCATCTTTACTTTTATGATAATTTACTACATATGTCATATTGGAAAACTCTTTGTTATAAATGAATCATTAGATTTTGTATACTACAACCCAATAGAAAAGAAAACATAGAAAACAAACTCACACGTTATGTTTTTAATTAGACCATCAGAGAAGAGGCGATGAGTAATAATTGTAAATGTAAAACCGACAAGAAATGGTTATATGAAAGTGACTTAATGTAAAAATCATTCACCATTCAAAATGATCCTATTTAGAAGCAAGAAATGGCCACCCAAATACTTTGGAATCGTCAATGTCAATTCTGAATTGAGATAATAGTCCATTATGTATGTATTGGGTATGATGTTGTTTATTGTTGTAGAATAATCCTATAGTTATATTTATTTTTCCTCATTTTATAAGCTTATCAAATTTCACATATTATTTAAGATACTGATATATACTATCTATTTATTTGAAAGAATCATAGTAAATTTAATGAAATAATATTCTAGCATGTAAATATATTTCTTTTATTTACAATAAAATAGAATACTTGAGACTAAGAATATATAGATAGTTGAGGAGAAGATAATTCCGTTTAAGGGGTAGCTCTAGAATTGTAGAAGAGAGGTAAAGGTTACTGTGTATGAAACAACATAAATAATGCTAAAACAAGATTCGAACATGACCATTTTTTACATAGACTTGGAAAATCTTCCAAGGGGTAGCTCTAGAATTGTAGTAGAGAGGTAAAGGTTAGTGTGTAGAAAACAACATAAATAATGTTAAAACAAGATTAGAACATGACCATTTTTTACATAGATTTGGAAAAGGGTCAAAATGATATGCATAAGTAATAAGAAGGATAATTCGTCAAGCAAATCCTTGATTATTCTTTGTGAATTCACTGTACCATTATTTATGAGTCATACATATTTTCATGTTGAAATAATGTTCACACAATATGGGTATGGGTCGTGAGTTAATATATTTGAACATTAGGCAAAAATCAATCCCAAAAGGGGTTGTAATAAAGCACTAAGATTCATGGTCTATAAATTTCCACATGAGCATAAAAAGTATGGAGGAAATATATGTTGTGGTTGTATTGAAGGAGTATGGCCTTGTTATGTGTATGGGGCAACCATTTAGAAACCATCACATTAAGGAGTGATCAAGCCAATATACATTATATCTAGTGCCATCATGATATTGAATAAGGGAAAATTAACTGAAAGCATGGGGGTAGGTAATTGTAAAGTGCTGTAAATTATATATTTCAATTATAATTTTGTAAATAATTACAAATAATTGATTACCTGTGTTTTGAACATTAGTTTATTTCTAAGGCTTTAAGCCTATGCTCTTCTGCTTTTCTATTTGCAATTTGTTTTCCTGTATTGATTTTTTCATATCTTTCGAACGTGAATGTAGGCATAATGCAGAGTCCTTATATATCCTTTACACGAGAAATTCCAATAAATAGTAATCTCGTTCTTTCGGTTGGGCCTATATCCATAGTTTCTTTTTCTAGTGTTAAACCTTAGTCTTTTTATATTGTTAGTTCCCAAGCTAATCCTAATGGTATTTTCATCGAGCTTCCTCGTTGGATTGGTGTGATTGGAACTGTACATGGGTGTTGACTGTCGAAAGGTATTCTAGAGTAACTATCAAATTTGACCAATACACATGTTGGTGGTTATGGTGGTGTCATTCTTGGTTTATATACGATCTATTAAATGAATCCAAGAGCTCCATTTACCAGCCCTACTTCTATGCACAATTTTGTTGTTAACATAACTCTTACATTTATGCTTAACAATAAATTTGTATCTTGTTCATCGTCTAGACTGTCTTGTGCTAGACTGCTTGTGCCATTTTTTGTTTGAACACTATGTGCAACTGGTTTTGCCAATGAGTGTAATTTTTTCCTGTTGTGGACATGAACATTTTCATTTGTCGAAAATAAATGAACATTGTTTTTGAAATCTTCATTTGTTGTTGGATCAAGCCTTGTATTGCACCTTGTCATTAGAAGTTCCCAATCATCTATATGATAGGGTTTCCATCTTTAATATTTGCTAGTAGTTGGCAAAATCTTAGTTGATCATTGTTTTGTCCATGTTGTCTAAAAACATGATCTAAAGTAATGACATTTGCAAATTCTTTCCATAGTATTCTAGCACGACCTTTGCTACTATATGCTGGTTTGTCATTAACAAGTGGCAAGTGTCTGAGGTCTCCAACCAAAATCAATGATATTCCTAGAAGCCATTCAAAATTCTTGTGTTAATCAATTGTAGTACATATAAAATTGATTTTCTAAAGAGAAGTAATGTATGGGGTTTACATTTTGAGTGAGAGAGTTACTTGCAATGTTTTTATTTGACTTTTATGGAAAGGCTTGGCGAAGTCGACAATCTATCTTTTCAAGTAATTTTTCACCCAGAAAGCTCATTTCATCAATCAATATATATTTAATGTGCGCTAACTCTTATTGAAAATGTGTTAATATTGTGCCTTCAAGTTCTTTGAAGTCTCTAATTGGAATTTTTAATTTTGAATGAATAGTTGATACACTGATATTGAATGTTGCTACTCCAGTTGGAGCGAGTAGAAGAAGGGGCAACTCATTTAGTGGTGAAGCTTTTTGAAGAGTTTCTTTTATTGCACCTATAACATATGACTTTCTTGTTCCTATTGCTCCTTGAATAATCATCAATAGTGGAGGTTTGTTTTGATTTGCATTGTGGTGGGAGAGAATAATATTAGCTACCTTATGTTGTTGGTTGCTAAGATTTCTATAGTTGGTAGAGTATTCCAAATTATTATGAATTATAGTGTCAATACTCTTCATAGTGGTAATGAAATTGATAGTTGCATTTGTATATTGTTCACTTTTGAAGTAGGTAGACCATTTTGTTTTCTCGTCTAAATCTCTTCTTCCCAACATATCTATCTTTGAAATGTGCATGGCTTCACCATGTTGCAGTCTTCATATGATTTCTCATTCGTGCTCTATAGTGCTATGCTGGACAGTGTCACTGTCTTTTGATTGAGTATCACTATTGTCTTCAACTATTTCTATTGTTGTCCTTCACTCGACATGCCTCTGATTGTAGTCATGGCTTTCCCAATTTGATAGAATTGTATCTTTTTTATGACCAATATCTATGGTAATGTCACGAAATCATTTGTAAAGCAATAATTCTAAGAAGAAAAAATCAAACCATTTGTTTGAATCCCTTAGAGGCATAGATAGGAATTTAGGAATGACCCGTACAATAGCTGGTATTTTTCTTGGCTTCCATTTGTTTTCACTTTTATGCTTAACATTATATATCCATTATTTTGTTGAATTAATTAGTGATACTACTTCCATGTCTAGGGGGGCCTGTTTTTGTATGCATCAATGTAGGATAGTGCTCGTTCATCATCATTTTTGTCTTGATGTAATTCCATGTGTTTGAAGACTTTGGTTGATACATTTAGAGTTATAAATATTTTATTGCTTTCTACTAATGGGAGTTCTAACAACATATGGCTTTTTTCTTGTGCTCCAATATCCCTTTCTATTATTGTTTCTATGATGAGATTCTTGTGCACTTTTGTAGCAAGATCATTTGGATTTCAACACTTGCAGGACGTACTAACATCTATTAGTATGTTTTTGAGCTTCTCTCTGCTTTTGCTGCATACTTGGAAATGTATTTCATCACTACAAATTTTGAAATAATTGCTTTTCAATCTATATTTGCTCTCCACAATTGCAGAATATGGTAGTTGTGTGAGTTAAGCCTATCATCATTTCTCATAGGTTCAATTTTTTTCTCACCGGTTTCTATATTTTGGTACAATTTAGGTCCTTCTAAATTTAGTGGCCATGGAGTATTGTACCTGTAAGGCATATTATCAGGATCTAAATGTATATTTGTTTAGTGTATTGATTTTCTTTTTTAAATATTGTGTAGAAATTTTGCTACAAGGCTTACCTGCAAACCATTTCGCCATTTTTTTCATAGGTTTCTACAAATTGTAGGTCTTTGTACAATGTTTTCTATATCTTCATAGTCCTTGTCTACATTAGCTTCTACAAGCTGTCTTGTATCTTTGAGATATGGGTGTATAGCAATATGTTGGAATGCATGTTTTAGGATGTTCAATTGTTAATTTTGTTGTATAAGATAGATATACATAACATAGCAAAATTTTGGTTTTTTGTGTGTATTGGAATTGTACCTATGAATTTTGGTCAGTTTTCGTATGTGTCGGATTTCATGCATAAACAATACTATTGAAATATGTTTGAGCTACATTTACTTGTTCACTATTCAACCAATTAATATTATCCATGTTCAATGCTTCATGTAGCCATAGAAATCCATGTATATGCGTTGATCCTCTGTGTTTCCACTTGTATCTAGACCAATAATCTTTAACATTGATTCCTTTTTGAAGGATTTCTTTTCTGAACTGAGAGTGGCATAGGTGCATGTATTGTGCTACAATATGAGGATAGTCAATAATATTTTATTTTTTTCCAAAGATGCGCATGTTGTGGATCTATTGGAGGTGTCCCTGGAATTAGCGCATGTAAATTTGGCCAATAGAGGTCTTGGAAACCACACTTAATGTGAAGAATATTGTAGGTGTACCAATTTGATGTAGCATGTCTATTAATTATGTACGACATCTTGTCCAATATGATCTTGTGCCTCTTAATAAATTTCCATATCACATCAATCTATTTGCAAGATGTGATTCAAGAATATTGATCATATGTTCACGTAGCTCATGGATAGTGATTGGCATGTCACAAATGTTTCTTTTCATAAAAAATGTAGTCGATGTTTGTGCTCGATGTCTCATTATCATATTTGCCATATAGTATCAGAAACATGGATGTTTTGCAAAGCGATCATCTTTGTATCGAAATAGGTTATTTACATATTCATGGAGATGTATTTATTTGGTTCGTGACTCTAACCAATCACATCTACCATCTGGAAATAAGCTTGGAAATTCCATATCAAGTAATCCTGATGTTACATATTCATTTGTTGGAGATGCGCTAATTTTTGGCCAATCAATAAATGTTATTGGATTTGTGTTTGGGTTATTAACCCATGAATTAATCAACTCCGTTTCTTTTTGTCCATTGATTTTTTGAGTAGCCATTGATGTAGTGTTTTCGATGATATCACTTTTATTGGTGTCCATCAGTTGCTCAAGGTTGAAGGTTTCACTTGTATTTGCATGTAATTGTATATGCATTGTTCAAAGTTGATCAAAAATATTTTCATTACAACTTAAAGATAAATTATCAAGAGCATTTGGATAAATTATGATGTCAGAGTAAAATTTGTCATGGTTTATTTTGTATTGTAGTGCTTCATAAATACGGTCTTTCTTCACTATGAAGTGATAATTTGTGCCACATTGATCTTTCCTGTGAACTATTATGATTGGTAAATCTGTAATGTAGCAGGGTAATTTTTTTTCTATGTATTTGATATGTTATGGAAAGCTTATAGAGTGTCCTCTATATTTATATTGGCAACCTCTTGCATGAGTAGCTTGCAGTATAGGACATACATGAGCGATTAACATTTATTCTACTTGCGTTAGTTTTGATAGTTCAGGTGGTTGGTGTCCTGGGCTCATATTATTTAAATCTGAAAATTTGTTTGTCTTTTTCTTGTTTGCATCTACTGTAGATAGGGCCCTGTGCAGTTTGGGATATTTTAATTCTAATGTAACATTCTTCACAGGTACGATAAACTAATGGGGACTTATATGTATCTAAGTTGTTGCGGAAAATCTGTGCGATATGTTTGCAGTCAATTGTAAGCAATCCATTTGGATTATTTGTGATTTGAACATGGGAAGTATTTGCTTGCTCACATGTATCCATGTTTGTATCTACTTCTACTATGTTTTCGGTTTTTAGATGTTGTATAGTTACATGTAATTTTTTCCTACCATATCTTATTTTGTCTACTTCGTTCCTTTTTTTCCAAGTAGTTCTTCCCTTTCTGCATCTGTCATTTTTTTCCTTTGTTGTTTTCTATATTCTCCCTGGCATTCATTTTTCAACTGTTTCCTCTGTTCCTCATATTCAAATTTTTTCTTTGGACAACCCATATCTACAAATAGAACTTGTTCCTATAAATTTCATACATATGAAAACACTTGTGAGTTAAATTTTGCTACTAACTGATCATTCCCTTTTCTTGCCATTTTCAGAATTATTCTAAGATCTTAAAGCATACTATCTCATATACAAATCGTAGATGATATTGTAGGATTATTTCACATGATTTAAACTATATTGTAGTGTGTTATAATGTGTAGGGTGTTATTTTATAAGCAAAGTGAATATTTTTATACTTTATAGATACGAGTAAGAGGTAAATTCTGGAGTATGTTAGTTTGTATAATAATTTGTTCTAAGGCATATCTAAAAACACATACAACTACATGCATATTTTATATATGTTGAAGAAATATAGTCAATTTATGTGAGGCACTTTTACAAGAATTGTACAATTGTATATGTGCATATGACATATTTTATGTATGCTAAAGACATAGTAAATTTATGTGAGGCACTTTTACAAGAATTGTACAATTGTATATGTGCATATGAGAATTCATATACATATATAGGATATATATATAATAAATGTATTTAGCATAAAATTATATACATATGTATGAGCATTAACATACATATAAGATATCTTCAAGAATGGGTGGTTGGAAATACATTGTTGTGTTGTAGATATGAGAAGACTGTACATGACCATAGCTGAAGTCTATTACTAATTGTTGAGAAATAATAGAAGCTTTGCTCATACTTCTCGCTATTAGGTATACATATAGTGAATGATACTGTAAGAGTGTATCATAAGCTTAAAACTATATTGTAGTGTGTTATAATGTGTATAATGTGATTATAAAATTATGTTTGTTTGGGTAATAGTGCGATCTAAGATATGTATAAACAAATTAAACTATATACATATGTGTGAGAATTAATGTCGAATTGACAATTTATATATGTAGAAGACATTTGTTGTGTTGTAGATATGAGAAGACTGTACATGACGTTATATCATAATCTGATTAAAACTATATTGTAGTGTGTTATAATGTGATTATGAAATTATGTTTGTTTAGGTAATAGTGTGATCTAAGGCATGTATAAACAAATCCAACTATATACATATGTGTGAGAATTAATGTCGAATTGACAATTTATATATGTAGAAGACATTTGTTGTATTGTAGATATGAGAAGACTATACATGACCGTAGTTGAAGTCTATTACTAATTGTTGAGAAATAATAGAAGCTTTGCTCATACTTCTCATTATAGTATAATACTACTACATTATATTGAAAAAATTCTAAGCTATTAGAGCATACTATTAGGTATACAAATAGTGAATGATACTGTAAGAGTATATCATAAGATTAAAACTATATTGTAGTGTGTTATAATGTGTATAATGTGATTATGAAATTATTTTCATTTGGGTAATGGTGTGATACATAAGACATGTATAAAAAAATCCAACTATATACATATGTGTGAGAATTAATGTCGAATTGACCATTTATATATGTAACAAACATATATAATACATGTATGTAGAACATGTTACAATGTACATGTTTCAAGAAACTATGCAATGATGTTATACAATGATGTTGTAGAGTATGTACATATCGGTTCTTAACATGTAGGAGAACACTATACATGACTGTAGATGAATTGCATTAATGATCATTGAGAAATAGTAGAAACTGTTCAATGATCATGTGGGGCGTACCTTGCTCGTACTTCTCATCATAGTATAGCTCTTTCATAAATGAAGAGAATGCTGCAACTTTGGCATATGTGTGATGAAATTCCTGTACAATATCTTCAATTTCTTATATTTCTTGCTCTTCAACAAAAATAATTTGGTACGTCACTTCTTCAATGGCATCGATTATCTTGTTAGAATGGTTTGATATTGCTTTGATCAACCTGTCAATAGGTGTTTCGGTGTAAGGATTTGAGCCCACAAAATCATCTGGTATGATAATTGGACCGGTTTCTGAATTGTGTGACTGATCTTGTCCAACATTCATATTGGCCATTATCTAAAAGGATAGAAGATGAAACATATATTTACAAGTATAGAAATAATTGATCCATATTATTTAGTATCAATAAATACAAGATTAAATATTAATATAATTAATTCTATAGCGTTGGTATAGGTAAGAAGAACATAAACAACAGACATCACAACATAATACAATT
The DNA here is from genome assembly GCA_007115665.2 of Sequoiadendron giganteum. Lineage (NCBI taxonomy): Eukaryota > Viridiplantae > Streptophyta > Pinopsida > Cupressales > Cupressaceae > Sequoiadendron > Sequoiadendron giganteum. The sequence continues at coordinate 514,272,878 of CM021100.1, read as the reverse complement.
GTATCATTTATATACATCACACTGATCAATGTTACAATATTGGCATGACTGAAATGTTTACATGCTTGTTGCACTTTGGGTATGATAATTTGAAGCTTGACCAATTGTCTCTAGTAGAACCTCGCTTTTAGATGAATAGTCAAACTCTTGAGTTTTCTTAATTATGCACTTTATTCTCTCTGCATTATTGTAACTCTTTGTTGTCACTTGAACTGCAAATATGAACTTCTTGCATAGTACGTTGTTTATGATGTCTCCAAACTTCAAATCATCTTGGTCTTCATGTTTCAACATATATAATTCTTTTGTTGTTACGCCCATGATTTCTTCTGTTTCTTTTTCAAACGTAGCAGCCCAAGTTGAACCTATATGATCTTGCACTTGGCATTATAGGAGATATCTATAATCACAATCAGGGGAACTCTTATGACATTTGTGGCAATACCAATTATCATTGTCATTTTTTTGCACCTTATTTTTTCATTTTTTACCTTCGATATCAATGGGGCAAGCATTGTAATAGAAATTCTCATATTTGACGTAAGATACTGTAGCTTTCAGCAAAACCCATGTATTTGTATTGCATATGGAAAGTTGCCTATTTTTAATTTCTTCTACAGTTTTCAACATTAATGGTTGTCTAGTAAACAACATTTCCTTTGTCATAGAGAATGAGGCTACATTTTTCCCTTTTGTATTCAACCAAGATCTTAACTATTTTTCTTCTGGAAGACTTGGATTTATCGCTAGTTGGGTTGTACTTATTGTGCCTAAATATTTTCCACCATAGTCACTGACTCTTGCAGCCTTTATAACAAGAATTGGCAATGTTTCTGAATGACATGTAATTTTTCAAGTTGTTCACCTTCATTGTTACAAAATCACCCCACATCGTGAAGTCAATTTTGTAGCCAGAGATATCCTTAAGCTGACTCGTCTGTTTTTGAGTTTGAGTTCCATTTTTTTTTAATATTGTGTTACATGGATTGATCGATAAAATAATACCTATGATGTCAACAAGTGAATTGTTTTGCATATCCTTAAGCTCACTTATCGGTGTAAAGTTGAAACTTTGCATCGATATCAATGTATCCTCCTCAGTACATAGGTGAACAATGGAATTAATTTGCAACAAAATTTCCCATTCATTTTGTAAGTTGTTGAATTTTTTGTTTGCAGGTTTTAGTGTTCCATTGGAGATTGTAAACACTCTTCCATTCTCAATACAATTATAGAATTGTTCTGCAATTGCATTAAAATAGGTGACTCTTATTTCACCACCACTATGGTCAAGCAAGTCAAAGCTAAAGACTTTTCCATTGCCATTTGTGTTACTAAAATTATGTAGTTGTTGTTTCATAGTCACTCTAGCCTTTATTGTCCATTGACTTTGGTAAGGGTTCAGGGCTACAATAGGAATGACTATTGGAAGGGCTTCATTTCTTGTTGTAGTTTTTATATGAAATGTATTGTTTTGAGGCTCCATCCCTACATGACCATATCCTAACTCAGGTAATAAATCACAATAGGAAAAATGCTTAGTATTAAGGTGGTTTGTAGTTAAGAACTATTAATCTATGTAATTTGTATTGGGTGATCCCACAATAGTGGTTTACAATTTTTGGCCAAACTGGACACTGAAATTATTATTTTTAACTAAATCTTCACATTCGGGCACCTATAGCGGCTAAACTATGAGGAATTTGAAGATGATGCAAACTAGAGTCTTGTCACATTTTGTCTGTAGATTCTAAAAATATTTTTTTCAAATTTTTTGGAATCAGATTGTACTTCTTTTTCCATCTCCCACGAAAACTATTTTTTTTCATAAAACAAGAATTTTTTAAAAGTGGTCCGCACACCGTATAATACATAAATTTATTTCCATGAAGGATAAAATTATAATTCTTTTGAATTTAGATTTGTAACTCCGATATCTAGTGTTTCCACTTGGTTAGATAGTTTTTTATTGAATATTTTTTCTTTATTCAAGTTTCGAAATCAAACCAATTACAATTCAAACATAGCGCAATCGTATAACGCATAACTTTTTTTGTATACATTGAAATTCATTTTTATTTTTTTTGGATCAAGGACTTCAATCTCTGGTGCACTCATATTTTTCAATTTTTTTTTTGATAATTTGCTATTTTTCCACATGTGCATGTGCAGAACAAAAACCTTCATTTTTGATGAAAAACTTATGTTTAATAAAACTAAAAAAACAAATACATAATAAAACCAAAACATATTAAAATTATATTTGTTGGATAGCTCATTCCGAGGACTACCTGATTCCAGTTGGGTTTGTGAATATTCATCCATTTTCATCCTCGACCCGAGCTTCGAAGTGCCAAAATTTAGGTTTTTCTTGTGTCTTGGGGGGGGATGAGGAATAAGGGTGGTTCGAGTGAACCCCTCGCTCGAACCTTGGTTTGAGCGAACCACCCTTCCATAAGGGATTTTGTTGGGTTTTTGTGCGGGAAAGAATTAAAAGGGTTCACTCGAACCAGTAGGTTCGTATGAACCCCTTATGGGTTTGCTCGAACCAATAGGTTCGTATGAACCCCTTATGGGTTCGCTCGAACTAGTAGGTTCGTACGAACCCCTAAATCAAGTTTTTTGCCATGTATTCATTTTTTGTGAGTTTTCATTCCTCACTTGAATTGTAAATCACTACTGTGGCTTCACCCTATTCGATGAATTCATAAAGAAACAAAATCTCCATCCCTACATGACCATATAATAATGAGGATAATCAATTACTAATCTATGCAATTCCTATTTCATGAATCAATAAAGAAGGACAATCATTTTCTGTCAAGAGGAATGCTAAACAATTAAGGCTATAAAGAAACAAAATCTCCATCCCTACATGACCATATAATCATGAAGATAATAAATCACAAATTATATAGTTATTATTCTATCTTGATCAATAAAAAAACAATTCTTAGTATTAATCTAGTTTGTAGTTAATGAAGATCAATCTATGTAATTACTATTTGATGAATTAATAAAGTAACACAATCATTTTATCTGAAAAGTGTGTAAGAGGAATGCTAAACAAGTAAGTGTATTCGAAAACATTTTCAATTATATTAATATGGGAAGTGAATGATAACATGCCTCTAGAAATATCTTGGAATATTGTTGTGTTAATGAACTCTGCACCTGTAAACAACGATAGCTCATTTTCAACTATAATTCATTAATCAATATAAGAGAATAAATTTTGATAAACCATTTGGAATTGAATTAATATGAAAAATTTAAATGATAAACGCCTTTATAAAAGTGTGCTAATTTCTTGTAGAAGAGATATCCTGTGTTAGAAAATTGTATACCTGTAAACAACTTACAATTAGTAAAATTGTAAAACAGGAAATTATAAAAGAGAGTTACTTTTGTATAGCTATAAATTAGGAACATCTAACATCATGTTTCTAATATAATAAATCTTTTGTATTTATATTTCTGAGTTTTCCCTAGGGAATTAACACACATAACGTTGTTTAGGGATTAGGAGACTTGATGAGATGAAAGAATAGGAGACTTATCCCCGTTAGCTATTCACACAATATCAGGTTGCCGATGTTTCTATTTACATACGATCAACTATTTTTAAGGATACATCCATGGTTGCTTTTATTTTTTAACCTAAGCGTAAAATGATACATATAATTTTATTGATGAACCATCAAAAATGTATCTCTGACCTCAGGCAAAAGGATTCCCTCTACTAGGCCCTTAGGGTTTTCCACCCTAGGAGCTCTTGGTGTGTGAGAATGACACTCTTGCCTCTAGGTGGTTACAAGATTTTTGGCGGTTGCATTCAAAGGGGGAGGGGTTGATTGATGAAGGTTGTGATAAGTGTGTGTATTGTGTGGCTAAAACTGAAATAAAATGATGCTAATCTAATGTATGAAAATGTAAACAAAGTGAATCTAAAGTAATGCAAACTAACTAAATTATATGCCCTAAATGTGAGTAATTTGGAAATTAACAGAGAAAGACAGAGGGTGTGCATCTGGAAAAGTGATTTTGTAGATGAATGGTCCCTGAACCCTCTGGAAAATGTCTAAAAATAGTAGGACACTTATGCCAAGTGGGGCGACCTAGTCCTCCAACCAGGAAACTCTGCCAAAATAGGTTTCAGGGAAATGGGTACCCAAAAATATGGAAACCCTTTTCCGGGCTTAGCACAAGGACAAGGTCGCCAATAGGGGCGACCTAGTCCTCTTGATGATTTTGAAGGATTTAAGGCTTGATCTTATGGGTCCTAACTGATGTTTCCCTTCTCTACAACAATCCATGATAGAAACTCTCGAAAGTGACCAACAACTTGTCTTCTTGCTCCTTCTAGGGTTTGATGCTTGGATGTGACTTAAGGAGAATGTTTGTACTTTCTTCAACACTTTGTACTTCACCAAATCTAAATACAAACCTACAAACACATGCGAAGACCAAGAGAATGTTGGTGTTAGGAAATAGGGGTTTGCCTAATTCAAACCCCTTTGTAGGTGATTAAACCCAAATGAGATAAAATCAAAGGAATGTAAGATTGAATGATGAACTTAATGGAAATGCTTACCAAACCTTTGTTGTTATTGTTCTGCAACATGCAAGAGCAGCTCCAATGGAGATTTCTTGTGAAAACCTAATGCTTGAATGCTTGCTTATGAAGTCTTGAGTGCTTGAGTACTTGTGAAGAGATGTAAAAATGAGCTTGGGAGAGAGAAAAATGAGGATGAAAACCCTTATTTGTACATATAAAACCCTAATTTTCCCGAAATGCAACATGATAGGCCAACACTAGGGTTTAGGAGGCAAGATTCCCATTAAATTTTATTTGAATTTTAAAATTTATGCCAAAAGGGACTAGATCGCCCAAGGTGGTGACCTAGTCCACTTGGGAAATTTCAAGTGGTGGTCAAGAATTAATTTGTGTTTAATGAAGTTTATCAGCTTTGCCTCCTGAAACACACTTAAGTCAGGACTAAAAGTACATTCAGAGCACAAATTAGCATAGAAAAAGGGTTAATTTAGGGGTGATAAGCCTAGATAAGTGTGAAAATACATTACAATACTTTACAACACTTTTCAATAAGGCTTAGAAAGGTGCAAGAAGGTGTTACTTAGGTGAATTATGTTGAAAGGGTCTTAGAAAAGTGAGGAAATGTGTTACAACACTTCACAACACCTTAGTAAAATGTCATTAGGTTATTGTTGAATTGCAAGCTTACAAGACTGAATCAAGGTGAAACAAGGCCAAAATCCAATGGAAAAGGCCAAAATGAGTGAAAAAGTGCCAAGGTATACACTTTTTGGTGACACATTTAGCCCCCACTTTAGTGAGAGTATGAACTTACTTCAAACTCACACTAAAGTAGTTGAATCACGTATGTTGAGTGGGATCAAAATATACTCATGCTAGTAAGGTGAGATGACTGTGATCAAGAGGGATGATCAAGCCCCTAGGATCAAGATCCCATGGAAAACTAAACATAAGTACATAAAAAATCACACAAGGGGTGATGTGAAAAGGTGAAGAGAGAGAAAAGGAGATGGATCAAGCTTCGATTGTTTGTCCAGCTAGTTGTGGATTAGATCTAGGTTGTTTGTCTGAAAGGAAAGGAATGTAATCACTTTGGGCCGATGAGACTTTCAGTTGTCTGTCGAGTGAGAATTCCAAAAGGTGGTGAGATACATACACACACACAAGAAGGTGGCGATGGGGAAAGTCATGCTGCTAGTTGGGCTTCTCGCTCAACTATACCAAAGTTATGCCTCCTGATAACTATGATAAGGCACCACAAAATACAAGGGTGTGGTTCATGAGACAAGCAAAGCCTTGGATGCTTAGAACTCATGAACAAGTGTAAGATGGCACCATAGTCATGCAAGTTGTGTTATACAAGGGGTAAACCCACAAAAGTGGTTTACAATTCAAATGAGGAAGGAAAACTTAAAAAAAAATGACCCCATGGTAAAATTTTACATTCTAGGGGTTCGAACAAACTAGATGGTTTGAATGAACCAAAAAAGGGTTCACTCAAACTAGGGTTTGAGCGAACCCATTAATTGCATGTATGAACAAAATTGGAATGAAACCCCCTTTTGGGAAGGGGGTTCGGTCAAACCTAGGTTCAAGAAAACCCAGGTTTTCTCAAACCCTTGGAGGTTCACTCAAACCCCTGGGGTTTTTCTCGAACCCCCTGGTTTGAGCAAACCCCCATTTCCCTGTTGTTTGACAGAATTCACAAAAAAAACCTAAGTTTTTGCACTTCAGAGCTCGATTTGAACATGAAAATGGCGGAGACTTCACTAACCCAACTAGAATCAAGTAGTCCCTGGAATGAGCTATCCAACAAATATAATTTTAATATGTTTTGGTTTCATTATGTATTTTTTTTTTAGTTTTATTAAACATGGGGTTTTCACTGAAAATGAAGCTCTTTGTTCTGCACATGTGGAAAAATAATAGATTATCAAAAAAAATGAAAAATATGAGTGCACCAGATATTGAAGTCCTTGATCCAACAAAAAAAAATGAATTTCAATATATACAAAAAAATTTATGCATTATACGGTTGCGTTATGCCTAAATTGTAATTGGTTTGACTTTGAAACTTTCTTAAAGAAAAAATATTCAATAAAAATCTATCTAACCAAGTGAAAGCACTAGATATCAAAGTTACAAATCTAAAATCGAAATAATTAGATTTTTATCCTTCATGGAAAAAAAATATGCGTTATATGGTGAGCGTCGCTTTTTAGAAAAAAAAAATTCTAAAAAAAACTAGTTTTCGAGGGAGATGGATAAAAAAGTTCAATATGATTCCAAAAATTTTGAAAAAACTATTTTTAGAATCTACAAACAAAATGTCATGAAACTCTAGTTTGCATCATCTTCAAATTCCTCACGGTTTAGTCGCTATAGGTGCCCAAAAGTGAAGATTTAGTTAAAAAAATATAGTCCAATGTCCAGTTTGGCCAAAAATTGTAAACCACTATTGTGGGATCACCCCAAGGTGGCCATGTATGGACTAATGCAAAAGTGCAACATTCAAAATGCAAAAGTGAAAAGTGAAAAAATGAAAGTGTTTGAAGAGTCTTGTTTAGTTCATATGAGGTCTTTGACTTAGGGAACATTATGTGTAATGTCTCCAAAAGAGGACCAATCAAAGGATAAAATATTCACAACTTATGGGATGTAGTGCATCACATCAGGCCACTAAGAGGAATATAATATGCTAATATAAGTCACACTTATGAAGGACATTACACCAAATGTCATCCACAAAGTGAGAAACACATCATGTGAAGTGACAAAGCTGCACTAGGAAGCACAGGCAAAGAAAAAGTAAATGAAAAAAAAAATAGTGCCAATGTATGCCCCCACTTATAAGGGATTGCTACACACTGTTTTGTGAGAAATTGCTTTAAGTAGAGAAAGGAAAAATGCAAAAGGGGACATGAGAGCCTACTTGAAAAGCCCATTGTCTAGTGATAGGTGTTCAAGAAAGGTTGCGTCAAGCGAAAGAAGAAGAAAGCAAGAGAGAAGGGGGATATGCCCCCAAAATGAAAAGTACCAAACACATAAGGGATCTATGGATTTGGGGTTAGTATGTTTTTTTCTGTAATATTTGTTAGAGAGCACGGAAATATCATCATTCTCCCAAATACATAGAACTGGAAGGACACAAAGAGAGCGAAAGAAAATGAAAAATAAAGAGTCATTTTGGGTCAACATGGAAGAGACGTAGGGTGTCTCAACACTTTGCATCATCCCCAAAAAGGACCATAGAAAGCAAAATAAAAAAACAAACGCAAAAGAGCCTTATTTTTGAGTCAACGTGAAAGAGACATTGTGGTCTCAATGCCTTGGATCATCCTCAAATGAAAGGAAAAAGACAAAAGAAAAGAGTGCCATTTGGGTCAACATGAAGGAGACATTGCAGTCTCAATGCCTTGCATCATCCCCAAATGAAAGGAAAAAAGGAAAAAAAAGAAGAAAAAGAGGCTCATTTGGGTCAACATGAAAGAGAAATTGTAGTCTCAATACCTTGCATCATCCCAAATGAAAGGAAAAAATGAAACAAAAAGAAAAAGAGGTTCATTTGGGTCAACATGAAGGAGACATTGCGGTCTCAATGCCTTGCATCATTCTGAAATGAAAGGAAAAATGAAAAATGAAAAAGCGAAAAAGGCATGCATGACACATAGAAGAAGGGGGGGTACATATAGAAGAATGTCACAAAAAGTAAGAAAACACCAAACAAGACAGGGAATACACAACACACAAATGCAAAAAAGAAAAAGAAAAAGAAGGACTAGTAAGGCACATGTGCATTACTCTGCGAGCAAGTCATCTGCCTCCCAATCTTGCTCAATATAAAACTCAAGAGGGCGACTAGCAAGAGGAATGATAACATTTGTTGAACTAGTGTCAAGATCAATGCTTGTCCTGGGAGAATTATCATGAATGGTCATGGAAGAGGAGAATAGTGAATTCAAGGTTTGGTGGACCTCTTCGTCAATGTGAGCATTCTCATCATCATCATCATCTAAGTTGATGAAAATGGTGGGTTGTATGACAATATCAGTGGTGGCTTGTAAAAGGGGTGGTACAGGAGGTATAGGATCTGGATGCGAGGGTGGATGAGGAGGATCAGTAGGCATGGCCTCAAACACAGGTGGGTTGGGCTCTTCAACTTCGTCTTCCTCACAAGATTGGAAAGCGAGAGCACAATGACGATAGCTACGTTGTCGAGCCTCTTTATTCCTTTTTAATTTTTGGTCAAGGTGCACGGGGGAAGGGGCGGGACAATCCACCATAGGTTGTGTATCATCTCAGAGAAGAGGGACAAGAGAAACTATGGGTGGTTCATCCACCTTCTCTTTAGCTTTATAGATCTATTTAGTGCAGGGAGGGAGGACAAAGTTACTATCATGATCTTGAGGCCTCTTGGATGATGTGGAGGAGGTTTCAAGAGTAGGTTGGCTAGGCATATTGAATCAGATTCGGGTGGCAACATGGCTTCATCAAGGATGGGTGAGTCTGAGGTAGAAGGAGGTATGTTGTGCAAAGAAAGTTCAAAGATATTCTTGGATTTGAACTTTTGATAGGCAATGAAGTCCCTTCTAGGAGTGATGGGATCCATAGGTTCAGGACAAAAGACATCTAGGGAAAAGTTAACCATAGAGGATAATGGTTTAAAACCACTATGGTGGATAGTGAATATGTCGTTGTCAATAGGAAAATTCACACACTTGTGGATGACAGATGGGACCGCTTTCATAGAATGAAGCCATGAATGGCCAAGTCATAAATGCAATTGGTCTAATTGAGGGATAATTGAAAAGGCAACATCTAATGTTTTCAAACCTATTTGTAACGGGAGGGCAATCGATCCAATCATCGAGCACACAAAATGATTATGTGTTTTGACCCATGCAGTAGGTCAATTATAGACATCTTGATCAATATTATGGAATACTAGAAATTCTTCTGTGATAACATTCTCACCACATGCAGGATCTATGAGTATCCCATTAGTGGGCTTATCATAAATGTGACCAACTATGTAGAGAGGGCCATCAGGAAGATTTCACAGTGTATCTTGTGCAGAAAAGGAGATCTCAAGAGGCCCTTTTGTTGGGCCCTTATGATGGATAACATCTATTGCTCCTACCATTTCATTAATAGGTTTGACATGGGTTATCGAGGGAAGAGAAATAGAATGTAATCTTGTGAATCCACATTCATGGCATCAAGTGGGGAAGTTTCACTTGGTTTGACAAATGACACATTATGGTTGGGCATGGGGTTGGTGAAGATTTGCAAGTTTTGGTTATGGGGTTCCATAGATTTGTTGCTTTTAACATTAACACTTGTAACATATAGACAACCTGAATCAATTAGGTCTTGCACTAGGTGCTTTAGACTCTTGCATTGTTCAGTGTCATGTTCATTTTGGCGATGAAAGTACTAATAAGAAGTGGCATTATAAGAAGGGGGTAATGGTTTATTGGGATCAAGTGTATGGATGAGAGGTAAAGAGATCATTTGTTGTTGGAGTAATTGGATCATGGTATTATGAAGGGTGTCAGGCAAGGGTGTGAAAGTACACTTAGGATCTTTGTAATTAAAGGGCACTATGGACCTAACAACAACCACTTGGTTATTAACGTGTGGAGGGTTTTGGGATGAAGGGTTAAATTGGAGAAACCGTTTGTTCAGTTTACGGAAAGGTTGGGGGTTGGATTGGGAAGAAGTTTCAGACTTCTCATCATGACTAGGAGTGGACCTTGAGTCACAACTGCTAGTAGAGTTATGGTAGTCACAAAGTGCTTGACACATGTGCATAAAGGAGGGGAACTTCATGAGAGTAAGTTTATCTTGTAGGGATGTCACAAGGTTTTCAGTAAACATCTTTTGTAGATGAGTATCTGGTATCTTAACATCAATCAAGGAATAAAGAGCTTGGTAACGAGAGATGAAATCAGTTATCTTCTCGTTATTAGCTTGTTTGCATCTCATGAGGTCTGCTAAAGTTTTCTTTGGGGCCATATGAACTTGAAAGTGATTAATGAAGGTGTGTCACCAAAAAGTGAGGACTTTGTCACTTTTCGCTCATTTGGACCTTTGCCTATGGACTTTGGACCATTTTCAGCCTATTTTCACCCATTTCCAAGCCTTGTGATGAAGTATTGTAAGGTGTTGCAAAACATTTTCACTCTCCTAGGCTGTCATCACTTAATCAATACATTATTTTTCCAAAATGACCCCTTAATCCTCATACAAAACTTATCTTAGTGTTTTTTATTGAGACAATCCCGAAGAGCATTAATAATAATGTTTTAATCCTCAAAAAATAATGAAAAATTCCCAGGTGGACTAGATCGCCACCTTGGGTGACCTAGTCCCATGTGGCAAAAATTTTAAAATTAACTTAAGTTTCTTTTGGGATTTTGTCCTAAAAACCCTAAGGTTGGTCAATATGAGCTTATTTAAGGAAAATTAGGGCATAACTTGTATAAATAAGCCTAAAAAACCTAATTCCTCATTAGGTACCCTCATTTTTCTCCACCTCTCAATCTCTCAACTTCTCTTCCTCTCAAGCAAACTAGGGTTTGAGTAGTCTAAGCCAACAAGACATCTCTTAAGAGGCATTCAAGGGTTGAACCATTGCTGCAACACAAGATCAATCATCAAAGGCAAGGTAAACTCCATTGTTTCATGCTTCTTCTCATTCTTTATTTCATTTCCTATTCCTTTTGGTTTGATTACTCAAAAGGGTTTTGACTAAGGCAAACCCCTAATCCCTAATATTCAACAATTTTTCCTTATTTTGTGTGTTTTGCAGGTCTTGTAGGCAGATTTGGCAAAGGAACAAGGTGAAAGATCATCCTACAAATCATTCAAGCTCATTAGGGTTGAAGAAACCCTAGTTTTAGCTTGGAAGACACCTACATGTTAGATTTTGCATTTTCAAGACCAGACACCTAGAAGGGCAGGAAATACAAACAAAGGGCTCCATATTCCACCTTTGGATTCTCAAAAGCCTAGAAGAGGACTAGGTCACCCATAATGGCAGCCTTGTCCCTTTGAGTAAGATTTTTGGGGATTTTTGTGGATTCAGATACCCTTTTAGCAAAAACCTGTTCCGATAAAGTTTCTCGACAAGAGGACTAGGTCGCCCAGCTTGGTGAGAATGTCCCTCTCCTGATTTCAAACATTTTACAGAAGATTTGGGGCTAGTCATCTACAACTTCCAATATCTAGGTGCACAAGTTCTCTTCTTTCCTGTTTCCTTTATGTATGCAAGCATTTAGGTTAATTTCTTTACATTGTATGTAGTTTAGATGTACATTTGGTTCATGTTTCATAGTTAGTTTATTTTATTCATTTACAACACTTAGCCACACATTACACACACAATCAAAAAACCCCAATATCAACCCCCTTTCTTTGAATGAACACCCAAAAATACCAAAAGACCATTAGGTGAAAGAGAGATCATTCATCCAAAAGTTAGCTTCCAGGGTGAAAAACCTTAGAAGCTCATTGGGGAATCCTCTTTCTTCTTCTTTGTGTCTTTGTTTTTGGTGGTTCAGAAGGAATCCACTGATTCGTTGAACAAACTAATGGAATTATTAGGCAAGGAGGAGAACTAGTCTAAGGTTGCATCTTTAAGAGTCCTTGGGAATAACTTAGGGAGCAACTTGTCATCAAGAGCGAAGTCACTACAGAGGGTAGTATAGGCATTAACATGGTTAGAAGGGTCACCCTTCTCGCCATACTTCTCAAATCTAGGGATCTCTATTCCTTGTGGCAAGAGAGTGTGTAGGATGTCAAGGGACAATGGATTACTACGAATGTAGTGGGTATGGGAGAAATATTGGCTTTGGTTAATGGTGGATATTTGTTGTTGCATGGAAGTTATAGTGTGGAAAAGTTGTGTAATGAGAGGGTCACTGTAAGTGTTGAGTTGGAATGGAGAGAGCTGAAGGGGTGAAGGTGGCGGAATGGGAAGTGGTAGGGATAGTGAGGGTAGGGACAATAGAAGAGGTGAGGGGATGGGATGCCACAAGAGAAGTAGGGATGTTAGTGGTGATGGTGAGGGGAGGTACCACATTACTAACTTGTTGCATAGTGGTTGTCATGCTAGGAGGTGTATAGGTAGGAATAGAAGCAATGGTTGAGGGGTGAGGAGTAGAAGGCCCCCCTTGGCCAAACATAGGAGTGGGTGAGTGAGATGCCTTAGGTGCATGTTTTTCATAGATCTCTACAATCCTCTTCATGATGTGTAAGCCATCATCATGATCAAGTAAGCGGTGAAGGTTTGCAATGGCAGGGATAATGGTTCTGGATATGGGTTCAAAGCTAATTTCATGTTGATAATCAACGAGATCAACATGGATATGGAAGATCTTATCATGTGGGAGGTCATTGTTATCACCAGTTGTGTCATCTAGGTACAAGGAATTACTAAGGATGGTTTCTAAGCCTAATGCACCATTGTCAATACCAGGAGTTGAAGTCAAAGAGATGCCAAGATCTACAACAATAGTGTTGTTGGTAGATGCCATGGTCCTAGAACTTTGGCTCACAACTATATTGGAAAAGGAACACTAAACGCTCAGACATGGTTCCCTACGAATGGGGTGTATGTTAAGGCAATGTAAGAAAAAAGTGACAAAAGGGCTTGTAACTAAAATTATGGAACAAAACACAGAAAGGAAAAACCAAGAAGATGTAAGCCAAAAAATACTAGATTTTTTTTGGAAATTTGGCATAAAACAGTGCCAAAGGACTAGGTAACCCAGTGTGGAAACTTAGTCATAGTAGTGTTGTTTTTGAAAAATTCCTGAATTTTTAACTTCTTTTTATATTTTTTCTAATTTTCTAATAGGAACAGAAACTAGAAATGCAGATTGTGTTGTATTTTCTTGCTAAAAATGTAATGCAATGTGCAAATCTAGCATGAATTTTCACTAAATGCACTTTTTCACTAACCCTAGGATGCAAACAATGCAAAATTTCAATGCAATGCAAGCTATCTCTAAGATGAAAATGCAAAATCAAAAAGCTAGCAAATGGTCTATGGTCAGGTTCACCTAAGTGTAAAAAGATATAGATAATTTTATTGATGAACCACCAAAAATGTATCTCTGACCTCAGGCAAAAGGATTCCCTCTACTAGGCCCTTAGGGCTTTTCACCCTAGGAGCTCTTGGTGTGTGAGAATGACACTCTTGCCTCTAGGTGGTTACAGGACTTTGGCGGTTGCATTCAAAGGGGGAGGGGCTGGTTGATGAAGGTTATGATAAGTGTGTGTATTGTGTGGCTAAAACTAAAATAAAATGATGCTAATCTAATGTATGCAAATGTAAACAAAGTGAATCTAAAGTAATGCAAACTAACTAAACTATATGCCCTAAATGTGAGTAATCTGGAAATTAACAGAGAAGGACAGAGGGTGTGCACTTGGAAAAGTGATGTTGTAGATGAATGGTCCCAGAATCCTCTGGAAAATGTTTGAAAATAGTAGGACACTTATGCCAAGTGGGGCGACCTAGTCCTCTAACCAGGAAACTCTGCCAAAATAGGTTTCGAGGAAATGGGTACCCAAAAATATAGAAACCCTTTTCCAGGATTAACATAGGGACAAGGTCACCAATAGGGGCGACCTAGTCCTCTTGATGATTTTCAAGGATTTAGAGCTTGATCTTGTGGGTCCCGGTTGATGTTTCCCTTTTCTATAGCAATCTATGATAGAAACTCTCGAAAGTAACTTGCAACTTGTCTTATTGCTCCTTCTAGAGTTTGATGCTTGGATGTGACTTGAGGAGAATGTTTGTACTTTCTTCAACACTTTGGACTTCACCAAATCTTCATACAAACCTGTAAACACATGCAAATACCAAGAGAATGTTGGGGTTAGGAAATAGGGGTTTGCCTAAGTCAAACCCCTTTGTAGGTGATTAAACCCAAATGAGATAAAATCAAAGGAATGTAAGATTGAATGATGAACTTAATGGAAATGCTTACCAAACCTTTTTTGTTACTGTTTCGTAACATGCAAGAGAAGATCCAATGGAGATTGCTTGTGAAACCCTAATGCTTGAATGCTTGCTTGTGAAGTCTTGAGTGCTTGAGTACTTGTGAAGAGATGTAAAAATGAGCTTGGGAGAAAGCAAAATGAGGATGAAAACCCTTATTTGTACATGTAAAACCCTAATTTTCTTGAAATGCAACATGATAGGTTGACACTAGGGTTTAAGAGGCAAGATTCCCATTAAATTTTATTTGAATTTTGAAGTTTATGCCAAAAGGGACTAGGTCACCCAAGGTGGCGACCTAGTCCACTTGGGCAATTTGAAGTGGTGGTCAGGAATTAATTTGTGTTTTATGAAGTTTATAAGCTTTGCCTCCTAAAACACACTTAAGTCAGGACTAAAAGCACATTAAGGGGACAAATTAGCATAGAAAAAGGGTTAATTTAGGGGTGATAAGCCTAGATTAGTGTGAAAATACATTAAAATACTTTACAACACTTTTCAATAAGGCTTAGAAAGGTGCAAGAAGGTGTTATTTAGGTGAATTATGTTGAAAGGGTCTTAGAAAAGTGAGGAAATGTGTTACAACACTCCACAACACCTCAGTAAAATGATGTTAGGTTATTGTTGAATTGCAAGTTTACAAGACTAAATCAAGGTGAAACAAGGCCAAAATCCAATGGAAAAGGCCAAAATGAGTGATAAAGTACTAAGGTATACACTTTTTGGTGACACAATTGATAACAAATTTATTTTTAGAATTTGTCTTGAGTTTTAACGGTTCTGTTAACTAAACAAATTACACTAATACTTTCTATTTAATTTCATAATTATGATAATGTTGTTTAGTAGATTATTATAATTTGTAGTGATCTTGTGTTATTAATTCTTTATTTTTCAAGTCTTATAGCTTTTTGAAAGACAACCTATCAGTGCAACCATTGTGGTCATAGCGGTATAGAAAGGGGGGAGGCCAGCAATACCACCGCAAACAAGTGGGAGAAAGAGCCTGAAAAGGAGAAGGAATTCAAATTGGAGACAAGGCCACCAATCGAATATGGGGAAAAGGAACTGATAGAGTCAATAAGACCACCAAAATCATGAGCTGAGGAGGTAGATTTGGGGGGAAGAAACTCAATGGGTTCACATGAAGTGGAGAGCCAAAGAAATTACTAGCCAGTTCAATATGAATAGCCAATCTTCCCAGGTTTGGATCCTCAATATGAAGAATGTTTTCCCCACCTCATAGACATCAGGATTGAGAATCAGTCAGTGGAAATCTCAGAAAGCAGAGGGACTAATCTGGAGCCAGAGGTCCCAAAGGCATCACAAATGAAGGAACTCACCAGTTACAAGGATCTAGAAGAAGGGGTGGAAGAAGGTCGGGATCAGGGTAGTATGGAATCTGAGTCAGACTATGATGAAATATTTGAGGAATATCAGGAGGGCATATTGGCCAAGAGAGGAATTGAGCAAATCCCCTCGGCAAGGAAAATGCCAAAGATCAAGTCCGCCAGACAAAGAGGACTCAAACCCAACAAAGAAAAAATAAAAGTGGAAAGTTTAGCCAAAGGCCAAACAAAACTAGGCCAAATGATCCTTAGAAAAGAGAAGGGACTTCCCCTTCTCAGGGAACCATTAGAATCATAAGCTGGAATGTTAGGGGCTTGAACACCCCTAGCAATTGGTACCACTTCAGGCATCAAGTAGATAGTAGTAAGCCAAATATTTTTCTTATCCAGGACATAAAATGGAGTAGGGAGGAGTAGGAAAGGCATTTTAAGTTTTGGAAAGGGTGGGAAGGGATTCTTAAATAGTCAATAGGGGCTTTTGGGGGATTGGGGATAGTGTGGAACCCAACCACGGTGTGTTGTAACCTCATACAAGAGAATCAAAATTGGTTGACGGTCTCAGTGAGGACTTACCAGGGAAATGCATAATTCAAGTTAATCAATGTATATGGCCCTATAGCCCTAGTGGATAAGAGGAATCTTTAGGCAGCAATCTCAACTTCCCTGGGACAGCTAAAAGATGAAAAAATCATAATAAGTGGGGATTTCAATGCCACCTTGAACAACTCGGAGAAGCAGGGTGGGATGCAAAGCCTAATAAGATCTCAAATGGACTTCCAAGACTTTGTGGATAAGAATATTCTAAGGGAGATACCTACGAAAAATGGAGTATACACCTGGATAAACAGAAGAATGGGGCATACTGGAATAGCAGAGAAACTGGACAAATTCCTGGTGGTAGGGGAATGGAATCAGGGGGCGAACTTGATGGAAGCCTCTATATTGCCCTGGAGTGGTTTGAACCATTTTTCGATCCAACTTGTAATTCAATCAGATATTTTCAAGGGTGGATCACCCTTTAGATTTGAAAAGATGTGGATGAGAGACCCAATTCTACTAGAAAAGATCTCGGTGTGGTGGAAACAAGTCGGGATTGGTAATCACTCACACCTATTCTCCTTACAGAAGAAAATTTCCCATATCAAAGCTAAACATCGAGTTTGGAATAAGGAACATTTCGAAAACATTTTTGAAGAAAGTGAGAAGATAGAGAGTGAGATCAGGACCTTAAATGAGAAAATAATCAAAAAAGGTATGGGGCAGGAAGAATATCTCAAGGAAAGGGAATTGTTAGGTGCTCAATCCGAGACTCTAGCGAGAATGGAATGGTACTGGAAGTAGAAATCCAAGGAACTGTGGCTCTAAGAAGGTGATAGAAATACCAAATGTTTTCACAATTCAACCTTGGTCAAAATAAATTCAAGGAGGATCACAGAGCTGGTCAAAGAAGATGGGTCTCTCGCCAGATCTGAGCAAGAGATCAACCAGGAGGCCATTATATACTTTGTCTTTTTTCAAGAAATAATTTCATTTGGATGGGAGACCCAGGGAGGAGTTCATCAGAGGTATTCCAAACTCGATCTCAGAGGCAGAGAATAGAGAACTCACTAATCCCATATGTATAGAAGAAGTCAAGAAAGCAACATTCCAACTTGAAGCAGATAAATCCCTAGGGCCGAATGGCTTCCTGGCCTTCTTTTACCAGACATACTGATAAATAATCAAGGAAGACCTAATCAAAGCAGTTAAAGAATCAAGAAGAAAAACTGCAATGTTAGCGGCAATCAATCATACCTTCATTGTGATCATTCCTAAAAAGAAAGAGGAAAATTGCATGGGGGACTTCAGGCTAATCTCCCTTTCTAATACAATCTATAAAATAATAACGAAGGTTATCGCCAATAGGCTCAAGTTGTTAATTGACAAAATCATATCAGAAGAGAAAAGCAAATTTATTCTTGGCAGGTCAATTGTAGAAGGCATAATAGTGGCGTGGGTAAACCCATAATAGTGGTGTACAATTTTGATGAGGAAGGAAATTTGTAAAAATTCTCACACATTCAAAATTTCATGTTTTAAAAGGTTCGTTCGAACTAGGGGGTTCGTACGAACCCAAAAGAGGGGTTTGGTCGAACCCCGAGTGAACCCCCTTTTGCATGGTGGGTTTGCTCGAACCCTATGATGTCACGTTTCTTCATAGAAATGAATGAAAAATTCAAAAAAAAAGTGGGGTTCGTTCGAAGGGGGGTTCGCTCGAACCCCCCTTTTTTGCCCTTCTCCCCCTCTTCCACAAAATTTTAGCATATTTATGCCCTTCGAAGCTCGGGTTGAGGATGAAAATGGAGGAGACTTCACAAACCCAACTAGAAGATGGTAGTTCTTAGAATGAGCTATCCAACGAATAAAATTTGAATATGTTTTGGTTTTATTATGTATGTGTTTTTTTAGTTTTATTAAACATAGGTTTTTCACCAAAAATCAAGCTCTCTGTTTTGCACATGTGGAAAAATAGCAGATTATCAAAACATTTTTTTTTTAAATATTTTTGTGCTGGGTATTGATGTCCTTAATCCATTAATTTTTTTTATTTTCAATTTCGATACATACAAAAAAAGTTATGTTGTATACAGTCCACATATGTCTGAATTGCAATTGGTTTGACTTCGAAACTTGATTAAGGAAAAACTATTCAATAAAAAACTATGAGACCAAATGGAAGTGCTAGATATCATAGTTACAAATCTAAATTCGAAAAAATTAGAATTTTATCCTTCATACAAAAAAAGTTATGTTGTATACGGTGAGCGTCACTTTTTAAAAATGTTGTTTTTTGAAAAAAAACCGATTTTCGTGGGAGATGGAAAAAGAAGTACAATCTGATTCCAAAAATTTTGAAAAAAATATTTTTAGAATTGAAAGACAAAATGTAATGAGACTCTAGTTTGTATCATCTTCAAATTCCTCATGGTTTAACCGCTATAGGTGCCCGAATGTGAAGATTTAGTTAAAAATAATAATTTCAGTGTCCAATTTGGCCAAAAATTGTAAACCACTATTGTGGGATCACCCGCCGCGCACGAGACAATCCACATGGCAAGAAAGTTAAGACTGCCAAGCATGATCCTCAAATTAGATATTATAAAGGCCTACGACCAGGTGGACAAACATTTTTTGTTAGATGTGTTAATTGAATTTGGATTTGATAGGAAGCTAGTGGATTGGATTAGAAGTTTCATAATTTCTCCAAGATTCTCAATTTTGATAAATGGAGTAGCCCAAGGTTTCATCAACTCCTCCCAAGGGCTAGGGCAAGGGGATCCATTATCCCCATTTCTCTTTATCATAATAGCAGAAGCCCTAGGTAGGAAAATTGGATAATCTAGGCTGGAGGGATCATGGAAGGGTATTGAGGCTGCCCCAGGGGTGGGAGCAAGCACTCATCAAAAATTCATGGATGATACCATCCTTTTCGGCCTAGCCTCAAGAGTGGAAGCAAGGAAGATAAAGGAGGTATTGGGTGATTGCAGTAAGGCACCTAGACAGGTCATTAATTGGAGAAAATCAGAAGTCTTCTTCCTCAATACCCAACCTAGCCTACAACGAGACCTTGTAAGGATACCAGGTGTAAGACCAACCTGCCTCCCTAGGAGATTCCTAGGGATGCCCCTTTTTGTTGGGGCCAATCGTATTGGCTTCTGGGATAGACTAGTAGGGAGCTGCAAAAAGAAGATGGAATTATGGAAAGGTAAATTATTAACCTCAGTAGGCAAGCTACTCTTCGTAAAAACTATTCTAGCAGCCATCCCAGTATATTCAATGTCATGCCTAAAAATTCTTGAGGGTATTGTGGATCAACTCAATCAAATAATGAGGAAATTCTTTTGGAATGCACCAGACGATACAAACAGGGTTCCCTTGTTGGCATGGGACAGGATATGCAAACCACATGCCTCGGGCGGGGCATGAATCAGACATCTGAAGGAGATGAATCAGGCAATGGGTACTAAAATAGTATGAAAAATGTACACCAGTAATAAAAAATGGGTGAGAATCTTGAGAAAGAAATACCTCGACTCAGATGATCCAATGAGCCTAGTCAGGGTACTCAACCCACCAAGAGGCTCGACAATCTGGAACTTTATTTGTGAATGCAGGAATATTATCTGCAAGTATGTTACATGGGAAGTCCACAATGGTAGGAACACATCATTTTGGGAAGATTCATGGGATGGACACTCTAAGCTAGGCAATATGATGGGCCTGGCAGAAACAATCAGTGTGTGGGGCCTGAAAGTGAGTGACTACGGGGACAAAGTTTGGAATAACGGAATACAATAGTGGAGATGGAAAAATTTAGATGCGCTCAATGCCCTTGAGGCTCAAAAGAAGGCCTTGGAGATGATCCTGAAGGCCAAGACTATTCCCATTAGCGAAGGGGAAGATGTACTAAGATGGAATGCCTCAGCAGATGGCGAGTATAAAGTAAAGATCGGATATAAGCTCAAGGAAAGGTGGGAGGGAGGAAAAATCTGGCCAAATGCACTCCTATGGGGGAAAAATGTCTTGCCGAAAGCTAGGGTTTTCACATGGCTAGCCACCCAAGGAAAGATATTAACACAAGACTGGCTAATAAAGCTAGGTTTAAGGGGTCCTAGTAGATGTATAATGTGTAAACAACAGGCAGAAACAATGTCACACCTTTTGCTCACATGTCCCTACGTCGAGTATTGTTGGAAATTCATGCTCGGGATTCTAAGCTACCTAACCTCGCTATCAAAAAACCTCTAGGATTGGCTCTCTGCATGGCCAAGGAAGCTTCACAATGGAGTCTTCAGTAGCATTTGGAAAATAGTACCATCCACGGTATGCTGGGAAATCTGGAAGGAAAGGAATAGGCATATCTTCTAAGAGCAATCAATGGGTAGAGAAACGCTCATAAGGCGCCTGGTCAAGCCGGTGGTGGAATTGACAAACAGTGCAACAAAAAAGATAACCTTCCCAAAAAATGTGTTCTCTAACAAAGATATCGAGCTTACTAATAAATTCGTTGGACTATTTTTTCCTCCCATTGTAGGAGCTTTGGAAGCAACACAAAAGGATGAAATCAGAAGAAGAACAGTATGGCATAAACCACTACCTAGTTGGATTAAAGTAAATTTCGACCGTGCCTCTACTGGTAATCTTGGAGTGGCTGACATAGGTTGTATGGCAAGACACTCTGAAGGAAGGGAGATTGCACAAAAGGCAGAGTACATTGGCAAGGCAACAAACAACATGGCAGAAATCAGGGTGGCCCTGAGCGGATTGGAATTGGGAAAACACATCAAGGCATTGAAGCTGGACCTGGAAGGGGATTCGTTAATTGCAGTGAAGGCTATCAGAAGGAACTTCACCCTGAACTAGTTATTGCATTGTTGGTTGCAACTAATTTGGACCCTCATCTTATCCTTCAAGGAATTCCAGGTTAGCCACGTGTACCATGAAGGAAATACAGAGGAAGACAGTTTGGCAAAAGGTGTGGTGGCGGAGGTAGAGTACGGTCTGGGTAGTTACAACTAAGATGGAGCTGAGCGAAGTGTCGCATCAGCATGAAGGTATAGAAATTGGTGGCGTAAAACCCAAGATGTGGAGGATCTGGCTGGCTCCATGTATCCACTTAAACCTGCAGTCAGTAAGAAAGGTATGCTTCAAAATTTGAGTTGCATCACATTTGGCAGGTAACCGCCCTTTCAAGATTTAGTCGATCGATTCAAGGCAATTTGAAGTCACTTCAGGTTGGTGACCTCGAGAATGTTGGAACAACATTTTGGTGTCACTTGTGTGAAAGGATAGCGCAATAAATTCAATTCAGAAAAGGTAACATTTGGCTATAATTATGGGTGGCATCATTGGAAAAGCCACAATTGGAAGTGTAGTCGAGAAGCACCTGGAGAAGTATAGGTGGGAGAAGATAGAATGATGGATACACCTATATGTCTAGAAACAACTACAACCATGGTGTCATTTCAGGGCGAAGTGGCAGACGTCAGGCTGCACGGGGTCCTTTCAGTGAAGGATAAGTTGGTCATCCACGCAGTTTAGGAGGTGTTGGGTTAGGAATTCATCTAGTCTTACCATAAGCACCAACTCAACACAAAAATCCTTGAGATGTTCTTATCCCTCGCACTCTACAGGGGCATGGAGAAGTCAAGGGTAAAGAATTTGTGCCAACGTCTGTTCAAACATATGTACCTAGGGGAAATAGATGCAATATTGGACAATATCAATGAGTATGGGTAAATTCCTATGTCGTAGCATTACTACCTACTCAAGAGATGGGGATGAAGGCCAGTTCCAAAATTTATGATTCTGTCAACAGTGGAGCCCGAGGAATTGGAGGAACGGTGCAGGGATATCTAGACAAAAACATTAACTTCCTTCTCCACACGACGAGCCTCCTTCTGCCTATGACAAAGGAGGAATTGGGAAACTATATGGCTTGGGAAGGGTTCAAAGTGGACAATGGTGACGAGGATGGCAACACTCCAATGACCCCGGTACTACTGGATTCAATCGAAGATTGGATAGAAGATGATGGACATGATGTGGAGGTGATTGCAAATGGACCAGTACACAAGAGATACAAATTGGAATGCCCAGTAAAGTCTCCTACCGCCCATGCAAAACAAATGTGAAAGGAAGAAATGGCATGCGGCTCAGGCCGAGAGGACTCAAGCCCCATCTTCACTGCTTTGCATGGTCCCTAGAAGCCAAAGGGAAGGAAGGCAAGGAAATCTTGAAGCTGGTTAGCATACAAGTATAAGTTTCTTTTGTTTAAGTTTTATCGGGTAGGGTAGATACATATAGGTTGGTAGGCCTACTTTTTGATCAAGTTAAGTAGTAAATTTTGCTTGATGTTGGGCCAATATGGCATTCTGAAGGTTGAACTTGGGCCGAAAGGCAATCCAAACTCTGTTACTTTTTTGATTGATAATATATGGTGCTGGCCATATCGACTATTAACTTACCAAAATAAAATAAAATGGGATCTATAATACTATAGAATTAATTATCTCAATTTAATTTACTATTAAAATTATCTATTACCCGCGCCTTGTTTCATTAGTCTATAAAATGGGGCTGTAAAATATTTTAAGGTGCCCAAAGTCTAACGAAGAGCAAACCAAGAAAACAAAACAACACAAAGTGGATATGCTAGAAATGGACTTACACAAATGTGGGTTAAGTGAAGCAAATACCAAACAAATTGTCTTAAAATTATATTCTGGACGAATCGATATGTAATGAATTATCTCTACCATGAGGAACAGGAAATAAGGAGGAGAGCAGTTGGAAATTATTATCAAATGTTTCAAGTTATTTATATAAACTTTGATTTTTAGTATTTTTAAAATCAACAAATATTTAAGTTTTCAAGGACTTTGAGTGTATATAATTATCTATAAAAAATAATTGAGAACAATATTAGATATATAATTTATATAGAGGAATTGTATTTATTTTGAAAAAATATTATGAATGGACATTTGTTTTGGTAAAAAAAATATTTTTAATTAAACTTATAATCCTTTCCTAAAAATGTAAGTTAATATATCTGTAGTAATAGAAAATTGCTTTTCAAGATAAATTGTTCAATTTTAATAAAAAAGAAGAAGTAAATAAATACAAAAGTGAGATGTAAGAAACAAGTGGAGAGTAAAATAGTTAAAGAAAATTAATGTGAAAAAGATCTATAATTGAGAGAAATTAAGAAAAAAAATTAACAATTGTGTAAGAATTCTTAATTTTGAATATGTGAGCATAAGAAATTTGATTAAAATTCAATTAAAATAAAAAATGTATTCAATTAATTATAGAAAAGATCAATAAGAATTTAATATATTTGTAGTGATAGAAAATTGATTTTCAAGATGAATTGTTCAATTTTAATATAAAAAAAGTAAATAAATAACAATCTAAGTGAGATGTAAGAATAAAGTGGAGAGTAAAATAGTTAAAGAAAATTAATGTGAAAAAAATCTATATTTGAGAGAAATTAAGAAAAACATGAAAAAGATCTATATTTGAGAGAAATTAAGAAAAACATTTAAAAATTATGTAAGAATTCTTAATTTTGAATTTGTGAGCATAAGACATTTGATTAAATTCCAATTAAAATAAAAGATGTATTTAATTAATATATAATTGAGACGGAATTAATTATCGAAAAGATCACTAAGAATTTAGTACAACATAAATTAATGGCATGGGAAAATTTGATACTTTTAATTAAACTTATAATCCTTTCCTAAAAATGTAAGTTAATATATCTGTAGTGATAGAAAATTGCTTTTCAAGATAAATTGTTCAATTGTAATATATAAAAAAAGTAAATAAATAAAAATCTAAGTGAGATGTAAGAAACAAGTGGAGAGTAAAATAGTTAAAGAAAATTAATGTGAAAAAGATCTATATTTGAGAGAAATTAAGAAAAATATTTAACAATTGTGTAAGAATTCTTAATTTTGAATATGTGAGCATAAGACATTTGATTAAAATTCAATTAAAATAAAACATGTATTAAATTAATTATAGAAAAGATCAATAAGAATTTAATATATTTTTAGTGATAGAAAATTATTTTTCAAGATGAATTGTTCAATTTTAATATAAAAAAGGTAAATAAATAACAATCTAAGTGAGATGTAAGAATAAAGTGGAGAGTAAAATAGTTAAAAAAAATTAATGTGAAAAAAATCTATATTTGAGAGAAATTAAGAAATTAAGAAAAACATGAAAAAGATCTATATTTGAGAGAAATTAAGAAAAACATTTAAAAATTATATAAGAATTCTTAATTTTGAATTTGTGAACATAAGACATTTGATTAAATTCCAATTAAAATAAAAGATGCATTTAATTAATATATAGTTGAGACCGAATTAATTATCGAAAAGATCACTAAGAATTTAGTACAACATAAATTAATGGCATTGGAAAATTTGATACTTTTAATTAAACTTATAATCCTTTCCTAAAGATGTAAGTTAATATATCTTTAGTGATAGAAAATTTCTTTTCAAAATAAATTGTTCAATTTTAATATAAAAAAAAGTAAATAAATAAACATCTAATTGAGATGTAAGAAACAAATGGAGAGTAAAATAGTTCAAGAAAATTAATGTGAAAAAGATCTATATTTGAGAGAAATTAAGAAAAACATTTAAAAATTGTGTAAGAATTCTTAATTTTGAATATGTGGGCATAAGAAATTTGATTAAAATTCAATTAAAATAAAACATGTATTCAATTAATATATAGTTGAGTCCACTTAATGGTTAGACCGAATGAATTATAGAAAAGATCAATAAGAATTTAATATATTTGTATAGTGATAGAAAATTTACTTTTCAAGATGAATTGTTCAATTTTAATATAAAAAAAGCAAATAAATAACAATCTAAGTGAGATGTAAGAAATAAGTGGAGAGTAAAACAGTTAAAGAAAATCAATGTGAAAAAGATCTATATTTGAGAGAAATTAAGAAAAACATGAAAAAGATCTATATTTGAAAGAAATTAAGAAAAACATTTAAAAATTGGGTAAGAATTCTTAATTTTGAATCTGTGAGCATAAGACATTTGATTGAAATCCAATTAAAATAAAAAATGTATTCAATTAATATATAGTTGAGACCGAATTAATTATTGAAAAGATCACTAAGAATTTCGGACAACATAAATTAATGGCATGGAAAAATTTGCCACGAGATAAATTAACCATCATGACAAATTCACCTTAAGAAAATTCACCACCATTGGAAAATTCTCCGTCCAAAAATTTACTATGGAAAAATTCACCGTGTTGACAAATTCACCTCAAGGAAAATTCACCATCAGCAATTGATCAAAGAACATTTTTTAATATATATTTCAAAAACGTTGAATTTTTTTAACAAAAGAATAATTTGATTTATGATAATAAAAAGAGTAACTGTCATTATTAGAGTTATGTTAATATACTTTTTAATTTTTTAATTACAATTATGTTAATATATTTTTCTATTTTATAATAACTGGAAGAGCATAAAGAATCGTTACTTTTTAGTTAAAAATGGCCTCACTATAAATAATGGGCACATTAACCCCAAAAAAAATAGAGTTTGTTATTATTCATAATCTTTACCCTGTTCTTTACCCTCAACCGTGTCCTCTGCATCTTTGAATATGTGATAAGTCCGTCGAAAAATTCACTTTATCCAACCCTATTGAGCCGAATACAATATAATTTTGTATTCATTTCAATGTGCACGGATAGAATGTCTGTGCAATTAAATGCCTTTTGATATAATAATCGCATTAGGTTAAATCATAAAAAAAAATCATTTTGTTTCATTTCCCAAACACAACCTAAAGACAAATCAAAGAGCACAAAAATATTTTCATTTTTAGACAAAGGACAACGTCGTGTAGATAAAGTTATGGCTGAGCCAATGGAAATAGGTTTCCTTCCACTATAAATTTGGATCTATGAAAGCATTTGTAATATGATGTCATCATTTAATCAAAGAAAGAACATGACAAAAGCATAATTAATGTTGTCCAATCTTCATTGATATGTGAATATACAAAGAATAAATAGAGGTCAAGGCATTAAGCATTACTTTATTCAAGGTTACATTTTGGGATATGAGATAGAAAGCCTCTACCTAAACAAGAGTATAAAGGAAATATTTATTCAATGGTCATCAATTAAGCTTATAAATAGAAGGTTTATAGATTGTGTTTGTTTATGGCATTTTTTACACTTTTATTCAAGCAAATGATATACGTTAGACTTGTATGCTCCTAGTTGAATCATTGTATAATGTGGGGATGTGTAGTTTTAAATTCCTTTCATTTTTAGGCATCTTATGTAAGGAATGTTGTATTTTTTTGGGATAAGTTACAATTTGATTTGATTTATAGAAATTATAATTTCAAAGTTCAAAATAAATTAAAAATGAAATACTTATTTCAATAGATACATTGTTTGTTAAGACACATAAATTAGATGGTGTACTGGTTCAATTTTTTTTAATCTATCAAATTGCTCTAGATTTCTAATTATTAACAAAGTTTAATACAAAACATAAAACTTTAAGAACATAAAGTTTCTTCAATTAATTTAATGAGATTTTTTTTAAAAAAAATTATTATATATAAAGATTTTTGTATTTTTGACATTTTGAATTACATTCATTTAAATATGATTCCATCTTCAAGAATAAAAATAATGTTATGCTCAATCAACATGTCATTTAGATCACACTCATAGGCTATCATAAAGATTTTGTTGATGATCAATTATAGATAACAATAATATACTATCCATTCAATATGTCATTTTCTAATACATGGTCTCTAACAATATGAAGCATGATACCAACTAGTTCTTTTTTTGATACATGATACCAACTAGTAAATTTGTCTGAACATTATATTTTATAGAATAACTTTAAATTTTAATCGTTTAGAATTTATTATTAGATTTTCATAATGAAAAATGTATAATTTACATTTGTTTAATTTATTTAAATTGTAATCATAAGTGTGTAAATTCATAAATTTTTACATAAAAATTGAAAAATGATATAATCTTAATTTTATTTAATATTTACACATGTCAAGGAATCAATCCCTTTTTTTGGATCATTCATAATTTTGAGTTAGCTTTATAGGTGTAGAATTAAGATTAAATCTATGAGCATAGAAATTGTCCTACATTTTTTAAGATGAATTTTAAATTTGGATTTATGATCCCCCTTTTCAACTAGCTATTATGAGCCAATAAAGCACAAAAACAATTACACTAGGATCTTACATAAAAATGTAGCCCCTAATTCATATATTATGCATCAAGAAATTATTATAGAGTTTTGTTACACATTGTATCATCACAAGAGCATATTTTTATCAACATTACATTAGGGGAGAGGATCCAGTAGTTGAGCACCCTAACTTCATGCTTCTGATTATCCTACGTGGAAATTTCAAATCACTCCCAATTTTTTATAACAACTTACTTGGCAAGTCCCCTACTTATAACTAAGGTTTCAAGGCCACATCATCAAATATGATGCCACATCAACATGATTTTTGTCAAGGTGTCCAAAAAGGCCCAAAAAAAAAGTGAGACTGATACTTGTGCATCTACATCATGTTTTATTGAACACCGATGTGGCATCACATTATTTGTTGCTTTTTAGATCAAAGGAATACATTTCATTTAATTATGGGTAGTCATCATCACAACTATTGGTCCAATATTATTAAAAATATTGGGCATTATATATATACAAATACTATCACAACTATTGGACCTTGCCTCTCTCCCCTAGCTCTCTAGGCATATTAAATGGTTGTGTATTTCCATTTATCATTGTTCCATTCTATTGAATTGACAATAGAAGTTTGATTCAAGAACAATAATCATAGCTTATTTCTCAGCAATGTTTTTCAACACCACACATTTCAAACATAAGTTATAGAAACTAAGTCAAATAGAACTCCACGCATCAATCGGTGAAGTTCAACTAGGGGAGAGGGACCAGTAGTCATGTGGGGTAACTTTGTTAGCATGTAGTCATTGATTGGAATATCATAGGACCTTCATTTTTTTTTAGAAATATGGACTAGTCTTTTATCTATCTATAACTAAGGTTTGGAGGTGTGACTCATCATGCAACTTGCCACATCAACACATCTACTAAGAAGTGTCCAAAATTTGACTTTTTAAAGATGCGACCAAAACTTATCATGGTACCCCTAGTAGTCGAACAAAAAAATATCATTTGTTGCTTGTAAAATATCACATTTTTATTTAAAATAACTTATATGCAACCTAAATGGACCAAATACCTATTGGTAACCATAAATCTTTGTTATCTTTAGCTTTTATATCAAACACAAATGGACCAATAGTTGAACACATAAAACTATTTGTTGTTATAAAAACAAAACATTTTTATTTAAATTACTACTTATATCAAACAAAAATGGACCAATAGTTGAACACTAAAACTTTTTGAAAATCCTTCACAATTATTGAAAAAATACATGGTATTTATTGTGTTCACCTTTTATATTTGTGATAGGACAAACTATTAATATTAAATACTCCAATGCTTGTAAATTGCACTACCCCAATAATTGTACACATAAGAAAAATATTTGTTCGCTATGATAACAATACTTGTTTAAATGAGTGTCTTATTTTATCAAATGAACATTTACTTTTATAAATGACACATTTATAGTGGATAGTTTAGATATTTTATTTGAGACAAAATAATATTTATTTCACTTGTTCATGAATGTATTTATGTTTTTTATGATTTGGACAACCTGGAAGCAGAAGTGGCTGTTGTCAGTTTTTTTGCTATCTTTTTGCTTGGTTTTTGCTGGTGGCTGCTGTTTTTTCCTGTTTATCTCTGGTGTGTGGCCGTTTTGTTCCTGGATTCTCTAATGTTCTATCTTTTAAATGGTCTGAAAACTTTGTGGTTTTGGGTCCCTGTAAAACCTATTTTTTCCTCAATCAAAAACTATTGCTCTCATAATGTCACATATTTAACAATATTTTGATTAATATGTGAAATGAATATATACAAAATATAATATTCATTCATTCTAATATTGATATGAATAATCACAATTGAATGCACGACTATTGGACCTTGCAAGACTAGTGGCCCTCTCCCCTATGTAGGACAAACTTAAATTTGTGTGTAAGTTTTAGATCCACAAATACAAAGGTTAATTTTATTTAATTGTCGAAGTGAGTCAGACCATCAATGAATATATTTATTAAGAATGTGATGTTTTGTTGACATCACATTCAGCTTTGATAAATTGACGCATTAATTTTGACATGACATGTCTTCGTTGAGTATGAGCTAAGCATGAGATGAACAATCTTGTAGGAAAAAGTATTGGTGATCATAAAGACAGAGGAGGATTCAGGAGACATTGATGTCACTGTAAAGTCTGGTCATAGAGAAAAATTTATGTTTACACACTGTCCACATGAAAGAAGGCACCACGATCGGTGCACGCGGAAATAAGGACTTCGTTGAAGACACCCATGCTCCCAACAGACAGCCATGCTCCCGCGTTTGTAGCATTGTCATTGTACAGTTTCCATTGCTTGGAAAGATATATTGAAAATTAAGCCGTAATTCAAGGAGAAGCTTCTGGGGCCAAATTTATAAGCGTTCGCAAAAGTAAATCAAAGCAAATTTATAAGGTTTATCGGTCGACAGGTAACTGAAAAACGCAGGATAGCTCTGCAAGTTGTAAAGAGAAATTGTTCTTTAGATAGACTACATAGAGTTTGAACTAAAAATGAAGCTGAAAGCTTTGTGTCTGGTGACAATATTGTTGAGCTTATGGCCATGGGATGCAAAGGCACAACTGGATGTGAAGCCAGGAAAATGGAAGCTTATCGTACAAAACGGCGGCGTCTCTGCTATGCACATGACCACCACGCATGAAAATACCGTGGTGATGTTCGACAGGACAAACTTCGGCCCGTCGCTGCTCCAGCTTGACAACGGGCGATGCCGCGACAACCCACAAGACACGGAGCTCACCCATGATTGCACGGCGCACTCCATCGAGTACAAAATCTCGGCAAACCGGGTCAGGCCTCTTATGATTTTCAGCGACACGTGGTGCTCATCTGGGGTGTTTACCGCAAACGGAACGCTGGTGCAAACCGGCGGGTATCGGGACGGGTCACGGGACATCCGGTACTTCGTTCCGTGCTCGGGCGGTAACTGCGACTGGAACAATTTCGAGGGGCCAAAGCTTTCCTCGGACCGGTGGTATGCCACCAACCAGATCCTGCCGGACAACCGTATTATCATCGTCGGTGGCACCCGAATGTTTCACTACGAGTTTGTCCCCAAGAGCCCTGGCGAAGGAGTTTCAACCTGCCGTTTCTCTCTCAGACCCGAACCAGTGCCCAAGTAGAAAACAACCTCTATCCGTTTCTCCATCTCTCGTCCGATGGCAACCTCTTTATCTTCGCCAACAGGGACTCCATTCTCCTCAACTACAAAAACAACATTGTCGTCAAGATATTTCCCAGAATGCCGGGTGAGGGCCCACGGAACTACCCGTCCACCGGGTCGTCCGTCATGCTGCCTCTCTCTGCCGCGGACGTGTTTGCCAAAGTGGAAGTTCTCATCTGTGGGGGCTGTCCGGACAACGGTTTCGCACTGGCTAGCGCCGGTAATTTCACGGACGCGCTTCGTAGCTGTGGACGAATGGTGATAACAGACCCGAATCCTTCCTGGATCATGGAAGACATGCCCGGGTCGAGAACCATGTCGGACATGCTTATTCTCCCTAATGGCGAAATCATCATCATCAATGGAGCGGAGAAGGGTGTAGCAGGGTGGGACATGGCGACCGCCCCTGCCTTGACACCTTATCTCTACCGACCCACTGCACCCTCCGGGCAGCGCTTCTTCACCCTGGCGGCCACGGGCATCCCAAGAATGTACCACTCTTCTGCTAGCATGCTGGCCGACGGGAGAGTCTTTGTGGGCGGCTCCAATCCGCATACGGGCTATGTCTTCACGGGAACTTTTCCGACGGAGCTCCGGCTAGAGGCATACAGTCCTTATTACTTAGAGAACGCCTACACCAGCCTCTTCCGCCCAAACATAAAGTCTGTGTCGTCCAACTCAGTCTCCCATGCGGCCACCTTCACGGTTGTTTACTCTGTTCCCAATCCTCTTACCGGCGTTGTACAGTTCAATGCCTACGCTCCATCGTTTACGACGCACACCAATTCGATGAACCAGAGGCTGCTCAGTCTCGCAGCTAAAACAGCGACGTTTGTTTCAACTGCGACTGGGAATGTCGTTTATTCCTCCTCTGTGACAGCCCCGCCCAGCGCAGTGGCTGCTCCGCCGGGATACTACATGCTGTTTGTGGTAAATAACGGCATTCCCAGTGTCGGCCAGTGGGTTCAGTTTTCATAAGTTAGATTTACTGCATTGATGTGTTTCTTAATTTCGAGGGATGCATAGTTTCTAAATTCCTTCCGTTTGTTCGAACTATGTTATGTAACAGGAATGTTGCAATTTTTTGGGATAATTTGTAACCGGATATAATTATGTTAATTTTAATTTCAAATCTCAAAATAAATCGAAAACAAAATATTCATTTCAATCGATGCGTTGTTTGCCAATACATTTGCACCAAAGAGTATATTGGGTCATTCTAATCTATTAAATTTCTCTAAATTAATAACAAAGTTTAATACATAAAGTATTCATATATCATATCAGGCTCAAAGTCCAAATTGACTATATCATTTTCCACAGCAGAGGTAAATTTAACGAAGACAAATAAGATAATAATAGTGATCTACTAATTACAAAACAAGCAAATATGCAGACTTCAATGTCTTGATGAAAAGACAAGGCAGAGAATCGCTTATATAAGCTTAAAGACTAAATGAAATATTGAATGGGTTGGTTTAGTTACAAGAGATTCTAGATCACTTAAATATTCCATAATATGTGTCGATAACTCTTTGTGATGATTACAGATCTCTTTAAATTATCAAGAAACATGCCTTTTATGCAAGGGTCAATCATATTGAGATCAAGTAGCACAAGTTTCATGAGTTATTGGAGGTTCAAAATATTACAGTTTGATATGTTGCGATAAAAGAGTATGTGAAAAATATCTTCACAAGGTCTGTTATGAAGAGCATGTTTAGTAATTGTGCCTCAAAGAGTTTATTATGGCATTATCTTATTTTTCAATGTATTGAATGTGATTATTAAAAATTGTAATTTTGTATTAAGGAAGATGGTGAAATGTGTTCTTTTATGTGGATTCTCCCCATACCTTGTATCAAGAATATTTCACATATCAGGTGAAATTATAAAAAGAAATAATCTTATAATGTAATATTGAAGTGAGTCAAGGAAGCAAAAGGATACTTAGTGTACCCATAATTTAAAACTTGTCATCTATTATCTTTCATCCTTAGATCCCATTCTTTCAATCCCCAAGTTCATTTCTAATCCATCATCCTAATTTCCATCCTCATCCAAAATCAATACCAATCTTTCTTCCAATCAATCCTCCATCCAACCTAATATAGTCTAATCCAACTTCATCCATTCGAACCAACCCCAACCATATCGATGATGATGAGGATAGCATTTTTGACCAACCCAAATATAATCCCAATGATGACAATGAGAGCATTGTGGATCACCTTGA
Source organism: Sequoiadendron giganteum (assembly GCA_007115665.2). NCBI lineage: Eukaryota > Viridiplantae > Streptophyta > Pinopsida > Cupressales > Cupressaceae > Sequoiadendron > Sequoiadendron giganteum. The sequence goes on along the minus strand of CM021100.1, from coordinate 514,239,692 downwards.
ATCCATTTTCAATAGACAAGATGCTCCAATTTTCCACCTATCCCCCATCCAAAGCTCCCCTCAAGTCCCATCCATGTCATCCCCATCCACCACCACTAATTTTATCCTCACTTACTACTTCCATAATTATAAGTATGTCATGCTTAGATGTATCCTCGGAATCCATGCTAAGATTTCATCCTCCCTACCTTCATTCAATCCCAATCCATCACCTCTTGCTTATCCTTCCCCTTCCTTTGACAATGAAAACCAAGAATTTAGCCAAAATTCCCTTCCAAATCCTTTTCAAGGTCCTCATCCTCATCCTCAATTTACCAATCCATGGAAGCTTCCACCTCTTATTCCACTTGTTCAAATCCCACATCCTAAAAATCCACATCACCCCACTATTACCAAGCAAAGTCATCCCATGTCTCTCATAATAACTTCCTCCAAGGACATTTGCAATGGTGGTTGTTTCCCTATGCAAAAGAAAAGTGGTGCAATCTTCCCATATCATGCATCCACCTTCATCACCCCCACATCAAGATAAACCCTAATACCCTATCTTAAATGAATCCCATATCAATCCATCTATCCAAGTTGAAGAGTGTATAAAACCTTCCTCCCTCATCAAACCATCCATGTCAAATTAACTATGTCCATCTCCTAATACAAAGCATGCTAACATAGATTCCCCATATAAATATCAAGGAAACCCTTATCCTCCATCATATGATCCCCTTCCATCTCATGATCCCATTTCCAATCAAGAACAACATATCCCTTCCATCTCATCTAATGATATCTTTCCATCTCAAGATTAAGATATCCCTTCATCCCCCTCTCATAATCCCCTCTCCCCCACTTCATCTAATGACATCCTTTCATGTCCAAATCAAAGTACCTCTTCCACTCCATTATATGATCATTCTCAAAATGCGGTCTCAAAGTACACCTTCCACCCTATATAATGATCCTCTTCCCCTCATGATAAAAACACCCCTCCCTCTTCATGTCATGATCCCCCTCCATCTCATAACCAAGACCACACTATACCATCCACCCCATCCCAACATAATAGCATAGAGAAGGCAATGAACTGTTTGAAAAAATGCCTCAAAGAAATGTGGTCTCATGGTGATGGCCATCACCATGAGACCACTTGTCATGGCATTCCATCACCATGAGACTGCATTTCTTTGAGGCATTTTTTCAAATAGTTCATTGCCTTATTGCTATGGATAAAATCCTAAAATAGGTGCTTTTGAACAAGCTATGGATAGGGAAAATAGGAAGCATAATAGTCTATTAGACTTGTTGCAGTCTTTGGGTTTATTCAAAGACAATAGTAAGCATAATAGTAAGAAATATATAGTTCAATAAGTACTCAATTTTTATTTATTTTTATTATCTCATACATTATAAGCCATGACCTGCATCACTATTCTAATTTTCAAGATTGAATAATTTTTAGTTTCATTTCCATATGATGGAAGCATAAACACCTCCTAATGTTGATAGGGAAATGGAGTGTGGTGTATCTTCTGCAATAGACAACTCAATGGCTCTCACAGAGGTATGAGGCAAACTAGTAAATTTCAAATTACATTTGTTGTTATAGTTGCTTATTATTGAAAAATCAAATAATTATTTATTTTTAGTTTAATTTATATTTGGATGGTTTCTATAAGACTTTTTCATGCCAAAGCCTAAGCAGGCGGATCTTTTGCTTGAGGAGAGAGATCATTTGGCAGCTATAAGTGATTATTTTGTTAAATATATCATTTTTTATAATGTAATTTCTATATATTAATGTCTTTACTTGTTATTGTAATAGCTAAAGCTTGATAAAGAACTAAATAGGAGTAGCCCTTGAATTCAAAGTAAACAAGTGTCATACACATCGCCATCCACCCAACCAACAAAGGTCACCCATTTGTTTCCTTCACCTTAAGGGAAATGAATTTTGATTAGGTTCCTTTGTTGTATACCTATATGGCATTTTCGGACATATTTTTTATTTCATATACTTGACATTGTATGCCTGTATGGCATTCTTGTAAGCCTATATGGCTATTTTGTATATATTTTATACTTATATCGACATATATTGATGTATGCCTACATGGCTATTTGGTTAATACAATTTTTTTCGTTGATGGTGTCCATATTTGCATTATAAATCCATGCTTTAATAGATATTTGTAGATGGTTTACTTCAAATATTTAAAATCCAAGTGTTTTCCATGCACTCTTATTTTCTATAATTGTAAATAGATGATAAAGATTGAACATTATTCTCCTATAAGATTATTGAACATTAAATCAATCATATGAATATAGTAATGCTTCACGCTTCATACTTCATGTTCTTCACAAAGGAAATTCATGTGTATTCTTCATGCTTCATGCTTCATTTGTATACTTCATGCTTTATATTATCAAGGAAGACATCTATTATTCCATGTGTATGCTTCATGCTTCATGTATTACGTAGATAAAGAAAACATCATAAAACTATTGGGGTGCTGCCACAATAATGGGTTACACTTTTTGGGACATCCTGATTTTTGCTGAAATCACATATTTTTAGAAAATATAATGATTTAAGCCTTAAAAAGGTTTCATTTTAAGGGTTTTAATTGAAGAGGGTTTGATCAAACCCACTTATATCAAACCCCCTTGGATAGAAAGCCGCTAGTTTTAAACCATACTTATAATGGAGTCTCTTCTACACCTATCAAAATGTTGATAAAAAATCACTTTTGATTTACCTTTTAGGGGATCAAATTAATCTATTTAAAATTTATTTTTTGTAAACAGGTATTCCTTATTATAAGCTTCCCCAAAAGTATAATTATATACACTAGCTATTGATGTCCTTATTCCAACAAAAAAATAATAAGTTAATTCAAATGATTACAAAAAAAGTTATACAGCTGAAAGTATAATATATCCAAATTATAATTACTCTGAATTACAAAATTAATTTAAAAATATATATGCAACAAAAAATTATGAAAAAATATCCATCCCCTAGATAATGGTGTGAAAACACTATATTTAAAAAATTAGAATTGTATGGTGTCTATAAAAAAAGTTATGCAGTCGAAAGTAAGCATCAGTTTTTGAAAATGATGTTTAGTAAAAAAAAAAGTTAATAAAAACTACATAAAATAATCCACAATTTTTTTTTTAAAATATAATTAGATTCTCAACATAAAATATCACAAATCACTAGTTTTCTTCATCTTCAAATTCTTAATGGTTTAGCTTCTACAGGTGTACGAAAGTGAAGATCTGGTGAAAAATGTTGATTTCAATGTCAAAATTTGGCCAAAAAGTGTAACCCATTATTGTGAGATCACCCATTGACAAAAGAAAATGGAAAGTAACAACTAAGTCTCACAAACAAAAACTCAAGGCATGCAAGTCTTATTAAAGATCATAAGGGAATTGAACTATTGGAGATTAAGAGACCACAAATCAACCTTCCCAACAACAAACTTCATAGATATTCATTATATTTCTAAACATGAATTTGAACCCAATAATTAGAAGAATGCAACTTTAAAAGTTAAAATTGTATTCTTACAATAGTCAATAAACAGATTCAAGAGACATACATGATAGAAATAGAACCAATTGAAAGTTCAAGAATTTCCTTTTCCCCAAGCATGTATGAAAAGTTGTAAATAAATCAATTTAGGTTCTCATGAATAGTGATGCTATAAATTTGGTCAAGTGACTTTTCAAAGGCAAAAATTTGTGTAAGAATTCTTAATTTTGAATATGTGAGCATAAGACATTTGATTAAAATTTAATTAATATATAGTTGAGTCCACTTAATGGTTAGACCGAATTAATTATAGAAAAGATCAATAAGAATTTAATATATTTGTACAGTGATAGAAAATTGCTTTTCAAGATGAATTGTTCAATTTTAATATAAAAAATGTAAATAAATAACAATCTAAGTGATATGTAAGAAACAAGTGGAGACTAAAATAGTTAAATAAAATCAATGTGAAAAAGATCTATATTTGAGAGCAATTAAGAAAAACATAAAAAAGATCTATATTTGAAAGAAATTAAGAAAAACATTTAAAAATTGTGTAAGAATTCTAATTTTGAATCTATGAGCATAAGACATTTGATTAAAATCCAATTAAAATAAAAAATGTATTCAATTAATATATAGTTGAGACCGAATTAATTATCGAAAAGATCACTAAGAATTTTGTACAACATAAATTAATGGCATGGGAAAATTTGCCACAAGATAAATTAACCACCATGACAAATTCACCTTAAGAAAATTCACCACCATTGGAAAATTCTCCGTCCGAAAATTCACTATGGAAAAATTCATTGTGTTGACAAATTCACCTCAAGGAAAATTCACCACTAGCGATTGACCAAAGAACATTTTTTAATATATATTTCGAAAACGTTGATTTTTTTTTTGCAAAAGAATAATTTGATTTATGATAATAAAAAGGGTAACTGTCATTATTAGAGTTATGTTAATATATTTTTTTATTTTTTAATTACAATTACGTTAATATATTTTTCTATTTTATAATAAATGAAAAAGTGTAAAGAGCCGTTACTTTTTAGTTAAAAATGGCCCCACTATAAATAATGGACATGTTAACCCTAAAAAAATAGAGTTTGTTATTATTCATAATCTTTACCCTGTTCTTTACCCTCAACCGTGTCCTTTGCATCTTTATCCAACCCTATTGAGTCGAATACAATATAATTTTTTATTCATTTCAATGTACACGAATAGAATGTCATTGTAGTTAAATGTCTTTTGACATAATAATCACATTAGGTTAAATCATTAAAAAAATCATTTTTTTTCATTTCCCTAACACAACCTAAAGACAAATCAAAGAGCACAAAAATATTTTCATTTTTAGACAAAGGACAACGTCGTGTAGATAAAGTTATGGTTGAGACAATGAAAATAGGTTTCCTTCCAATATAAATTTCGATCTATGAAAGCATTTGTAATATGATGTTATCATTTAAGCAAAGAAAGAACATGAAAAAATCATAAATAATGTTGTCCAATCTTCATTGATATGTGAATATACAAAGAATAAATAGAGGTCAAGACATTAAGCATTACTTTATGATAAGCTGATGAACTAATGCATACGTATCTAATTTATCGATGTCTTCAATCGGTATAACTCATGGTAATGACAATTCTACAAGGTTGTGCATATGTAGGCCTATAATAGGCTATATTTTGGGATATGAGATGGAAAACCTCTACCTAAACAAGAGTATAAAGGAAATATTTATTCAATGGTCATCAATTAAGCCTACAAATAGAAGGTTTATAGATTGTGTTTGTTTATGACGTCCTTTACACATTTATTCAAGCAAATGATATACGTTAGAGTTGTATGTTCCTAGTTGAATCATTGTATAATGTGTGGATGTGTAGTTTTAAATTCCTTTCATTTTTAGGCATGTTATGTAAGGAATGTGTAACGCCCCGCCGTGGAACCCAGAAAAATGTTATGACATTCACATAAACAATAGAATAATTTTTTTTTAAAAGAGATAACATGTGACAACAACAACCATAAATGTTCCAAGGTTCCACAATTACGCTACTATGAATAACAACAATACAATAGCCATTTACATAAATAACTCACTCATGAGAAGTCATGTCCAAATAAATATATCAATAAGAATTTACATACAACAATCGAGATTATATCAAATCTCAGATTAATACAAATAGATACAAGGCATCTCATGCAAAACATGAGTGTAATTCAATAAATAATGAGATAAGGAAAATAAGACGTCCACGCCACGAACTCGCCAAAGGAACTAAACTCAGCAACCACTGTGTAGTCTGGATCCAGCCAAGGAAACCTGTTACGAACCAAATACCTATAGGGGACCCAATGGAGTTGTGGCACGTTCCTCCCAACCATGTGGAGCTCGTAAGATCACCCTCGTGCTAGGAGATAGAACAAGTCCTCAAGTCATACAAACCACAAAAGTGACAACATACAACACAAGGTCGAAAATCATGACATCACAACTGACAAACTCCCAGTACCTTAGTTAAGGTTTTCACATAAATACCAACTTCTGAGAGGTTACCGATGCAACCACATATAGGGTTCGGCCCCTATCAGAAGCCACTCCTCCTAAGGTAAAACATCTCATAAAGACAAAACAAGAAGACAACATGCATGCAACATGAACTTCTTAACCAAGGACCTAAAATCAATTGATCCAGTAAATAATCATGACAACATAACTGGCATGGCAAAACTTCCACAAGTATGTACTCAAATAAATATGAAACACAATTTGCCCAAACTGTAATACATAGGCATAACGTGTGAGATCCACATTTCCCACGAAGCTCAAAACAAGGTAAAATTGAGCAAGGATCACATTACCAATAGATAAACAACAAGCATGCCATAAATTAAAAACAATAAACAAAACCTCTGGGATACCATAAACCAAGACCCTTCCATAATCAAGAAAATAACACAACATAGGGAAAGCATTTTAATTAGATTTTAACGAATTTTAAAATAAGATTTTAATTCATACAAGACAATCTCAAAGCCTTTAGAACATTGAACTAACAAACATAAATATTCTCGTATCGACATTCTATTATCCAAAATCTATTAAAGATTATTTCACCAACAATAACATTTATTCTAACTTTTAAAACTAATTGATACAATCCATGATTTTAATATATTTTCATAAAATACATTATAAAGATTGCAACCAACTTAATTAATGCAATTTTAACCATTCATATAAGATATTAACAAATCGAGAATATCAACCATAATAGAAATTAAATAGATATTACAAATAAATGTATTAATGCATCTATATTAGTGATTCTAATATAGATTATTATTATTTATAATAATCTATATTATAAATCAAAGTATTATTAATTCAATTGACAATTTTGATTTACAATTTTCAAACATAAACATATAAAACACTTATTTATTTATTGTATCCAATTCGAGAGTAAAATTTACGTTATTATTTCTCTATACAAAACTTAATTAAAAGTCTATATTTAAAAACCATTACTTAAGTTGACTAACTTCTAAACAATAATCTAAAAAGGATAATCTTATTTAAATTCTAACGCCTATATATTAAGTGTCAAATAAAAGACATAAACCTAAATCTACAGCCATCTTTTCACTACCTTAAACCGGATGAATCAAATTTGGGTGATACCAACGAGGTGACTCAGCCATGACAAATAGTTATGGATCGCAAAAGGCATGCAATCACCGCCAGGGAGTGGAGGAAGACTCAACGTTCGCACGTAGCTATACGTCAACAGTAGGTTAAGAAGAGCTAACGATGGTAACACAGACAATACCATGAGTGCAATTACAGATACTCATCACCAAACAGGTTCCTTCCATTGATGGCCGAATGAAGCATACAGTCGGGTGACCAAATCGATGGTGGCTAATATTTTTCAGGAATGAAACCTTTGTAAATGGTAACAAAATTAACTATACCAGTTCATAGCCAGGTTTGTTGAATAATTCCCTACATACGGATAATTTGCTACTTCAAACGGACCATTGAAGAAATAGAAATACCCGTAACTGATAAAATTATCTAAGGTCATTGATTTGCCAAATCAAAAAGACTAAACAGTGCACACGCATACAAAAAGACTCCTTTTGAACAGTCGACATGTTGTATCAAACAGACCATGCAATGCACGTGCTCACTGAAAGACTCCTTTGGAGAAAATGACCTGTTGCACCGAATGTACCTTACAGTGGACGTGTTTATAGAAAGACTACCTTCGAAAAAATGACTTGATGCATCACATATACCATACAACGATGCTACAGCCTAGTTCGCTCTACTGTTTAAAACAAAAAATAGCGTTCGTAAACTTCTATGCCCAAGCCTAAGGAAATCGATGGTCATTCTAATCGCACACAATGAAAAACAGGGATAAGTCGGCCATGCATGGTGAATAGAGAGTTCCAATGCATGCATACTACATGCAACCACGGTAATGAAGATATCCAGAATCTTACTCGCATAGAGATGTAGTCTCGGGAAGGACAAGTTCAGGGTCGACAGAAGTTTACAGAGAAAGAACTGAAGCTATAGATTTGGTGCATACAATAACCATTAAAGAGATCAAGCTTCCGTAATTTAAAAGAGATATCAAGACAACCTCACATAGCCAACTCAGTGCAATAATACAGAATACATGCACAACCAACATAGGGGTGGATGCATGGAAATGGGTAGCAATTCCATGGACACCCTAAAAAAAAAAAAGTTGAAAACCATAACACGAGCGCGTTATAACACGCTCGTGTTATGTCTTCTGTTAAACCTAGGCAAGGTTCCGGCGGCTACAACTACAAAGATATAATGCGAGCACATTATAACGCACTCACATTATCAACTGTTAAAAGCAAAAAAACAAATGCAAATCTCTCATTTTCATTTCGACTGGTTTTTTTGTGCACCCATGGCCAAAAACCCCCAAAATTTTGTGCTCGCATTCGAGGAGAATAATTTCTTTGCCAAGAGTCTGAATTTCTTCACAACGATGGCACAATGACGACGAGGAGCTGTAAGAGGTAAGGATTCTATGCTTTTTGTTTTGAATTGGTTAGTTTTAGGTTGAATTTGATATCTATTTGTTTGAACTTTTAGGAGATGCAAATCAACCTGCAAACCCTCAAAATCCTCAACAAGAGGACCAACCAAATCCTCAAGATCAAAATCAACCACAACATCAACCTCCTCCACCAATCACTCAACCCCCTCCTGGCACTCAACAAAATTTAATGAGTGAAATTGAGAACAACAAAAAACAAATTGAGGATTTGATAAATAGGTTGAGTGATCCAAATGGTTCAACCACAAAAAGAATGACCCTAGCAAATTCCTTGAAAGATATGTTAACAAACGTATATTCAATTAGCAAACAAATAACTGGATGGGAAGATAGGAGGCAGGCGACTAGGGAGTATTATGGAAATAAACTATCATACAAGGATGTGAAAGATTTAAAATAACAAAAGGTGATTTGTGCTCATTATTCACCGACCCACGCACAAATCAAAATCTTACCCTCAATGCGAAGAGGTTTCCTATCCATTGGTGCCACCACCAACAAATGAAGGAGCGGTTTTATGATAGGTGGTACATGGTCTTCGATTACTCACCGTGCAACAATTGGAAGGTCCTGCAATATTTCCTTAGGAAACTATACAGTGAGTTCATATTGAACAAAATCCCAAATTATTTTGATATGAGGGATTTCCAAGGGAGAGGTGGGGGGTCACCTTAGGATAGACCTGGTGCACAGCCGAATCCTACGTGGCAAGGTAGACGAGCTCTCGCTAGGCCACCTCATGAGCACATTGTTATTCCTTTCGTCGTGAAGGAAAGTGCTGACATAGAGACATTGCAGGCAATCAACACTTTGACCCAGAGTGTCATCCATCATACTAGCCCTATTCTACAGCGCCATCCAGGGGAGTCTTCTAGTGGCGGTCTTTGAACACATGTGTGTCAATCTTGCGGGGCTACTTGTTCACATGACCCCATCGACCCTCAGGAGACTGGTACGTAGGATCCATCTGTAGCTATGGAGATGGAGAGGGCAGCTGACATTTTGCATGAGGCATATGGCATTAATAGTCAGGTAAAAGTTAGTGCATGTGTTCATTGAATTTAATTTATTAAATTTCGATTTTGAAATGCAAGATTAACTAAAAATGTTTTATGATTTTAATAAAAGTGTAGAGTCATAGTGTTGAGACTGGATACATCGGCCCCCCACCAACCTATTTTTGTAGTACACTTATCGCTAGGGTATGTAACTAGTAAACAATTATAATTTTATTGCATATTAATGACATTGTTTTACGAATGGTAATTTAATATGCAATTTTGGATGTTGAACAGACTAATATTGGAGGTTTTGATGGAACACTTCCCAGTGGCAGTGGATTTACTCAAACCTTCACGCAGGTAATAGAATAAAGAGTTTAACTAATGAATCAAGTACTTAATAGATTTATGTAGTTTATACATGCACATCGTTGATTGCGTTGAATAATTTATTATTTTATTTTCAGTTGTTGCGAGACGATACACCTCTGAATGTGATGGGGGCAATGGATATTGGTGTGACATCTACTATACAATCCTCGATGGCTCTGACAGAAGAGGTATGAGGCAAATTAGTAAATTTTAATTTACATTTGTTGTTATAGATGTTAGTTAATTAGAAATCAAACCATTATTGATTCACGTAGTTTTTGTCTATTTGTATGGTTTATACAGGGCTTGAGCGTGCCTGAGCATGGGCGTGAGGATATTTCCCTCGTGGAGAGAGATCATGAGATGGTTGTAAGTGATTATTTTTTCAAATATATCATTTTTTATAATGTAATTTCTATATATTCATGTCTTTACTTTTTATTGTAATAGTTAAAACTTCACCATGAACTAAACCCTAGGAGGAGTAGCAAGAGCACTCCACGAGCGCAGCAAAAATGAGTGACAGACCTATCGCCATCCGAGTGAAAAGGAAAGGGAAATATTTTATTTCTTGGGCATGGAGAGCAATGACTTTTGATTCCAGAGTCCTTTATTGTATGCCTGCATGGCAATTTTGTACATATTTTTTATTGGACATATTTGACATTGTATGCCTAGATGGCATTCTCGTAAGCCTATATGGCTATTTTGTACATATATTTCATACTTATATCGACATATATTTATGTATGCCTACATGGCTATTTGGTTAATACAAATATCTTTTTTCGATGCATGTCCATATTTGCATTCTAAATTGATGGTTCAATAGATATGAGTTACGTATATTCAAGTGTATACTTTATAACTTACATGTATACTTTGTGACTTACGTGCATTCGAGTGTATACTTTGTGGCTTACATGTTTTCATGCAGATACCTTATATTCGTGCATATACTTTGTTTTAATTTGTGTATACTATGTATTCGTGTGTATACTTTTTGAGGCTTACGTGTTTATGAGTACTTGTAGTTACCTTATTAAAATGTACATGTTTGATTATTCACATGTATAATTATTAATTGGTTAGCCATAGCATTGATCTATGTCATCCTCAATGCATGATCCTTGAGATGGAGTAAGTACACCCTCAAGGACAAAAGGAGTTTCACATGCATTCTTCGTAGGCTCATTTTGGTAGTGAAACCAAAAACCTCTTGCATCATCGAAACAAACAAAAAAATTTCTTTATAGCAGGTCTAAAGCCATTATCATTCTCCATTAGTTCTTCATGTCCGATGGAAATGTTGAGGTGAGAATTCTACAAACAAACTGTTCGCCTCTGTGTCTTCACCACTGAATCAATGGTTCCGCTGCTTCCTCTGTTGTTGTTACATGACTCCCATCAATGGAGTTTATGTTGGTTGTTGTCCTCCTCTCTGCATGCGGTTGCTTCACACCACCACCGTACTGCCATCTTACCCACACAAGATTCTGGAAGATGCTTCCCACCCTTCTCTTAGTGGTTGCTCTCATTGCACCTTCTACCCAGCTTCATCTTGGTGTAGACAATACGAAGACCCCGGCTTGAGATCTTCACACACGCAAGAACAACTACATCCTTCCTACAACTTGGATGGATCAACTTGCAACCAAGAACCCACGCTACTGCCTAGTGTAGATCTCTTTCTACACGCTCAGAACCTTCTGGCTCTGATACCATTCTGATGCGGAGGAAACAACACAAGACAGTGGCTCATCCACCCTTCTCACTCCTTAACCTACTGATCACTACTGATCAAGACATGTTCTTAAGCCTCTAACTCTATCCGCCACCTTTCCATTGTTCATAGCCCGAGTCACACATTGCTCAAACACAATGGTCGAGCGATGTAATGGTTTCTTTGAAAACCATTATACATTTAAAACCATACAAGAATTTCACACTCGGTTATATTACGTATATTCCCTATCAACTGAAACCATTTCTCCCATTCCATTCAGGACTGTCATAAAGAAACCCGAAAACAAGACATCCATGACATTCAAAACAATAGCGAATCCTTCAAAACTAATCTACATTCACAATTTGCAAAACAATAAACTAGGAAAGATAGAGAGAACGACACGACGGGAAATGGAAACTCCTCTTTAACGAATTCCAGATATTAACACTTCAAAAACATACGTGCTTTAAATGACTCTTTGGCCGAAGGCCAAAGAGCCTGATTTCTTCTCCCTCTTGTTTACTCTCTTTTTTATTTTCCCGTAGTTGCACTCTCTATTTCCTCTATCTCCCCATATTCGGTTACATGTTGTCTCTCTATTTGCAACTTAGGACTCCTCCAACCTAAGGGATCGATCTGGTGGAACATAGCTCGAAGTGATTCCACGTGTTTCGGTGCAAAAGAGGACCATGCCTAGCGTAAACATACCTATTTGGACATGTTGGAACAGTCTGCTTGGTCACACAAGTTGCAAAATGAAAGTTGCACCACTATGCAACTTTGCACTGCTTGCATTTGATGTTTTTTCCATCAAGTGAAAATTCACCACCACTGGAAAACCACTTCGAGATAGCCAAAACCGAGAGAGGTTTTTGTAGACAGGCTCAACACAATCCTATAGGATTAGACGAGAAGTTTCTAAGCATCATGGCATCTAAGTAATAGCATGCTGAAGTTTGCAGCTATTTTGCACTTTGGACCCTTAAGGGATCGATCCGGTGGAACATAGCTCAGAGCGATTTCACGTGTTTCGGTGTGAAAGAGTACCATGCCTATTGTAAACATACCTATTCGAACGTGTTGGAATAGTCTGCTTGGTCACATGAGCTGCAGAGCGAAAGTTGCACCACTTTGCAACTTTGCACAGCTTGAATTTGACACCTTTTCCATCAAGTGAAAATCTGCCACCACAAAAAAACCACTCCAAGATAGCTAAAATCAAGAGAGGTTTTTCTAGAGGGGCCCAACACCTTTCTATATGATCAGATGATAAGTTTCTAAGTGTCACGATATCCAAGTAATAGCATGCTGAAGTTTGTAGCTATTTTGCACTTTGGACCCTTAAGGGATCGATCCGGTGGAACATAGCTCGGAGCAATTCCACGTGTTTCAGTGCGAAAGAGGAACATGCCTACCATAAACATACCTATTCTGACGTGTTGGAACAGTCCACTTGGTCACATGAGTTGCAGAGCGAAAGCTGCACCACTTTGCAACTTTGCACAACTTGAATTTGACACCTTTTCCATCAAGTGAAAATCTACCGCCATGAGAAAACCACTCCAAGATAGCCAAAATCGAGAGAGGTTTTTTTAGAGGGGTCCAACACCTTTTTGTGGGATCAAATGAGAAGTTTCTAAGTGTCACGGTATCCAAGTAATAGCATGCTGAAGTTTGCAGCTATTTTGCACTTTGGACCCTTAAGGGATCAATCCGGTGGAACATAGCTCGGAGCGATTCCACGTGTTTCGGTGTGAAAGAGGACCATGTCTAGCGTAAACATACCTATTCAGATGTATTGGAATAGTCTGTTTGGTCACACAAGTTGTAGAGCGAAAGTTGCACCACTTTGCAACTTTGCACAACTTGAATTTGACACCTTTTCCATCAAGTGAAAATCCGTCGCCACGAGAAAACCACTCCAAGATAACCAAAACCGAGAGAGTTTTTCTAGAGGGGTCCATCTTCTTTCTGTCGAATCAGACGAGAAGTTTCTATGTATCATGGTATCCAAGTAATAGCATGCTAAAGTTTGCAACTATTTTGCACTTTGGACCCTTAAGAGATCGATCTGGTGGAACATAGCTCGGAGTGATTCCACGTGTTTCAATGTGAAAGAGGACCATGCCTAGCGTAAACATACCTATTCTGATGTGTTGGAACAGTCCGCTTGGTCACACGAATTGCAGAGCGAAAGTTGCACCACTTTGCAATTTTGCACAACTTGAATTTGACACCTTTTCCATCAAGTGAAAATCTGTCGCCATGAGAAAACAACTCCAAGATAGCCAAAATCGAGAGAGGTTTTTCTAGAGGGGTCCAATGCCTTTTTGTAGGATCAGATGAGAAGCTTCTAAGTGTGATGGTATCCAAGTAATAGCATGCTGAAGTTTGCAGCTATTTTGCACTTTGGACCCTTAAGGGATCGATCCGGTGGAACATAGCTCGGAGCGATTCCATGTGTTTCGGTGCGAAAGAGGACCTTGCCTAGTGTAAACATACCTATTTTGATGTGTTGGAATAGTTCACTTGGTCACACGAGTTGCAGAGAGAAAGTTGCACCACTTTGCAACTTTGCACAGCTTGAATTTGACACCTTTTCCATCAAGTGAAAATCCATCGCCACGAGAAAACCACTCCAAGATAGCCAAAATCCAGAGAGGTTTTTCTAGAGGGTTCCAACGCCTTTTTGTAAGATCAGATGAAAATTTTCTAAGTGTCACAGTATCCAAGTAATAGCATGCTAAAGTTTGCAGCTATTTTGCACTTTGGACCCTTAAAGGATCGATCCGGTGGAACATAGCTCAGAGCGATTCCACGTGTTTCGGTGTGAAAGAGGACCATGCCTAGCATAAACATACCTATTTCAACATGTTGGAACAATCTGCTTGGTCACACGAGTTGCAGAGTGAAACTTGCACCACTTTGCAACTTTGCACAGCTTGAATTTGACACCTTTTCCATCAAGTGAAAATCCACCGCCACGAGAAAACCACTCCAAGATAGCCAAAATTGAGAGAGGTTTTTCTAGAGGGGTCCAACGCCTTTCTATAGGATCAGATGACAAGTTTCTAAGTGTCACAGTATCCAAGTAATACCATGTTGAAGTTTGCAGCTATTTTGCACTTTGGACCCTTAAGGGATCGATCCGGTGGAACATAGCTCAGAGCGATTCCACGTGTTTCGGTGCGAAAGAGGACCATGCCTAGCATAAAAATACCTATTCTGACATGTTGGAACAGTCCGCTTGGTCACATGAGTTGCAGAAAAATGTGTACAAATTGTTTACATGACCTTTATATGACCTTTTTCACATTGTTTACATTTCAAAATTCAAAGTTTGCAAATTTTCCTTCTCAAGGCATTTACAGAACAAGGTGCTACTACACGAAACATGAACTTCAACCTTACAATATTTCAGTATATCTGATTATGTAATTAAATCTTATTACAATGCCTCTGGCACTTCGTTCTCTGAGATCTTTTACAATGTCACTCATACATTCAAGATTCTCTTTAAATGTCTACATCATAGGTGCTCATCACGAGGTTAAATTCAAATGCGTAACTTGAGATTTCCTCGCTAAGCTTCACATTCTCTCTTATAATGGCTTGAAATCAAAATTGAGATTTGTCAAAATCATGAAAATAAGTATGTTGCATTGCTTCTTTGGCTGAGATTTTCTTTGATGGCTCTTAAATCAACATTTTCTGCAACAAAAGATCAATCAACCATTAGTAGTTTACTTACAAATACGCAAAGTAAAAGAGAAAAAGAAAGAGCATCCAAAATGGAAATGAAATAAAAATAGATGGAAGGCACTTACAGATGTTGCATGCAGCCATCAAAATAAGGATGTTGCATTGCTTTTCTGGTTCACATTCTCTTGGATGGCTCATATATCTACATTTTTTGCAAGGGGACACCAATCACTGTAAAATAAGATGATAGCATTGGCATCAAACAAATTAATGTGCATACAAGTATAAATTAATAAGAACCAATGTGCATATACTCACAAATTAATCCAACAAACCATCCGGGTCTGCTCTACTCTCTATTGTGTCAAGTATTGCCTCATGGTCAGACTCACGGACCTTCCATAATGTCTTGTTCAAAGTTCTACCCCCATATTTGGTCAAATGAACATTGGATGCTACGACAAGGTTCGAGTAATGAAGAATCTTACGATGCATGTCAAAGTCCTAAAACAGCCAATGTTTAACACTTGAATGTGGGTACCTTCTAAGCCATGTTCCAGTAACCACAACTAAGCCTGTAGGGTATTCGATGTTTTCTCCATCTATAATTGGCGCCTCCAAATTCTATTTGGTCTCAACACAACGACACAAGTAATAGTCTATTCCCTCTTCATTGTCTTCATCTGCAATAACTGCATAAACATGCCCTGCATTGATATGTGCAAAAAATCTCTTGAAATTTGTCAACATTACGAATACAGTACAAAGTAAGATCTAATGATATGGAATTTCAACAACTAATAAAGTAGATATATCACCTCGTTGAACTAGATCTGATATGTGATCAAAGTCGACCGATGATTCTATCTGTGTCAGTTCCAATGTCATCGGAGGGCGATACGTGTGAAGTGGGCTAAGATAACTTGTGAACCATTTGTCAACCCACTCCCCTGACTCACAATCATTCCAGTCTTGCATTGTACATGAAGAACAAAAGCATGCCATCTTTCATGTATCGATACTCCATGAAACTATATTCGAGCTAAGGAAAGAGTGTACCTCACTCGATCCTATTAGTGTACAACAATCTTCATATGGTGCAATGTTAGTATCATCCATCAACCAAAAAAATATATGAACTAAAGACGTACCTTCATTACCTGGACCCATCAAAGCATTACACCACTCGACGATTGATTTTGCATCTGTCAACTTTGCACTGTCTTTTTACTTTAACTCTTCTCGTGCTAATGCTCTTTTCACGCATGCTCCTGCACCATCATGCTCACCCTTTCCATGTCCAGCCTCACAAAATTTCCACATATGTTGAACACCTGTAATGACATGCATCCTGCACAACCAGTAGAACATGCGCGAGTTCTTGAACTATGCTGCACAGTTATCAGACCATATCATATGTTGATCGTATTCTATGCCCCTCTGAGCCAAACCACTGTAGAACATCTGGAAGCAACCTTGCACGAACTCTGGAGAATGTGTGCGATCATCACTAATATAAAAGTGGTACTCCCTCAATACCTTCCTTTGCTCATTTGTACTATCAAATGCATGAATGAATGCTATGTGCACAAATATCGAAACTTGTGTAGAGTTGTAATATTGTGACTGCACCTCATGTTGTGGTTGTAGAGTGTAGTTCTCTGCAAAGTCAACCATGGATATTATGCTTCCAACTGGAAAGGTGTCCTTGCATAGCCTGAACTGCGTGTCCAACCATCGGGCTCTATGGGTATGCATTGCATACTCAAACAGTATACTGTCATGAAATGTGGTCATAAATTTGTACACTGGAATCTTCTCAATAACCAAATCACACCTTTTTGCTTGAGACCCATCTTTTGTAGCATATGCCACTGTTTTATACTTCCCGAACTCTACTAGTTTTTGTCCCACCTCATCTGTGCTTTCCATATGTTGACATACTGGCATACGCTGGAAGCCACCGCAACGCTCGCATGAACCATCCAAGCATGTTGTCCTATAGAATATCTAGCCATCCTCTATTTCACATAAATTTTTTGATAAGAACTCTCTTGAAGATTTTGGTGGGGCTTCTATGCCACAATCCTGCAAAACATCGTTAGTATGCAAATCTAAACATATTGAACGATAAACATTGTAATGGTTAGAAAATTAAATATGTAGTCTACAACAACAAGTAGTGCGTGTGTGATTTATCTTGACATAAAAAGGTTTAAGCAGTTCAAAAAATCTTTGAGAAATACTAATTTGAGGATAATCATTTTCAAATTTCCGAAAAAATTGGGTTTGAGTCATATCCAAAAAATGCTTTGGATGTGGCTCATGATTCTGACTACCGATTCTCCTTCTTACCACATCCCTTTGATTCGGAGATGGCCTTGTGTTATTCTTCCAATACTCTTCAATTAGTGTTCTCAAGGCTTCAACAACTTCTTTATCTTTTTGTGACAGTCTCCCCGAGAATGCCCATAATTCATTTCTATCATTGCCCTCAATTCTTTGTCGCCTTTGAATGGCTCTTGATAAAGTTTTTCTACTAATTCCCATTTTTTCACTAGTCTTTTTAATTAGGCGAGCTCTCTTTGTTTGAAAACTTACCAAAGTCGATGTAATGACACATCGGGTGACATTACTATCCTCTGAGCATGAGGTCTTACCCACACTCTCATAAGAATCCATTAGATTCTTCACAATAGTGTCTTCACTCGATGCATTCGATGTTCTCAACCCAAGAGTCTTCATGATGTTCCTATACTTTACACCCCACATCATATCAACAAATAGTTGACATCTTGCAGTCTCATTTAGCCTTTCAAAGAATCGTTCCCAAATCTTATCAGCATATCTTCTACAAGTGCGTGTTGAAATCTTACCTTCCATGTGCTGCAAAATATCATCATCAATATTAATCAAATACTTTGGCTTTCTACGCAAAATTCTTGATGGTGTTCTCCTAGGTACATACATCTCAACATTAGGAATTTCATCAATATTTAATTGAGGTGGGCTAGATTGCATACCTTCGATCAAGGGTGGAGAAGAAGACATACCTTGAGGTTCATATGGGAATTATGGCATACCTTCTTCGTCAATTTTGAGTGATGATGTACTCTCAACTCAAGATGTGTTGGATGGTGTCCAACAATATTCACTTGCGGTAAATGGTGTCCCTCCATATTCACTTGTAGTAGATGGTGTCTATCCATATTCACTTGTGCTAGATGGTGTCCCTCCATATTCACTTGTGCTTAATGGTGTCCCTTCATATTCACTTATCGTAGAGGGTGTGTCTCCAACTACGATATATGAATCTGTCTTGTGATGATGCTTTCGCATTTGTGCTTGTTGTGCTGCCAATTCCCGTTCTCTTTTTGAAGGTTGAGGTTCCTCTACAATCAGGTTTTTTTCATCAATCGTTTCCAATTTCTTCTTTTCACGATATGCCGCCACCCGAACTCTCTCCTTTTCTTTCAAGGTTTCATTCTCTTCATCTATTAGTTTCCTCTTTGTCTTTTTCTTCGGCATGGCAGATAATTTTATCTGTACCATGGTAATGAGATGAATATTAGCTCCTTAAAAATGTATCCATTCAAGATAATTGAAAAATATATGTCATTGAAGGCTTCATTTAACTAATACTTACAATCATCGTGTACAAAAGTAGGGTCTTTTATTGTTGAACATACCTTGGAATGAAACTAATGACAATAGGATATGTGGTTCTTAGCTCAAACAAGCACTTTTCCATGAGAATTTGAGGAACCAAGGAGTGATTTTGAAAAATTGTTGGTGCAGGAGCACCTTAAAGGTCTTTTGGAAGATCTTGGCAATTTTGGCTTGTAGGTGGTTCTAGCCAACCATCAATGGAATAAGTACTATGATGTAAAGTCCCAATAGTTTTTTTGATGTGTGAGTTAAGGAAAACTTAGGGTAGTCTAGAGCCTTGAAGTTTGGAGAAGCCTAAATGATGAAATTAGGCAAATTAGTCCATGTAGACTTGGCAATTTATCCTAAAAGTGGGAAAAGGGCATTAATGATGCTCTAAGCCCGACCCAAGGGTCCTATCACGTGGGAGAAAGGTATATAAGGTCAGAAAAACCCTAATTGAGCATGTGGGAAAGCTATTGTACAATTTGGATTTTTGGAAGGGGAATTTGTGAGTTGGAAGAGTGCAAATTTCATTGAATTTATGTTTTTGTGCCTTCATCCAGTCAAGAATGGATTGAAAGGACCTATCTAATGCTTTGATTCTTTTAATTGTGTCACTTAATTACTGTTTGAATCATTATATTATCGATTTAGTTCAATTTCTTTCTGTTTTGCAAGTTTCTAGAGTTTTTGGTCTCATAGTCGATTCAGGCCAGTTTTTGGAAATAATGATCCCCACTTGAATTATCATGGAAAGGCTACCATGGCTAATTGGAATCAAGTAGGGGACTGTTTTTATAGCTTACATATGGTGTGTGGTGTCTTTATTTGCAGGGGAGATGGTGAATTCATCAAGAACTAGGCGAGTGCAAGTGCATTCTAGCTAGTGGCTTGGAGAGAACAGCAGTAAAGAAAGTTTCTAAATGGATTGGTTTGTGCTAATCAAGAGAAAGAGAGTGTGGGCACATGTATTCTAGACATGTGCATGCAAGGAGGAGAGTTAAGGAGGTCATTGAAGCCCTCAAAGTTGGAAAAAGGAGCCAGAACCCTAGAAACCCTTGAAAATAGGGGGTATGAGGAAAATCCTATGTACGGACATGAAAGGGACTAAAAACCTGGTAAATATTGAAGCCTAGGGTACCACTAGAAATAATCTATAAAAATATTTGGGGGTTGTTAAGACCGTTTTTGAGAAAAGCCAAGAAAACGGGTTCTAGGAGGCTTAATTGGGCAAAAGGCTACAAGGCCTAAAATTGGGTTTTTCAAGAAAGCGATGGGTACAAGGTGAAAGAATCCTATGAGATGGATCAGTGGGGATTCAAATCAACAAGGGGATAGTGAGAATACCATTTCCTATCCCCTGGAGTGGTTAGGACACTTTGGATCAGTGTGTAGCACAGGGAAGCTTAGTGGTGAATTGAGAGCAATTGTGAAGAATTTGAAATTGGTGGAGTATTATGAGGTGAGAGGGGTTTAGGAGGGATCCATGAGTAGGGTAGAGAGGAATACCCTAGGAAGACCAGAGAATAGGTCTTGGGAAGAGCAAGATTGCTCTTGAAAGATAAGACTCCCCATCAATTGTTGAAGGAGTGGTCTATGTAATGAACTTTTGACCTTGTGCAGGGTATTTTGAAGATGTTTGATGTTTTGGAATGGTCTAGGAAGGCCCGGGTATAGGAGTTTCTATAAACCCTCCCTCTTTGCATTGAATAATGGGGGTTTTTGTATTGGAAGCCTAGTTGAGCGGGTAAGGTCCTAAGACCTAGAAATTATCTTGTTTTCAAACCTAATTAAAGACTGTTTTTGGGTTTGGAAGTCTAGTGTGAAGATCTAAGGGTAGTTCCTTTGTAAAATTGGCCTACTTGGAGGCCTAAAATAGTGAAAAAGGTCAGTTTTCTTAATGTTGTCCCAAAGGAGTCATGTGATGGGTTAAGGTATGTCTTGCAACTCTGAAATTGGTGCTACAATCATTCTTTTATTTTCCTGGTGTCTTCGAAAGTTTTTGAGTTAATGCTAATTTGAGTATACGAATCAAATGTTTTGTGCAGAGGTATTGGAAGGTGTTTGGACCCTTCAGAGGAATAGGAGAGGCTTGGAGTTGTCATAAAGGATGAATTTTGGTGAATGGTTATGAATTTCTATAATTGGAAAGTGTATATAATTGTGTATATAATTTGGTAATTTAAAATGTGCATTGACAACCTAAGGTTATAATGAGAAAGAAAAATGAAAGCAAGCCATAACAAAATAAAATAAAATGTGTAAAGACCTCACATACCTTAAAAACTAGACTTTCAAATGGAGTAGTTCAACCCAATTATGTAGCCTTAGCTTCTTCTTTCTTCAAACTCCACAACAATTTGACTTGTTCAAAAGCTTGTTCCATTCCACACTTCAATTGTATATCAGTTTTCAATGGAATTCAAACTTCAATTGATATTATATGTCTTTCAACATGGAAACTCTGTTATTTCATGCAAAGGTGGTAAAAAGATCATGGAAAAGGTGATGGAATGTGAAAATGATGCTTCCACACTTCACAACATCATCAAAAAGATATTTTTTATCGGAGCACGCGCAGAACCAAGGGAATATGCAGACTGTGGGCCTTCAAATCAAGGGTATATATATTTTTTTACCATTTTAGTGGAGTACAAAGCGCGCTTGCGTTATAATGCACACACGTTATAACGCGCATGCGTTATGTGAAATTTGGTTTTCTTAGTGTATTTTTGAGAGTATAGGATTTTTTGAGACAGTGGGAGGGACAGAGGGGGAGAGCAGAAGATAGTGAGGGAGGGAGAAGGGAAGAGTGCGAGAAAGAGAGAGGGAGAGAGTGGGAGATAGAGTGGGAGGGAGAGAGGGGAGAGTGGGAGATAGAGAGGGAGAGAGAGAGGGGAGAGTGTGAGAGAGTGGGAGAAGGGGAGAAGTGGGGAGTGGGAGATAGAGACCTAAACCCTAAACCCTCAACCCTTAAACCCAAATCCCTCAATCCCTATACCCTCTTAATTCCTCAACCCTCAACCCTTAAACCCTAATCCCTAAACCCCTAAACCCTAATCCCTCAACCCCTATACCCTCTTAATCCCTCAACACTTAAACCCTAATCCCTCAACCCCTATACCCTCTTAATCCCTCAACCCTCAATCCTCAACCCTTAA
>CM021100.1:514134728-514214920 GCA_007115665.2 Sequoiadendron giganteum | reverse complement strand
ATCCCTCAACCCCTATACCCTCAACCCTCAGCCATTAAAGCCGAATCCCTCAACCCTTATACCCTATTAATCCCTCAACCCTCAACCCTCAACCCTTAAACTTTAATTCCTCAATCCCTATAGCCTCTGAATCCCTCAACCCTCAACCCTTAAACCCTAATCCCTAATCCCTCAACTCCTATAACCTCTACTCTATAACCTATTAATCCCTCATCCCTAAACCCTAAACCCTTAAACCCTAACCCATAAACCCTCTACCCTCTATCGCCAATCCTATACCCTCAACCCTAACCCTTAAACCCACTTAGTAAACTCTCTA
The DNA here is from genome assembly GCA_007115665.2 of Sequoiadendron giganteum. NCBI lineage: Eukaryota > Viridiplantae > Streptophyta > Pinopsida > Cupressales > Cupressaceae > Sequoiadendron > Sequoiadendron giganteum. Next base: position 514,214,601 of record CM021100.1, on the reverse strand, counting down.
CCCTAATCCCTCGACCCTCTTGACCCTTAAACCCTTAAACACTCAACCCTAAACCCTCGACCCTCAACCCTAACCCCTTAAACCCTAAATTGTTAAACACTTTACCCTCTACCCTCTAACCTCTACCATCAACCCAATACTTTCTACCCTCAACCCTTAATCTCTCAACCCCTATAACCTCTACCCTATATATTGGACCCTCAACCCCAATCCCTCGACCCTATACCTTAAACCCTCAATCTTCAACCCTCAACCCTTAAACCCTCTACCCTTTACCCTATACATTAAACACTCAACCATCAATTCTCAACCCTCAACCCTTAATCCCTCAACCCTCAATCCTTAAACCCTAAACCCTCTACCCCTTACATTGGACCCTAAACCTAATCTTTCAACCATATACCCTCAAAAATATACCCTAAACCCTCTACCCTCAACCATGTAAACCCTTAACCCTAAACCCTTAACCCCAAACCCTTCAACCCTAAACGCTTAAACCTTAAACCTTCTAACCTATACCCTCAACCAAATACCCTCTACCATCAAACCTATTCCATCAACCCTCAAACCTTAAACCCCAATACCCTAGAAACCATCAACCCTATAGGTCCTCCATCCTAATCCCTCAACCCTATACAATCAACCCCTATCACTTTCTCTCTATCTATACATCTCACCTCTCCCTCCTTCCCTTCCTCCCACCCTCTCTAATTGTCTCTATCTACCGTCTCCCTCTTTCTGCATACCTCTCGTTCAATCAATCCCTACCACCCTCTCTCACTCCCTCTCTCTCACACTCCCTCTTACTACCTATCTCTCAAGTCTCTCCCTCTCACCCCCCTCACACTCTCAAGTCTCTCCCTCTCACACTCTCAAGTCTCTCCCTTTCACACCCTACCTACATAACCCTCTCTTTCTCTTTGTCTCTCTCTCTCCCCTCTCCCTCAATTCTCTCTCTCCCACCCCCCTCTCTCTCTCTCCCTCTCCATCAATTCTCTCTCTCTGACCCCCCCTCTCTCTCTCCCCTCTCCCCTCCCACCCTACCTAGCTAAGTCCCCCTCAATCCAACCCCTTCTCTCCCACTCCCTCTCTCTTAAACTCTCACTTCGACCCCCTCTCCATCTCTCTAGACTCTCTCTAAATTCTCCCTTCGTCTAAAGACATACATAAATGCATACATACAAGCATAATACATTTGTACATATAATCTTACATCCATACAAGCATACATACATACATGTACATAAAAATATATCAGCATACATTAATATATTAGCATTAAACATAAAGTAAGACATAACGTGAGCACGTTATAAAGCGCTCACGTTATGTGCTAGTAGACATGTTCCTCGCAGAAGCAAAAACCATGTCAAAAGCAAGATATAACGCAAGCGCATTATAACGCACTCTCATTATATCTTGCTTTGGGAATTACTGAACTTTAAGCATGGTATTGCCTTGGAATTCCAACCCAAAGGCTTGGAGGGCATTCCCAATGACCAGAGACGTGTTTTTAAAAAATCCACCATATTTCTCATAATCGAGTTCATGCTCACCGTCAGGATTGCACGTGGTTCAATATCGAAAAAATCGAGCACATGGGTAATGTTGGGTTATCTCTTAGCTATCCAACGATGTAATTTTTTTCACTTTCTGAAAATGTTAAGTCTTTCATCCATAATTTATTTTTTCTGTATGTCTTTTTTTTTGCCAAAAAGCAGTGTTTGGTATTTTTTTCAGTATAAATTAACCGTTAATCAATTTTTCAAATAAATTACATTTTTAGAAACTAGACTCCATTCTACAAAATTAAAAATTAAAAAAAAAACAAATCAATTAGTTTCCAAAATTTGTAGGGGTAGCACGGCCAAAATTCTATTTTCAGGATATGTCCATTTCGCAAATTAGGAAAAAATCAAATATTCATTAAAAAATTATCAGAAAAATCATGCATCAACTACATACTATTAGCTAACTTTTGACAATTTAGATTTTAAAAATACTAAAAAAAATTTCACCGTACGAGGGTCGTACAAGAGTTGCTATGTTATGTTTTTCTGATAAAAACAACACCAATTTGTGTACGTCCCTCGTTTGAACCCCTTAATCTCAATCATTTTCAAAATAAATTAGTAGTTTAGAAAGTATACTCAGAGCACTTGAATCCTTCTTTTTGTTCCATCTCAAAATTTTGAGTCTAAGTATCCTCAATTTCACATCCAAGGTCAGTATTTCCTGATTTTAGAGAAAAATTGTCCACTTAAGTCCCCTTTTTGGGAACCATCTTGGTGCACTTACCCACAGGTAAAAGGAGTATCAATGATCAAGTACAAGAGTTAACAATCCCAAATATAATCAAATGAGATAAGCATGAAGGAAGAATGGCGCATGAAAGGACAGAATGATTCATTTAACATATTCCAAAATGTTGTGATAGCTTGACAAAAATAATAGGAAAGAAAAACAATATATGCTCAAGGAAGAGTCATATAGAAATAGATTCAGATGCAAACTTCTCGAATGAATGAAGTCATCAACTAATAGAAGAAAGGGATTCAGCAAATCGACGAATCTGACACCACTAACCAATCTAACCATGCATAACAGTAATAACAGTGTTTTCATCTTTATTATTTTCGTAACAAAATCAATTTCATAATATTATTTTCGTTTCTTAATCAATCATGATGTAATGGCAATCATTTAAATACTAACATATTTCCATTTTCTATGGTGTAGCAGAGTTTGAAGACGAAATCTACACAACAATTTTACATGTTCATATCAAATAAACTTTGGAATTTAACAAGAAAAGAACCTGAAAGCATTTCCCTGAAAACGGAGAACGACTCAGCAAAACCCCGCAAATTCAAACTTTCTACTTTGCACAATCAAAACATAGTCTTTAACAAAGCTTGCAGCTTCTTTGATCAATTCCTCAAACCCAAAAATTCAAGAAAATATCTTTTGAAAACAATCTTTCTGCTTCCTACTGTTCGAATATCAAAACTGTCTTTTTTTTCTTTTTTTCCAGAATCATGTTTTTTCCAAATTATATCCTTTTTAATAATTTCTAAATCTCAACTTTCACTTTTGTTTCAACATGCAACGCATGCATTAAAATCAATAGACCCAACAAATTAACAAGATATTTCAACTTAAGATCACAACTCCAAGTTCTATTTTCAAAATGTCAAATTGATTAATGAAATCAATTTACAATTAAATGCTCTTTTTGAAACAAGATATTTTAATATTTTAATTTAATCACATAATAAACTAAAATTAGCTTCCTTAATTTAATTATATCATTAAATCATATAATGCAACATTAATATTAATTAAAACATTATAATAATCCAAATTAACATAATATAAGCATTACAAACTCAATCATTAACAAACTACTGCAAGCACACGACAAACAGGTAATAAGACAAAAAGGGTGACGACATATACTCGTTCTTTTCATAATGAAGGATATGGATAGAGGACAAGTCTATCTCCCATTGATGATTCCATTGGGTCATGGCACACTCAGACCTGACAAGCAGGTGGAGTTAATGCTTGTACCTGAAATTTGTGTAACACTGCACGATTAATTCAACATGTAAAAATATGAAAGCACACTGTGAAGAAGAGTCGCGACATAGCAGGGCACTCACTGATGAGTACTACTAAATCGTCTTCTTCACTGACTAACATAAGCATCTAACTAATATAACTCCATCACGAATAAAATATAACAACATAGATAATCATCATAAAATGTCATCTCATGAAGGTCAACATCACATCAAATAATATAGTGTGTCATCAAATGATTTTTACAACCAGTCATGTAAATCATGACATAAAACATGGAAATAACATAATATCAAAGGTCTATCTGCTAACTGTGTCACAAAATAGCTAAAATAAAAGTGTCACCAGGAGGGTCACTACATCCTCCCCCCCTAGGGTAAGGCTTACTCCTGGAAGCCTGCAAATACCCCTGGTACAAACCCCATACAGCCACACATAATCAAAGGTTCCAAAACTGAACCACTTCATACCTCAACATTAAAACAACACCAAAAACTAGAGTCATAGTGCTCTAGGCCAGATAAACTGTCAATCCAATCAATCACAAAGCATGATAACCAGAATCAAAGCAAAGGAAACAACACTGAAGGCACCTCCATAGCCTCCTGTACAACAAGATTTTCATGAGCTCCCAAATTAGTTGCCTGTCCACTTCAAGCCATTTCCACATTTGTAACTTGATTCTCTGTTCGTTGATGATCAACCGCTGCAATCATTCCATGAGTCCTCTCTACATCATTACCCGTTAGCTCAGTAACTACCGATCTTTGACTGGTTCTAGGTGTGTTCCTCTAAGAACACTGTCTCACCAAGTGGCCCTGTCGGCCGCAATTGTAACATCCTATACTTCGACCTATTGCAATATGTGTGCTCTAAGCTGATTGGTTGGGATGATGGAGTTGTTCTCATATCCAACTCTGAATCCTCCTATGCATAAGATGATCACCCTGGAATTTGAAGAATACTGGGTATTCACTAACAAATGGAACACCAATCATCCAATTCTCAAACCCCAAACCTCCATAAGAGTGATAGGTGGGCAGAGAACGTGCCCTCAAAATGTCCAACATAAGTCCTACTAAAGAAAAAATGTTTCTCCTAGGGCTCCTTTCCCTTTCCCTAAATACCTGACGTCCACCACCCTATCTAGAGCCAAGCCGGGTAAGAATCTCCCCAAGCGTAGAACGTAACAGTGGACCTAGGTGATCCTCACGATCATTCTCATGGGAACTCAGCAAAGTAGGGTTCCGACGGTCGACGCCACGACTACCTCTTCTAGGCATCCTATACACACCAACCAAGAAAGGAGTCACAACCTAAAAGGCGAGAATTAACTTACAGATATTCAAAAATAAAACATCATACCCATATACATAAACATATACACATCAAAAAACAACATCGAAAATCACAACATAAGGCCACAGAAGGGTCCCTCTAGACACTGGAAAGTAGCATACCATCCATGATAGAAGTATCCATGAACCAAGAGTAAATAACCATCTCATATATGTCAAACATCAAATCAGTGGCTTGATGTTGTTAGGTCATACATAAAGTGAGACCATCCAAACAAGACCACAATAACCTATATCTTGTTGTATAAGGTGATTAGCCTCCAAGAGATAGTCATCACACATAGGTGAGTAGTGGGTTCTAGCTACATAACAGCCTCACATACCCCCATCCTCTACGTTTCCTACATCTACTTCCTCGTACACACTCTCCAAGTCTACCTCATACGTCCTTGGAGAGGAATCACATTACGACACATAGCCAACATTGAAAACAAAAAAGATAACAAGCTTAGCCACCAAGTTCATAAAGAAGAAAAAATTAAAATTCAATTTCAAAAGTAAGGCAATAGATGTGCACAATTTCAAGACTAACTCAAATATATAACCTCTAGGGTTATAAGAAAATAAGATCACAAGTCGTGGCTAAACCTTCACAATCAAGTATAAACAAAGTGTCGGCCCTCACAATCAACTGAAAAATCATCAATAACCAAAAGAAAACTCACAATCTTTAAATTGCACTATACAACACTATGTGACTAGTTACTAGCCACCTAATGAGAAAAGAGGAAACAACGTCCGACTAGAATGATAATAGCCCTCATGTGGTGTGGAATGAGCATGCCATCCACATGACCCAGAGTGTATCCACGACTTATTGAAACATTGTCACTCTTCCTGGTCATACGCCAATCGGAGAAGGCACGTATTGGTCATATGCCACGTGGCAATGTGTCTATGGGTCCGCGGAGGTAAGCACATGCATAACACATCCCACATTGTGATACCTTGTGGAGAAGGCACACGCAAAAACTCGGTGTAGCCAAAGGTATACGTGGCTAGGATCTACTCATATGTTACTTGACCAACATGATCAAGACAACTATGAGGATCCCTCTACAAGTGTTTGAGGCCCCATAACGCTCATCGCACAAGTAGGCTAACAAAGACAATCTCATAATGTGCCTTCACATGTCTAGGCATGTGGCATCGTGTAACATGACATCATCACCATCACTATGTCGGAACATGAGTGGGGTGTGGTATCGTACTGCATCATATCGGAATATGTGCAAATACAGTATATCAAAGCATCATCACCAACACTATGCCGGAACATTAGTGTGGTATGGCATCATATCTATCACATAATGTCGAAGCATGTGTAGATACACTAAATATATAATGCAATATGAAAATATCACTATGGGGCTACCGAGCTTCACCTCTCATATAGACAAGGTTAACTCAATAATGCTAGATCAACGCCTCTACGGACGTCCAGGAATAACTATGCTGCTATGCTCAAATCTGTGGGGATTAGATTAACACTTATGGATCAAGTATCATGATCCATCATAAGGGAAAGTAGTGGGTACATTTCCTTGGGATTGGTTGAGCTGAGATGCTCTGCGCCGCAATATGCGTATGCTACACACTCCACCCAAGGAACTTGTGGATTCTACTATCCCTTCACGAATTGAGGGGCTAGAGAACCAAAAGAAATAGAACTACTTTTGGTTACTCTTATATATAAGTTCCAACCATGCATGGGTTGGCCCTCAATTAGGTAACAAACACGCAAATACACACAATGGTATGGTAAATCCCACACCAAAGTGTAACTTTTCCCCATGGATGGGTACCAAGTCTCACCATCACATGAATACACAAGCAAGTATGGGTTTTCACAACACTCAAACAAAATACAGTTACTGGTTTCTTACATTTACAGGGGTACAACTACATACATAATTCCATAGGAACATCAATTTTTCATAACCATGGAATACATATCATAACTTTCCATCTGTAAACTTATATCAGGTTCCATCACGCTACTCTTTTCCACAGAGTACATCATGCTAAGGTTAAAGCCATGAACACGTGATCGCTTAACAATTTCACTAACATATTCACAAGGATAACATAGTGAGCTCAACATACCCCAAGTACCCAGTGTATGAACCTGGGGCTCTAATACCAAGCTATAACAACCCGCCGTGGAACTCAGAAAAATGTTATGACATTCACATAAACAACAAAATACATTTTTTTTAAAAGATATAACATGTGACAACAACAACCATAAACTTTCTAGGGTTCCACAACTATGCTACTATGAATAACAACAATACAATAGCCATTTACATAAATAACTCACTCATGAGAAGTCATGTCCAGATAAGTATATCAATAAGAGTTTACATACAACAATCAAGATTATATCAAATCTCATATTAATACAAATAGATACAAGGCCTCTCATGCAAAACATGAGTGTAATTCAATAAAGAATGAGATAAGGAAAAGAAGACGTCCACGCCACTGACTCGCCAAAGGAACTAAACTTCGCAACCAATGTGCAGTCTAGATCTAGCCAAGGAAACCTATTACAAACCAAATACCTGTAGGGGACCCAATGGAGTTGTGGCACGTTCCTCCCAACCGTGTGGAGCTCGAAAGCCCACCCCCCGTGCTAGGAGATAGAACAAGTCCTCAAGTCATACAGACCACAAAAGTGACAACATACAACACAAGGTCGACAATCATGACATCACAACTGACAAACTCCCAGTACCTTAGTTAAGGTTTTCACATAAATACCAAATTCCAAGAGGTTACCCATGCAACCACATCTAGGGTTCAGCCCCTATCAGAAGCCACTCCTCCTAAGGTACAAATCCTCATAAAGACAAAACAAGAAGACAACATGCATGAAACATGAACTTCTTAACCAAGGACCAATAATCAATTGATCCAGTAAATAATCATGACAACATAACTGGCATGGTGAAACTTCCACAAGTACGTACTCAAATAAATATGAAACACAATTTTCCCAAACTGTAATACATAGGCATAACATGTGAGATCCACGTTTCCCACGAAGCTCAAAACAAGGTAAAATTGAGCAAGGATCACATTACCAATAGATAAACAACAAGCATGCCATAAATTAGTAACAATAAACAAAACCTCTGGGATACCATAAACCAAGACCCTTCCATAATCAAGAAAATAACACAACATAGGGAAAGCATTTTAATTAGATTTTAATTCATACAAGACAATCTCAAATCCTTTAGAACATTGAACTAACAAACATAAATATTCTCATATCGACATTCTATTATCCAAAATCTATTAAAGATTATTTCACCAACAATAACATTTATTCTAACTTTTAAAAATAATTGATACAATCCATGATTTTAATATATTTTCATAAAATACATTATAAAGATTGCAACCAACATAATTAATGCAATTTTAACCATTCATATAAGATATTAACAAATCGAGAATATCAACCATAATACAAATTAAATAGATATTACAAATAAATGTATTAATGCATCTATATTAGTGATTCTAATATAGATTATTATTATTTATAATAATCTATATTATAAATCAAAGTATTATTAATTCAATTGACAATTTCGATTTATAATTTTCAAACATAAACATATAAAACACTTATTTATTTATTGTATCCAATTCGAGAGTAAAATTTACATTATAATTTCTCTATACAAAACTTAATTAAAATTCTATATTTAAAAACCATTACTTAAGTTGACTAACTTCTAAACAATAATCTAAAAAGGATAATCTTATTTAAATCCTAACGCATATATACTAAGTGTCAAATAAAAGACATAAACCTAAATCTACAGCCATCTTTTCACTGCCTTAAATCGAACGACTCAAATCTGGGTGATACCGACGAGGTGACTCAGCCATGACAAACAGTTATGGATTGCAAAAGGCATGCAATCACCACCAGGGAGTGGAGGAAGACTCAACATTCGCATGTAGCTATACGTCGACAACAGGTTAAGAAGAGCTAACGATGGTAACACAGACAATACCATGAGTGCGGTTACAGATACTCATCACCAAACAGGTTCCTTCCATTGATGGCCAAATGAAGCATACGGCCAGGTGACCAAATCGATGGTGGCTAATATTTTTCAGGATTGAAACCTTTATAAATGGTAACAAAATTAACTATACCAATTCATAGCCAGGTTTGTTGAATAATTCCCTACAAACGGATAATTTGCTACTTCAAACAGACCATTCAAGAAATACCAATACCTGTAACTGATAAAATTATCTCAGGTCATTGATTTTCCAAATCTAAAAGACTAAACAATGCACGTGCATACAAAAAGACTCCTTTTGAACAGTTGACATGATGTATCAAACAGACCATGCGATGCACGTGCTCACTGAAAGACTCCTTTGGAGAAAATGACCTGCTACACCGAATGTACCTTACAGTGGACGTGTTTATAGAAATACTACCTTCGAAACAATGACTTGTTGCATCGCATATACCATACAAGGATGGTATAGCTTAGTTCGCTCTACTGTTTAAAACAAAAAACAGCTTTTGCAAACTTCTACAGCCAAGCCTAAGGAAATCGATGGTCATTCTAATCACACACAATGAAAAATAGGGATAAGTTAGCCATGCATGGTGAACAGAGAGTTCCAATGCATGCGTACTACATACAACCACAGTAACAAAGATATCCAGAATCTTACTCGCACAGAGATGTAGTCTCGGAAGGACAAGTTCAAGGTTGACAGAAGTTTACTGAGAAAGAACTCAAGCTATAGATTCGATGCATACAATAACCATTAAAGAGATCAAGCTCCCGTAATTTAAAAGAGATATCAAGACAACCTCACGCAGCCAACTCAGTGCAATAATACAGAATACATGCACAACCAACACAGGTAAAAGGAATATCAATGATCGAGTACAAGGGTTAACAATCCCAAATACAATCAAATGGGATAAGCATGAAGGAAGACCATGGTGCGTGAAAGGATAGAATGATTCATTTAACAGATTCCAAAATGTTGTGATAGCTTGACATAAATAATAGGAAAGAAAAATGATATATTCTCAAGGAAGAGTGATATAGAAATAGATTCAGATGCAGACTTCTTGAAAGAATGAATCCATCAACTAACAAAAGAAAGGGATTCAGCAAATTGATGAATCTAACACCACTAACCAATCTAACCATGCGTAATAGTAATAACAGTGTTTTCTTCTTTATTATTTTTGTAACAAAATCAATTTCATAATATTATTTTCGTTTCTAAATCAATCATGATGTAATGGCAATCATTTAAATACTAACATATTTCCATTTTCTATGGTGTAGCAGAGTTTGAAGATGAAATATTCACAACAATTTTACATGTTCATATCAAATAAACTTTGGAATTTAACAAGAAAAGAACCTGAAAGCGTTTCCCTGAAAATGGAGAACAACTCAACAAAACCCCATAGATTCAAACTTTCTACTTTCCACAATCATAACATAGTCTTTAACAAAGTTTACAGCTTCTTTGATCAATTCCTCAAACCCAAAAATTCCAAAAAACATCTTTTGAAAACAATCTTTCTACTTCCTACTGTTTGAATATCAAAACTATTTTTTTTGTTTGTTTCTAGAATCATCTTTTTTTCCAGATTATATCCTTTTTAATAATTTCTAAATCTCAAATTTAACTTTTGTTTCAACATGTAACGCATGCATTAAACTCAATAGACCCAACAGATTAACAAGATATTTCAACTTAAGATCACAACTCCAAGTTCTATTTTCGAAACGTCAAATTGAATAATGAAACCAATTTACAATTAAATGCTCTTTTCGATACAAGATATTTTAATATTTTAATTTAATCACATAATAAACTAAAAATAGCTTCCTTAATTTAATTATATCATTAAATCATATAAAGGAACATTAATATTAATTAAAACATTATAATAATCCAAATTAACATAATATAAGCATTACAAACTCAATCATTAACAAACTACTGCAAGCACACGACAAACATGTAATAAGACAAAAAGGGTGACAACAGATACTCATTCTTTTCAGAACGAAGGCTATGGACAGAGGACAATTCTATCTCCCATTGATGATTCCATTAGGTCATGGCACGCTCAGACTTGACAAGCAGGTGGAGTCGATGCCTATACCTGAAAGTTGCGTAACACTGCACGATTAATTCAACATGTAAAAATATGAAAGCACACCGTGAAGAAGAGCCACGACATAGCATGGCACTCACTAATGAGTACTACTAAATTGTCTTCTTCACCGACTAATGTAAACATCTAACTAATATAACACCATCACAAATAAAACATAACAACATAGATAATCATCATAAAATGTCATCTCATGAAGGTCAACATCGCATCAAATAATATAGTGTGTCATCAAATGATTTTTACAACCAGTCATGTAAATCATGACATAAAACATGGAAATAACATAATATCAAAGGTCTATCTACTAATTGTTTCACAAAACAGCTAAAATAAAAGTGTCACCAGGAGGGTCACTACAGAATGTTGTATTTTTTGGGATAAGTTACAATTTGATTTGATTTATAGAAATTGTAATTTCAAAGTTCAAAATAAATTAAAAATTAAATACTTATTTCAATAGATACATTGTTTGTTAAGACACATAAATTAGATGGTGTACTGGGTCAATTTGTTTTAATCTATCAAATTGCTCTAGATTTTTAATTATTAACAAAGTTTAATACAAAACATAAAACTTTAAGAACATAAAATTTCTTCAAATAAATTTAATGAAAAAAAAAAATTTAAAAATTATTATATATAAATATTTTGTATTTTTGACATTTTGAATTACATTCATTTAAATATGATTCCACCTTCAAGAATAACAATAATGTTATGTTCAATCAACATGTCATTTAGATCACACTCATAGACTATCATAAAGATTTTGCTCATGATCAATTATAGATAACAATAATATACTATCCAATCAATATGTTATTTTCTAATACATGGTCTCTAACAATATGAAGCATGATATTAATTTTTTTGAAAGCTATCATGACACTATTTTATCTTAATAAGGGAATATAATTATAGAGAAAACTACATGCATCGCTATGATCTAGTTATTTAAGATTAGACAAGAGATTAAATTTAAAAGTGTTTTTAATCAAGATTTTAGATTGAATTTGTGGTTTATCATCAAGTTTACACTCATAATCAATTATTATAATGTTTAACCTCTTTTTTTTATATACATGATACCAACTAGTAAATTTGTCTGAATATTATATTTTATAGAATAACTTTAAATTCTAATCATTTAGAATTTATTATTAGATTTTCATAATGAAAAATGTCTAATTTACATTTATTTAATTTATTTATATTGTAATGATAAGTGTGTAAATTCATAAATTTTTACATAAAAATTGAAAAATGATATAATCTTAATTTTATTTAATATTTACACATGTCAAGGAATCAATCCCTTTTTTGGATCATTCATAATTTTGAGTTAGCTTTATAGGTGTAGAATTAAGATTAAATATATGAGCATAGAAATCATCCTACATTTTTTAAGATGAATTTTAAATTTGGATTTGTGATCCCCCTTTTCAACTAGCTATTATGAGCCAATAAAGCACAAAAATAATTACACTAGGATCTTACATAAAAATGTAGCCCCTAATTCATATATTATGCATCAAGAAATTATTATAGAGTTTTGTTACACATTGTATCATCACAAGAGCATATTTTATCAACATTACATTAGGGAAGAGGATCCAATAGTTGAGCACCCTAACTTCATGCTTCTAATTATCCTACGTGGAAATTTCAAATCACTCCCAATTTTTTATAGCAACTTACTTGGCAAGTCCCCTGCTTATAACTAAGGTTTCAGGGCCACATCATCAAATATGATGCCACATCAACATGATTTTTGTCAAGGTGTCCAAATTGGCCCAAAAAAAAAGTGAGACTGATACTTGTGCATCTACATCATGTTTTATTGAACGCTGATGTGGCATCACATTATTTGTTGCTTTTTAGATCAAAGGAATACATTTCCTTTAATTATGGGTAGTCATCATCACAACTATTGGTCCAATATTATTAAAAATATTGGGCATTATATATACAAATACTATCAAAACTATTGGACCTTGCCTCTCTCCCCTAGCTCTCTAGGCATATTAAATGGTTGTGTATTGCCATTTATCATTGTTCCATTCTATTGAATTGACAATAGAAGTTTGATTCAAGAACAATAATCATAACTTATTTCCTATCAATTTTTTTCAACACCACACATTTCAAACATAAGTTATAGAAACTAAGTCAAATAGAACTCCACGCATCAATCAATGAAGTTCAACTAGGGGAGAGGGACCAGTAGTCATGTGGGGTAACTTTGTCAACATGTAGCCATTGACTGGAATATCATAGGACCTTCATTTTTTTTTAGAAATATGGACTAGTCTTTTATCTATCTATAACTAAGGTTTGGAGGTGTGACTCATCATGCAACTTGCCACATGTAATGCCCCGCCAAGTAACCCTAAAAGAATTTGTAATTAACGACTTAAGCGAACCAATTTTTTTTTTTTAAAGTGTAGTAACATACACATTCACTTACTAATCAGCAACAACCTCTAAGGCTACAAGGTTGGGATTACTTAAACCCACGCAAACATCTTACATATAACCATAGCATTATATACTTAATGAAATAAGCATCATACAACATAACATAATAAGATAAACATCCAAGAAACCATTTCATATTCATTTACTTATTCCAATAGTTACATCACTCATTCCCAGAATGAGACAATAATACATAAGAGTTACAATTACAGAATTCCACCTCATAAATAAAGAGGGATAAAATAACTTATACAATCTAAAATATTACAGTGCATAAATAACTCAAGAACCATGAGCTGTCCAACTGGAAGCCTTGCTACCAAGTACTAAAGATAAATGGGGACCCAACGGTTTTGGTGCATGTTCCACCCAACCAAGTGGTACCCAAAGGACCACCCCCCATGCTAGGAGATAGTAACAAAGTAACATGGACAAATATCTACAACCACTAACCAAAGGCAGACTCATACTGACTCAACCAAACAAAAGTACAACACAAGAACAACTCTCACATCACTGACATAGGTCACATTGCTTCCAAACATAAGATAGATCAAGTATGTTCAAAGAACCATACACATAACATAAATACTTACAACAGACAGTTGTCCTAGACAGAGTGTCATCGCACAACTCATAATAAGTTACCCTCTGCGGATCTTCATAGGCTCCGGTAATCTTGGTGGCCTCTACCGACCCTCAGCCCTCATACTTACTAGTGCGGAATCAAATACCTCTCGTACAGATGAGATAGATGACTATGCCATTCCAGGCCTTTCCACTCATTCCATGCCTTAACTAGCACTTGACTATGAGTGAAGCTAGAACTTATCTTTTTAATGTGTAGTACTCCCCAATATTCATTTCAATTTTAGTTATCACTTGATTAAACTCACTTCCATAGGTTACCCAAATCCTACCTCTTCCGGGCTCTGGTCCCTAATGGAAGCCACTCTTCTATTCGACAACACATAAACAAACTATCCACCAAGGGAATCACAAGTGCATACAACCTAGGTATAAAAACCACTCCATCACAAGGAGGAAACAGAATAAAGGAATGCACTCCAACAAATGGAGGCAACCTAAACACGTAGTCCACTCCTTTCACAGGAGGTACAAAACAACCCCGTACGTGGAAACCGGGTAAATACTGAAAAGACACCATGCACTACCCAAGGGAAAACACTGGTTGACATAAGGAAAATGACAACCCTCTTAGATCCTCTAAGATTCTCTGGAAGACTTACCAATTTGGACTAACACATAATCCCATATCCCAAAACACAACTTGACGAAATAGCTAAAAAAGCATTCAAGTCATTAATTAAAACTAATATTTGGATTTCCTAAATCCATACTCAAGCAATAGGTAACGTTTACAAAGGAAAAGGCACAATAACAAGGTTTACTCGAATAACCATATAACCCATTTTCCATTTTCATCATAGGGAATTTACACTATTTTAAACTCACAACCCTTTGCGAAATACGAGGAAATAAATCTAATAAGGCAGTCACAAGGGAATCACTACTTTGGATATACTAAATCCATATCTCATAAATGTTCCCATCACAATGTTTTAATTGCTCTAATAGAAAATAACTAACTTAAGGTAATTAATTGTCTCTTCATTAAATACAACTCCTTAATTATCTCTTAATACAACATAAAATTATAGACAATAACCTTTCTATGTTTATATCCAAAACCTATATCTTTTCAATTCTCTATTAAAACATGAATATATTCAATTTGTAAACTATCCTTTTTCTATATCTATTAGTTCATGCATTCATCACTTATCTTTTCAAATCTTCATGCAATACTAAATTACATGCATCTATCTAATAAAAGATGAAATATTAAACTATATATAAGTTTAAATATACCTACTCATATTACTCATGCAATATATATATCTCAATATTTTCTTCAATCATGTTAACAAAATACATATTTCCTTTAAATCAAGTAATTAAATATCTTTCTCTATATATTTCTCACACAGACTAATCATTTCTTTTAAAACACCAATAATACCTAATTTGCAACAGCAAAATAAAAAGATAAAATATTATTTATTCTCTCAAATATATATATATATATATATATATATTAAATATAAAATAATATATTTAACTATAATTAATTATTAACATATCTTCTGATCATTATATCAAATAAAATCAAAATGTTTTGATTTTTAAAACAAATAAATAAATCAAAAAAAATCATACTAAATATCTCAGAAGCATTTAAATACTTGAAAATCTAATAAATATATATTAATCTATATCTTTATTAGACAAAATATATATTTGTTTATACAAATTATAAAAATTTAATAACAATAATAAAAATAAAAATTAAATTTTGAATTTCGGATCCCCTAAAGCAAAAAGGACAGGGAATTAAAGAATTGCGCTAGACTGTACCTATAGTACAGTCGGCCGCCATAAGTAGAGGGGAGGCAGCACTCCCTATGGGGCAAAGCGTCCCCCAATAGGGTGGGCGCACTGCCTCATAGGTAGCGCAGCACTCACCCAACAAATGGGTGGTGGGGAATAAATCCGCCCCCCCACCAATGCCATAAAGTTTTTTTTTTTTTTTAAATAAAAAAAAATGAGAATACATCCTCGGTGTATGTGCGAAAATTCACACAGAACTCGAAATTCGTGTACGGCGAATTAATCAATCACAATAACTTAAATCTCAACATTAATAAAATAAATATATATATATTCATATATTATGTGTATGTCAAAATATAATACATATAATATATGAATATATATATATATATATATATATTTACACAAAATAGTTTTGCTAGAGAAATTGAGAAAACTGAATAAAAATATCCAGACACAGAAAATTAATAAAAAATTTCTAGAATGATTTTCTAAATTACACAGATGTTTAAAGACTTTTTTTTTTTTTTCTAAAAACATTCTTTTAAAATTATAAACAATACAAAATAGATATACTAATGGGGATCAAATTGCTCCATTACAATTTTTTAACAAAGGGTTTGTTTTGAAAACCAGATCTGATTGTTTTCTACAGGAGTTAGAATTTTTCAACAATCAAAATGTTTGATGCACGATCTAAAGTTTGAATTAAACAATGATACTACAATTTCCCCATTTACTAAATTAAATCCTACTGTAACTTTATACAATTTTCTCCACATTTTGTTTTAATTTAAATCTAGTTTCAATTATCAAATCATAATTCTCAATGAATTCTACAAACTGATTTCTTGAACAATATATATTTGTTTTGAACAAACTAGAACAAGAAAACCACAGAACAAAACCTAGAATTCGAAGCTACATGAAGAGAATAAATTTCTAATGCAAGCTTTCTCCAAGGATTCCCTGTATTTTCCTTAAACGTGCAACGGATCCGATCCAAAAACTTCAACAATTGCAAACTGACTTTCCTCAAATCACATCCAAAACCAAAAGTTGCTTCAACCCTTCCTCTGTGCAATTTTCCCAAAATTATCCTCTCACACCAGAAGAAGTTTTTCCTCTTTTAAAAATTCTCCCTATGCATGAATTTTGCAACCAGTCTTCAATCCCTAAATTCCACTCACACATGCATGCCTAATTGAAAATATCTTGCACAACCAAATCTGATTTTGCATGCAAATCTGAAACTTAAAATATCTAAATATCAATTATCTCCAAAAATTGAAAACCAACTTTGCTTTTAAAATCCAATTTCAATTTCTAATTTAATTCCAACTTAATTGAAATGAAATTCAGAATAATTAAATTTCCACAAATTGAAATTAAATTCCAAGTTAATTTTAATTCTTTTATTCCTTTTAATTTTCTTGCATCACATTTAATTAATTAATTTAATTATTTAATAACTAAATTCAACCCCCTTGGATTAAATTTAATTAATTAAATAAATTAAATATAATTAATTAATTTAAATATAAACTTTTATCCACATTGCATAATTTCAATTAAATAACCATCAACATGATATAATGCAATTATTCTAAACATCTATTTCCAAAACAAGAATCCTTCAAATTAAATAACATTAAAGTAAGGCAAACAACGACTCGACATAGACGACTGACGACACACTAAGGCTAGGGTGTAGACTTGACACATGTTACCTAGCTACTATCTCCCTTCAACTTCATCGTTGGATTGACACGCTCAGACCTGTGAAACCAGGTGGAGTCGGTGTCATGTACCTGCAAACTTGAAAACATAATAACCAACATCATAAAATATAACAGCATATAATACACACCGTGAAGAGGAAATCACAGAATCACAGGGCGCTCGCAAGCAAGTGATGCAAATCTGTCCCCTTCACCAATGCACTCATCAAAACTGACACTTCCACTATACATCGAATATTCTCATAAGCACTAACATGTTATATCAACTAACATCATTACACCAATAAAGCATGTAACATAAGTCATCAGATAAACCAAATAACATCACATAGAATAGTCTATCGCTCAATAGATGGCAATCAAATACACACAAGATAAAGTATCCAAATATCTAGAAGTATAAATCAACGCAAAACAAGGACACATTGTCCAGTCCATAAAGAAAAACAGAGGGGTGTTACACCACATCAACATATCTACTGAGAAGTGTCCAAAATTTGACTTTTTAAAGATGCGACCAAAACTTATCATGGTACCCCTAGTAGTCGAACAAAAAAATATCATTTGTTGCTTGTAAAATATCACATTTTTATTTAAAATAACTTATATGCAACCTAAATGGACCAAATACCTATTGGTAACCATAAATCTTTGTTATCTTTAGCTTTTATATCAAACACAAATGGACCAATAGTTGAACACATAAAACTATTTGTTGTTATAAAAATAACACATATTTATTTAAATTACTACTTATATCAAACAAAAATGGACCAATAGTTGAACACTAAAACTTTTTGAAAATCCTTCACAATTATTGAAAAAATACATGGTATTTATTGTGCTCACCTTTTATATTTGTGATAGGACAAACTATTAATATTAAATACTCCAATGCTTGTAAATTGCACTACCCCAATAATTGTACACATAAGAACAATATTTGTTCACTATGATAACAATACTTGTTTAAATGAGTGTCTTATTTTATCAAATGACACATTTATAGTGGATAGTTTAGATATTTTATTTGAGACAAAATAATATTTATTTCACTTGTTCATGAATGTATTTATGTTTTTTATGATTTGGACAACCTGGAAGCAGAAGTGGCTGTTGTCGGGTTTTTGCTATCTTTTTGCTTGGTTTTTGCTGGTGGCTGCTGTTTTTTCCTGTTTATCTTTGGTGTGCGGTCGTTTTGTTCCTGGATTCTCTAATGTTCTATCTTTTAATGGTCTGGAAACTTTGTGGTTTCGGGTCCTGTAAAACCTATTTTTTTCTCAATCAAAAACTATTGGTCCCATAATGTCACATATTTTGCAATATTTTGATTAATATGTGAAATGAATATATACAAAATATAATATTCGTTCATTCTAATATTGATATGAATAATCACAATTGAATGCACGACTATTGGACCTTGCACTACTAGTGGCCCTTTCCCCTATGTAGGACAAACTTAAATTTGTGTGTAAGTTTTAGATCCACAAATACAAATACAAAGGTGAATTTTATTTAATTGTCGAAGTGAGTCAGACCATCAATGAATATATTTATTAAGAATGTGATGTTTTGTTGACATCACATTCAGCTTTGATAAATTGACGCATTAATTTTGACATGACATGTCTTCGTTGAGTATGAGCTAAGCATGAGATGAACAATCTTGTAGGAAAAAGTATTAGTGATCATAAAGACAAAGGAGGATTCAGGAGACATTGATGTCAATGTAAAGTCTGGTCATAGAGAAAAAATTATGTTTACACATTGTCCACATGAAAGAAGGCACCACGATCGGTGCACGCGGAAATAAGGACTTCGTTGAAGACACCCATGCTCCCAACAGACAGCCATGCTCCCGCGTTTGTAGCATTGTCATTGTACAGTTTCCATTGCTTGGAAAGATATATTGAAAATTAAGCCGTAATTCAAGGAGAAGCTTCTGGGGCCAAATTTATAAGCGTTCGCAAAAGTAAATCAAAGCAAATTTATAAGGTTTATCGGTCGACAGGTAACTGAAAAACGCAGGATAGCTCTGCAAGCTGTAAAGAGAAATTGTTCTTTAGATAGACTACATAGAGTTTGAACTAAAAATGAAGCTGAAAGCTTTGTGTCTGGTGACAATATTGTTGAGCTTATGGCCATGGGATGCATAAGCCCATGGGATGCAAAGGCACAACTGGATGTGAAGCCAGGAAAATGGAAGCTTCTCGTGCAAAATGGCGGCGTCTCTGCTATGCACATGACCACCACGCATGAAAATACCGTGGTGATGTTCGACAGGACAAACTTCGGCCCGTCGCTGCTCCAGCTTGACAACGGGCATGCCGCGACAACCCACAGGACACGGCGCTCACCCATGATTGCACGGCGCACTCCATCGAGTACAATATCTCTGCAAACCGGGTCAGGCCTCTTATGATTTTCAGCGACACGTGGTGCTCATCTGGGGCGTTTACTGCAAACGGAACGCTGGTGCAAACCGGCGGGTATCGGGACGGGTCACGGGACATCCGGTACTTCGTTCCCTGCTCGGGCGGTAACTGCGACCGGAACAATTTCGAGGGGCCAAAGCTTTCCTCGGACCGGTGGTATGCCACCAACCAGATCCTGCCGGACAACCGTATTATCATCGTCGGTGGCAGCCGAATGTTTCACTATGAGTTTGTCCCCAAGAGCCCTGGCGAAGGAGTTTTCAACCTGCCGTTTCTCTCTCAGACCCGATCCAGTGCCCAACTAGAAAACAACCTCTATCCGTTTCTCCATCTCTCGTCCGATGGCAACCTCTTTATCTTCGCCAACAGGGACTCCATTCTCCTCGACTACAAAAACAACATTGTCGTCAAAACATTTCCCAGAATGCCGAGTGACGGCCCACGGAACTACCCGTCCACCGGGTCGTCCGTCATGCTGCCGCTCTCTGCCGCGGACGGGTTTGCCAAAGTGGAAGTTCTCATCTGTGGGGGCTGTCCGGACAACGGTTTCGCACTGGCTAGCGCCGGTAATTTCACGGACGCGCTTCGTAGCTGTGGACGAATGGTGATAACAGACCCGAATCCTTCCTGGATCATGGAAGACATGCCCGGGTCGAGAACCATGTCGGACATGCTTATTCTCCCTAATGGCGAAATCATCATCATCAATGGAGCGGAGAAGGGTGTAGCAGGGTGGGACATGGCGACCGCCCCTGCCTTGACACCTTATCTCTACCGACCCACTGCACCCTCCGGGCAGCGCTTCTTCACCCTGGCGGCCACGGGCATCCCAAGAATGTACCACTCTTCTGCTAGCATGCTGGCCGACGGGAGAGTCTTTGTGGGCCGCTCCAATCCGCATGCGGGCTACGTCTTCACGGGAACTTTTCCGACGGAGCTCCGGCTAGAGGCATACAGTCCTTATTACTTAGAGAACGCCTACACCAGCCTCTTCCGCCCAAACATAAAGTCTGTGTCGTCCAACTCAGTCTCCTATGCGGCCACCTTCACGGTTGTTTACTCTGTTCCCAATCCTCTTAGCGGCGTTGTACAGTTCAATGCCTACGCTGCATCGTTTACGACGCACACCAATTCGATGAACCAGAGGCTGCTCAGTCTCGCAGCTAAAACAGCGACGTTTGTTTCAACTGCGACTGGGAATGTCGTTTATTCCTCCTCTGTGACAGCCCCGCCCAGCGCAGTGGCTGCCCCGCCGGGATACTACATGCTGTTTGTGGTAAATAACGGCATTCCCAGTGTCGCCCAGTGGGTTCAGTTTTCATAAGTTAGATTTACTGCATTGATGTGTTCCTTAATTTGGAGGGATGCATAGTTTCTAAATTCCTTCCGTTTGTTCG
Source organism: Sequoiadendron giganteum (assembly GCA_007115665.2). Classification (NCBI taxonomy): domain Eukaryota; kingdom Viridiplantae; phylum Streptophyta; class Pinopsida; order Cupressales; family Cupressaceae; genus Sequoiadendron; species Sequoiadendron giganteum. The sequence goes on along the minus strand of CM021100.1, from coordinate 514,192,989 downwards.
AACTATGTTATGTAACAGGAATGTTGCAATTTTTTGGGATAATTTGTAACCGGTTATAATTATGTTAATTTTAATTTCGAATCTCAAAATAAATCGAAAACAAAATATTCATTCCAATCGATGCGTTGTTTGCTAATACATTTGCACCAAAGAGTATATTGGGTCATATAAATTGCTCTATATTTTAATTAATAACAAAGTTTAATACATAAAGTTTTCATATATCATATCAGGCTCAAGTCCAAATTGACTATATCATTTTCTACAGCAGAGGTAAGTTTAATGAAGACAAATAAGATAATAATAGTGATCTACTAATTACAAAACAAGCAAATATGCAGACTTCAATGTCTTGATGAAAAGACAAGGCAGAGAATCGCTTATATAAGCTTAAAGACTAAATGAAATATTGAATGAGTTGGTTTAGTTACAAGAGATTCTAGATCACTTACATATTCCATAATATGTGTTGATAACTCTTTGTGATGATTACAGATCTCTTTAAATTATCAAGAACCATGCCCTTTATGCAAGGGTCAATCATATTGACATCAAGTAGCACAAGTTTATTGGAGGTTCAAAATATTACAGTTTGATATGTTGGGATAAAAGAGTATATGAAAAATATCTTCACAAGGTCTGCTATGAAGAGTATGTTTAGTAATTGTGTCTCAAAGAGTTTATTATCACATTATTTAATTTTGTATTAAGGAAGATGGTGAAATGTGTTCTTTTATGTGGATTCTCCCCATACCTTGTATTAAGAATATTTCACATATCAGATGAAATTATAAAATGAAATAATTTTATAATGTAATATTGAAGTGAGTCAAGGAAGCAAAAGGATATTAGTGTACCCATAATTTAAAACTTGTTATCTATTATTTTTCACCCTTTTCCTTTTACTACATAGTTATTACATATGTAAATCATTATTGTTTCTAATAAATATGATTTCATTAATATATTATAATTTTTTATCCTTTTTTAAAATATTTCACATCAAATAAATATAAACAATTAATATATAACAAAATATGAATAGTTATAACAGATGAAATATCTTTTACAGACTTGGTATTTTCATATTCCATTGTAATTAAATTATATTGTGTGATCACACAATAGTATGTTTCACTTTTTAGTTGGAGTGGGACAGTCCAATAACTATTTTCAACTAATTTTTCACAATTTATCAATTATAGCAAGAAAATTGTGAAGAATTTGAAGATGACTTGAACTAGTGATTTTTTATATTGTATATGTAAATTATAATCATATATTTTTAAAAATTAAAAAATAACAATTTGTTTCATTTCTAAGAATTTATTAATACTTTTTTATACTTCATAATATTTTTAATTAGTGTCATTTATTTCATAATACACAACTTTCACTAGAAATAAGATGGCTCTATGAAAATTCACTGTCGAATTCACCGTCATGAAAAATTCACCTCAAGGAAAATTCACCACCAACAATTCATCACCGCAGAAAATTCATTGCATTAAAATTTTGCGATTAATTTTCCGTGGCGTGAATTGTTGGTGGTGAATTTTCCTCGATGTGAATTTGTCATGATGGTGAATTTTCCTGCAATGAATTGTTGGTGTTGAATTTTTAACAACAAATTGTTGATGGTAAATTTGTCATGCCAAATAAGATAAGTTCATAATGTCTTAAAAAATTGATCACTCGCACTAATATCTAATACATACATGTTTTTCTAACAAAATCATATTTCAAAACTGAAATTACTTAATGAATTAACTAAAAAACTTAAATAACCACATATAAGTGAAAACTATAATCATTTGAATTTGAAATGCAACAAAAATTAATATGATAATCCTTTCTTTATATTACAATGCACACCAATTCTATGAACCAAAGGTTGCTCAGTCTCTCAACTAAAACAGTGACGGTTGTTTCAAGTGCGACTGGGAATGTCGTTTATTCTTCCTCTGTGACAGCCCAGCGCAGTGGTTGCGCCGTCGGGATACTACATACTCTTTATGGTAAATAATATTCCTAGTGTCGCTCGGTGGGTTCAATTTTCATGTTATATTTGTATTATTTGGGATAATTTCAAAATAAATGGAAAATGATTCATTTTAATTGATGTGTTTTTACTGGATCATTTTAATCTATCGAACTGCTCTGAATTTTAATTATTGACAAAGTTTAATATAAAACATAATAATTTAATAGTTCATAGAGCTTCTTTTTAATTAATTTTTTTTTTTTTTTGTATTTTTATCATTTTGAATTACACTTATTTATATATGATTTCATTTCAAGAATAACAATAGTCTTCAGTTCAATCAATATATCATTTGGATCACTCATAGTCTATCATAAAAATTACGTCCATGATCGACTAGGGATAATACTAATATTAAATTCAATCAATATGTTATTTTCTAATATATATGCTCCAACAATATGAGGTATGATACTCTTTTTTATGAAAGCCCTCGTGACATTATTTTATCTTTATAAGGGAAAATAATTACAGAGAAAACTAAGCATTGTTACCATAATCTGATTCTCTATGGTTAGAAAAGAGATCAAGTGTAAAGGGTTTTAAATTAAGATTTTTTATTGGAATCATGGTCTATCATAAAGCTTAAACTTATGATCTATTATTATATTGTTAAATCTAGTTTGACATATTATTTTTTTAATACATGGGTATCAATTGGTAAAGTAGTTTGATCATTTTATTTTATAGAATAACTTCAATTTTTAATCATTTAGAATTTTTAATTAGATTCTAATAATGAAACATGTATGATTTATGCTTTCTTTAATTCATTTTGATTTTTTTATTTATGATGTAATGATAAGTGTATACCTAATATATTTTTACATAAATTTTGACAAATAATGTAATCTTAGTCTATTCTAATCTTTCCACATGTCAAGGAACCAATTTCTCTTTTTAATCCATTTATAATCTTGTGTTATCTTCATTGGTGTAGAAATAAGATTGAATCTATAAGCATAGGAATGACCCTACACTTTTAAATTTTAATTTTAAAATTGGACATATGATTCTCCTTTCTAACTAGCTATTGTGAGCCAACTAAAGCACAAAATATTTTAAATTTTTAAAACACCAAAATCTTATATAAAAATATAACCCCTAATTCATATAATACATGATGAAATAAATAGAGAGATTTCTTACACATTGTATCATCATAAGAGCATAACATCAACATTATATTAGCACTCTAGGCATAATTCATGGTTATTTGTTGTCATTTATCATTGTTCCATTCTATTGACTTGGTGATAGGGATTTGATCAAAGGAAAACAATCCTAACCTATTCCTAAATACTTTCTATCAACACCACACCTTTTAAACACAAGTTATAAAGTCTAAGGAAAATAAAATTCTAACATCTCAAATCAATGAAGTTAAAGACTTATATTTGAGTGTAAGTTTTAGATACGCAATAACAAAGGCTAATTTATAATTATGGAAGTGAACTAGACCATCAAAGAAAAAATTTATGAAAAAAAATATGTTTGTTTGACATCACATAGGGCTTTGATAAGTTGATGTATTGATTTTACATGACATATCTTCATCAAGTTTAAAACTAGGTATCATTATTTTTTAAATTTAATTTTGAATATTTATTTTAGTCAATTTATTAGTCTTTGTATATTAGGAAAAAATATTATTCATTATTGAATAATTAATTTACCTATGGTATTTCTATGTGAGATGCATCATTTTATTTTACATTAAATTGATGAGCCTAATGTATCATCTACCCCTAGATTTTTACCTTTAGGGATTATTCTTATATATTAGACCTCTGGATATATTTTTTTGATTCTACATTTCATATTTAAATCTAATTATGGACTACATTTACCTCTTTTACTTTTCAAAAAAAATATATATTTTATTAGGATTTGGACATGTTGGGTCCTAAAATAGCACTCCTAAATCCTAAATGTTTTCTCCATCTTCAAGGCTAGGGTTCTTTTATCAAGAATGGAAAAAGAGGATCATCAACAAACTTGGGATGGTTAGACATCAAATCTTAGAACTTGGGTTATCTCTCCTACACTTTGATCCCAACTTAGACTTAGGAGGGAATTCTTAGGAATATGTATCTTAATAGGTATTGAAATCAAACATAATATAGAATTAGAAATGATAATAGCTAAACCTAATTACATATATGATCCCAAATTCTACCACTAGGTTAGGTAATACTAGCTATATTAATCTCTATATAGATTATCATACAACTTATGCATGTACCTATAAATATTATTAGTTTAAAATCTTATAAGGCTATTTCATTTATCATTTATTATACAATGACAAGATGTAGGCATGTATATTCAAGTGTCTTAATGTTATACAATTTGGGTTTTCTCAGAATGTTTACGTGGTCTATAATAAGGAATTTTGAATAACATGTTAATCTTAATCTAAACATATAGTTAGCCAAAACGTAAATATTGCTTAGATTTAAATATATGATCTCAAAAAAAACTATAACAACAAAGAGGAAAAGTAGAATTGAATCACAACATTAATGGAACAAGGCTTACCCATGTAACCAAAGATTACATTTTAATGAAGAATATGCCCAATAATCCATGATAAAACTACGAAAACTTATATGCATTAAAAGAATGATTATTACAAACACATACAATGCATTAGGTGTTGTCACAAATGCACCAAAATCTAAATACATTCATGCTAGCAATTTTTTCCAATGAAAATATCTAACTACGATTAAGGTATTTCTTTGAATCACTACAATGATGGAGACATTCATCATAAAATAAATGTACATGATGAGACCTTCTTACACTATTATAGAGCTTATATTTTGATTTATAATTGCAAAAATTCAACATTTGAAACCTTAGAGAAACTTGCATACTAAATTAAATTGAAAACTAATTTAGCAACCAACCCTTTGAATGTTGATATCCTATATAGATCCATTTTTAAAGTACCAATCTCATATAAAGGATCCTCATCATCATGAAAATAATTTAAGAATTTAGGTATGTGAAATAAAATAATCCTCTACACATAGCCATCCATGTGTCATTATTTATGACTAAAATTGCATAAAAACTATAAGAAAATCCTTGAAAATGCTACAGGAAAAATGACGAAGATGCAACATATCTATAGAATCACATTATATTGATGGTGCCTTAGAATCTAGAGGGATATGATGTATACGAATTTCAAAAATCTATAAAATTTGCCACCCAACAATGACACATAGACATCAAGTCATATAACCATAATTATAATAATAAACTGAGGAATGGGTCATGTCATTCATTTTCACATTAAATCTACACCCTTTTGAATAAAAATGGTTTTAAGGTGTTTATTAGTCACTTCTAATAGTTGCAGAGCCTCCTTATCAATTGCATTAATATATTCGTAGACCATTTGATGGGTCGGTAGGATTTGGTGTGAAAAATTCTGGGAGTTCCAATCTTCGGAGGTTAGGGATGACATATTATTCATACCACAAGGGAATGTTGGAGGAGGGAAGTCTAAAAGGGGAGTCTAAAGACGATGAGCATTGGAGAATATTAGGGATTGGGGATGGGAAAGGAGTCATACCACTAAGGCATTAGGGGAAGGGGTAAGTCTAAGGGTTTTAACTCTAACGAAGGAGTAGAACATGGAAATTTGTCAAGATTTTGGGTTAGCTTGTGTAAAATATGTTTCGGAGACTAGGTGGGCTTGCTTAACGGGATTCCAAAGAATCCCTATGGTGGAAAAAATACTTGAAAAGAGAATGCCGTCAAGAGACTGTTGGACAGAGTACTCTGCTTTCTCATCTCCATGAGAAAAACTATGTTCGTGCAAGATTCTTATTGCATTCGATCTTTGTCGACTGTGTTAGGGAAGACTTTCTGGGTCGAATCATTTGATAGCAGACAAGCCAGTAGAGACTTATTCGAATCCTGTTTTTTCTTTTAACACGTTTCTCAGTCGACAGGTACTATAAAATGCAAAACAAGGAAGCTCTACAAGTTGTAAAGATAAATTATTTATTAGATAGGCTACATAGAGTTTGAAGTAAAAAATGAAGTTGAAAGCTTTGAGTCTACTGACAGTATTGTTGAGCTTATGGCCATGGGATGCAGAGGCACAACTTGATGTGAAACCAGCAAAATGGAAGCTTTTAATACAAAATGGCGGCATCTCTGCGATGCACATGACCACAACGCGCAAAAAAACCATGGTGATGTTCAACAGGACAAACTTCGGCCCGTCTCAACTCCAGCTAGACAACGAGCGATGTCGCGACAACCCACGAGACATGGCCCTCACCCATGCTTGCGCGACGCACTCCAAGTACAAAATCTCTACAGACCGGGATGAGGTCGCTAATGATTTCCACTAACACCTGGTGCTCATCTGGGGTGTTTATCGCAAATGATACATTGGTGCAAACCGGCGGGTATTGGGACGGGTCACGGGACATCCGGTACTTCGTTCCCTGCTCAACGATTGGAACAATTTCGAGGGGCCCAAGCTTACCGCAGACTGATGGTATGCCACCAACTAGATCCTATCGGACAACTATATTATTATTGTCGGGGGCACCTGAATGTTTCGCTATGAGTTTGTCCCCAAGATCCCTAGTGAAGGAGTTTTCAACCCGCCATTTCACTCTCAGACCCGGATGAGCGCCCAAGTGGAAAACAACCTCTATCTGTTTCTCCACCTCTTGTCTGATGGCAACCTCTTTATCTTCATCAGTAGTGACTCCATTCTCCTCGACTACAAAAACAACATCGTCATCAAGACATTTCCCAGAATGCCGGATGACGGCCAATGGAACTACCCATCCACCAGGTCATCTGCCATGCTACCGCTCTATGTCGTGGATGGGTTCGTGGAAACGGAAGTGAAAAATCCACAAACTTAAAATATTGTAGCACAAATTAGTTGTAAAGGAATACAGAAGAAAATTAAATGGAATAATAGAATAATAGACAAGACACAGATTTATGTGGTAAAACCTTGACAATATCCTAAGGAAATATCCACGAGACAAAGTTTTGTTATTCTTATTGCTTAGAGAAACTAATTACAATCTTCTCACAATTGTTGCTCTTCAATTATAATTCATTATAATAATAGTTTTGCCTTCAAGGTAGCAAAATACATATAATATCTTCAACCTATGTCAAACTTAGAAAAAACAAACTTTGTTTTTATTGTTTTATTTTTATCATTTTTTTGTTTTTAAATCTTTATTTCCTTTATCTTTTCCAAAGATAAAATTCTATTTTATTTCTAATCTTGTTGTCATTATCCAACAATCTCCACCTTAACAACAATTTACTTGATACTTGTCCATGCCCATTCATCACCTTTTTTGCAAGCCAAGAGAAGTCAAACACCACTTCAACTTCTCTAAATGTATTGGTTTTGTAAACATGTCTACACAATTTTCTAGTGTATGAACTTTCTCAAGAGCTACTCCACCTCTATCAATAACCTGTCTTACAAAATGGTATTTAATTGTAATATGTTTAGTCCTACTGTAATAAGAAAGATTTTTAATTAGATTTATAACACTTTGATAATCATAAACTATAATCACTTTGTCCTACACTTTTCCAAACTCACCCACAAGACCCTTCAACCAAATTGTCTCTTTACATGCATGTGAGACAGCCATATACTTTGCCTCAATAGTGGATAAAGCAACTATTTTTTGAAGCTTTAACATCCAACAAATAGGTCCTCCTGCAAGAGTAAATACATAACCTGATGTAGATCTCTTTTTGTCCAAATCACCTACAAAATCTAAAACAACATAACCACAAACTATACCACTACAACCATCAAAGGTGATACAATAATCACTTGCACCTCTAAGATACTGAAGCATCCATTTCACTATTTCCCAATTCTCTTTACCTATATTTTCCATGTATCTACTAACACTACCAACTATATGTGAAATATATGGCCTTGTACATACCATTGCATACATTAAACTTCCTACTACATTAGCATATGGTACATGAGACATATAATCATTTTATTCTTTATTACTAGGACATAAAATTGAAGAAATCTTAAAATGAGAAGCTAAAGGGATATTTATTGGTTTCACATTCATCATACTGAATCTTATGAGGATCTTCTCCACATACTTCTGTTGCGATAGCTAAATCTTACCATGTTCCTTGTCTCGGTGTATTTACATGCCAAAAATTTGTTTTACTGCTCCTAGATCCTTTATATCAAAATTCCTAGCCATCTGAGCCTTTAACCCATTAATCTCAACTATGCTTTTGCTTGCTACAAGCATATCGTCAACTTATAATACCAAGATAATGAATAAACCATTTTTCAAAATTTTAAAGTAAACACAATGGTCATACTCAGTCCTTGTAAAATTTTGGCTCGCCATGAAGGAATCAAACTTCTTGTACCATTGCCTGGGAGACTATTTTAGGCCATACAATGACTTTTTGAGTTTGCAAACAAATTTCTTGTTGCGATTTTGAACAAACCCTTCTGGTTGTTCCATATATATCTCCTCATCCAAATCTCCAAGAAAAAATATTTTTTTAACATCTAATTGCTCCAACTCAAGATCAAGTAAAGCAGCAAGTGCTAAAACAACCTTCAGAAACTAGCTTAACAACTGGAGAAAAAAATCATGAAAATCAATACCTTCTTTTTGAGAATACCTTTTGCTACCAGTCTTGCTATATACCTTTCAAATTTATCATCAACACCCTTCTTCAATTTGAAGACCCATTTGCAACCAATAACTTTCCTACCCTTTAGGAGCTCTACCAAGTCCAAGGCATCCATGTTTTTTATTTCTATTTTTCATTTAGCATTTTCATCACCATCCACTGCTTCCTAATAGAAACTAGGTTCCCCATCATTAGAAATCAAAGCAACGGACGAAACATAATCATAATACCTTTTAGGTGGATTTTTGACCCATGTAGATCTCCTTAGATCTAGTTGTGGAATATCCGCATTTTCTTGTAGATTTTTTGCATCCTTGTCTTCTTCTTCAGAAGCTTCTTCTTGCTCCCTATTTTTGTACATGGATGATTTTTGAATTGAATTTGTTGATGTTGAGGTACTTGTTCCTATTTTAAATCAAATTCTACTATATCTATTTTATGAGAGAAGATTCATCAAATACTACATCTCTACTAATAATGACTTTATGGGTAGTAGGATCCCACAATTTTTGTCCCTAATTCCATCACCATAACCAACAAAGATATATTTCTTAGATGTGGAGTCTAATTTAGAACGTTGATCTTTTGAAATAAGAGCATATGCATCACAACCAAAAAAAAATCAGATTTGAATAATCATAACAATGACCTATCCATACCTCTTCAGGAATCTTACAATCTATTACAACTAATGGTGACTGGTTTACTAGATAACAATCTGTAGAGATTGCTTCTTCCCACAACTCTTGTTGCAACTTGGTATTATTGAGTGTGCTCCTTTCTCTCTCTAAAAGAGTTGTATTCATGTATTCAGCAACAATATTTTGCTACGGAGTTTAAACCGTGGTTTTATGCCTTTTGATCCCAACTTCCTTACAATAATTTTCAAATTCCAAATATGTGAACTCACCTCCATTATCTATTCTTAAACACTTGATTGATCTGCCAGTGTTTTTTCAACCAAAACTCTAAACCACTTAAATACACTAAACACATCATCTTTTCTTTTAAGAATATAGACCCACACCTTTCTAGAGTAGTCACCTTTAAATGTCACAAAATATGATGATCCTCGAAAAGAAATTATAGGGGATGGCCTCCAAACATTTGAATGAACATAATTTAGAATACCCTTACTTGTATGACTACCTTCTTTAAACTCCTATCTAGATTGCTTCCCATAAACACAATGCTTACATAAATTCAAATTCAAAGATTTTAAATTTGGAAGTAACTTATGGTTTAATAGCACCTTCAATCCTTTCTCGCTCATATGACCCAGTCATTGATGCCATAAACAAGTAGATTCATTTTCTCTCTTAGATACCACTACCACTTCATTTATTATAGTACTCCCTTCTAGGTTGTAAACATTTATAATATTTTTAGCCTTCATGATCACCATTTAAATATCTTTGGATGCTTTCATTGATCCACCTTGACTTGTAAATTTATAACCTCCAAAATCCAAAACTCCCAAGGAAATTAAATTATTTTTGAGTTATGGCATATGTCTTACCTCTATTAATGTCCTCACAATACCATCAAACATTTTAATCTTAATCCTCATAATCCCAACAGTCTTACAAGAAACATTATTTCTCATAAGAACAACACCATCATGAATAGCTTGGTAAGAAGAAAACCAATTCTTAGATGGACACATGTGATTAGAAGCACCAAATCCTAATATTCATTTTTCATGATAAGTTGTACAGAATTACAAACAGATAAAATTTCATCAACCGTACTTGAACTTGTCTCAACTAGATTTTCTTCCTTTTTGGAGTGATCATTGTCTTCTTTCTTCTTCCAATAATCTTTCTTGAGATGCCCTAATTTATTGTAGTACCAACATTTTCCCTTACCCTTTTTGCCTTTTGGCTTAGATTTCGATGTACCTCTCGAATCTCCCCCTTTTTCTATGGATTAACCTCTAACCACCATTGCTTTTGATGTGGAGAATTATATGTTAGATTTCCTTCACACCTCTTTAGACAAAAAAGTTCCCACAACATAATCAAATTCAAAGGTGTCAGTTTTGCTAAAGTTAATAGAAGTGATTATGTGATTCCAAGATTCGAACAATGAACACAATAACATAATTGCCTTGTATTCATCTTTGAATTTTACACCCAGTACTATCTAATTGACATATAAGAGTATTGAAAATATTTAAACAATCGGCAATATTCATACCTTCTTTCATTCACAAATTATACAGCAACCTCTTCAAGTAGATCCGATTTTTTAAGGATTTTGTCATATAAAGACTCTCCATTTTACTCCATAAGTATGCAGTTACTTCCTCTCCAACAATACTAAAAATAACATCATCTTCTAAACACAATTGAATTGTGTTAAGAGCTCTTGTATCAAGATCCTCTCAATCCTCATCAGACATATTCATAGATTTATTTGACTTTCCTACCAAGGCTTTGTGCAATCCTTATTGCACTAACAAATCACACATCTTGAGCTTCCATGGCTCAAAATTATTCTTCCCATTGAATTTCTTCACCTCAAACCTTACATTTGAAATCTTTTCCATTTGATGCTACAAAAACAAACAACAAATCCTAACACAGACATTGCAAACTAACTGCTCTAATACCACTTGTTGTGGAAATAAAAGTGAAAAACCCACAAACTTAAAATATTGTAGCACAAGTTAGTTGCAAAGGAATACAGAAAAAATTTAAATGGAATAATAGAATAATAGACAAGGCATATCTATTTATGTGGTAAAACCTTGACAATATGCCAAGGAAACATCCATGGGGCAAAGTATATGTATTCTTATTGTTCAGAGAAACTAATTATAATCTTCACACAGTTGTTGCTTTTCAATTACAATTCATTACAATAATAATTTTTCCTTCAAGATAACAAGATATATATAATATCTTCAACCTGTGTCAAACTTAGAAAAACTAACTTTATCTTTATCCTTTTTAAACAAAAAAAAATCTTTATTTTCTTTATCTTTTCCAAACATAAAATTATGCTTTATTTCTAATCTTGTTTTCATTATCCAACATGGTGGTTGTTTGGACAATGATTTTGATTGGCTAGTGTTGGTAATTTCACCAATGTACTCTGTAGCTATGGACGAATGGTGGTTACAGACCTAAATCCTTCATGGAGCATGGAAGACATGCTTGGGTCAAGAACCATGTCGGACATGCTTATTCTCCCCAATGGTGAAATCATCATCATCAATGGATTAGCGAAGGGTGTAGCAGGGTGGAACATGGCGACCGCCCCTACCTTGAAACCTTACCTCTACTAACCCACTGCACCCTTCGAGTAGCATTTCTTCACCCTCACGGCCACAGGCATCCCAAGAATGTGCCACTCTTCTGCTAACATGGTCGATGGGAGAGTTTTTGTGGGTGGCTCCAATCCACATGTGGGCTACGTCTTCACGAGAACTTTTTCGATGGAGCTCCGACTAGAGGCATATATTCCTTATTACTTAGAGAACATCTACACCATCTTCTTCTGCCTAGATATAAATTCTATGTCATCCAACTCAATCTCCTATAAAGCCACATTCACTGTTGTCTACCTTGTTCCCAATCCACTTACTGGTGTTATACGATTTAATGCCTATGCTCCATCGTTTATGATGCACACCAATTCGATGAACCAAAGGTTGCTTAGTCTCGCAGCTAAAACAATGACGCTTGTTTCAAATGCAACTAGGAATGTTGTTTATTCATCCTCTATGCCAGCCCCACCCAGCACATTGGTTGTGTTGTCAAGATACTACAATGCTCTTTGCCATAAATAATGTCATTCCCAATGTCGCCCAATGGGTTCAATTTTCATAAGTTAGATTGCATACGTTGATTTCTTCACTAATTTGGAGGCATGGATAGTTTCTAAATTCATTCCATTTGTTAAACTATGTTAAGTAATAGAAATGTTTATTTTTTGGGATAATTTATAACCATGCTATAGTTATGACAATTGTGATTTCAAATCTCAATATTCATTCCAATTGATGTGTTGTTTGCTTATATGAAACATTAATAAAACATAATAAAACATATACCGGGTCATTTTAATCTATCAAATTTCTCTAAATTTTAATTATTGACAAATTTTAATACAAAAAATAAAAATTTAACAATGTAAAGCTTTCTTAATTAATTTAATTGGTTAAATGTTTTTGAAAAGTATTATATAGATTTTGTTTGTATTTTTAACATTTTAAATTACACTTATTTACATATGATTTCATCTTCAAGAATAACAATAGTGTTCAGTCCAATCAACATATCATCTGGATCACTCATAGCCCATCATAAAGATTATGTCCATGGTCAGATATGGATAATACTAATATTCAATTTAATCGATAGTTTATCTTATTATATTGTTGAACATAGGTTGTCATTGATGTCAAAGGTGCTCACTAATGTCAAAGGAATATGGTTGACAAATCGGTGAGAATCAAATGTAATTGTATTGGCATATCACTTTGATTTGCAGAAGTATATATTGCTAGCTATATTAACAAAATCAACTAAGTATTTTTTGTAGTATCATACTACATCTATTCATGTTGATAGAAGTGCTTTGAAAGTCTTATCTGAAATGTTGGAAGTCAGTTACTTAGGGAAGAGAGATATTTCTAGCAATATAGTCATGATCTATATTTCCTTTTGGATGTGATTTTGTCTCTATGATTTGAATGGAGAGTATGTCTACACATGTTCTATCATATTCTAGAATTTTTGAAAGATATGTTCAGCATGCAAAAAGTTTGAAGTGACAGAAGGTTCTTTGTGCTTGTCTATCAACCAGTTGGTGTTCTAGATTTCTATTACAACAACTAGTTGTACATGGCATCTGAAGATAATGTGGGATAATAAAATTCATCTAGGTTAAGGTTCTTGTGGAAGTGCACGACATCATGTTCTTTTGGAAACAACTAATTTAATTTAGGACTAGCCTATTACACGTTTCATGAACTTTAAATTTAGGTCCATCTTATGTTGTCCCGGTTAATTATGGATCCCTGGCCAACATCAAGTGATGTTAATATAATGTCTTACATTATATAATCAGCATACTTTAGATCTCTAGTGATGACTATGCATGTGGATAATTGAAGAGAAGATGGTAAGTGAATATACATGAGTATGTGAATGTGAGATAGTGTTATTTGATGTGAGTATCATCTCAATCATTGTTCACCATCATCAAAAGATCATAAGGAGTGTATTAGAGTGTTTGAAATGATTTTAGACTATATGTAAGTTGTGTAATTAGCATTGAATATATGTAAGCTTTATCTTTGTAATCTGATAGGATTGGTGTTCTACTCTTTGAGTTGGTGCTCAGATCTTTATATTTGGGGTTAGTGTCTCCAGTAGGTTGGCTCCTACAAATACGGATTGGTGTCTCTGGTAGGTTGGTGCCTACTTCATATTGTAAATTCCCTTGTTATATTTTTTCTTTGTGAAGTTGGATTTGAATAGTAGATGCAAGAAGCTATTCTCACCATGGTTTTTCCCATCCTGGGTTTCCACGTGCATCTGATGTTCTCATGTGTGAATTTTTTTTCTTATGTGGATGCTTGATTATTAGTATTTTCTTTGATTCAATTTTCATGATTGATATAAGTGTTGAATTAAAAAAATTAAACTGATTTGATCTATTGATTCACCCCCTCACTCTTAGTAGATTGTGTGCCCTTCAATTGGTATCAGAGCCAAGTTCATTTGAAGAAAATTAATAGCTCAAGGTAGATTCGAGATGGCACACTCAGTGGCTCAAGAAGGATTGTCTACCAATAAGACACCACTGTTTTATGGATCCAATTATGCATTTTAGAAAGTGAGGATGGAAGTATACTTGATGGACCTAGGACTTGAAGTTTGGCAATCAGTTGCAGACAGATACATGAGATTCCTAAAATTGCTCCAAGAGATCAAGTTGGAAAGAAGGCTTGTGAAAATAATGCTAAGGTAAGGAATGTTATTCTATGTGGTTTATCTAACTCTAAGTTTGTGAAGGTTATGCAATGTAGGACAATGAAGGAATTATGGGATAAATTGCATACCATCTCTATGAAGATGATGACAAGGTTAAATAAGAAAATCTTCAAACTCATCAAACTTAGTATGAAAGACTAAAAATAAAGGAAGTAGAAAACATTTCCACATTCCTATTCTGAGATGATAAAGTTATCAACTCTATCAGAGGTCTTGGTGAGGAATTGAAAGAAGGTACGATTGTGAAAAAAGTACTTAGATCTCTTCCTAGAAAGATTGATTCTAAATTTTTAGTTGTTGAAGAGGCTAAAGATCTGAATTCTCTAAAAATGGATGAATTACATGGAAAATTAACTTCCTATGAAATGAGGATTGATAAGGAAAACTCTACAAGGAAAGAAGCAAATTTTAATGCATTTAAGAAGCAAGTTGACCTGGACTCTAATGTTGGATCAAATCCGAAGGAAGCAAAAAATTTCATAAATTTATAGATAGGTTTCAGAAAGTATAAAGGTAAGTTACCTTTTAAATGTTTTAATTATGGTGAAGGAAATTTTATGGCTAAGTGTCCTTATAAAGACTCTAACAATGTTGAAAAAAAGTATGGAAATAAATCATCTTAGAAAGGGAGTAGAGTTCAAAGGAAACAAAAGAGATTCTTTGTTAATGAGGACAGCTACTCTACTAATGAAGAGGGTCAAGACATCTCTGGAGATGAAAGAGAGAAGGTTGTATTCATGGCTATGGAAACTATTGACGATACTGCAGAAATCAAGTTCAAAAATGGTGAAGAAGAAGTAGATCTTGTGGAAGAGTTGCTTTGTGTTGGTAAGGAGATTGAGAGAGTAAAGAAAAGAATTATTGAGGAAGTGAACGCTAAAGATATTTTATCCCAAAAGCTTGAGAATATGAAAAATATGATCATTGATTTGAAAATTCAAGCAGAAAAAATAAAGAGGATTGAATAATTTTGACTGAAAGGCTATTGTCAAGGGACAAGAATTGTGAGAAGCTTAAAGCGAAAATTATGTCACAAAGGAAATATCTTGACAAAGTAAATCATAAATAAAGTTGAATTTTGGTAGGAGCACTAAGATCCTATATTAGATAATTGATAGCTAGAGATCTTTGCGTATCAAAACTGGTATTGGTTTTATTAATGAATATAAGAATAAAGTGATAGAACAGTCAGTGAAGCCTAGTAAGGAGAAACTGAAAGAGATTAGTTTTGAAAGTTCAAAGTTTAAAAAAAGTGTAGCAACCAACAATAGAAAAGTACAAAATGATGGTTTCATCCAAGTACAAAGGAAGAACAAAATATCTTAAAGACAAGCCTCAAGAGGACAAGGGTACAATACCAAGTTCAATCATTCCTTTTCTAGTTATGATTTTAATTGCAATAATTTTGGACATAAGGTTGTGGATTGTAGAAGGGCTATGGTAAGAATAAATAACTTTGTTAACAATAATGCATTTGCACCTTTGTACAATTTTAATATAATTTGTCACAAGTGCAAAAAAAATGGACATATTGCTATAAATTGTAGAAGAAATTTTGTGAGTCCTCTATCGGAAGCAAGAAGAAAATGGTTAGAATGTCAGAATTATGAATCAGATAAATTTTTGAAGAATATATAGGAAGAGAAAATATTGGAGAAATCCATGATAGCTCAGACTACACTACATGCTCAAAAGGAGAATAATTTATGGATTATAAATAGTGGATGTTCAAGTCACGTGACTAGAGACAAAAGTAAGTTCATTAATTTCAAGAAATTTGATCGAGGATATGTAACTCTTGGAAACAATTCTATTGCCAAACTTATTGGTAAGGGTAATTTAAGTCTTGATAGTGGTAGGACAAAAAATCATGATGTTTTGTATGTTGAAGCATTAAAGAATAATATTTTTAGTGTAACTCAAATATGTGATAAAGGTTAAAATCTCTCATTCAATGCTAAAGACCTTGTGAAATCTAGAAATTTGGTACCAGAGAGTTGATTGCGGAAGGGAGCAGGACTGACAATGACATATATCATCTCAGTGAGCTAAATGGGCAAAATTGCTTAAATGCTATACATAAAGAAGAGAGTTGGCTCTAGCATAGAAGATTGGGACACATCAATTTTGATGACATTATGAAGATCATCTCAAAAGAAATGGTCTAAGACATGCCAAAGATCAAGAAACTTCAATCTACTAGTTGCAAGCCATGTCAAGAGGGAAATAGACAAAGTCTAAATTTCCTACTAAGGAATACTCTGCAACAAAGCCATTGGATTTGATCCATATGGATCTATGCAGACCAATGAGGACAAAGATTCTACAAGATGACGGGTATTTTATGATGCTCAATGATGATTATACTAGGATGAATTGGATTACTTTTCTAAAAGAGAAATCAGAAGCATTTGAAAAGTTTAAAGCTCTCACGGAATTGGTTGAGAATGAAACTGGAAGAACAATCAAGTTTTTGAGATCAGATAGAGGGATAAAAGCACAAAGATATGTCACACTTTTAGCCAACTTATCAAAACAACTAAATTTAAGTATTTCTAACTAAAAATCAATTTTGGTCAAATATATGATCTATTAAGATTCATTCTAGCTAAGTTAGATACTTCCACAACTTTTTCAACTAAAATTGTTGGCTAAAAATAGATGGAGCACCACTTTGAGTCCAATTTACCAAAAAACTAAAATTATTTAAAAAACTTGAAGTTTCAATAACTCCTACTAATGTAAATAACATTTTTTTTAAAGTATAAAAACACCTTTTTGTAGATCCATAAGTGTAGTTTTCAAAAATATATTTATTTTAATATTTTTATTATTATTTTTATTTTTACTAAAAGTAGGTTATCAACACAAAATATTAGGTTCATTACCATGCCAAGGAAAAATACTAAAACTTATTAAAAAAAATTGAAAAAAATATGATGCACTAGATAAAAAAAACTATTTCAAGATGGTTATTTTTTTTTCTATTTTAGATAACTATTTAATATGAAATTTGAAGTCCCATGGAAACAAGTATTTTTTTATTCACGCATATTTGAATATTTATTTAAAAATATATATTTATCAAAATTGGGAAAAAATGTATCATGCACAAAAACTTCAAGTTATAAATACACACAAAAATTTGAAAGAAAAAAAATAAAATTTTCAATAAAAAGTTTGACGTCTCATGCGACTTTATTTTTCAACATTTTATCAACAACTAAATTATAGTGTTAATTTATTAAAAACTAGTTTAAAATAATTTTTTAATTTTTTTTAAAAAATACAAACATAAATATACTAAAAAATACATATTTTACTAGTTTACATCATTTCAAAATTCAAAACATATATGTCACTTTTTAGTGATTCAAATTTAAAAGTTGGATTAGAGTTTACCGTTTCCTTTATAAAGTGTGACACATCTTTGTACTTTTACCCAGAGATGGAAAATGTACATCTAACTAGTATGATGAATTATGTGAAGAGAATGGGATCTGGAGGCAATTTTTTTTTCCTAGGACTCCATAGTAAAATGGAGTTACAGAAAGGAGGAACCAAACTATTCAAGAGATGGCCAGAAAAAAGTTGATTCAAGAAAATTTATCGGGTATGTATTGGAGAGAAGTAGTTTAGACTATAGTGTATACTTTAAAAAAAAGCTCAAATCAAACCTAGGTCTAACAAAATACCATGTATGAGCTATGGAAAGAAAGACCAGCTTCAGTTAGAAATCTTGAAATATTTGGAAGCAAATGCTACATCAAAAGGGATGAAGAACACTTGGGTAAGTTTAATTCTAGATCTAATGAAGGTATTTTTCTTGGTTATTCTATGACAATTTGCAAAGTATATAGATGTTACAACAAGAGGTTGAAGAGGATTGTGGAAAGTATTAATATAAAGATTGATGAAACAATACAGTCAACTGATATTTCGAAGTAGAAGATAATGAAGATCTAATGTGTAACAGTTATGAAGACTCAAAAGTTGATTTTGAGAACACTATTACAAAGACTCTAGCAAGGTATGTTTAGAAAAGTCATTTTAAAGATTAGATTATAGGAGACAAGAATAGTGAAGTCCAAACCCATAGAAGAATTGTGAGAGAAAATGAACATGTACATTTTTCCCTATTATCAAAGATTGAACCAAGTTCTTATACAAAGGAACGTAAAGAGAAAGGATAGGTAGATGTTATGGAAGAATATTTATCTCAGATAAAGAAAAATGAAACTTGGGAACTGGTCCCAAGACCTAAATGCAAGAATATAATTGGTACCAAATGGGTGTTTAGAAACAAGTTGAATGAAGATAGAGAAGTGATATGGAACAAGGCTAGAATTGTGTGTAAAGGATATGCTCAGGTTGAAGGAATTGATTTTGAGGAGACATTTTCTCTAGTAGTAAGACTAGAAGTAATCAGAATGTTTTTGGCTCTTTTAGCATTCAATAATTTCAAAGTGTATTAGATGAATGTGAAGTCTATATTCCTGAATGGACAATTAGAAGAAGAAGTATACATTGAGCAATTAGAAGGCTTTCAATGCTCAAATAATCTAGATTTTGTGTGCAAAGTGAAGAAGGCTCTTTATGGACTCAAATAGGATCCTAGAGCTTGGTATTAGGTTGGATAGGTATCTACAACTACAAGGATTCTAGAGACGCGGTGTACATAGCAATTTATACATAAAAATAGAAGGTGATAAATTGTTAATTATTATTGTCTATGTTGATGACATTATCTTTGGTGGAAATAGTGATGATATGTGCAAGGAGTTCTAAAATGCAATGTAGAGTTAGCTTGAGATGTCAATTCTTGGTGAATTGTCTTTCTTTCTTGGTTTATAGATTTCTCAATCAAACAAATAAATATTCATTTCTCAGGTCAAGTACATAAAGGAAATGTTAATCAAGTTCAGGATGGAAAAATGTAAACTAGTAAGTACATCTATGGCTATCGGATGTAATTTGAGTAAGGATGATGAATCTGCTCTAGTAAACCAGAACTTATATAGATCCATGATTGGTCATTTGTTGTATGTGACTGCATCCAAATACACCTAAGGAAACTCATGCCAAAGTAGTAAAGAGGATATTCAAATATCTAAAGGCTACAATGGATTTTTCTTTGTGGTATCCTAAGAGTGAAAATTTCACTTTGACTACATATACAAATGTAGATTAAACAAGAAGCATAGGTGACTAGAATAGTATAAGTGGTGGAGATTTATTTCTTTCTGACAGTCTTGTATCATGATTAAAAGCAAGAAATAGGATTTGGTCTCTTTATCTATAGTAGAAGCGGAATACATTGTGGCAGCTTCATGTTGCTCTTAATTACTATGGATGAAGAAGAATATGAAGGAGATGAAGATTGAGTTTGATGAACCCATTTCCATTCTTTGTGATAAACCAGTGCCATAAATATTTCAAAGAATATGGTAATTCACTCAAGGATAAAGCATATTGCAAGATCAAATATCATTTTTTGAGGGAGAAGGTTATAAAAAAGAAGTGAAGTTGGAGTATATTGAAACCAAAGAGCAAGTAGCTGACATTTTCACAAAACCACTTCCTAAGGAGACTTTTGAATTTCTCCAAAAGAATTTGGGAGTTGTTGCACCCTCATCTTGAATCAAGAGGAAGAATAGGTTGAATAGGAGCATTGTCTCCCTACCATAAGAAGGCTTGATGATCTTGCAAAGTGTTTTCAGAAGCATTTTGGTATGGACTCAAGGGGAGTCTATCCATAAAATAGGTTTTCGTATTATGCAAAGTGTCAAAAATATAGTTGATCTTTACCATTGATATCAAAGGGGGAGAAATAGGTAGAAAAATGCTAAAATCCTTTTAAGGGAAGAAAGTGGGAATCAATGTGAGGTGGTTTCCTAATCTGGACAATATTAGATTTTTCTTCATGTGTGGCCAGCATTTTGTTATTTTTCATCAATGACAAAGGGGGATTATTGAATAAAGGTTGTCATTAATGTCAAAGGTGTTCACTAATGTCAAAGGAATATGATCAGTGGATCAATGAGGATTAAATGTAATTGTATTGTCATATCACTTTGAGTTGTGGAAGTATATATTGCTAGATATATTAACGATTTGTTAGTTGAGGATTGTATGTATTATCATATAACATCTATTCATGTTGATAGAACTGCTCTAGGAGTCTTATCTCAGATATTGGAGGTCAATTACTCAAGGCAAGGAGATCTTTCTGGAAAGACATTCATACTCTGTATTTCCTTCTGGATGTGAGAACTTGTCTTTGTGGCTTGAATGGAGAGTATGTATGCGTATGTTCTATCATATTCTAGAGTTTCTAAAAGATATGTTTAGCATGCAAAAATTTTGAAGTGATAAAAGGTTATCTATGCTTGTTTGTCAAGTAGTTGGTTTATTATGTGTATAGATACACCACTTATACTAGCACATCCATGCCCTTTATGGGATATACAACTAATATACTCTCCATAAAAACCCCTCTTCCTCAAGTGAAAAAACTTCTTTTGACTCAAACTAAATTTTATTAATGGAATCAACTATTTCATCCATCAATTCTTCTTCACTCTTTTGTTCATTCTCAACTGAGCTATCATCTTTCTCATCACCAACCTCCTTGGGCAATATATATATCACAATGTATTTCTCTACATCTAGTACCTTTTTCCAAGATAACCCACATTATGTGCATCTATATGCATACTTCCACCTCCTTAGTAGCATCAATATGCATCAATTCCACCTCTATGTCCTCCAAAGAGGAAATAATTAAAAGTACTACATCCTCTTCTACTACAACCTTATTCTCCTCTTCACATGATTGGGTTAATAATAACATTAGATGCTCAACCTCCTCTTCCTCAGTGCCATGTCCATGACACCCTACCTCATCTTCATCTTCATCTTCCTCTAATAGAATATCTTTTTTTCTTAATTCAACTTGTACATCTCCATTTCTTTTATCACCACTTTTCCCTCTTCCATATCCTTTCCTTCCTTGATACTTTTAAACAAAATAATTCTAGAAAAATAGTAGTATTTAACATATTCCATCCCCTTTATGGTTACTCCAATAATATTGAATCTTCTCCTTATAACACATTATCTCCACAATTTCTCATTCTACATAGTTCTTCAAAATAGGTTTGTATTATTCCTAGTAAAATTTTACTTGAACCCGCTACCTCTTAAAGAAATATGATACTCTACACTTTTCATAGGAATTGAAGCTCCTTCAACCAGATGTATGTATTTTATAATACACTATTTTATCTGGTGATTTGGAAATCATATATTCACATTTCTTCATCCTTCCCTTTCCCTTTTCTCATCTTCTCTCTCAGATATCTTCCCAAACCCATCACACAATCACACAATCTAGTATGTGCAAACTCTACACTCTTATGGTCTTCAATCCTTTTCTTAGAAAGAAAATTGTCCAACTCTAATAATCATCTCATTTTCTATTTTGGTCTCTCTACCCAAAAAAGTATCGCTTTATATTTTAGGTTCATTACATTCCTATTTCCTCTTCATTGGGACAATATTTTCTACTTTATTGCATCTAACATCTTAGACATGTTTATACACATACTCTCCATACTACTACAACTTCTTTCCCTCCAAATCCCTTTCTCTCCACACCATGAATGCAAATCTCACAACCCTTCTCAAGACCATTCTATTCCTCCCACAAGATATCTTCACTCTATCTCTCTCTTTCTCTCTCACGCACACACACGCATGTACTTAATTTGGATAAACCCTCCCTAACACTATTTCCTCTCATTATTCTCCATAATGACAAGATTATCTCATATTTATAATAAATCCCCTAGAACCTCATGATACATGGCCCAACAATAAATCCTTGCTTCAATAACATTTGATGCAATACAGGTACAGATATCTAATGAAGGATGGCCTAATCTAGCAACCACTCACAGCAATGATAGATAACACACCATCTAGAAACAACAACAAAAAGCTATTTTAATTATTTCAAATAAAAAATATCTTCACATGTTACAATAGGCTAATAAGAAGCCTAGCTCACTATGCACTCAACCCCTCATGATCTACTAACTACTAACTAAGGCTTACTAAAAAAAATTATGCATATCATATTGTTTCCCCAAGTCCCACATATAGATGTGATTTAGCCCTATATAGTCCCTTTCCCAAATTTGCATGTAAACCTTTGCTTACAAGCTCTATCAATTATTATACTCTAAACTATCTTTGACATATTTTTCTTGCCTTACTTGACTTGCTCTCTCTTCTTTCCCTATGCCCTCTCTCTCCCTCTCTCTCTCTCTCCCCTCTCTCTCCTTGGGAAAGTAATTTGAGGCTCTCTTATGGAATCCATTCTCTCTCCCATTTCTTGCTTTATATTTTTCTATTTTCTATCTTTGCAAAGAAAATGTTTACTACTTTGTCTAATAAAATAAATACATGATCTAATAATAAATATGACAATACATACTAGATACATGAGTAAAATATATATTTATTCACAAATGAAATTATTATAGAATAATACCAAAGATGGAAACCCAAGTATCAAAGTTTATCTAACTAGATCATACTACTTTCCTTGATGATACATGTTAGTAGGGTCATAGGTCAATGCCAAATCCTACTACAATCTACTACATAGGATTTGTGGAACCTAAGGATGGCATAGGAAGCTAAGCAAGAGGTTCTCTATAAAGGTTATGTCTCTCTAAGAGAAAATGTACAAATATAGGAATGTAATAAATAATAGGATAAGATAGAAGTGAAGAGAATGATAGATACAAAGTAGAGACTAAGACCTGCATTTGTAACTGATATATGATCATCTTTGGAGATATAAGGATTAATATATGTGTTATAGATGAATGTTATTCTTCTTAATGTTATATATGGAATGCATTTTGATCTAGATTTCCCTTATGTAATTACTCTTTTCTTCCAATATATCCTTTGGGGTATAAACAAACTACATAAGGGATAATATGGTACAAATATCTAAACTATAGTTCCCTTTTTGTCTTGCCAACATTGGTTCTATTGTCGAGATCCTAGAGAGAAAAGTGAAAAAAATGTAGAGTAGAAAGAGAATTAGTAGCAAAAGAAAAGAGGATAGTTCACAATAGTAAACCAAAAGAAAAATTGCTCAAAAATCTACAAATACAACCCTTAGGTACCACCCTTGTGAGAGGGGGTGGGCACTTGAGGGATGAAAAATGGGAAAGGGAAAGGGGTCTGAAAAGATCCCTAAAAAGATATAACTAGATTCAATATTTAAGATAACCATGGGATATATAAGGATTAATTAAAATCTAGATCAAAAATACCCATGACAAAAGGAGATAACAAGAGGAAAAGAAAGAATATTGAAAGAATTAAACTGGAAATAGAGATGAGCACATAAATAAGGTTGAAACAAGTTACCCTAGATCAACAAGAAAGGTACTATAGAAGGATGGAAGAAGTATAAAAGAAATAAAAGGGAACAAACCAAGGAGATAGAGATAGAAATTATGAGAGAAGAGAATAAGCATGCCACTAAGGGTGATGTTGAGCATGCCATTACAGGTGCAACCAAAGATATGATGAAGGAGATACCAGAAATAGAAATTTTTAATATGAAAAGGATAAGCCAAGTTATACATAATATAGAAGGATAAATTAAGGATTATAGAGAAACTAAAATGAACCTAGAGAGAGAAGTTATAAGAATTGTGATACTACCCATAATCAAAACACTGACTACTTATTCAGATTGGATAAACATTCAACTAAGAATAAATGAGGATTAGTTGTCAATGGCTACCCCTATACAGAACCTCCAAATAATGAAATTTGATGCAAAATATTTAGATGATTTGGTGAGTATAAGTTTTATGAAAATATGAGGAGAAGATGTGATAAAAATTAAACCAAATCCATTGTCTAATTGAATGTCATTTACTATCAAAAGAACATCTTAGAGGATTAAATGATATTTTGAACAAACACAACCCCTAGACTAGGATTCACCCTTAATTTCATTAAAGCCGAGAATATTTTTTATAGAAATAGTAGAGCACACATTAGGTAATCAAGAGACAATAGAAATATAAGTTGAGGAAAATAACGTAGTAACCCTAGGGACACACTACTTTAATATCAATTTGGGAGATATAAATAGTGACTATGAAGAACAATAAGATATGAATACCTCCAAGAAGTTACCCATTTTCAAAAAAAAGACACTAATGAAGCCACATAACATATCTTTGTCCTAGAATCAATGTGGAAAATATAAAATATATGTAGGGATAACACTAAACTATTTGATTTCATCAACACCTTATGAAGTGACACCCTCAAATAGTACTACAAGACTTATCCCACAAACAATAAGGACTGGGACATAGTAAAATAAGAATTTCTCGTAAATTTAGAATCCCTAGAACTACCTACTAAAGGGTAAAGTAAGCTAAGATAACTCACACAAAAGAAAGATGAGACAACAATGGAATTTAATAAAAGATTCAAAGAATCAACAAGGAGGTTGGAATAACCCTTAACTAAAAAATATAAAATCAAATGGTTTATATCTAGAGTAACACCAAAGATTAGAATGGCCCTAAATGGTAGGAACTTTAATACATACCCAAAATTGGTAGCTTTAGCATGACGGATAGAAAACCAATCTTGGAGAAAAATTGAGAAAGAAAAATAAAACAAAGAAATAAAAATATTACGATTATAAATTGAACAATTGAGACTCGGATAAGATATTATGGTGAAACAAGATACCCTTTCATAAAGACCAAACATATGGTGCACATGTTGTACTCAAGAAGGTCACTTGCAGAATGAATTCTCAAAATAAATAGGAGACAATAAGGTGAATTCATTAAGGGTAGACCTAAAAACACTACCTAAAAATATTAACTTGATATATTGTGGATTCTATGGTGAATGGGATGAACATGAAACATAATATCATCCATCCTAACTATTTTGATTAAGAGAGGAGCCAAACCTTGGGAACTATAATGAGGAAAGAGGAATGACATATGTAAAAGGTTTGGCAAAAATACCACTTTATCTACAAGACCGTGGATATAGAGTACCAAAGTGGAAAAACTACATAAATATAAATGCCCTACAAAACCAACAAGATTAGGGACAATATAGTGATAGAGGCCAATTCAAAGGAGATAGAGGGAGAAGAAGGTGTATAGATGCCACCTACTTCTGTTATGACAAGTAGGGTCACTTCACAACTAAATTTTGGGGAGATAAGAAGAAGCAATGTGGATTTTTCAGAAGTGTCAAACATGATATATTTAATTATGATAAAGCATAAATATATTATAAGAATGTGGCACTGCAATCCAAAAGTGATGAACTACAAAATTTAAATTCATCTAGAGGATCAAGACTCCTGAGAAGAGTACAAAAAGAGAGTAAGTGCAAAAATTTGGGGGGCCAAAAAGTGGCCAACTTTTTTTAAAAAAATTGAAAAGCCATAATACGCTCACATTATATCTTTGGTGTACCGAGCCTAAGGCTCGGTCACACTGAGCCTATAATGCACTCATGTTAGAACACGAGCACATTATAAGTGTTTATAACAAAAAAGTAGCATTCTTCATTTTCCATTTCTATGTTTTTCTCCAATCCCACGTGGCCTTCAAACCCTCAAAAGTGTGCTCACATTCTTGGAGACCAAATTATTCACCAAATCGTTACTGAGTCTTCACCAAAATTTCGCCATGACGTCGAGGAAGTGCTAGGAGTAAGTTTTGTTTTCTTTTTTTATGATTTTGTTTCTAAATAGGTATATTTAATAGGTTTTCTGATGTAAATTTATTTAATTTATAGGAAATGATAATCAACCTCCCAATCTTCAAAATCCTCCTTCACCTCAACTTGAAATACCTAGTGAAGAACAACCCCAAATCCAACAACAAACTCCTCCAAAAATTCCTCAACACCCCCTGGAACTCAGCAAATTTTAAATGGAGAAATTGAAAACAACAAAAAACAAATTGAGGAGTTAATTGTGAGGTTGAAAGATCCTACAAGTTCAACCTTGCAAAGAAACACACTTGCAAGATCACTTGAAGCTATGTTAAAACATGTAGATTCAATTAGCAAGAAATTAAGTGGTTGGGTGGAGAAGAGATGAGAGTATAAGGAATATTATGTAGATAAACTATCCTACATACAAGTCAAAAATTAAAAAATTAAAAAAATATATTGTGTTCACTTTTCGACTAACCCACGAAAAAATCAACCTCTACACCCTACAAGCAAGAGGTTTCATATCCATTGGTGCAACAACCAAGGGATAAAGGACCAATTTTGGTAGAGGTGGTGGATGGTTTTTGACCATCCTCCATGCAACAATAATAAGGTCTCATAATATTTCTTGAGGAAACTCTACTGCAAGTTTGTCCTCAACAAAATCCCCAACTATTTTGATATGCGGGACTTCTAAGGTAGAGGTGGTGGGTCTGCACAAGATAGACCAGGGGCATGTCTTGATCCTCAATAACCAACAAGATGAGCACTTGCTAGAACATCTTATGAGCACATGGCTATCCCTTTCATTGTGAAGGAGAGTGATGAGGTTGAGACTCTATAGTCTATTAGTTCTCTGACCCATAGTATCATAGAACATGCGAGTCTTTAGTACAATGTGAGCCAGGGGAGACTTCGAGGGGTAGGGTCCCACCCCATATTTTCTAGGCTTGCGATTCCTCCTATGGTTATGACCCCACATATATTCAGGAGGCAAGTGCACAAGCTATGTCTACAGCTGACCAGTTGTTGATGACAGATGCCATCTTGAATGAGGCTTTTAGCCTTGATACTCAGGTAAATGTTAGCAAGTTCATTAAATTTAATTTATTAAATTTCATTTTTGAAATGCAAGATTAACTAATTTAGTTTAATAATTGTAATGAAATTTTAGGGTCATAGTGCTATACTATTTTCACCAGTCCTCCACCTCCATATTACTCAACAACATGTACTGTTGAGGTATGTAACTAGTAAACAATTATAAATATTACATGT
Organism: Sequoiadendron giganteum; assembly: GCA_007115665.2. Classification (NCBI taxonomy): domain Eukaryota; kingdom Viridiplantae; phylum Streptophyta; class Pinopsida; order Cupressales; family Cupressaceae; genus Sequoiadendron; species Sequoiadendron giganteum. Next base: position 514,165,155 of record CM021100.1, on the reverse strand, counting down.
GAATAGAATTTTTATATGAATGGTATTATAATATCTGATTTTGGATGTTGAATAGGTTAATCTTGGAGATTTTACTACAACACCTCCCAGTGGTAGCAAAGTTCAAAGCTTCACTCAGGTAATAGAATAAAGAGTTTAACTAATGAATTGTACTTAATAGATTTGTGTAGTTTATATTCATATCATTGATTACATTGCATTTCGAATCTTTCAAACTCAAAGTATTACTTCACATTACATAACTAATAACTAGATGTTGATAGATGACAAAATTTTAATTACAATATAGTTTTTTAGAAATTCAACATAAGTAATGATGCAATTACTTCACATAGCATAACTAATAACTAGGAGCAGCCTCCAATTATATTTTCTTGTCATGGCATTCTATGATACCACATTTTATTGAGGCATTTTTTCAAACAATTCACTGCCTTGTCTATGCTATGGATTCTTAGAAAAAACCTATCAAAGCATAATAGTAAGCAATAGCATAGACAAGGAAATGAGCTTTGAAAAATGCCTCAAAGAAATGTGGTCTCATGGTGATGTCCATTACCATGAGACCACATTTCTTTGAGGAATTTTTTCAAACAACTCACTGCCTTGTCTATGCTACCACATTTTACATACATGTCTACCAAAGCATTTTATCAAACAATTCACTTCCATGTTGCTATGGCTAAAATCCTAAAATATGTGATTTCCAACAAACTATGGATGCTTGGAAAAAATCTATCAAAGCATAATAGTAAGCAATAGCATAGAAAAGGAAGTGATTTGTTTAAAGAAATTCCTCTAAGAAATGTGGTATCATGGTGATGGAATGCCTTTTCATCACCATGACACCATATTTTTTTAAGGCATTTTTTCAAACAGCTCACTTCATTAAGAATAGATAATCCTCTTTAATCAAATCAAATCATTTTAAGGTCTTGGATTTGATCCCCAAATCTAATCACATCCTCCATATTCATCCTTAGATCCCATTATTTCAATCCCCAAGTTCATTTATAATCCATCATCCTAATTTCCATCCTCATCCAAAATCAATACCAATCTTTCTTCCAATCAATCCTCCGTTGTGTCTAACTATCTAATCTATCCTCCATCCAACCTAATCTATTTTAATCCAACATCCATTCCAACCAACCCCAACCATATCAATGATGATGAGGATAGCCTTTTTGACCAACCCAAATATAATCCCAATGATGACAATGAGAGCATTGTGGATCACCTTGAATCCATTTTCAATAGACAAGCTGCTCCAATTTTCCACCAATCCCCAATCCAAAGCTCCCCTCAAGTCTCATCCATATCATCCACATCCACCACCACTAATTTTATCCTCACCTACTACTTCCATAATTATAAGTATGTCATTCTATGATACATCCTTGGAATCGGTGCTAAGTTTTCATCCTCCCTACCTTCATTCAATCCCAATCCATCCCCTCTTGCTTATCCTTCACCTTCCTTTGAAAATAGAAACCAATAATTTAGCCAAAATTCCCTTCCAAATCCTTTTCAAGGTCCTCATCCTCATCCTCAAATTACCAATCCATGGAAGCTTCCACCTCTTATTCCACTTGTTCATATCCCACATCCTAAAAATCCACATCACCCCACTATTACCAAGCAAATTCATCCCATGTCTCTCGTAATAACTTCCTCCAAGGACATTTGCAAAGGTGGTTGTTTCCCCATGCAAAAACAAAGTGGTGAAATCTTCTCATATCATGCATCCACCTTCATCACCCCCACATCAAGATAAACCCTAATACCCTATCTTAAATGAATCCCATATTAATCCATCTATCCAAGTTGAAGAGTCTATAAAACCTTCCTCCCTCATCAAACCATCCATGTCAAATTAACTATGTCCATCTCCTAATCAAAAGCATGCTAACATAGATTCCCCTCCATATTAAGATCAAGGAAACCCTTCTCCTCCAGCATATGATCCCCTTCTATCTCATGATCCCATTTCCAATCAAGAACAACATATCCCTTCCATCTCATCTAATGATATCTTTCCATCTCAAGATCAAGATATCCCTTCATCCCCCTCTGACAATCCCCTCTCCCCCACTTCATCTAATGACACCCTTTCATGTCCAGATCAAAGTACCTCTTCCACTCCATTATATGATTGCTCTCAAAATTTGGTCTCAAAGTACACCTTCCACCCCACCTAATGATCCTCTTCCCTCATGATCAAAACACCCCTCCCTCTTCATGTCATGATCCTCCTCCATCTCATAACCAAGACCACACTATACCATCCACCCCATCCCAATATAATAGCATAGAGAAGGAAATGAATTGTTTGAAAAAATGCCTCAAATAAATGTGGTCTCGTGGTTATGACCATCACCATGAGACCACTTATCATGGAATTCCATCACCATGAGACTGCATTTCTTTGAGGAATTTTTTCAAATAGTTCACTACCTTACTACTATGCATAAAATTCTAAAATAGGTGCTTTCAAACAAGCTATGGATAGGGAAAATAGTAAGCATAATAGTAAGAAATATATAGTTCAATAAATACTCAAAAAAAAATTGATTATCTCATACATTATTAGCCATGACCTGCATCACTATTATAGTTTTCAAGATTGAATAATTTATTGTTTCATTTTCATATGATGGAAGCAGAAACACCTCCTGATGTTGATAGGGAAATGGAGTGTGGTGTATCTTCTACAGTATATAGCTCAATGGCTCTCATGAAGGTATGAGGCAAATTAGTAAATTTAAATTACATTTGTTGTTATAGCACAGGTTTATTATTGAAAAATAAAATTATTATTGATTTTTAGTTTAATTTCTATTTGGATGGTTTTTATAAGACTTTTGCATGTTAGAGCCTGAGCATGCAAATCTTTCACTTGAGGAGAGAGATCATTTGGCAGCTATAAGTGATTATTTTGTTAAATATATCATTTTTTATAATGTAATTTCAATATATTAATGTCTTTACTTGTTATTGTAACAACTAAAGCTTGATCGGGAACTAAATAGGAGTAGCCCTTGAATTCAAATTAAACAAGTGCCATACACATCGCCATCCACCTGACCAAAAAAGGCCACCCATCTATTTCCTTCACTTGAAGGGCAATGACTTTTGATTAGCGTCCTTTGTTATATGCCTATATGGCATTTTTTGGACATATTTTTTATTTCATATACTTTACATTGTATGCCTATATGGAATTCTTGTAATCCTATATGGCTACTTTGTACATATTTTATACTTATATCGACATATATTGATGTATGCCTACATGGCTATCTGGTTAATACAATTTTTTTTATTGATGATGTCCATATTTGCATTATAAATCCATGCTTCAATAGATATTTGTAGATGGTTTACTTCAAATATTTAAAATCCAAGTGTTTTACATGCACTCTTCTTTTCTATAATTGTAAATAGATAATAAAGTTTGAGCATTATTCTCCTATAAGATTATTGAACATTAAATAAATCATATGAATATAATAATGCTTCATGCTTCATACTTCATGTGATTCATGAAGGAAATTCATGTGTATTCTTCATGCTTCATGCTTCATTTGTATGCTTCATGCTTTATATCATTGAGGAATACATATACTATTCCATGTGTATGCTTCATGCTTCACGTATTACATAGATAAAGAAAACATCATAAAACTATTGACAAAAGAAAATGGAAAGTAACAACTAAGTCTCACAAACAAAAAAATCAAGGCATGAAAATCTTATTAAAGATCATAAGGGCATTGAACTATTGGAGTTTAAGAGAACACAAATCAACCTTCCCAATAGAAAACTTCATAGATATTCATTCTATTTCTAAACATGAATTTGAACCCAATAATTAGAAGAATGCAACTTTAAAAGTTAAAATTGTATTCTTACAATAGTCAATAAATAGCTTCAAGAGACATGCATGACAGAAATAGAACTACCTGAAAGTTCAAGAATTTCCTTTTCCCCAATCATATCTAAAAAGTTGCAAATAAATCAATTTAAGTTCTCACAAATAGTGATGCTATAAATTTGGTTGTGACTTTTCAAAGGCGAAAAGTTGTGACCCTTCGAATAGGAAAGACTATGACCCTTTTATAACAAAGCATGGTGACCATGCCTAGCATAGATGTTTCCACCTAGAAGTGTTGGCACTAAATGTTTGGCCCCATGAAGAATAAAACAAAAAGTAGCCTACCTTGCAACTTTACACTACATGCATTTGAAAAAATTTGGGGTATCAATAAAACTTTCACCATGGGAAAATGATTTGGAGCTATCAAAAATTGAGAGAGGTTATTGTAGAGGGGCCTGACATGATCATGTAGCCACAAAAGTAATGTTTCTAAGTGTCATGGTTTTTGATCAATCACTCGTCAAAGTTTGTTGCCCCTTTGCACTTTGGTCTCTTAAGAGACTTCACTGGTAATTGTAGCTCAGACTGTTCTAGCATGTTTGGATGTGAAACAAGACCTTTCCTAGCATAAAACCACCCATCCAAATGTGTTGAAATAGTTGGTTTGATTGTACGATGAACAATTCAAAAGTTACACCACTTTGCAACTTTACACTACATGCAATTGACCCATTTTCCATCAACTAAAAACTCTTCACCACAGGTAAACGACTTGGAGATATCAAAAACTAAGAGAGGTTATTGTAGAAGGGCCCTACATGATCTCATAGCTTTAGATGAAATTTTTCTAAGTGCCACATTTTTCAAGCAATCGCTCATCAAAGTTTTTCCCCCTTTGCACTTTGGTCTCTTAAGAGACTTCGCCAGTACAATGTAACTTGGACTGTTCCATCATGTTTGGGTGTGAAATAGGACCTTTACTAGCATCAACCCACCCATCCAGACATGTTGGAATAGTTGATTTGTTCGTATGACGAATAGAATGAAAGTTACACCACTTTGCAACTTTACACTACATGCAACTAACCCGTTTTCCATCAACTGAAAGCTCTTCACCATGGGAAAATGACTTGAAGCTATCAAAAACTAAGAGAGGTTATTGTAAATGGGACCTACATGATCTAAAATCTTCAAATGAAATGTTTCTAAGTGTCACAATTTTTGAGTAATCACTCATCAAAGTTTGTTGCCCCTTTGCACTTTGGTCTCTTAAGAGACTTTGTCGATACAATGTATCTCAGACTGTTCTAACATGTTTGGGTGTGAAATAGGACCTTTCCTAGCATAAACCCACCCATTTGAATGTGTTGGAATAGTCGGTTTGATCATACGTCAAATAGAAAAAAAGTTACACCACTTTGAAACTTTACACTACATGCAACTGACATGTTTTCCATCAACTAAAAACTCTTCATCATAGGCAAACAACTTGGATCTATCAAAAATTGAGAGAGGTTATTGTATATGGTCCCTACTTGATCTTGTGGCCTCAAATAGAATATTTCTAAGTGCCACAGTTTCTGAGTAATCACTTGTTGAAGTTTTTTTCCCCTTTGCACTTTGGTCTCTAAAGAGACTTCGTCAGTACAATGTAGCTCGAACTGTTCTAGCATATTTGGATGCAAAAAGGGACCTTTCCTAGCATAAACCCACCCATTTGGATGTGTTGGAACAATCGGTTCAGTCATATGACAAATAGAAAAAAAGTTACACCACTTTGCAACTTTACACTACATGCAACTGACTCATTTTCTATCAACGGAAAACTCTTCACCACAGGAAAACAACTTGGAGCTATAAAAAAATTGAGAGAGGTTATTGTAGAGGGGCCCTACATGATCCCGTAGCCTCATACAAAATGTTTCTAAGTGCCATGGTTTTTGAGTAATCATCCATCGAATTTTTTGTCCCTTTGCACTTTGGTCTCTTAAGAGACTTCACCGATACAATGAAGCTCGGATTATTCTGGCATGTTTAGGTGTGAAACAAGAACTTGCCTAGTATAAAGCCACCCATACGGATGTGTTGGAAGAGTTGATTTGGATGGATGATGAACAAAATGAAAGTTACACCACCTTACAACTTTACACTGCATGCATTTGACATGTTTTCCATCAAATGAAAACTAACCTCAAAGTATTTTTAGAGCAGACTAACCTCATTTTCATTGATGATAAAATATTATTCTTATCTTTTAATTCCTTTTCTAAGTGGTTAATTTTATTCTTCAGTTGTTTTGCAGTTGCAACATGACCGTCCACATATTTTTCATCATCTCTACTACTGTTACCTATTAACACCCCCTAGTATTCATTTTCATGACCTTCTAACTTCTTTTTCATATCTTTTACTTTGAGCTTTAGATCAGCTACTCTATCATCAGTGCTTCTTCCTTATCATCTATTTCTAGATGTATTTTCTCCATGGAAGTCTTAAGTTCAAGAATCTTTGACTTTATTCGTTCAAATCCACCATGTAATTCATGATTAGAATACCTTCATATGCATGTAACCTAATGCACTAAAGGTGTTATTGCTAGTATGTTCTTGTTCCCTTAGATAAATCTAAACCTAAGGGCTCTCTGAATAAAATTTAAGTTCCCATGGAAGTCTTAAGTTCAAGAATCTTTGACTTCATTTGTTCAAATCCACTGATAGCATCATCTCTCACTTTCTTTTCTTGCACAAATTCTTATCAAATACAAAACCTCTTGAGGTTTTCCACTTCTCCATTTCCATTTTCCCATTCCACATACTGCATAAGCACCTTCATTGAAACTTCTCAAGAGCAAGAAGAATCTCTTCATTCAAAACGTTATCTATCTCATTCACTTTGGTATGCTTCTTTTCATGTGTTTTTAGAGTAGATTCATTTTTTATTTCATACAGTCTAGTACTTGCTAACTTTGGTTTTTCATTGTCATTTTCCCATTGCACATACTACACATGCACCTTCCTCAACTTCTCAAGAGCGGATTCCTTCTTTCATTTCATGCATTCTACTACTTGTACCTCCAGTTATGCATTTTCATTTGCTCATTGCCTAGTTATGAAGGGTGGTTAAGGATATTTGGATATGAGGTGTTGAGATATGAGGAGAAGGGATATATTGTTGAGGGATATGTGAAATTTACTCTCAATGGAACCATTTTAAGGTAGATAAGCCTAATCCTCACAATCAATGTATAAGAAAAGTAAATAAGCCCAATCCTAACAAGAAAGGATAGATTAAATGTACTTGTATCGAGTTAATGTTGTAATTTAGATGATTTGGAGACATAATAAAAGAGTAAGTATTGTGAATCCGGCATATATATATATATATATATATATATATAAAGCCTTGGTAGGGATCACACATACCTGGAGTCTGGCATATGTAACTTCACAAATCTTTTTGGAATTAAATTCAACCTAATGATGCTTGTGTAATTCTTTATAGAACTTACATGTAGCTTTAGTCGATGTGAGATTCACAAATGCATAGCTTGAATTACATCTATTTTTGCAAATCAAAATCAAGTTAATCTAGTTATTAGTTGAAAGCTTTTAAAACTCAATAATTTAACTATAATTATCAATGAAAAGTGATTATCTAATATTTTAACCTACTTGAAATCTATAGGCAAGTAAACAAAATCATTTTTTGGGAGAGGCTCATCCCCCTCCATGATGTTCTATTTGCACTGCATGCAATGACTGTCCAGCATTTTTAGAATCATATGCAGACTGTAAACAAATAAAAACATGATAATTATCATCATTAACTTTTGAAATGAAGTTTTCAAATTATGTAAAGAGAAATAGCTAAAACACAATATTTCCACTTTCTAGCATTTGAGGTGATACAAAATGACATGATAAGACCAAGATAAGGGGTACTTACTCATATTTCTTGGGACATCAGAGTTACCTTTGTTATAGTTTTTCGCCATAGTCTGACAGGCATGGTGCACATGTTGATGCTTTTCGTTGCAATTTGTAGCTTTCCAAAGACTACGGATGACTCTTGTCATTGTTAAATTCTACCCACTACGAGGAGGATCAAACACTAATGGAAAATAATTATCTATAACACAATCAAGCTTGGCATACATGTATGAGAAATTGCAACTCCCTTGGCATACATGTATGAGAAATGTGGAAGCATGGACAAGGCATGTAAATTTTTGACAAAATGCATCAAAGAGATATGTCAAGGATTGGAATGATTACAGGATATGTACAAAATGGAAAATGTATGGAAAATTTGGTAGCATTTACAAGGTAGTGAGATCACTACCTTGTCAATGCGATAGCAATGACAAGGTAGTGAGTTGTTTGAAAAAATGCCTCAAAGAAATGGGGTCTCTAGGTGATAAACTGACAAGTTAGTGAGCTATTTGAAAAAATGCCTCAAAGAAATGGGATCTCCTGGTGATGACAAGGTAGTGAGCTATTTGAAAAAATTCCTCAAATAAATGGGGTCTCCTATGATGATGATAAGGTAGTGAGTTGTTTGAAAATATTCCTCAAAGAAATGGGGTCTCCTGGTGACCCCATTTCTTTGAGGAATTTTTTCAAACAGCTCACTACCTTGTCATTGCTACTGCATTGACAAGCTCACTACCTTGTCAATGCGATATCATAGATAAAGTAGTGAGTTGTTTGAAAAAATGCTTCAAATAAATGGGTACATCACTAGGAGACCCCATTTCTTTGAAGCATTTTTTCAAACAGCTCACTACCTTGTCTATGCTACCACATTGACAAGATCACTAGCTTGTCAAATCTTGTTAATGTAGTAGCATGGACAAGGTAGTGAGTTGTTTGAAAAAATTCCTCAAATAAATGGGGTATCCTAGTAATGTATGCCTCAAATAAATGGGGTCTCCGGGTGAAAGAGGAGACCCCATTTCTTTGAGGCATTTTTCAAACAACTCACTACCTTGTCTATGCTACTGCATTGACAAGCTAGTGAGCTCTGGTGATGTACCCAGGAGACCCCATTTCTTTGAGGAATTTTTTCAAACAACTCACTATCTTGTCATTTCTATCGCACAAATATATAATCTTTCCAATATTCATATGTAAACTTGGAACCAAAACATATGTAAACTTGAAATATAGAAATGAAAGGTTTAACTTTCAACTAATCTCGATGTGCATACTTAGAAATTTTTAATACAAATTAATGTGTGTACTTACAAATTAATAAGAACCAATGTGCATACTTACAAATTAATCCAACAAACCATCTAGGTCTGGTCTACTCTTTATCGTGTCAAGTATTGCCTCATGGCAAGACTCAAGCACCTTCCACAAGGTCTTGTTCAAAATTCTACCCCCATATTTGATCAAATGAATATTGGATGCCATGAGAAGGTTCGAGTAATGAAGAATCTTTCAATGTGTGTCAAAGTCCTAAAATAGCCAAACATTAACACTCTTATGTGGGTACCTTCTAAGCCATGTTCAAGTAACAACCATCGAGCCTGTACGGTATTTGATGTTTTCTCCATCTGTAACTCGAGCCTCCAATTTATTTTTGGCCTCAACACAATGACACAGGTAATAATATGTTCCCTCTTCATTTTATTTATTTGTAATAACTACATAAACATGCCCTACATTGATATGTGCAGTAAATTAGATGAAATTAGTCAACATTACAAAAACACTACAAAGTAAGATAACATTAGGAATTTCAAAAACTATGCAAGTAGATATATTACCTGGTTGAAGTAGATCTGATATGTGGTCAAATTCAACAGATGGTTCCATCTACATGTGAGTTCCAATGTCGTTGAGGGTAGATACATGTTAAGTGGGATAAGACAACTTAACCACCATTTTTTAATCCACTCCTTTGACTTGCACTCATTCCAAGATCCCATTGTATAAGAATAAAAAAATCATGCCATCTTCCGCGTATGGATACTCCATGAACCTACATTTGAGATTTTGAAAGAGTGTAGCTCACTTGATCTTGTCAGTGTACAAAAATCCTCATGTGGTGCAATGTTAGTATCATCTATCAACCAAAAAAAACTACAAACAAAATACTTACCTTCATTACCTAGACCCATTGAAGAATTACACCACTCGATGATTGATTTTGCATCTGTCAACTTTGCATTGTCTTTATACTTTAACTCTTCTCGTGTTAATGCTCTTTTGATACATGCTCCTACACCATCATGCTCCCCCTTTGGACATGTCTGGCCTCACAAAAGTTCCACATATGTTGAACACTTGTAATAACATAAATCCTACTCAACCAATAGAACATCTACGAGTTCTTGAATTGTGATGCATAGTTATCCAACCATATTATATGTTGATTGTATGTTATGACCCTCCTAGCCAAATCATTGTAGAACAACTTAAAGCAACCTTGCACAAACTCTCTATAATGTGTGTGATCATCACTAATGTAAAAGTGGTACTCCCTCAATACCTTCCTGTTATCCTTTGTACTATCAACTGCATGAATGAATTCTATGTGCACAAATATAGAAACCTGTGCGAAGTTGCAATATTGTGATTGCACCTCATGTTGTGGTTGTAGGTTGTAGTTCTCTACAAATTCGATGATTGAAACAATGCTACCAAGTGTAAAGGTTTCCTTGCATATCTTGAATTGCAAGTCCAACCTTCGAGCTCTATGGGTATGCCTTACATACTCATACACTATAATGTCACGAAATGTAGACATAAACTGATACACTGGAATATTTTGAATAACCAAATTTCACCTTTTTTCTTATTTACCATCTTTTGTATTTTAGGCCACTATTTTATACTTTTTGAACTCTACTAGTTCATTTCCAACTGCATGTGTGCTTTCCATATGTTCACATATTGGCATACGTTGCAAGCCACTACAATGCTGACATGTGCCATCCAAGCATAATTTATTGTAGAGTATTTGACCTTCCTCTCTTTTGCATAAAGTTTTTGATATGAAGTCTCTTGAAGATGTTGGTGGGGCATGTATACCACAATCTTGCAAAACATTATTAGTATGCAGATCTAAACATTTAGAATGATAAACATCAAAATGGTTAGAAAATTCAAAGTGTAATCTACAACAAGTAGTGCGTGTGTGATTTATCTTGACATAAAAAGGTTTTAGCATTTCAAAATATCTTTGACAAATTTTAATTTGAGGATACTCCTCTAGAGATTTATAAAAAAATTGTGTTTGATTTGTATCAAAAAAATGCTTTGGAAGTGGCTCACAGTTTTGACTACCAATTCTCCTTCTTACCATATCCCTTTGATTCAGATATACCCTCATATTATTCTTCCAAAAAGTCTTCAATTAGTGATCTCAATGCTTCAACAATAGGTTTGTCTTTTTGTGGTAGTCTCCCCGAGAATTCCCATAATTTGGTGGAATCAGTCTCCTCAATTCTTTGGCACCTTTGAACAACTCTTGATAAAGTTTTTCTATTAATTCTCAATTCTTGACTCATCTTTCTAATGAGATGATCTTTCCTCATTTGATTACTTATTATTGTCGATGTAATGACACATCATGTGACATTACTATCTTTTGAGCATGAGGTCTTACCCACACTCTCATATGCACTCATTAGATTCATCACAATAGTTTTTTCACTTCAAGCATCAAATGTTCTCAACCCAAGAATCTTCATGATGGACCTATACTTTATACGCATCATTTAAACAAATAGTTGACATCTTGCAGTATCATTTAACTGTTCAAAGAACACTCTCCAAATCTTATGAGCATATCTTCTATAAGTGCATTTTGGAATCTTCCCTTCCATTGGCTACAAAATATTCTCATTTATATTAATAAAATGTTTTCATTTTCTATGCAAAATTCTAGGTGGTGTTCTCAAAGGTAAATTCATCTCAACATTAGGAATTTCATCAATATTTAAATGAGATGGGCTAGATGGCATACCTTTGATCGAGGATGGGATAGATGATGTACCTTAAGGTTGAGATGGGAATGATGGCATACCTCCTTCCTCACATGTGAGTGATGATGTACTCTCAACTTGAGATGTGGTAGATGGTGTCCCTCCATCTTCACTTGTGGTAGAGGGTGTGTCTCCAACTACGGTATTCAAATTTCTCATAGCATGAAGGTTTCGCATGTGTTCCCTTTGTGCTGCTAATTCCATATCTCTTGTTTATGATTGAGGTTCCTCTTCAATTGGCATGTCTTCGACAATCATTTCCATTTTCTTCTTCTCATGATGTTCCCTCATATATGTTGCTTTCTTTGTATTTTTATCTTTTGTCTCTTCCCAGGTGTTGGTTTAATCCTTGATCGTTTCCTTAGCATGATGGAGAATTTTATCTGTAGCATGATAAAGAGACAAATATTAGTTCCTAAAAAAGAATCCATGCAAATAAATGAAATACATGTCATTCAAACCTTCATACAAAATACTTATAATCATCTTGTAGAAGAGTAAATGTAACTTAGCCATGATGAATAAACAAGTGCAATAAGAACACAAGGAAAATGGAAAGCTCTTTTTTTTTAGTATTTCTACCGTGCAATATTTTATTGAATGTGACTTTTCTCTAGCCATTTTCTAATGTATGACCTACCAATATAATATCCATAAATAGACATGTATACAAAATGTGGTAGCATAGACAAAGCTCACATGAATTTTTTTGATGGAATGCCTTAAAGAAATGTGGTTTCATGGAATTCCATGATTGCAAGATAGGCAAAAAATGGATTTTTTAAAAGACATTACAAACTTTCAAGAAAATACAATTGGCTTGACTATAAATCCAAATTCCACAACTTTTGTCAACATCCTACCTTTGGAACAAGGTATGGGAATCAATCAAAACATTGAAAGAAAGGGGGATTTTTGTCGAATGTTATAATTGCAACTCCCTTGGCAGAAATGTATGATAAATTTGGAAGCATGGACAAGGCATGTGAATTGTTTGACAAAATTTTTTGGTAGACATGTATGCAAAATGTGGTAGCATAGACAAGGTAGTGAGTTGTTTGAAAAAATTCCTCAAAGAAATGTATTCTCATGGTGATGTATATCACCGTGAGACCACATTTCTTCAAGGAATTTTTTCAAACAACTCGCTACTTTTTCAATGTGGTAGCATTGACAAGATAGTTAGCTATTTGAAAAAATGCCTCATAAAAATGGGTACATCACTATGAGACCCCATTTCTATGAGGCATTTTTTCAAATAGCTCACTACCTTGTCGAAAATACCTCATAGAAATGGGGTCTCACAGTGATGTACATCATCGTGAGACCCCATTTCTATGAGGAATTTTTCAAACACTTCACTACCTTGTCTATGCTACTGCATTGAAAAGATAGTGAACTATTTTTAAAAATGCCTCATAGAAATGTGGTCTCACGATGATGAGGCATTACATCATTGTGAGACCCCACTTCTATGAGGAATTTTTTCAAATAGCTCACTACCTTGTCTATGCTACCGCATTGACAAGGTAGTGAGTTGTTTGAAAAAATGCCTCGAAGAAATGTCCATCAACATGAGCCACATTTCTTTGAGGCATTTTTTCAAACAGCTCATTGCCTTGTCTAAAATGTTTGATAAAATTATTTGGTAGACATGTATGGAAAATGTGGTAGCAAATACAAGGTAGTGATTTGTTTGAAAAAATTCCTCAAATAAATGTGGTCTCATGGGGATGGACATAACCATGAGACCACATTTATTTGAGGCATTTTTTCAAATAGCTCACTACCTTGTATATGCTTTTGATTTCTATTATTCTTTGATAGATTTTTTCATGCATCCATAGTTTGTTTTAAAGAGCATGTTTTAGGCTTTTAGCCATAGCAACAAGGGGACCTTGGAATGGGGTATGACACCTATCAAAATATAAAAGGGGGGGATTTTCATGAGTGTTATGGTTGCAATTGCCTTAGTAGACACATGCAAAGTGTGGATGCATATACAAGGCACATGAATTATTTAACAAAATTCCTCAATGAGATATGTCCTCATGGACTATAATGATTGCAAGATATACACAAAATGGAAAATGTATGGAAAATTTGGTAGTATAAACAAGAGAATGAGTTGTTTGAAAAAATGACTCAAAGAAATGTGGTCTCATGGTGATGTACATCATAATGAGACCACATTTCTTTGAAGCATTTTCTCAAACAACTCATTTCCTTATCTAACATGTTTGATAAAATGCTTTGGTACACATGTATGGAAAATGTGGTAGCATAGACAAGGTAGTGAGTTGTTTGAAAAAATTCCTCAAAGAAATGTGGTCTCATGGTGGTGTCCATCGCCATGAGACCATATTTCTTTGAGGCATTTTTTCAAACAACTCATTGCCTTGTCTAACTTGTTTGATAGAATGCTTTGGTAGACATGTATAGACAAGGCACATGAACTATTTGATAAAATGCCTCAATGAGATATGTCCTCTTGGACTACAATGATAGTAGGATATGTACAAAATGGATTTATTGAAAAGGCTTTAGAAAATTTCAAGAAAATGCAATTTGGTGTAAAACCAAATTCCAAAGCATTTTCCAACATGCCCTATGCCTATACCAAAATGGAAGCTTTGGAAAGGGGTATGCACATCCATAAAAAAATAATGAGAAATGATGTATTATATTACATAGTTATAACTACTCTCATAGATGTGTATACAAAATGTGGAAGCATACACAAGGTAGGTCAATTGTTTAATAAAATGCCTCAAAGAGATGTGGTTTAAAATGTAATTGGCAAGCGTAAAGAATTGTGTAGTTTAAATGTGCCAATAGGGGCTAAGGTTATAATGAGAAACAAACAATTTTATGGACATGTAATATGCATAATAAAAAATAAAAAAAAGCATTGTATTAAGCATGTATGGTAAGGATGATAAAGAAACATAATAGAATTAAGGAAAATGTGTAAAGACTTGACATACCTAAAAAACAGAGATTCGAATGGAGGAACTACCCAATTATGTAGTCTTTTTTCCTTCTTGAATCAAACTCCTCAACAACTTGAGTTTTTCACAAGCTTTCTTCCTTTTCAACATTCAATTTTATATCACTCAAATAGAATTACTAACAATAATACAAATAACCAATGTATAATGTTAAATTCCTACAATTCAATCACAATTAACATTGCAACACTAGAAAAATTGAGACTTGAATTGATATATATCAAATTCGATGTGAAAACTCTATTATTTCCTCCTTCCTAAGTTGGTAAACCATAAAAATGTGGTGGAAAGTTCATGCAAAGGTGGTAGAATGTGAAAACATTGCATGTGCACTTCCCAATAGCGTTAAAAAGCTCTTTTTTTATCAAAACACATGCATAACCAGTATGATAACAAAAAATGTGGGCCTGGATCATGGGTGTGTTGACTTTTTTACCATTTTTAGAGCAAGCCAAAATGTTCTTACGTTATAACACGAGTGTATTTTGTCTTTTTATACAAAATGACTATATCTCAACTTCTTCAAAACGTGCTCGCTTTATGAAAGTGTTGATTTTATAAAGGTTTCTTCTCTCTCTTCTTATTCATCCATCCCTCCTTAGCCATCTAGGTCTCTCACTTAACCCTAAACCCTATCCCTAAACCCTGAACCCTGGACACTATGCCTTAAACCCTAATCCCTCAACCCTCAACCTTATATCCTTAAACCCTTAAACCCTAAACCCTAATCTCTCTCTCTCCCACCCTACCTAGATAACTCTCTATCTCTCCCTCCCTCCCTCCCTCCCACCCTACCTGGACAACTCTCTCTCTCTCTCTCTCTCTCTCTCTCTCTCTCTCTCTCTCTCTCTCTCTCTCTCTCTCTCTCTCTCTCTCTCTATTCTCCCTCCCTCTAAATACATACATACATGCATATAAGTAGACATACATACATACTTACATACATATGTACATACAATCTTCCATACATACATACATACTTACATACATACAAGCATACATACAATCTTACATACATACATACATATACATACACTGATACATACATCCATACATTGATACATACATACAGGCATACAACATACAAGTGCACATACATACATACAAATATATATACATACATTTAATAGACTAGCATTTAACACAAATAAATACATAACATGATAATATTATAGTGTGCTCGTGTTATGTCTTGCTTAGGCAACTCTTGAGTGCAAAAAAAAAAATATGTCAAAACCATGAAATAACGTGAGCATGTTATAATGCGCTTGCATTAAAATGCATTCGCATTATTTCTTGCTTTTGGAATCCCCAAGCCTTAGGGTTGGTATTTTCTTTGGATTACCAACCCAAAGGCTTGGAGTGCCTTCCCAACATCCAAAGACGTTTTTTTGCATATTCTACAAGATTTCACATAATTGTGTTCGTGTTAATCGTCAGATTTGCACGTGTTTCAAGGTCGAACAAATTGAACACCTAAGTAATGCTAGGCTCTCTCTTAGCTATTTAATGATACAATTTTTTTCACATTTGACAACATTAAGCCTTTCATCTTCAATTTATTTTGTTTATGTGTTCATTTTTTGGCAAAAACTAGTGTTTGGTATTTTTTTCATTGTAAATTAATTGTTCATTGAAATTTCAAATAAATTAGATATTTAGAAACTAGACTCCACATTAAAAAAAATGATTTCCAATTAGTTTTCAAAATTTATAGGGGAGCACGACCAAAATTCTAATTTTCAAGATGTGTCCCCTTTGAAAATTAGTAAAAAATCAAATATTAATTAAAAAATTATCAAAAAAATTGGGTATAAACTACATGTTGTTAGCTAATTTCTCACTGAAGCAATTTTAAAAATACCAAAAAAAATTTAACCTTTGAGGGAGCTACAAAAGTCGCTATGTTATGTTCTTTTGACAAAAACATAACATATTTTGTGGCACCCTCTTTTGAACCCCTTAATCTCTACCATTTTTTAAAAAAATAGTAGATTAGAAAGTAGACTCAGAGCAAGTGATGATCCTTGTTTTTGTTGCATCTAAAAAAAATTAGTGTAACTATCCTCAATTTCACATCCAAGGTCAGTATTTCTTAATTTCAGATAAAAAAGTGGCCACTTAAGACCTCTTTTTGGCCCCCATATTTTTGCACTTACCCAAGAACCAGATATAAAACTAGGAGATGTCAAAAAGCGAAGATTTATTTTTGAAACTATTGATACAAGTAGCTCTAAAGAAGGATATCAGGATAAATATAAAATGAAAACATAAAAAGAATAATAAATTAGTAGTGGTTACTAGATAAGGAACAAATTCCACAAATTAAAGATACACAACCATTGAGGAAGGGAGCACTACAAACAAAGAAGAATTTCACCCAATCAAACAACATCATGACCAAATAGTAGAAAAAACAGAGAAATTCATCACTAAGGAATAACATAAACAATCAAAATTCACTGATTAATTCTTTGATTAAGAGACAAGCATATTAAATCAACTTATAAAATATCAAAACATTCTAACCTCTTAGACAAACTAAAATGGTTTTGTAAATACTAGAACAAACAATAATCTCAATCACCACAAATAAGAACAATAATCAATAATGAAAAGCAATGGAAAAGCAGACCTATCATGATCAATATTAGCATAAACCATAAGAAACTTAAAAATGTGATGATAGACTTAGGAGCTAACATAAATATTCTCCCTAAAAGGATCTGGGAACAATTAGGGAAGCCAAAAATTGAACAAACAACTTCTAACTTTAGCCTAGTTGATGGTACCAAGATGAAAAACTTAGGGACATGGATACTTGTATAAGTGTTATGGGAGTAAAACAAATCATTGACTTTGAAATAGTCACCATAAAAGAAACTTTTGATTCTTTTAATGCACTGCTTGGACTAAGGTGGTTTTTCAGAACAAATGACATTGTAGACTCAAGAAAAAATAAATATCTTTTGCCAATAAAGACAAAATAGTCCACATTCCCTAGGGAAATTCTAGATGAATCTTACACAGAGGAACTAAACATAAAAGAATATCACAACTCTAACAATAAAAACATTTATTCAATATCAAAATTTCCCATAAATGAAATTTTTGAAGAACCAAACTCAAAAGGATAAGTAGAAATAGAGGGTAGTGCTTACAATGCAAACAATGAAGAGGTGTTGGGTGCATGGATGTGGGAAGAAAAAAACTTCACTCCCAAAGAATTATTAGATTTCGAAGGATATTGGAGGATGTTCCATATTCTATCATAAGTATACACAATACACCATAGAATGATTGTGGAAACTGAGGATAACATAACTTGAATATCATATTAGATAAAGCACATATCATGCAAGATTTTACATATTAAGCTACCTAAGTATTCAAGTGTAGAAGACTTGTTATCATATATTACAAAAATAAAATAAATATTTAATACTAAGGAACTAAGGCTCGATATATTACAACACACACTGATTTCTAATGCCATAAGTTGACACAATACACATAAGGATAAACTTACCAAATGAGAGGTATTTAAAATCCTAATAAAAACAAGATACCTACCAAAAGAAGGGGAATACATGGATATAACAAAGTATGATGGTGATATCTTACAATATCACTTTAACACTTGTATTGAAAGGTGGGAGGTAAGGAATGACTATGATGAAAGATTAAACATTCAAATATTCTACTAGACACTCGCGTTGGTTGCCCAGACCTAGTATATAAACCAAGAAATAAGAGAAACTAAATCTTGGATGGAGCTTAAAATGAATTTCTCACACACCTTTTCTTTTTGCAATCATGGTAAACATATACATATTGCATCACTTAATATGAAAGAAATAATATTTAGACCAAACACAAATAATAAAGTAGAGGCACTATAACTTGTTTCCCCACCTCCGTAGACAGAGGGAATATGAAAGTATATTGAATGGTTGGACAAAGAATCAACTTTCACTAAAAGAATATATTTCATAAGACATCAAGAAGAGAAAGAAACATATAACATGGATATAGAAGTCAATCAAGAGGAAAGGGAACTAGAATCCCCTACTGAATATAAATATAAATACTACAACCAACCAATCAATATTAGGGAAGAAAACATTGCCAAGGTAGGGGACTCTAAACTTGTAAAAATAGGATATTATTTGGATGATAAGGTATTAGCACAAGTTACAAAGATCCTATCAAAATTTGAAGAATTATTCCCTAGAACATTTACAGATTTAAAAGGAATAAAAGAAGAGGTAGGTGTAATGAAGATACAACTAAAAGAAGGGACTCAACTAGTAAGGAAAGGAACATATATACTTAACACAAACATGAAAAGAAATTCAAAGTTGAGCTGGATAAAATGCTTGATGCGGGAATTATAAAACCGATTGAAGATGCAAAATGGATAAGTCTTATGGTCATGCAAAATAAAAATACATGGGAAGTGAGAATATGTGTAGATTTTAGGGAAGTCAATAAAGCTTGCATACATGACCCCTTCCCTACACCTTTTACTGAAGAAATACTAGAATCAATTTTTGGAAGAGAGATCTATTCATTTATTGATAGATTCTTTGGCTATCACCAAGTGAAAATAAGGGAAAAAGATCAACCAAAAACTACATTTGCAATAGAATGGGGTTCTTACATGTACACAATAATGCCATTTGGTCTAAAAAATGCACCTACAATATTTAGTACAGGGCAATGATAAATACATTTAAAGACTTCATACATGAATTTTTGGAAGTATACTTGGATGACTAAATAGTGTGTGGATTGGTAAAAGACCATGTGCAAGTGCTTAAGATGATGTTAAACAAATGTCAAAGTATGTAGATAGTGCTGAATTTTAAAAAATGCATGTTTGTGGTACCCTATGGAACACTGTTAGGGCACATAATTTGTATAGAAGGTCTGATGGTGGACCCCATGAAAGTTACACTAATAATGACACTACCACCTCCAAAAACTGCTCCAAAATTTAAAACTTTCTTAGGTTACATCAGTTATCACCACAATTTATAAGAGGTTATGCTAATATTATTGCACCATTAGAGGAAACATTGAAAAATAAATCTAGGAGGAACATTTAATGGAATGAAGAATTTCAAATTACATTTGACACACTAAAATAGAAAATTACAAAGGCACCCATCTTAATCTTTCTAGACTAGAGTATACCATTTCATTTGGATGTGGATGCATCTAGAAAATAAATAGGAGTAATATTGGCTCAACCTAAAGGAAGCAAGGACCACCCTATTATATTTTCCAATAAAAAATTATCAAAAGAAGAGAAAAATTACACTGCAACAAAAAGAGAGGCATTAGCCATGGTTTATGCACTCCAAAAACTTAGAAATTATCTATTATCTACAACCTTTACTTTCTTTATATATCATGAGCCACTAAAGCACTAACTAAACAAACCTATTATACAAGGTTGAATATGTATATGGTTACTCTTGTTTCAAGAATTTGATTTTAAAATAATGGTGAAATTGGGAAAGAACAACCAAAGACCAAATTATTTGTCTAGAATAGAAACATGGGAAGAACTAGAGGATCTCACTAGCACATACCTATTTAGAATAAATGTGGTACCAGAAAAATTACATGACATTTCCATACTTTTATCAACTTAAGAATTTCCTAGTGATCTTTCACCACAGGACAAACAATCTATGATATGGAAGTCCATGCATTATGCATTAATAGAAGGAGAACTATAACACATGGGATGAGATGAAATTATGAGAAGGGTTGTCTATGAGAATGAAATAGAATCCATTTAAGATAGGAACATGAGGGCATAGTCAGAGGACACAATTGTGGTGACACGATGACCAAAAGACTTAAAATAGCTAGATTGTGGTGGCCAACTCTTCACAAAGATACAAAGAATTACACAGAGTCGTGATATTTGTCAAAGAGTAGGGAAACCTACTGCAAAAGATTAAATGCCCCTAAAATCAGTAGTAGCATAGATTCCTTTTGAAAAATGGGTAATATAATTTATTGGCCCCATTGAACCCCCACCAAACATTCAAAAATAAGATTTATAATAATAGAGATATAATATTTAACAAAGTGGGTAGAAACAAAACCTACCAAGGATTGTATCAAAAATACTACCATATGGTTTTTATATGAAAATATAATAATGAAATATGGATGCCTGTTAAGTATTGTAAGTGATCAAGACCTAAAAACTTTTTAAATAAAATAATTGTAGAACTATTACAAAATTTTATGATCACACATAATAAGAGCTCGCCCTATCATCTTCAAGCAAACAAAGCAAGTGAAGCTCTAAAAAAGATAATTGGGACAACAATAACTAAGATGTGTGACAGAAATAGGTCAAATTGGGATATAAAATTACTTGCGGTACTCTAGGCCTACCACACATCCTATAAGAGAACTAACACTTGTTTACACCATTCCAACTAGTATATATGGAACTGATGTTGTAGTTCCCATGAACTTCATGATCCCTAACATATGTACCACACTACCACTATGGTTGGATGATGATGAGTCTCTAGCACAAAGAATAGAGGAATTAGAAAAATTGGATGTAAATAAGCTCATAGCCTTATACAACTAGTAGTTGGAATGCAAAAGACAAAAAACATGGAATGATAGAAACCCCTAGATCAAGACTTTCAAAGTAGCCCCTAGATCAAGACTTTCAAAGTAGGTGATTTAGTGCTACTATATGATAGCAAATTCAAAAAGAAAGGGAAACTAAAAGTAAGGTGGCTAGGACCTTACTACATACATGGCATTGTAGAATCCAGAGCAGTAAGACTAAGGAGACTAGATGGAGATCAAATCACAGGCTATGTAAATGGAACAATAATTAAACAGTATCATCAACTATAAGGATGAATAACATAAAGGAAAATAAGCACATATTGTACATTATGTATTATAAACCGATAAATAATAAAATCAAACCGTTAACAGTTAAGGGTTAAGGGTTACAAATGGATAGAAAATCCCATGAAACTTAATGGGAAAAAGTAATTAATGACTAAACGGATAACCCTAAACTTATTTAAGACCTACTTCATTCACTACACTCACTTTGCACTCAAACAGTTTAGAAAAATAAGCAAATTGAGATTTGCAAACTTCAAACCCTATAAAGCTACAAAGAAAAGATGGCAACACCAACCCTCGTAAACATTTCTAAGAAGCCACGCCAAAAATACAAGTACTTGTTTAAGGTGATGGAACTGGATAAATACAAAGCATTTATGAGCATTCTAATAGATGTGGTATACACAAAATATGTAAGGAAGTACATCCACAAGACAATAGTTGAAATTGATCAAACTAAATTTTAAGAGCTTCACCTAACATTGTTAATGGACGTATCAAGTATAATACCAAGAGGTTGGGTAGAAGCACTTAGACATATGGAAAGACTACCCATACTTTGTGATGAGCATGACTGAGGTTAATTTTGAGTAGGGTACACGATGCGTTCATTTATTTGGACAAACCCTATCAAATTACAAAAGGAAGCAATTAATGTGGTCACTGTTAGGGATTACAAGTAGATTACTACTAGTTAAATTTAGATTACAAAGATAAAACAAAGGAACTTAATACATAGAAATAAATAATAGTGAAGAATGAAACATAACTTTTTAACGTGGCTCACCCAAATGATGGGTTATGTCCACAAAGAAAAGTCCATTTTATTATTAATATCTAGTAAATGATATTTACAAAGACTTGCAACAATTGTTGCAACTTACAACAATTACTACAACTTGCAACAACTATTTTAACCAACGATATCCACTATTATTTTTACCTTGTGCTTTGTTACATGTACCCACAGCTTAACCTACATTTTGCAGAGTCATAGAACCATGACCTTCTACCCATGTTTTCCTGCCCTACAACATCAAAACTAAAACCCACGTGACTTTTTGTCTTCCATGTATGTGTTGTTTCTTGCATTCCAACTCGTGACCATTCAAATTCCACGTGCAGCTAAAAAATCTTTATTTATGGGTATTTTGTTAACTGTTTGTAACTATATTTTGAATACAAACTAGTAGAAAAATTTATTTATAAATTATGGTGAATTTTGTTAAATAATTTAGGGGGAAATCATGCCAACAAAGGTGGGGAAAATTGAACCTTCGAGTCTGATCAAGCTCCACAATACAACAATCGTATGGTAAAGTATGGTAGGGGAAATACCAGCAAAAAATGGTCAAGAATCATAGGGTAATAGAGTTGACTGGAGCTACACCGGATGGTCATAGCCTGATTTTGGAAGCAATTACAAACCCTTCTATGCAATGCACCACCATGGGTATCACTTATAAAATTTACTATGTAAATTGCAAAGATTCAGCCACAATAACTGCCATACACACTACATATCAAATGGTGGTGTAAGGGAAGGATTTTGACCTTTGTGAGGTAATGAGGGAGTAGTTAATGGAGAATATCTAGAATATAAAAATGTCTTGGTATAATTTTTGGTATGGTACATGTATTACTTATCTTCCTAGTTTTCTATTTTCTTAATGAATTACCTACATTCAAAGAGAATGCATGGAAAGAACATTTAACAGCATTGACACAAATAAAGCACCATACACTATAATTCAAAGACAAATAGACATAGACCACTACCTGTTGGGACTTTTTTAAAGCCTTTAACAAAAAATATAAGCCAAATAATAGATCCCTTATGAAACCATGAAATAATGCATAAACAACATAACCTTCTTGGTGGACAAGGACTATATATACATGGAGGTAGTAGAACCAACAACAACTTGGATACCCAAACTCCCTTATGATGTGACATAGCAGGAAGTAGATTCTTATACCGAAATATACTAAGCAAACCAACACACCCAAGTGTGGAGAGATTTGGGACATACAAGGAAATTATGGATAGTATACACAAGAAAAATGCAAAGGAAAAGCTTTAAAAGAACAAGGAACAACTACATATATAGTAGGGCATCCCACTAAAAGGGACAATTTAGTCATCTTCCTCTACACCACTCCTAGAAACTAGTACACTACTGGAAAGAAGGTCTGATAGATTACATGGAGTGACTTGTGCACAATTAAAGGGTCCCACCTCATCTTTACAAATAGTGTCAAGAAGTCTTAGAGACTTTAATTTAGATGAGTGTGAAGAAAAATTCTAGAAAGGCAAGGCCCAAACAACTAGTAAAAATGAAGATAATCCAACTTTCTGAGGAGAACAAGGAAGAAGAAGAAGTTGAAGTGCAAAAACCTTCACAAAAGAAGAAAAAGGAGCACGCTGAGAAAATCCCACAACAAGAGGCCCCAAAATGACTGCAATAGTTAATTGATGTCATGGCCACCACAAACTCCATAATATAACATGGCATGTTACCGCAAGTGCTCAACATGTATGAAGAAGTAGATGCAAACAATAAAGAAAGAATAATACAATGTCTGGTGAAATACATGAGCTTGGAGGAGGTTATTGGAGGATTCTCATAACCAATCATTGTCATAATCAAGGAGAAAAGAGAAAAAACCTTAAAACATGAAAAATAAGGGAAAAGATACTACATGAGGTGGGACCTAATCTAACCCCACAACAAAAGGAGAAATTAGCATAAGAATAGGAAAAGAAGCTCTAGACAATGCAGAGGGTGGCTGCCCTGATGGAGGTGGAACAAATGGAAACAACCAAGGTACAAAAGGAAAGAGCGAAGCTCACCAAAAAGCTCCATGACTCTCTCTTGAAGGAGGAAAGAATAAAGCAACAAACAACAACTCCTCTAGAAAGAAGCCAACCAAGTGTGAAATATGATGGGGGACAACAAGTAAATAATATTGAGGCCACCACGTCCACCTCCCCCATATAATCAAAGAAATACTTCCTTACACAACAAAAGAAACTATAGTCGAACCAAAACCCCAACTACTTCAGTTGTCAGTAGTACGTTCCCAAGTGAACCTATCCAACATCTCTTCACTCCAAAAACTACTATTTGGGAATATATTCCATGCCACTACAAGGGAAGAAATCCTACAAAATGTGTAAACAGCAAAGCAGTTACAAGAGGTAGTGAATATACTCTAAAATAGTATACCACAAATACAAAGGGATACTTCCCTTCTCCTACTGCAACAAGTCAAATAGCTGGCAGATGGCTTGCAATCAAAATTGTAATCACAAAAGGCCAAGATAAGGAAGGAATCCCAACAAGAAATTTTGAAGAAGAAAGTTGATGAGGCAACAAAGAAATGTGCAACAACATACTCTCAATTAGAAATCTAAATAAAGAACATTGAAGGAAGTATAGTAGAGGTAATTATAATCTACCAATTTTGTATTTAGTGGCCAAAACTCACCAAAACCCTTATTTAGATGATATCACTCAACTAGAGGCCCAAATAGTTCAGATCGCCTCCACATATGACCCACTAAAAGATATGGATGGTGTAGTAAGAGCACAAATAGAGAATCTGCATACTCAACTACAATAAATCTACAAGCAAAGGGAGCAAATAAAGATGCATATCAAACAGTTAATGGAGATAATAAATATTGAATTGGCACACCTAACAGGAATTTTGGGGGAAGCAAAGAAAACAACACAACATATCTAAATACTTAATAGTCTTGTTGAGGTAGAGGCAATACACATCAACACGTAAGGACACATAAAATTCTTACAACAAGAAAAACAATAATGAGATACTACACTCACATAGCAAAAGGTAATCTACAAATACATTCTTCCTAGGAACTAAATATTATGTCTTGAGGACAAGGCATCATTTTAAAAGGGGAGATGATGTTAGTAGGGTCACAGGGCAACAACAAATCCTATTGCAAGCTACCACATAAGACTTGTGAAACCTAAGTACAACATAGGAAGCTAAGCAAGAGGTGCTCTATAAGGTCATGTCTCTCTAAGAGACAATGTACACATATAAGAATGTAATAGATAATAGGATAAGATAGAAGTGAAGAGAATGATAGATATAGAGTAGAGACTAAGACCTACCTTTGTAACTAATATATGATAATATATATGGAGATATAAGGATTATATATAGGATTTTTATTTTTAAGAGGGTTAAATGCTTTTGAATTAGAGTTATGAATCGATGAGGCCAAAAGTGGGGAGCCTCATCCTCAATATAAACACTCATTAATTTCACCCCAATAGAGTTTGAACCTTGGTGGAAAGAACAACAACACCTTTAAACCATCACATTATGTCAATACCAGTTAAACTATATATATAGGTTATGGATGAATGTGATTCTTCTTAATGTTATATATGGAATGCATTTTGATCTAGCTTTCCCTTTTGTAATTACTCTTTTCTCCCACTATATCCTCTGCCCGGTAAAAAAAAAACTACATAAGGTATATTAGGGTCCAAATCTCTGGATTGTAGTTCCCTTTTCCTATTTCCAATAATACACAATCTATTTAAAGGACCCAACGGTTTCCAAGAAGAACACAACCATCAAGAAACCGACACTTACAACAAATCGAAGGCACCAACCAATTAATACAATACATAGTTAGATAACCAACTTCATTGAAACATAATAATAAATATTGTACACTGACTACATCATCCCCCCAAAATAAAAAACTATCTTCTAAACAAAAATTAAACATCAAGTAGCATTAGGAAAGACTTTCCAAATTGATCACAATATTGTAAACAAGGACCTATAAATGAACTTAGAAGTGTACTTTGTGTTTCTGCAATTTTTAGTCACCCTTACAAAATATAAAATTTTGTGCCCTATTTTCAAAGTAAATCAAACTATGTCTTTTATCACCTTTACTTTCTAGTTTGTAAACTTATGTTGGGCATCGCTCAAGTTTTCAAACCTCTCCCTCATCTGACACTCTTAAAAACCTAACTTAAAATCTACTTTGTGTCAATCTTTAATGGAAGTTGTATGTGTCAAGTCATCAAAAAGTCTCCATATCCAATAAATTTTATCAAAAAGTGAAAAAGAAGAAATAATAAAGTGTTTAGTAGAACTCTGGATAGTTTTCAAACCTTTGTCAGTTCTCAATAGGGTTTTCAAAACTTGATTATTCCTGCAGTGGACTTTTAGAAAGTGGAGTATCTTGCCTTGAAAGCTTCTTTTTGGAGGGAGTTTACTAAAGAAAAACCGAAAATAATTTTGAGATTTGATTAGGAGCAACGAGAAATGGGCTCAATTTTAAAACTATGGCAGACTCTAAAGACATTTAAAATATATATATTCTAAATCTGATGTTTGTGCATTTGAGCTGATATATGTTATTATTCTAAGAATTTTTTTGTAGAAGGAAATAACATTATTAGAAACTTAACTTATTGTAGAAAAGAATAACATTCAAAATGCACAATGAGATGCATTGTAGACATGAAAATGAAAGAATACGTTGCAAGAAAAATAGAAACGTAGAGATAAAGCCAAGAACTTTTGAGAATACAAATTTGAAAGCCAAAAAGATATATATTCATATTCATATATATATGTATATATATTGTACTACATTACAAAAAAGGGGTTTTTAACACAAGGGGTCTCAGGCATAGAGGGTGAAAATGAGGATCCTAATGTCCTCTATCACTTCCTATAGACATTCAATCTACACAGGTGAAAAGAGATTTTTGTTAAACTTGATGTAGTAGTCGAAAGTCTCCACTAGATTGCATTCCAGTTTGGCACAAAGTAGGGAAACTGCTTGCCTAGCTTGTTCATTATCCAATGTAGTAGTGATGCAAATTGTGTCACCCACCAGACCCATGCATAGATGCATAGACAAACCTCCCAGGGTGTCTTCAACACATGACAGGTACACTAGCCTTACCAAATGCTTGGCAACACGGATTCCCCATTCAAATCTCCTAGAGGTGTGAATGATATTATAAATAAAGTGCTCTAGTAGACCAGAGTTATGCACATGCACCTAGGATAGGAAGTGTTCACTAAGTATCTTGTGAATAACTCCCTCCTCCACATTTCTATGGATGAGGAAGACTAAACCCTAAGCTGGTCTACAACTAATATTTGCACAATGCTACATTCCACACCTCAATGGTGAGGAAATCACTCCTAATCTCAAAAGCAATATCACTTGAAGAACTCGACATCTTTGAGATTGTAATGATCATTATATGAAATGAGAATCATTGTGACTTATTTGTATAATGGGAAGAGTAAGCTAGCGAAATCCACTTGAAGGCAATTAATGCAAGAAAGGATACTCAAATTGCCTTAAATTTATGAGGTTAGCAAAGTGATGTGATGGTAATTTAGTAGAGCAGAATTTGGCATCAAATAAATATTTTTCATTTAAAAGATTTGTTTGAAAATAATCTTATGTGGCATATTATCAACTACCTGGAGTGGGAAGTTATAGACCATTCACACACATATGTTTCCACGGGGCCTGCAAATAGAGAGTGTTGTTTCATTCCCTTATCCTATCAATCAAAACCTATGATGTAATCATAACCCCTTTTAATATAGACATTAATGAATATGTGTCATCATCGAACAAGAAATCGGTTGGTTTCTTGTAGGTTGCTATTCGGCTAGATAACGGTTATCATTTTTTTAAGAATATGCTTCCAAGAAATTTTTGACAATTATTCTTTCAAAATTATAATATGTTTTATTTGGACAATGCAAAGGTCTGATATTTTGATCCCCCTTGCATTGTAATGTATGAGAGAGAATTGATCTTAATTGAAGGATCAGTTTTACAATTTTAATTATTTGATGTAGATGTTTATTGTCTATGAGCAGTAAATTTGGATAAAATACTTAATGCGTATAAATAATTCTATGAGCTTAGATAGGTGTTATAAATATTCCTTCCTTGTGAGGATGTGTTATTCTTTGGTGTTTTGATCATATATCTGTAATCAATGTTGAAATTGTGTGATTTGAGCCAGCTTACTATTGATAGTTTGATCTGTGAGTCATGATATTGATGGTTTTCCCATTTACTTTCAGCTAGTTAATCATTTTAAATCAATTTCAATCCCATATATTTCATGGCTATGGATAGATGTTAGACTTCCTTTCTTTCTTTTTGGTCGAAAGCATACCCTGAATTTCTTTAAATTCTAAAAAAATCAAAATTATATCAGAAGAGGGAGTTGTACCTCAACTAAAATTTAGAGGAAGATCACCAATGAAATGGTGATCTCTCCAATTATTGGTGATTGAATAGTTCTTATTTTGGGTAGAATGGAATCATTATAAGTTTATTGTTTAAAGGAAAAAAAATTCAACCAACAAAGTTTTGGCAACTTTGTTGGGGAGTGTGTAATAGTTTTAAAACTTTACCTGAGCATGATTAAAGATGGTGTTACCACATGAGAATATTTTTCTTGTCTTGTAGATAAATTTGGATTGGGTTAGGGTTGATCAAGAATACATCAGCTCATAATTGAATACTTTGATGTGGAGGTATAGAAAAAGTATTGTTGATTATATGAGAGTAAATTTTTTTCTTGAAGAAGAGGAAGAAAGATCACGACAACCAACACCAAAAGTAGTGAAAAGACCTCCAAGATTGGAAATTGTTTGGTACCCACACCCTCAACCTTGTCCCAATCATGCTCAAAATTCTCCTCTAGTCCAAGACCCACCAGTAAGAAATTGATTCAAAGTAGAAGTTTTTAAAGTCAAAAGGGAACTATCTCTTCCCAAATAAAGGTTGGCGACTCTGAAATACAAAGTTTCCTTGTCCACACAATCCTCCTCATATGGCTTCCACTCCATTATTGCCATGGATGACTCATTTTGGACCATTAGCATTATCGATATTTTCACCTCTCCCTTATGGATCCCAAGAACACTTTCCAAAATTCACTGGAGAAGATGCACAAGATCCAAAGGATCACATCCAAGCTTTTACAATCGCTTACGCAATTTTTGGAGTTTTGGAGGAAGATGTGGTATAGAGTCTTTAGTTGGTAGGGCAGCATATTGGTTTGAGTGATTAGAAGATGGATGTATCACTGATTGGAACATTCTAAGGAGTATGTTTATTAAAAGATTCAAAATAGTCATTGATATTGCTACCCTGTTAAGGTATATTTTTAGTATTCGAAAGAGAGAAAGAAAAAGCATGAGGGACTTCATTAATAGATTCACTAGAAGCTTGAGATAGATTCCTTAGCCCAATGTGCCACTCAATTCAATTTGGTGATCATCTTCACATTGGCTCTACCCCCTAAAGAACAATACCATTTGAGGAGGAGAGGGGCGGTTGAATTTGAAGTTGAAAAGATTGAAGCCATAAGAGGAGAGGATGATTTACTCTCATCTAGACACTTCGGTCATATGAGAGCGGAAACGTCACCTAGCAGGAGTCTCATTCCTGAAAGAAGCCATGGAATCTCAGGCAAAGGAGATTCTTCTACCCGTCTAATTAATTACTCCATTTTGAACATGCAACGCCAAGAAGAAGTTTTAAGTATATCCAAAGTTGATGAATGAAGTGAAATTTAT
>CM021100.1:514066348-514134628 GCA_007115665.2 Sequoiadendron giganteum | reverse complement strand
GGACCTTGGAATGGAGTATGACATCTATCAAAACATAAAAGGGGGAATTTTCATGGGTTTTATGGTTGTTATTTCCTTAGTAGACACAAATGAAATGTGGGTACATAGACAAGGTACATGAACTATTTGATAAAATTCCTCAATGATATATGTCCTCGTAGACTACAATGATTGCAAGATATCCACAAAATGGAAAATGTATGGAAAATTTGGTAGCATATATAAGGGAATGATTTGTTTGAAAAAATGCCTCAAAGAAATGTGGTCTCGTGGTGACATCCATCACCATGAGACCACATTTCTTTGAGGCATTTTTTCAAACAACTCATTGCCTTGTGAAATGTCATTCCATCACCATGAGACCACATTTCTTTGAGGCATTTTTTCAAATAGCTCATTGCCTTTTCTAACATGTTTGATAAAATGCTTTGGTAGACATGTATAGAAAAGGCACATGAACTATTTGATAAAATGCCTCAATGAGATATGTCTTCATGGACTACAATAATTGTAGGATATGCACAAAATGGATTTTTTGAAAAGGCTTTATAAAATTTAAATAAAATGCAATTTCTAGGTGTAAAACCAAATTCCAAAGCATTTTCCAACATCCCCCATGCCTATACCAAAATGGAAGATTTGGAAAGGGGTATGCGCATCCATAAAAAAGGAATGAGAAATGATGTATTATATTACATAGTTATAACTACTCTCATAAATGCGTATACAAATATGTATACAAAATGTGGAAGCATACATAAGGTAGGTCAATTGTTTAATAAAATTCCTCAAAGATATGTAGTTTAAAATGTAATTGGCAAGTGTAAAGAATTGTATAGTTTAAAATGTGCCAAGAGGGGCTAAGGGTATAATGAGAAAAAAACAATTTGATGAACATGGAATATGCATAATAAAAAGATCAAATCATAATATTAAGCATGTCCGATAAGGGATGATAAAGAAAC
Organism: Sequoiadendron giganteum; assembly: GCA_007115665.2. Lineage (NCBI taxonomy): Eukaryota > Viridiplantae > Streptophyta > Pinopsida > Cupressales > Cupressaceae > Sequoiadendron > Sequoiadendron giganteum. The sequence continues at coordinate 514,133,663 of CM021100.1, read as the reverse complement.
ATAATAGAATTAAGGAAAATATAAATAAAATGTGTAAAGATCTAAACAATGAAGATTTGAATGGAGGAACTGCCCAATTTTGTAGTCTTTTTCTTCTCGAATCAAACTCCACAACAATTTGAGTTTTTCACAAGCTTGATTCCTTTTAAATGTTCAATTATATATCACTCAAATAGAATTACAAACAACAATACAAATAACCAATGTATAATGTTAAATTCCTACGATTCAATCACAATTTACATTGCAACACTACAAAAATTGAGACTTGAAATGATATATCAAATTCGATGTGAAAACTCTATTATTTCCTCCTTCCTAAGTTAGAAATTCATAAAAAGATGGTGGAAAGTTCATGAAAAGGTGATAGAATGTGAAAATTTTGAATGCTCACTTCCCAATAGCATCAAAAAGCTATTTTTAGTTGAAACATGTGTACAACCAGGAGAATAATAGAAAAAGTGGCCTTGGATCATGGGTGTGCTGAATTTTTTACCATTTTTAGAGCAAGCCAAAATATGTATGCGTTATAATGCGAGTGCATTTTGTCTTGCTATAAAACATGGCTATATCCCAACTTCTTCAGAATGTGCTTGCATGGTGAAAATGTCAATTTTATAAAGGTTTCATCTCTCTCTCCCCTTATCCATCCATCCCTCCTTAGCCATCTAGGTCTCCCACTTAACCCTAAACCCTATCCCTAAACTCTCAACCCTAGACATTATGCCTTAAACCCTAATTCCTCAACCCTATACCCTTAAACCTCTCTCTCTCTACCTATCTCCTAGGTCTCTCTCTCTCTCTCTCTCTCTCTCTCTCTCTCTCTCTCTCTCTCTCTCTCTCTCTCTCTCTCTCTCTCTCTCTCTCTCTCTCTCTCTTTATTCTCCCTCCCTCTAAATACATACATACATGCATATAAGTAGACATACATACATACTTACATACATATGTACATACAATCTTCCATACATACATACATACTTACATACATACAAGCATACATACAATCTTACATACATACATACATATACATACACTGATACATACATCCATACATTGATACATACATACAGGCATACAACATACAAGTGCACATACATACATACAAATATATATACATACATTTAATAGACTAGCATTTAACACAAATAAATACATAACATGATAATATTATAGTGTGCTCGTGTTATGTCTTGCTTAGGCAACTCTTGAGTGCAAAAAAAAAAATATGTCAAAACCATGAAATAACGTGAGCATGTTATAATGCGCTTGCATTAAAATGCATTCGCATTATTTCTTGCTTTTGGAATCCCCAAGCCTTAGGGTTGGTATTTTCTTTGGATTACCAACCCAAAGGCTTGGAGTGCCTTCCCAACATCCAAAGACGTTTTTTTGCATATTCTACAAGATTTCACATAATTGTGTTCGTGTTAATCGTCAGATTTGCACGTGTTTCAAGGTCGAACAAATTGAACACCTAAGTAATGCTAGGCTCTCTCTTAGCTATTTAATGATACAATTTTTTTCACATTTGACAACATTAAGCCTTTCATCTTCAATTTATTTTGTTTATGTGTTCATTTTTTGGCAAAAACTAGTGTTTGGTATTTTTTTCATTGTAAATTAATTGTTCATTGAAATTTCAAATAAATTAGATATTTAGAAACTAGACTCCACATTAAAAAAAATGATTTCCAATTAGTTTTCAAAATTTATAGGGGAGCACGACCAAAATTCTAATTTTCAAGATGTGTCCCCTTTGAAAATTAGTAAAAAATCAAATATTAATTAAAAAATTATCAAAAAAATTGGGTATAAACTACATGTTGTTAGCTAATTTCTCACTGAAGCAATTTTAAAAATACCAAAAAAAATTTAACCTTTGAGGGAGCTACAAAAGTCGCTATGTTATGTTCTTTTGACAAAAACATAACATATTTTGTGGCACCCTCTTTTGAACCCCTTAATCTCTACCATTTTTTAAAAAAATAGTAGATTAGAAAGTAGACTCAGAGCAAGTGATGATCCTTGTTTTTGTTGCATCTAAAAAAAATTAGTGTAACTATCCTCAATTTCACATCCAAGGTCAGTATTTCTTAATTTCAGATAAAAAAGTGGCCACTTAAGACCTCTTTTTGGCCCCCATATTTTTGCACTTACCCAAGAACCAGATATAAAACTAGGAGATGTCAAAAAGCGAAGATTTATTTTTGAAACTATTGATACAAGTAGCTCTAAAGAAGGATATCAGGATAAATATAAAATGAAAACATAAAAAGAATAATAAATTAGTAGTGGTTACTAGATAAGGAACAAATTCCACAAATTAAAGATACACAACCATTGAGGAAGGGAGCACTACAAACAAAGAAGAATTTCACCCAATCAAACAACATCATGACCAAATAGTAGAAAAAACAGAGAAATTCATCACTAAGGAATAACATAAACAATCAAAATTCACTGATTAATTCTTTGATTAAGAGACAAGCATATTAAATCAACTTATAAAATATCAAAACATTCTAACCTCTTAGACAAACTAAAATGGTTTTGTAAATACTAGAACAAACAATAATCTCAATCACCACAAATAAGAACAATAATCAATAATGAAAAGCAATGGAAAAGCAGACCTATCATGATCAATATTAGCATAAACCATAAGAAACTTAAAAATGTGATGATAGACTTAGGAGCTAACATAAATATTCTCCCTAAAAGGATCTGGGAACAATTAGGGAAGCCAAAAATTGAACAAACAACTTCTAACTTTAGCCTAGTTGATGGTACCAAGATGAAAAACTTAGGGACATGGATACTTGTATAAGTGTTATGGGAGTAAAACAAATCATTGACTTTGAAATAGTCACCATAAAAGAAACTTTTGATTCTTTTAATGCACTGCTTGGACTAAGGTGGTTTTTCAGAACAAATGACATTGTAGACTCAAGAAAAAATAAATATCTTTTGCCAATAAAGACAAAATAGTCCACATTCCCTAGGGAAATTCTAGATGAATCTTACACAGAGGAACTAAACATAAAAGAATATCACAACTCTAACAATAAAAACATTTATTCAATATCAAAATTTCCCATAAATGAAATTTTTGAAGAACCAAACTCAAAAGGATAAGTAGAAATAGAGGGTAGTGCTTACAATGCAAACAATGAAGAGGTGTTGGGTGCATGGATGTGGGAAGAAAAAAACTTCACTCCCAAAGAATTATTAGATTTCGAAGGATATTGGAGGATGTTCCATATTCTATCATAAGTATACACAATACACCATAGAATGATTGTGGAAACTGAGGATAACATAACTTGAATATCATATTAGATAAAGCACATATCATGCAAGATTTTACATATTAAGCTACCTAAGTATTCAAGTGTAGAAGACTTGTTATCATATATTACAAAAATAAAATAAATATTTAATACTAAGGAACTAAGGCTCGATATATTACAACACACACTGATTTCTAATGCCATAAGTTGACACAATACACATAAGGATAAACTTACCAAATGAGAGGTATTTAAAATCCTAATAAAAACAAGATACCTACCAAAAGAAGGGGAATACATGGATATAACAAAGTATGATGGTGATATCTTACAATATCACTTTAACACTTGTATTGAAAGGTGGGAGGTAAGGAATGACTATGATGAAAGATTAAACATTCAAATATTCTACTAGACACTCGCGTTGGTTGCCCAGACCTAGTATATAAACCAAGAAATAAGAGAAACTAAATCTTGGATGGAGCTTAAAATGAATTTCTCACACACCTTTTCTTTTTGCAATCATGGTAAACATATACATATTGCATCACTTAATATGAAAGAAATAATATTTAGACCAAACACAAATAATAAAGTAGAGGCACTATAACTTGTTTCCCCACCTCCGTAGACAGAGGGAATATGAAAGTATATTGAATGGTTGGACAAAGAATCAACTTTCACTAAAAGAATATATTTCATAAGACATCAAGAAGAGAAAGAAACATATAACATGGATATAGAAGTCAATCAAGAGGAAAGGGAACTAGAATCCCCTACTGAATATAAATATAAATACTACAACCAACCAATCAATATTAGGGAAGAAAACATTGCCAAGGTAGGGGACTCTAAACTTGTAAAAATAGGATATTATTTGGATGATAAGGTATTAGCACAAGTTACAAAGATCCTATCAAAATTTGAAGAATTATTCCCTAGAACATTTACAGATTTAAAAGGAATAAAAGAAGAGGTAGGTGTAATGAAGATACAACTAAAAGAAGGGACTCAACTAGTAAGGAAAGGAACATATATACTTAACACAAACATGAAAAGAAATTCAAAGTTGAGCTGGATAAAATGCTTGATGCGGGAATTATAAAACCGATTGAAGATGCAAAATGGATAAGTCTTATGGTCATGCAAAATAAAAATACATGGGAAGTGAGAATATGTGTAGATTTTAGGGAAGTCAATAAAGCTTGCATACATGACCCCTTCCCTACACCTTTTACTGAAGAAATACTAGAATCAATTTTTGGAAGAGAGATCTATTCATTTATTGATAGATTCTTTGGCTATCACCAAGTGAAAATAAGGGAAAAAGATCAACCAAAAACTACATTTGCAATAGAATGGGGTTCTTACATGTACACAATAATGCCATTTGGTCTAAAAAATGCACCTACAATATTTAGTACAGGGCAATGATAAATACATTTAAAGACTTCATACATGAATTTTTGGAAGTATACTTGGATGACTAAATAGTGTGTGGATTGGTAAAAGACCATGTGCAAGTGCTTAAGATGATGTTAAACAAATGTCAAAGTATGTAGATAGTGCTGAATTTTAAAAAATGCATGTTTGTGGTACCCTATGGAACACTGTTAGGGCACATAATTTGTATAGAAGGTCTGATGGTGGACCCCATGAAAGTTACACTAATAATGACACTACCACCTCCAAAAACTGCTCCAAAATTTAAAACTTTCTTAGGTTACATCAGTTATCACCACAATTTATAAGAGGTTATGCTAATATTATTGCACCATTAGAGGAAACATTGAAAAATAAATCTAGGAGGAACATTTAATGGAATGAAGAATTTCAAATTACATTTGACACACTAAAATAGAAAATTACAAAGGCACCCATCTTAATCTTTCTAGACTAGAGTATACCATTTCATTTGGATGTGGATGCATCTAGAAAATAAATAGGAGTAATATTGGCTCAACCTAAAGGAAGCAAGGACCACCCTATTATATTTTCCAATAAAAAATTATCAAAAGAAGAGAAAAATTACACTGCAACAAAAAGAGAGGCATTAGCCATGGTTTATGCACTCCAAAAACTTAGAAATTATCTATTATCTACAACCTTTACTTTCTTTATATATCATGAGCCACTAAAGCACTAACTAAACAAACCTATTATACAAGGTTGAATATGTATATGGTTACTCTTGTTTCAAGAATTTGATTTTAAAATAATGGTGAAATTGGGAAAGAACAACCAAAGACCAAATTATTTGTCTAGAATAGAAACATGGGAAGAACTAGAGGATCTCACTAGCACATACCTATTTAGAATAAATGTGGTACCAGAAAAATTACATGACATTTCCATACTTTTATCAACTTAAGAATTTCCTAGTGATCTTTCACCACAGGACAAACAATCTATGATATGGAAGTCCATGCATTATGCATTAATAGAAGGAGAACTATAACACATGGGATGAGATGAAATTATGAGAAGGGTTGTCTATGAGAATGAAATAGAATCCATTTAAGATAGGAACATGAGGGCATAGTCAGAGGACACAATTGTGGTGACACGATGACCAAAAGACTTAAAATAGCTAGATTGTGGTGGCCAACTCTTCACAAAGATACAAAGAATTACACAGAGTCGTGATATTTGTCAAAGAGTAGGGAAACCTACTGCAAAAGATTAAATGCCCCTAAAATCAGTAGTAGCATAGATTCCTTTTGAAAAATGGGTAATATAATTTATTGGCCCCATTGAACCCCCACCAAACATTCAAAAATAAGATTTATAATAATAGAGATATAATATTTAACAAAGTGGGTAGAAACAAAACCTACCAAGGATTGTATCAAAAATACTACCATATGGTTTTTATATGAAAATATAATAATGAAATATGGATGCCTGTTAAGTATTGTAAGTGATCAAGACCTAAAAACTTTTTAAATAAAATAATTGTAGAACTATTACAAAATTTTATGATCACACATAATAAGAGCTCGCCCTATCATCTTCAAGCAAACAAAGCAAGTGAAGCTCTAAAAAAGATAATTGGGACAACAATAACTAAGATGTGTGACAGAAATAGGTCAAATTGGGATATAAAATTACTTGCGGTACTCTAGGCCTACCACACATCCTATAAGAGAACTAACACTTGTTTACACCATTCCAACTAGTATATATGGAACTGATGTTGTAGTTCCCATGAACTTCATGATCCCTAACATATGTACCACACTACCACTATGGTTGGATGATGATGAGTCTCTAGCACAAAGAATAGAGGAATTAGAAAAATTGGATGTAAATAAGCTCATAGCCTTATACAACTAGTAGTTGGAATGCAAAAGACAAAAAACATGGAATGATAGAAACCCCTAGATCAAGACTTTCAAAGTAGCCCCTAGATCAAGACTTTCAAAGTAGGTGATTTAGTGCTACTATATGATAGCAAATTCAAAAAGAAAGGGAAACTAAAAGTAAGGTGGCTAGGACCTTACTACATACATGGCATTGTAGAATCCAGAGCAGTAAGACTAAGGAGACTAGATGGAGATCAAATCACAGGCTATGTAAATGGAACAATAATTAAACAGTATCATCAACTATAAGGATGAATAACATAAAGGAAAATAAGCACATATTGTACATTATGTATTATAAACCGATAAATAATAAAATCAAACCGTTAACAGTTAAGGGTTAAGGGTTACAAATGGATAGAAAATCCCATGAAACTTAATGGGAAAAAGTAATTAATGACTAAACGGATAACCCTAAACTTATTTAAGACCTACTTCATTCACTACACTCACTTTGCACTCAAACAGTTTAGAAAAATAAGCAAATTGAGATTTGCAAACTTCAAACCCTATAAAGCTACAAAGAAAAGATGGCAACACCAACCCTCGTAAACATTTCTAAGAAGCCACGCCAAAAATACAAGTACTTGTTTAAGGTGATGGAACTGGATAAATACAAAGCATTTATGAGCATTCTAATAGATGTGGTATACACAAAATATGTAAGGAAGTACATCCACAAGACAATAGTTGAAATTGATCAAACTAAATTTTAAGAGCTTCACCTAACATTGTTAATGGACGTATCAAGTATAATACCAAGAGGTTGGGTAGAAGCACTTAGACATATGGAAAGACTACCCATACTTTGTGATGAGCATGACTGAGGTTAATTTTGAGTAGGGTACACGATGCGTTCATTTATTTGGACAAACCCTATCAAATTACAAAAGGAAGCAATTAATGTGGTCACTGTTAGGGATTACAAGTAGATTACTACTAGTTAAATTTAGATTACAAAGATAAAACAAAGGAACTTAATACATAGAAATAAATAATAGTGAAGAATGAAACATAACTTTTTAACGTGGCTCACCCAAATGATGGGTTATGTCCACAAAGAAAAGTCCATTTTATTATTAATATCTAGTAAATGATATTTACAAAGACTTGCAACAATTGTTGCAACTTACAACAATTACTACAACTTGCAACAACTATTTTAACCAACGATATCCACTATTATTTTTACCTTGTGCTTTGTTACATGTACCCACAGCTTAACCTACATTTTGCAGAGTCATAGAACCATGACCTTCTACCCATGTTTTCCTGCCCTACAACATCAAAACTAAAACCCACGTGACTTTTTGTCTTCCATGTATGTGTTGTTTCTTGCATTCCAACTCGTGACCATTCAAATTCCACGTGCAGCTAAAAAATCTTTATTTATGGGTATTTTGTTAACTGTTTGTAACTATATTTTGAATACAAACTAGTAGAAAAATTTATTTATAAATTATGGTGAATTTTGTTAAATAATTTAGGGGGAAATCATGCCAACAAAGGTGGGGAAAATTGAACCTTCGAGTCTGATCAAGCTCCACAATACAACAATCGTATGGTAAAGTATGGTAGGGGAAATACCAGCAAAAAATGGTCAAGAATCATAGGGTAATAGAGTTGACTGGAGCTACACCGGATGGTCATAGCCTGATTTTGGAAGCAATTACAAACCCTTCTATGCAATGCACCACCATGGGTATCACTTATAAAATTTACTATGTAAATTGCAAAGATTCAGCCACAATAACTGCCATACACACTACATATCAAATGGTGGTGTAAGGGAAGGATTTTGACCTTTGTGAGGTAATGAGGGAGTAGTTAATGGAGAATATCTAGAATATAAAAATGTCTTGGTATAATTTTTGGTATGGTACATGTATTACTTATCTTCCTAGTTTTCTATTTTCTTAATGAATTACCTACATTCAAAGAGAATGCATGGAAAGAACATTTAACAGCATTGACACAAATAAAGCACCATACACTATAATTCAAAGACAAATAGACATAGACCACTACCTGTTGGGACTTTTTTAAAGCCTTTAACAAAAAATATAAGCCAAATAATAGATCCCTTATGAAACCATGAAATAATGCATAAACAACATAACCTTCTTGGTGGACAAGGACTATATATACATGGAGGTAGTAGAACCAACAACAACTTGGATACCCAAACTCCCTTATGATGTGACATAGCAGGAAGTAGATTCTTATACCGAAATATACTAAGCAAACCAACACACCCAAGTGTGGAGAGATTTGGGACATACAAGGAAATTATGGATAGTATACACAAGAAAAATGCAAAGGAAAAGCTTTAAAAGAACAAGGAACAACTACATATATAGTAGGGCATCCCACTAAAAGGGACAATTTAGTCATCTTCCTCTACACCACTCCTAGAAACTAGTACACTACTGGAAAGAAGGTCTGATAGATTACATGGAGTGACTTGTGCACAATTAAAGGGTCCCACCTCATCTTTACAAATAGTGTCAAGAAGTCTTAGAGACTTTAATTTAGATGAGTGTGAAGAAAAATTCTAGAAAGGCAAGGCCCAAACAACTAGTAAAAATGAAGATAATCCAACTTTCTGAGGAGAACAAGGAAGAAGAAGAAGTTGAAGTGCAAAAACCTTCACAAAAGAAGAAAAAGGAGCACGCTGAGAAAATCCCACAACAAGAGGCCCCAAAATGACTGCAATAGTTAATTGATGTCATGGCCACCACAAACTCCATAATATAACATGGCATGTTACCGCAAGTGCTCAACATGTATGAAGAAGTAGATGCAAACAATAAAGAAAGAATAATACAATGTCTGGTGAAATACATGAGCTTGGAGGAGGTTATTGGAGGATTCTCATAACCAATCATTGTCATAATCAAGGAGAAAAGAGAAAAAACCTTAAAACATGAAAAATAAGGGAAAAGATACTACATGAGGTGGGACCTAATCTAACCCCACAACAAAAGGAGAAATTAGCATAAGAATAGGAAAAGAAGCTCTAGACAATGCAGAGGGTGGCTGCCCTGATGGAGGTGGAACAAATGGAAACAACCAAGGTACAAAAGGAAAGAGCGAAGCTCACCAAAAAGCTCCATGACTCTCTCTTGAAGGAGGAAAGAATAAAGCAACAAACAACAACTCCTCTAGAAAGAAGCCAACCAAGTGTGAAATATGATGGGGGACAACAAGTAAATAATATTGAGGCCACCACGTCCACCTCCCCCATATAATCAAAGAAATACTTCCTTACACAACAAAAGAAACTATAGTCGAACCAAAACCCCAACTACTTCAGTTGTCAGTAGTACGTTCCCAAGTGAACCTATCCAACATCTCTTCACTCCAAAAACTACTATTTGGGAATATATTCCATGCCACTACAAGGGAAGAAATCCTACAAAATGTGTAAACAGCAAAGCAGTTACAAGAGGTAGTGAATATACTCTAAAATAGTATACCACAAATACAAAGGGATACTTCCCTTCTCCTACTGCAACAAGTCAAATAGCTGGCAGATGGCTTGCAATCAAAATTGTAATCACAAAAGGCCAAGATAAGGAAGGAATCCCAACAAGAAATTTTGAAGAAGAAAGTTGATGAGGCAACAAAGAAATGTGCAACAACATACTCTCAATTAGAAATCTAAATAAAGAACATTGAAGGAAGTATAGTAGAGGTAATTATAATCTACCAATTTTGTATTTAGTGGCCAAAACTCACCAAAACCCTTATTTAGATGATATCACTCAACTAGAGGCCCAAATAGTTCAGATCGCCTCCACATATGACCCACTAAAAGATATGGATGGTGTAGTAAGAGCACAAATAGAGAATCTGCATACTCAACTACAATAAATCTACAAGCAAAGGGAGCAAATAAAGATGCATATCAAACAGTTAATGGAGATAATAAATATTGAATTGGCACACCTAACAGGAATTTTGGGGGAAGCAAAGAAAACAACACAACATATCTAAATACTTAATAGTCTTGTTGAGGTAGAGGCAATACACATCAACACGTAAGGACACATAAAATTCTTACAACAAGAAAAACAATAATGAGATACTACACTCACATAGCAAAAGGTAATCTACAAATACATTCTTCCTAGGAACTAAATATTATGTCTTGAGGACAAGGCATCATTTTAAAAGGGGAGATGATGTTAGTAGGGTCACAGGGCAACAACAAATCCTATTGCAAGCTACCACATAAGACTTGTGAAACCTAAGTACAACATAGGAAGCTAAGCAAGAGGTGCTCTATAAGGTCATGTCTCTCTAAGAGACAATGTACACATATAAGAATGTAATAGATAATAGGATAAGATAGAAGTGAAGAGAATGATAGATATAGAGTAGAGACTAAGACCTACCTTTGTAACTAATATATGATAATATATATGGAGATATAAGGATTATATATAGGATTTTTATTTTTAAGAGGGTTAAATGCTTTTGAATTAGAGTTATGAATCGATGAGGCCAAAAGTGGGGAGCCTCATCCTCAATATAAACACTCATTAATTTCACCCCAATAGAGTTTGAACCTTGGTGGAAAGAACAACAACACCTTTAAACCATCACATTATGTCAATACCAGTTAAACTATATATATAGGTTATGGATGAATGTGATTCTTCTTAATGTTATATATGGAATGCATTTTGATCTAGCTTTCCCTTTTGTAATTACTCTTTTCTCCCACTATATCCTCTGCCCGGTAAAAAAAAAACTACATAAGGTATATTAGGGTCCAAATCTCTGGATTGTAGTTCCCTTTTCCTATTTCCAATAATACACAATCTATTTAAAGGACCCAACGGTTTCCAAGAAGAACACAACCATCAAGAAACCGACACTTACAACAAATCGAAGGCACCAACCAATTAATACAATACATAGTTAGATAACCAACTTCATTGAAACATAATAATAAATATTGTACACTGACTACATCATCCCCCCAAAATAAAAAACTATCTTCTAAACAAAAATTAAACATCAAGTAGCATTAGGAAAGACTTTCCAAATTGATCACAATATTGTAAACAAGGACCTATAAATGAACTTAGAAGTGTACTTTGTGTTTCTGCAATTTTTAGTCACCCTTACAAAATATAAAATTTTGTGCCCTATTTTCAAAGTAAATCAAACTATGTCTTTTATCACCTTTACTTTCTAGTTTGTAAACTTATGTTGGGCATCGCTCAAGTTTTCAAACCTCTCCCTCATCTGACACTCTTAAAAACCTAACTTAAAATCTACTTTGTGTCAATCTTTAATGGAAGTTGTATGTGTCAAGTCATCAAAAAGTCTCCATATCCAATAAATTTTATCAAAAAGTGAAAAAGAAGAAATAATAAAGTGTTTAGTAGAACTCTGGATAGTTTTCAAACCTTTGTCAGTTCTCAATAGGGTTTTCAAAACTTGATTATTCCTGCAGTGGACTTTTAGAAAGTGGAGTATCTTGCCTTGAAAGCTTCTTTTTGGAGGGAGTTTACTAAAGAAAAACCGAAAATAATTTTGAGATTTGATTAGGAGCAACGAGAAATGGGCTCAATTTTAAAACTATGGCAGACTCTAAAGACATTTAAAATATATATATTCTAAATCTGATGTTTGTGCATTTGAGCTGATATATGTTATTATTCTAAGAATTTTTTTGTAGAAGGAAATAACATTATTAGAAACTTAACTTATTGTAGAAAAGAATAACATTCAAAATGCACAATGAGATGCATTGTAGACATGAAAATGAAAGAATACGTTGCAAGAAAAATAGAAACGTAGAGATAAAGCCAAGAACTTTTGAGAATACAAATTTGAAAGCCAAAAAGATATATATTCATATTCATATATATATGTATATATATTGTACTACATTACAAAAAAGGGGTTTTTAACACAAGGGGTCTCAGGCATAGAGGGTGAAAATGAGGATCCTAATGTCCTCTATCACTTCCTATAGACATTCAATCTACACAGGTGAAAAGAGATTTTTGTTAAACTTGATGTAGTAGTCGAAAGTCTCCACTAGATTGCATTCCAGTTTGGCACAAAGTAGGGAAACTGCTTGCCTAGCTTGTTCATTATCCAATGTAGTAGTGATGCAAATTGTGTCACCCACCAGACCCATGCATAGATGCATAGACAAACCTCCCAGGGTGTCTTCAACACATGACAGGTACACTAGCCTTACCAAATGCTTGGCAACACGGATTCCCCATTCAAATCTCCTAGAGGTGTGAATGATATTATAAATAAAGTGCTCTAGTAGACCAGAGTTATGCACATGCACCTAGGATAGGAAGTGTTCACTAAGTATCTTGTGAATAACTCCCTCCTCCACATTTCTATGGATGAGGAAGACTAAACCCTAAGCTGGTCTACAACTAATATTTGCACAATGCTACATTCCACACCTCAATGGTGAGGAAATCACTCCTAATCTCAAAAGCAATATCACTTGAAGAACTCGACATCTTTGAGATTGTAATGATCATTATATGAAATGAGAATCATTGTGACTTATTTGTATAATGGGAAGAGTAAGCTAGCGAAATCCACTTGAAGGCAATTAATGCAAGAAAGGATACTCAAATTGCCTTAAATTTATGAGGTTAGCAAAGTGATGTGATGGTAATTTAGTAGAGCAGAATTTGGCATCAAATAAATATTTTTCATTTAAAAGATTTGTTTGAAAATAATCTTATGTGGCATATTATCAACTACCTGGAGTGGGAAGTTATAGACCATTCACACACATATGTTTCCACGGGGCCTGCAAATAGAGAGTGTTGTTTCATTCCCTTATCCTATCAATCAAAACCTATGATGTAATCATAACCCCTTTTAATATAGACATTAATGAATATGTGTCATCATCGAACAAGAAATCGGTTGGTTTCTTGTAGGTTGCTATTCGGCTAGATAACGGTTATCATTTTTTTAAGAATATGCTTCCAAGAAATTTTTGACAATTATTCTTTCAAAATTATAATATGTTTTATTTGGACAATGCAAAGGTCTGATATTTTGATCCCCCTTGCATTGTAATGTATGAGAGAGAATTGATCTTAATTGAAGGATCAGTTTTACAATTTTAATTATTTGATGTAGATGTTTATTGTCTATGAGCAGTAAATTTGGATAAAATACTTAATGCGTATAAATAATTCTATGAGCTTAGATAGGTGTTATAAATATTCCTTCCTTGTGAGGATGTGTTATTCTTTGGTGTTTTGATCATATATCTGTAATCAATGTTGAAATTGTGTGATTTGAGCCAGCTTACTATTGATAGTTTGATCTGTGAGTCATGATATTGATGGTTTTCCCATTTACTTTCAGCTAGTTAATCATTTTAAATCAATTTCAATCCCATATATTTCATGGCTATGGATAGATGTTAGACTTCCTTTCTTTCTTTTTGGTCGAAAGCATACCCTGAATTTCTTTAAATTCTAAAAAAATCAAAATTATATCAGAAGAGGGAGTTGTACCTCAACTAAAATTTAGAGGAAGATCACCAATGAAATGGTGATCTCTCCAATTATTGGTGATTGAATAGTTCTTATTTTGGGTAGAATGGAATCATTATAAGTTTATTGTTTAAAGGAAAAAAAATTCAACCAACAAAGTTTTGGCAACTTTGTTGGGGAGTGTGTAATAGTTTTAAAACTTTACCTGAGCATGATTAAAGATGGTGTTACCACATGAGAATATTTTTCTTGTCTTGTAGATAAATTTGGATTGGGTTAGGGTTGATCAAGAATACATCAGCTCATAATTGAATACTTTGATGTGGAGGTATAGAAAAAGTATTGTTGATTATATGAGAGTAAATTTTTTTCTTGAAGAAGAGGAAGAAAGATCACGACAACCAACACCAAAAGTAGTGAAAAGACCTCCAAGATTGGAAATTGTTTGGTACCCACACCCTCAACCTTGTCCCAATCATGCTCAAAATTCTCCTCTAGTCCAAGACCCACCAGTAAGAAATTGATTCAAAGTAGAAGTTTTTAAAGTCAAAAGGGAACTATCTCTTCCCAAATAAAGGTTGGCGACTCTGAAATACAAAGTTTCCTTGTCCACACAATCCTCCTCATATGGCTTCCACTCCATTATTGCCATGGATGACTCATTTTGGACCATTAGCATTATCGATATTTTCACCTCTCCCTTATGGATCCCAAGAACACTTTCCAAAATTCACTGGAGAAGATGCACAAGATCCAAAGGATCACATCCAAGCTTTTACAATCGCTTACGCAATTTTTGGAGTTTTGGAGGAAGATGTGGTATAGAGTCTTTAGTTGGTAGGGCAGCATATTGGTTTGAGTGATTAGAAGATGGATGTATCACTGATTGGAACATTCTAAGGAGTATGTTTATTAAAAGATTCAAAATAGTCATTGATATTGCTACCCTGTTAAGGTATATTTTTAGTATTCGAAAGAGAGAAAGAAAAAGCATGAGGGACTTCATTAATAGATTCACTAGAAGCTTGAGATAGATTCCTTAGCCCAATGTGCCACTCAATTCAATTTGGTGATCATCTTCACATTGGCTCTACCCCCTAAAGAACAATACCATTTGAGGAGGAGAGGGGCGGTTGAATTTGAAGTTGAAAAGATTGAAGCCATAAGAGGAGAGGATGATTTACTCTCATCTAGACACTTCGGTCATATGAGAGCGGAAACGTCACCTAGCAGGAGTCTCATTCCTGAAAGAAGCCATGGAATCTCAGGCAAAGGAGATTCTTCTACCCGTCTAATTAATTACTCCATTTTGAACATGCAACGCCAAGAAGAAGTTTTAAGTATATCCAAAGTTGATGAATGAAGTGAAATTTATGTTGAACGTAATGGATATAAATATGAAGATTCAGATTCTTTAGAAAATGAGGATGAACATTCTCCTCATAATTTTCCCTTTCCTTCTATCTAGATAGACAAAGGTTATAGATAATTATCAAATTTTGTAACTCAAGTAAACTTGGTCCCATCTGAGTTTGAGGCTCCCACTTTTAAGGCAAGTGATTTAATTAATTGATTTATGAAGATAATCCAGAGTGGTAAAAAATTTGTGAAGTCACAGATAATCCTCTACTCGAGCTCTATAGACCTGAATAGGTAAGCTCTCCTACCTTTGTTTCTCTTGATGTCCCTGATGAAAATAAGGATAGTAGGAAGGATGGTGGAGGTTATGATTCTAGGTTTGAATTGGAAGAAACGAAAATAAAATAATATGGGACACATGTTGATGATGATCCTTCTTATTCTCTAAATCAAAAATTAGGAGTTCCTAATGAGCAATGCTCATAGTTCAAGGCCTCATTTGTTTGCAAGATAGAGCGGGGGATTAATAATTCAGAGGATGTGCATCTATGAGAAGGAAAAACATTAATCCTTGTAGAAATTACCTAGAGTAGCGGTGCACCTGTATTGAATGAAAGTGATGGTGTAATTTATGCTTCCCGCCCACATGTTAATTTGAATTTAAATTCATATCGATTTCAATCACTTTTTTTAATCAGCAAAATAATTATCCTAGAAGCCAGTGTATCCAGAGTGATGGATGAAGATAAAATTAGAAGCCTTTCCATGTGAGAAGTGTTCGATACATATGATGGGAGGAACTTTTCTAATGATATAGGTGTAATACAAAGGATTGCTTGTCATGTAGGTCCTTACTATTTCCATTTGTTACCTTTGTATATGCAATTAAGGCACAAACATGTCCTCCTTGGTTGTAGTGTGTCGTACTTCCCCTAGCTTGTCAATGGATTTTTATGATTAATTTGGGGTCTCGTTGTTTGGTAGGAGTTCCCTACCCTGTACATATCTCTTTTGTTTACGTTTTTCTTTTTGGTTTGGTGTGTTCCTTTGGGGTTGGTCCCATTTTGGTGTGCTTTGATCCTTCCATTTTATGGTCTTGACTCTGTTGCCCAATAGATAATAAATAGGTTTATGAACTTTGAGTTTGGATTCATGTCTTCATCCTTTACAGTCCTTGTCCCTAGTTAGAGCCAATTGTTATCACAATTTTTAGTCACCCTTACAAAATCTAAAATATTGCACCCTATTTTTGAAGTGAATCAAACTATGTCTTTTGTCACCTTTACTTTCTAGTTTGTAAACCTACATCAAGAACCACTCAAATTTTCAAACATCTCCCTCATCTGATGATCTTAAAACCTAACTTAAAATCTACTCTATGTCGATCTTTTTTGAAGTTGTGAGTACATGTTAGGTTGTCGAAAGGTCTTCATATCCACTAAAGTTTATCAAAAAGTGAAAAAGAAGAAACAATAAAGTGTTTAGCGAAACTATGGATAGTTTTGAAACCTTTGTTAGTTCCCAACAAGGTTTTCAAAACTTGATTATTCTCATGGTGAACTTTTTAGAAAGTGAAGTATCTCGCTTGAAAGATTCTTTTTGGAGGGATTTTACTAAATAAAAAACCTAAAATCATTTTGAGAGTTGATTTGGAGCAATGGGCAATGGGCTCAATTTCAGAACAGCAGCTGACTCCAATGACATTTTTTTAAAAAATATATTTTGAATTCGACGTTTGTACATTTGAGCCGATATATGTTATTATTCCAAGAATTTGTTTGCAAAATGAAATAACATTATTAGAAACTAACTTATTGTAGAAAATAATAACATTCAAAATACACAATGAGATATATTGCAGACATGGAAATGAAAGAATACATTGTAGGAAAAATGGAAATGCAGAGATAAAGTCGGGAACTTTTGAGAACACTCGCATCATGAGATACATATTTGAAAACTAAAAATATTTATTCACATATATATTATGTATTACATTGAAAAAATGGAGCTTTCACCACAAGGGGTCTCAAGCACAGAGGGTGAAATGAGGATCTTAATGCCCTCTATCACTTCCTGTAGACATTCAATCTATGCAGGTGAAAAGAGATTTTCATTAAATTTTACATAGTAGGAAAAAGTTTCCATCAGATTGTGTTCCAGTCTAGCACAAAGTAGGGTAACTGCTTTCCTAGCTTGTTCATTCTCCAACACAGTAGTGATGCAAATTGTGTCGCCCACCATACCCACACGCAAATGCATAAACAAATCTCCTAGGGTGTCTTCAACACACGATAGGTACACTTGTCATACCAAACGCTCAATGACACAATTCCCCATTCAAATCTCCTAGAGGTGCAAACAATATTGTAAATAAAGCATTCAAACATACCAAAGCTATGCATATGCACCTGGGATAGGAATTTTTTGCCAATTATCTTGTGAATAACTCCCTCCTCCACATCACTATGGATGAATAAGACTTCCCTAAGTTGGTCTACAACTAATATCCACACAGTGTTGCATTCCACACTCTCAATGGTGAGGAAATCACTCTTAATCTCAAAAGTGGCATCACTTGAATAACTTGACATCTCTGAGACTGTAATTATCAAATTATATGGAATGAGAAGTGTTGTGACTTATTTATAGAATGGGAAGAGTAAGCTAGTGGAATCCACTTGAAGGCAATTAATACAAGAAAAGATACTCAAATTGCCTTAAATTTAATGAGCTTAGTAAAGTGATGTGATGGTAATTTAGTAGAGAAAGTTTTTACATCAAAGAAATCTTCTACATTTAAAATACTTGCATGGAAATAATCTTATGTTGCATATTATCAACTACTTGGAGTGGGAAGTTGCAGACTGTTCACACATATATGTTTCCATAGGGCCTACAAATAGAGAGTGTTGTTTCATTCCCCCATCTTGCCAGTCACAAACTATGACAAAATCATAACCCCTCTTAAAAAGCCATTAATGACTATTTGTCATCATCAGACAAGAAATCGGTTGGTTTGTCGCATGTTTCTATTCAACCAAATAACGGTTATCATTTTTTCAAGAATTCATTTCCAAGAAAATAATGACATCTATTCTTTCAAAATTATAAATATGTTTTATTTGGACAATGTAAGGGTCTGATATTTTGATCCCCCTTACACTATGATGCATGAGAGAGAATTGATCTTAATTGAAGGATCGGTTTTCCAATTTTAATTATTTGTTGTAGATGTTTATTGTCTATGAGCACTAAATTTTAGATAAAATACTTAATGCTTATTGAAACATATTAAAAAGGGGGGGATGAGATATGAGACCTAAAAATGAGGGATCTATGCCAAAAGTTAAAGGGGGTGTCCACCTAATCACAAATCCACCTTTTCCATGTTCAAAAGGAAGAGGGATACTGCCACAAATGATTAAAATTGACTTACAATCCTTAAGGAGAGTCAACCCTAGGTTTGGACACTATGCTACCCTAAGTTCCTTTTGACAGAAATGACTGAAAAATAGTTTTGGGAGAAGAAAAAAAAGTGATTTAAAAATCAAACCTATAAGATATATCACTTGGAACACAAAGTATTATGATAACACTAATAGAAACAACCATCAACCAATAGATTTGAGAAGGTTAAGATGGTATGTATTGGCTTCAAAAGTGTTTTTAAAGCTCTACAATAGGACAAGTTCTCCCAAGGGTGAATGGATCCTTGCATCCATTTCTAGAAAATTAAAAGCTGATCATATAGCCCTTTGTTTGCACTTTACTCTTGTACCTACAAATATTCAATCCTGACTCTAGGTCTATAGCAAAAATTGAAAATTTTGTTTTGTTTGTATAGGGGTTTACCTCAATCAAACCCCAAATTTGGTAATTAAACCTTGATGGAAAGATGAAAATCTAATAAATAACAGTGTGTGCAAGCCCTAACCTTAAGTGCACCTAAGGTGTTAAGAGATAAAATGCAAAGAAACCTTATTCTAGTGTGTTAGAATAAGATCCCTAAATGAACATGAAAATGATACAGACCTAGTTAGGGAGAAGTCAAAACACCCTAATAGATCTAAAATTTGATTCTACCTTGCTTTAGGTAGCTAATAGAATGAAGATTGAAGATGGGAACACTTAGGAAATAAGTCATTAGGTTAGGGAGAATGGATAGGTGCATGTCCCAAAATATAGAATCCATCGTGATCCACCATTGGCATCAACCTCCAAATCATGAAAAATGCTTGATCTAACTTGGCAAAATGAGCTTGAAGACCTACAAAAACAAATGAAATGTTGCTCTGAGACTTCAACCTTGATTTCTTGAATGTTCTCTCCTTTATCTTGAGTTCTAATCTTGTGAATATCTTCTGAATCTCTTGTCAACCTAGTTTGAAATGGTAAAAATACTAGGCTTTATAGGCTTCTTATCTAATTTCTCGATTATTGAATCTTGATGGCCGACCTTTGCAACTTTAGTTTTGAACATAAAATGCTGCCAAAAAAATATTTTAAATTGGGTTTTGGCACCTAAAGGGGACCCATTCGCCCAAGGGCGAATGGATCATGACCTAAATTACCAAGACTTATTTGTTTCAGGGCCTTTAATTCATTAAATGCATTTGTTCAATGCATGTTGTGGTGTCAAAAAAAAGATAAAATTGGGCCTAGGGATGCATAATAAAGGGAATTAGGGGCCTATTTTGAAGGGTAAAAATGCATAAAAGGGAGGTCACTAAAATAGGTCCAAATTAAGTCTAAAATTGTACTTTCACTTAGAAAGGAGTACAATTTTCTACACTACATTTAGCCCCCACTTTAGCGGCTATATGACACTACATGCAAATGTAAGTTAAAGTACTTTAAAATTAAATTCTTCTTTAAAAGGATACTCATATGGATTCCTTCGCAAACGGGGAGAATGAATCCCCCAATGTAGTTATCTGTAGAACCACAATGTTAGGAACTGCATCCTACAAAACTAATTTGTTAGTTGTTCAAAATCATCTTATCAAACTTCTATAGAGAATCCAATTTGAGGGTACATGTATACCCCCCAATTCAACTTGCTTTATGGAGGTGGAACCAGGGTAGCAATCTAACCTCATCAAATTGGTTGGTGTGTGATGAAAAATTTCTACAATAGGGTATTGAAATTATAATACCATATATTAATAAACATTAGAGAAGATCAGGGATGGAATTACGAAATCAATGCAACAAACGGAGTCAAAAATGAAGTTCGCTAGCCCCATTATGTTAGTTTGAATGAAATTTGCTTAGAATAAAATGTGCTTTTCTTTAATAAATTTGACTATATGTTAATGAAAATGACAATTCTAGCTATCATTTTGATATTTACCTTTTGAAAAATATAGTTTTGTAGAGAGGAGTAGACATTCCCAGCCGACGAGCGTATCGCCCCCCTAGATTGGATGTTCTATGAGAGGAGGTTGTGCAAGGCAAGCTTCAATGCTAGTGAGTCCATCAGGATCCTAATCGGTGGGTTGGCGACCCAGGTAATGATGTATTACTTTTATTATGCTTTAAGTTTTAGTTATGGATTTCTTATTATATTGTGTTTTGATGCATCTTATGTTTTACTTGCTAAGGTTATATCCAGGGGTGGTAGGATTTTGTTAAACATATCATTACATAGATGACCCTCATCCTGCCCCCACATCAAGCTACATGAGCAAAGCATGGGCCACCACCTATGGTAGGGCACCATGCAGACCTATTTGAGCCTTTGGCATGATGGAGGACAACATATGAGGACGCTACAATGGCCCTTGATGATTACAGAGTTTAAGAGGAGCAGTTGAGCACTCCATTTATAGAGCCTTAGGCTACATACGAGGAGCTTCGAGCTACCCAAGTTCCATTTGAGAGGGAGTTAGTGGTTGTCATATGGATGAAGCTTGGAAAACTATAGGGAGAGCTTGCTAGGGTTCAGACAAATCAAGTGAGACTATAGGCAGATAGGGACAGGGTGGAGTAGGAACGTGTCGCACTACTCGTACACGTGGTTTATGTGGAGGGCGAGCTCTGAGGCCTACGAGAACAGTTTAGTTCCATGAGTTGCACATGATCCATCGTCTCCTAATGAGCACCACCACCAAGCCTTGAGGGATCTAGTAGTCATAGGTCCACTTAGATGTACTTATGTTTGTATTATGTCACATTGTGGTGATCATGTATATAAAATTTTGTGATTAATATAAGCATTTTGTTTTTATATGTGTTATTATTTAAATTATATGTCAAGGTGGTCTATTAAACAATCTTTGTGTATATTATTTAATAAATTTCTTCATGATCTAATTTTATATATGTGATCTAACCTAAACGCTTATATATTTAAATTAGATAGAACATTTGGATTAAGTGTAATCATGTTAAATTAAATGCTCTTATGATCTAATTATTGAAAATTAAATTCATATAATGATCTAATTTAACACAACACACATGAATTTTGAATAGCATGTAAAATAAAGTAATAATCCAACTAGTAAAAAATTACTCTATAATTCAAGACACACAAGGGATGTTTTTCAAGAATGAAGCAATGTGAGATAAAATAGAAAACTATCTACTAAATCTAACAACATGCTTTAATACACATACTATTCAAAAGAGATGTTAAGTGTAATATCTGCACAAATGTGCAGCATTGATAGGTTCTTTAAGAGGTGTACCATCCATTTTTGTTAATGTATATGCACTAGATCCATAGTTCTCCTAAATTCAATGTAAGGGCCTAACCAATTTAGACTAAACTTTCCTTTTTCACTCGGGTTGGTATTAACATTATGTTGATTTTCATATAACACTAAATAATATTTGTTAAATGAGTGTGGGATCACATTATCGTTGTAACTACATTGCATTCTTTTTTAATAAGCTTGGAGGTGCTTGAGAGCATTGATGTGTTGTTCATCAAGAATTTCAAGTTGTTGCAACCATTTCTTTTTATAAGTGGTATCATCAATAATTCCTCAAAGAGAAATTCACAATGAAGGAATTTCTAACTCCAAGGGCTTTATTGCATTAGTGCCATAGACCAGATTATAAGGTGTGTTTCTTGTAGATGTTTGAATACTAGTGTGATAAGCCCACAACACATGATAATTGAGTGTTCCAGTCCTTATTATGTTTACTTACTATTTTTCACAAGATTTGTTCAAGTGTTTTGTTTGTTGCTTCTGCTAGACTGTTAGATTATGGGTAATAAGGTGTTGAAAAATGGTTTTAGATATGGAATGTGTCTAATAATTTCTTCACATCATTGTTCTTAAATGGTGTACCATTGTTTGAAACTAATGCAAAAGGAAGACCAAAGCAAGCAATGATGTGTTTCAATATGAAACAAAAAATTGCATCAGTTATTGTGGAACGAAGAGGAATTGCTTGTACCCATTTTGTGAAATAATTTGTGGTGGCAATGATAAACTTATGTCTAGAAGAAGAGGGAGGGGATATATTTCCAATGAGACCTAAACCCTAAATTGAAAATGGCCAAATAGGAACTTGGGCACGAATTCAGAAGTGGGAGCGTGAATCAAATTTTTATACTCCTGACATTTGTGACATTTCTTAACATGATCAAAACAATCTTATTCCATATGTCTCTAATAATATCCCATTTAGATTAATTTTTGAACTAATGATCTTCCCCCAAAATTCCCCCATAAGCACTAGCATGAGCTTCCTTAAGGGCTATAGGGATCTCCAATTGTTTAAGACATCTAATTAAAATACCATCAAAGGATCGTCTATATAAGACATCTACTAGGATTACATATCTAGTAGCATGCTTTTGAATGCAAGCTCTAGTGTTATTATTGGTTGGTTCAAGAAAGGTACCTTCTTGTAAATAATTAAATATTGATGTGTACCATTCAATAGAGGCTTCAATATTAGTTACTAATGCTTCTTTCACTTTTTCATCTATTGACAATTCGGTAATCATACGGACAATAAATGTGAAATTCATAGAGGGATCATCAAGAGACACAAGGGAAGAAACACTTTACATTGCATCTCCGTGTTGATTATCCTTTCGAGGAATATTGTCAATGGTATATGATTCAAAGTGTTCAATCAATGTCATTGTGAGGTTTTTATATTAGGCTAATTTGTCATGTTTTTCTTGATAGGATACATTAATTTGTTTAATGGCCAATTGAGAATCACCAAATATGCAAATTTGTTGAACACCTAAGGATAAGGTTGCACGTATTCCAACAATTAGAGCCTCATACTCTATAGTTTTGTTTGTACATAGGAAGTTTAGATGATAAGGTGGCTTTAATATAACCCCTACTCCAGAGCCAATTTGCACTTAGAACCGTAAAAATACAATTCCCATGTTTCCTTTTCAATTGTCAACACACTCTCATCAGGGAATGAGTCCATATTAGGTGACATTAATGGAGAAGGGGCATCAATTAAATGATTGATCAATGCTTGTCCTTTGATTTCCTTTTGAGAGACAAATTTAAGATCAAACTCAATTAACAACATAACCTATTTAGCTAGGAGTCTCGATAAGCCTATTTTAGCAAAGAGGTATTTTAGAGGATCAAACTTTAAAAAAACATGCACTTCCACATTTATTAAATAGTGTCTCAAGTTACTAGTAGCAAACATAAGTGCCAAACATTGTTTTTCTATTGTTGTGAATTGATTTTCATAATCAACTAAATTTTAGCTAATGTGATAAACATGATGTTCTTTACCATTGCCATCTTGTTGATCCAACAATGTTGCTAGAGCATGGGAAGATTTTGATATGTAAAGGTTGAATGGATTTCATTGAATAGTGGGTTGTAAAATAGGAGGAGTACCTAGATACTCTTTCAAACTTTCAAAAGCTTATTTATAATCCTCATTCCATTTAAATTTTGATTCCTTAGTAAGAATTTGTGAAATAGGTAAAGTCCAATCCACCAAATATTCTACAAAATGATGGATGGCTTGAATCTTTCCTTGTAAGCTACATAATTAATAAATGTTCTTCAGAGGTGGCATGTTAATGATAGCATCAATATTTTTTGTTTCCATCTCAATGCCTCTGTGGGAAACTATAAAAACCAAAAAAAATCCACTTTCCACACCAAAGACACACTTTTTTAGATTTAATCTAATGTTGTACTTATGCATTCTTTCAAAGATCTTTCAAAGGATTTTAGCATTGTCTTGACGAGTTAAGGATTTAGCTAGAATATCATCAACATAGTCTTCTAGAATTTTATGTATGTAATCATGAAATATCAATGTCATAGCTCTTTGATATGTTGCGCCAACATTCTTCAATCCAAAAGGCATCACAACCCAATAGAATGTTCCCCAAGGTGTGGTAAATGCTATCTTGTATTGATCCTGAGGGTTGATAAAGATTTGATTATAGCCTAAAAAACCATCCATGAATGATAATAAGGCATGGCCTGTAGTTGAATCTACTATTATGTCAATATTAGGAAGTGGAAAATCATCTTTCAAATATGTTTTATTAAGATCACGAAAATCCATACACATCCTAATATGATTATCAGGATTTTCCACTACTACAATGTTTTAAATCCATGGTGAATAATCAATGGGGCAAATAAATCCAGAATATAGGAGCTTCTCAATTTCAACCTTAACCAATAAGGCTATCTTAGGTTCATCTTACTTATCTTTTGTCTTATCGGTTTAGCATCATGTTCAAGGACAATGTTGTGTGTAACTATCTTAGTGTCAATACCTTGCATATCTAAATAAGTCCAAGTAAAAAGTTCAAGAAAGTCATGTAATAGTCTTGCACGTTCTTATTGTTCATCATCATCAAGGAAATTTATTATTTGAATCACTTTCTCTTCACTAGATGTGTCCATTGGTATGTTAATCGTATCTCCCACAAGTAATGTACTTTGGTTTGGAATTTTAGGACTTTATTCTTCTTCATCTTGCTCAATATCACTTGTTTTCTTTTCTTCACCAAAGTATCCCTTACTTTTTAAGGTGCAAGTGAATCTTCTTTTGTGGTTATGAGTTGGTAAATTTTCATAAACTCCCAAAATTTCTATCAAAGCTTCTATAGATATGAAATCCTCTAAGCTACCCGTTGGGTTATTTTTGTTTTGCTTGGCTAACACCCATGCACCATAATTTCCATTCTCTGACCCCCTGTATAAAGGGTTTCATCCAACTGTTGCCATGTGTCTATCAGGTGCTCTCTGTAGGGATTTATCCCTTCACTCTTCTAACGGCTCCCACCATGCTTCCACATGTCAGCAATTCGCATATTTAACGGCTACTTCTCTTCGCTTTTCTATCAAGCTCCGACCACTTGCCACATAGAATCGGTCCGCATACACTCTTGGTGAACCCCATTGACAACGTCATTCATGGAGGATGCCTCCACATGTCTTCACTACGTAGGTTTTCATCACAAGAAGGGAGGAATGAACCACAAGCTCCGACCTGTAGCCATGTGTCTCTTCTAGGACTTCGTCGAGAAGAAGTAAGGAGAAAGCAGCGAGCCTTGCCAAGATTGTCACATGTTCTAACTACCTTCACGGACTAGTAACACATGTTGGCACTATGTTCTATTGGGACCATTTCCATCATTCGTAGGATATGCATCTAATGTTCCATGCTTAGAATCTTTTCTATTACAATGGCCAAGGGAAATCATTTCTCTGGATATCTTTTCTCATTATTCAAAATCTTTTCTATTATTGGCCCACTGAGCTATTGGATTTTTATCTATAAATACCACTTCTTCTTTCGAAGAAGAGGTTTGGAACTTACAGGAAAATTTGTGGAAAGACACCAGGCCTCTTGAATTGTTTTAGCTTATTGTATAAGATTCGCAAACTGTGCCATTGTTCGGCCTTTTTGTTTCTTGACTACTTGATAAAGCTTTATACTGTTCCATTATTGTATTGAGTAATTTATTTGTAGACTTCTATAATTTCAATATAAGCTTGTTGATTCAAACCATGTATTTGACTCTTCTTTTTAGAAAATGTATGGAAGTTATTTTATGTCATTGAGTAGATTATTCAGATTTTTGTTTTAATTTCTATTATTCTGGGACATAGCAGATTGTTGAACAGCCCTTAAATCATATCTAGCAGATAGGTTTATCGTGCCCATATCTATTTCTTGGTGCATCACCTTAGATTATATTTCATTTTACATTCATTTCCTTCTACCATTTTCAACCCCCCAATTATAGAAGAAGTCAGCTTCTTTAAAAATTCGGAGGTCACTTAGTTTAGCGCAATAGGTCCCCCCTTTAACTGAGTTTCCCATAAGGCTGTTACCCTGTCAATTTTTGGCATCAAGAGTTTCTTTTTCAGACATGCCTGGTGGGACTACTTTAATGTAACTAAATCTAAAGTGGGTTTATGAGCCATCGACCTGTTACTAAATCCCAAACAACGAATAAACCTAGTTTGTTAGTGCCGCTACTAGGAACAGTACAAGCTAGAACCCATATAGTGAACGTTTCACCCCCTCTACTAGCCATGTTACCAATCACTAACATAAATTATGTGGTGTGGGATGTTGGAAGTCCCCTTATAGCACCAGTAGCACTTGTCGTCTAGGCCCCTATCATGGTCTCTACTTTAAAAGCTATACCTAAATTTACCGAGGATGGCTCAAGAACACCATCTGAACATCTACAAGATGTGGCTAGCATGTGTTTGTTGAACGGAGTTACTAACCAAAATATAGTGCTAAAGTTGCTCGCAACCTCTTTCAAGGGAAAGGCTCTAGACTTGTACCACACTCTAATAGCTAACACTATCGGTACCTGGGATTAGCTCGAAGATCCTTTCTATAAGAGATTTTCAAATAATGGAGATTGGTCTTCACTCTACCTTTAGTTGGAAACTATAAAGCAGGCTCCTCATGAAGCCATGACTAACTTCAATGCTCGATTTCACACAACTTGGCAGAGTTATTCCAGAGCAGAAGTCGTTACTACAGAAGGCCCTCTAGGAAGATGCGACTATTGAATCAATAGAGCAATCGCTCAAAGAAATGACCATTGACCCATCACCTCCAGCCAAAGTTTTCACAAATAGTGCAGAGGAGACCTCTACTAAAGTTAAAGAGAAGTCGAAACCCAAACCCTTTTTCCTAACTCTTATTGTGGGAAAGAAATTATTGCATAATGCCATGATTGACTCTGGTGCTAGAACCATAGTAATACCCAAGCAGATAGCTAAAGCCTTAGGACTTAGCTATGAACCTTTAAAAAGGGGGGTTTTTTAGCTTGATGGGAATAAAGTCAAAACCATAGGTGTCATAAAATACCTCCCCTTGACCTTATTCTCCTACTCTAGAATCAGAGTTCTGTAAGATATTGTGATCATAGATGTTCCTCCCATGTTTGACCTCTACCTATTCCAAGAATTCACTTCAAAAATAATTGGATATATTTCATTGGACTGGTCTCACCTGATCCTAAGGACCAAGCACAGAGCTAAAATGAAAATAGTATCCAAATATTTACATTCAGAACATGTGGCCAATGAAGCCATGATCAAATTTGAGGTTGCTCATACCTCTTTCACTAAAGAAGAAACATATGGTACTGAGCTACTTGAGGATGAGAAGGTAACTAGAGATCAGACTGATCAAGAAGAGGTCTTCCTAATCGAATATATTGACATTGATCCTTTCTGTAACTATCATGCTATCGGATTAGGAACATATGTCATCTATGATGTGGATCAAGAAATCCCTAAGGTGGTAAAGGACCCCGCAATCAATCAAGCCTCAAAGCTATGGACATTTCACTTTGATGGAGCAAGGTGCAACGTTACTACTAGTTCCAGGATATGTTTGACATCTCCAACCAATGAATATATTCTTATATCTTTCTACTTCCATTTCACTTGTTTGAATAATGAAACTGAATATGAAGGCCTTGTCCAAGGTCTAAGCCTCGCAGAGTGGATGGGTGTCAAGAAAATTATGGTGTTAAGAGACTTGGAACTGATAATTAATCAAGTCCAAAACATCTCTATGGTAAAGAATGTCTGCATGCATCCTATAGACATAGGGTCTGGGACCTAATTGAAAGCTTCAAAGCCTTCAATATTTAGGTGGTGCCTAGGGAGCAGAATTCAACTGTAGATCGTATGGTGACAATAGGATCTCAATTCGATCTTATCTCCAACTTGATCAGGAATATACACTCGATGTAAGTGATTTTCCGATCCTCCATTCTAGATAACGATCAGAGTTGGCAAGTGTTGGAAAGTGATGAACACATTGCCTCATTCATCCAACAATCGGGAGAATTTTTGGATCAACTTCAACCAAAAATTGAAGAAGCATATGAAGAGAAAATCATTCAGTTAAGATCTAACAAGCTTTTGAAGGGCCTAGTTACTCTCGAAAAAAATTTCGACTATGATGATGTGAGAAATGATAAGAGGAATTTTGTAGCAAACAAAAGCGACTATGTGGACCTTCACGTCAGAGATGGAAGAAAGTTCAAAGTCAGGAAGGATGTCCCACATCATGATAAAGAAAGGCTCATCAACTTCTGTAAAAATTATGAAGGAGTAGTGGCTTGGTCATATGATGACCTTAAGGGATACAATCCCAACATCATATAGCATACAATAGAGCTAATGGAAGGTGTGAAACTAGTCTGACAAAAACAAAGGCCAGTAAATCCAAAGATTGAAGCCTTAATGGCATAAGAGCTGACAAAGCTAATTCAATCCCTGATCATCTTCTCGATCAAACACATCACATGGGTATCTAACCTATTTCTGGTCAGAAAGAAGAATGGATACATTCACCTATGTGTTGATTTTTAGGACCTACACAAAGCATCCCTAGAGGACCACTACATGTTGCCTTCTATGGAGCCAATCTTACAAACAGTGGCAAGATCAGAAATGTTTTCTCTGTTGGACAACTTTTCGGGTTATAATCAAATCCGAGTCAAAGAGGAGGACTGACATAATACAATGTTCACTACCAAGTGGGGGATGATTTCATATTCAAAGATGCATTTTGGCCTTTCAAAAGTCGGAGCTACATTCCAACGAGCAATGGATATTGCTTTTAGAGAACTAATCAACAAAACTATCTTAATTTACTTGGATGATCTGATGGTGTTCTCTAAATCAAAAGATGACCATTTTTATCATCTGGAGATGGTTTTTATAAAATGCTAGGAGTTCGGGGTGTCTCTGAACCCGAAAAAATGTGTCTTCGAAGTACCGCAAGGCAAATTATTGGGATATATAGTGTCTAAAGATGGTATTGCCATTGATCCAGATCGAGTAAAAGCAATCAAGGAGCTACCCCTGTCGATCAACAAAAAGAGAGTTCAATCTTTCCTAGGGAAGGTGAATTTTATGAGCAATTTCATTTCTGATTTTGCGGGCTTGATAAGGTCGATCACCCTTATGCTCAAAAAAGATCAGCCATTCAAATGTATGAAGGAGGCCAGAGAAGCCTTTGAGAAGGTCAAAGAATCCATTATTTCAGCCCTCATAAATCCTGACCTATCAAAGGATTTTATCATGTATGTGTTCAATAACCAATCTAGCATAACTACTGTCCTAACCCAGAAGGATAATGAAGGAAAAAGGGAACATCCGATAACCTTCCACTCCTGCACTTTGAAAGACTATGAGACAAGATATAAATTTGTTGAAAGATAAGCATTTGCTATTGTCAAAGGTCTCAATAAATTCTAACACCTTATCTCTTATAGTAGGGTGGTTGTATTTGTAGCACATTCTAGTGTGCGTAAATACATAATGGAAGGAGAAATCACTGAGAAAAGGGCTAACTAAATAACAAAGATCCTAGAGTATGACATTGATGTTAGGCCTACTAAAACCATGCGAGGTAGAGGGTTGTGTGAATATCTGACATCGTACAATGAAGCACCAATGGAAGAAGAGCAGCCCAAAGTGGTCTTGCTCAATGAACCTAAGTCTGAAAGTTGTTGGTTAGAAGATAGAATGAGATTTATGCAGACTGGGAAATATTTGGTAAACCTTCCTTCTCAGAAGAGAAGATTTTACAGATTGTAGAATAATGGATACACGTTGATTGAGGGAGTTCTCTTTAAGAGGAATTTCAATGGTATACTCTTATGGTGTGTAAATCAAGAGCAATCACAGAGAATCTTGAAAGAATTTCATAGCAGTCCAATAGGTGGGCACTTCTTCGCAAATACAACCACCATCAAAATTATTAGTGCGGGGTATTTTGGCCTACGTTGTTCAATGACTCATATGTTTTGGTCAAAAGATGCAAGGAATGCCAATTCTTTGTAGGGAGAAGAAAATTTTTGGCCATGCTTCTTAACCCAATAGTAGTAGATGAGCCTTTTGTGCAATGGGGGCTCGATTTCATCGGAATGATTAACCCTATGTCAAGTGCCAGCCACAAGTGGATTTTCACAACCATCGACTATTTCACCTGGGGGACCAAGGCTATGCCCTTGAAGAATTCAACAGAAGCGGAGATTGTGAATTTCCTTGAGGAAATATTTACAAGGTTCGGCCTGCCTAGGACTATCATCTCCGACAATGCAAAAGCTTTCCTAGGGACTAAGGTATGTCAATTCACATTTAAATATGGAATATTCCTGAAGACCTCTTCCAATTATTACCCGCAGGGAAATGGACTGGCTGAGTTGACTAATAAGAACTTAGTTTGACTCATCAAAAGGATTAGGTCAGAACATCAGAAGGAATGGCATCGAAATCTTTAGGCAGTGCTCTGGGTAGACCGCATAACCCCTAAGTAGGATTTGAAGACTTCATCATATGAATTAGTGTATGGGAAGGAGGCACTCTTTCCAACCTCTATGGAAATTCTAGCGTTGCAATTACTCAAATCCTTAGAAAATGAGCAAAACAGAGTTATGGAGGTGTGCCTAGCTAAATTGATGGAAGTTCAGGGAAAAAGGGGAAAAGCTCTAATGGTCATTGCAACTATCAGTGGGTGGTTAAAAATGGTTTGATAAGAAAACCTCCAACCAAGGTCTTAAATGTGGACAGTTAGTGCTTAAGTTCAACGAAAGGGCCGCAAAGCCTAGTTAGCATGGAAAGTTTGATAGCCTGTGAGAAGTCCCTTTCCGCATTATTAAGTGCAAACAACACAACACTTTCGAACTCGAAAGCATGGATAAAGAAGCATTGGGGATTCCCATTAACAAAATCCACCTTAAAAATTTTAATTAAAGCTTACTAATGGTTCTACCCATGTAAAATAAGTACTTACTGTATAGTTTTCTTTTATGTTCTTTTGTTCGGCTGGTCTTTCCACCACCTTAAAAGAAATGAAAGCAACCATATGCGAAGAATTGAAATTTCAAAGCAACTTAAAAAATGAAAGCAACCCATATGCGAAATTGAGAAGATATTCAAAAAGCAAAGAGAAAGGAAACTCATGGTGAAGAATTTCAGAATCAAAGGAGACAAGAGTTTTAAAATATAAGTTGTATATTCATTTACGGTATTATATACTTCAAAGTGACACATTCAAAATGGCTCTGGGGCCATAATTTCAAAAGAATATCTATATAATGTGCAGTTTATCTATATTATAGGGCCTTTTCTAGGCATATTTACAAAAGTAGAGAAAAGTATTGACTATTCAGGAGTATTATCAGCAACATCAACTAGAATGACTTCATCAATGGGAGCAACAATAGCAGCAGGGTCACAAGCAGCGACATCGTCAACAACACCAACAACAAGTGGAGGGAACGCAAGGTTCTTGAAGTCTATGTACCAATCGATATCGTAGAAAAGCACCATGTTATAGACACACAGTAAGAAATCACAAGCACGAGTAACTTTCCGATGATGCACTTCTTGTGACTAAACATGAAAGCCATTTAGAAATGGCACCCATGGTACCATGACATCCTCTTCAATATGCTTATGAGGGTTGCCTGCCACAGGGAAGCCCAGACCATATATGTCATTTGTCACAGCTTCTCTGAGGCCACCAAGATACCTCTTCAAAAAAAATTGAAGTGTCAAGTGCAAAATCATATCCTTCGATACCTGTATATCAAGAAGAGAAGCAACAAAGTGAGAGCATATATCTGTGTTCACCTTATATTTGTCCTTATATGCAATGCAATCCCTTCCCATAACCCACTTAATGGCTATGATAGCCAGTGAAAACTTATTCTTGGTCATTCTCTTCAGTTACCTATTCGAGATCTCTCCTAGGAATGTTGTCTGGGACTTGTTGTAAAATAGCCTAATGGGAGTATTCATGGTACTAATCTATGCACAACTGCCTAGGTCTAGCTCTACGAAAATGCTAATTCTAGCCAATCGCCTAATACTAATTATTTCAAATTGCTAAGTGTCAATTTGTTGTTGCTAAGGGGTCTATTTATAGAAATGTTTAAGGTACCTACATGCCATAAGCATGAGGCTAATCGAGTTTCAACTCAAAAACCCCACCAAGGGCCAGCTCAAAATTCCCACCCAGTTGCATCTATAGGTAAGAATTACTGCATGCAAGATTAGGGAGCGGTAATTAATTACCGCGAGTTGGTGGCAGTCCCAAGCGATCGTCTATATAGCTAGATGTTGAGGTGTCACACTGTAGGCATTTTCCATTCTTCAAGGTGAAACTCAAATCTTTTTGAGTACTCATTGCATTTGGCTTAATTATTCCTTTTAGGATATTAATTTCCAAAGCATGTGAAAGGTTCATATGCTTTCAATCACTGGGTCAATTTCCCAAGAAAATCACGTCAAAGGACGTGATTACTAATGTCATTATGAATTCTTGTCTTTTCAAGAAGGAAATTAATTCATTTTGCATGGGCAAGAAATCTATCGGTACATGCTGAATTTAATGCAAAAAGGCAACCATTGTCTACCGCTTTATGGTAAAAAATCATAGAAAAAAGCTAAGTGTTACATACAAAAGCTAAACGGTGCTGAAAATTTCTTGAATATGCAAAAGAGATTTGAGTGCAAAATTGCAGAAGAAGGTAGAAGAAATTGAAGTAGCTAGGTTTGGAGAAATATTTGATGCATTGCGCTTGAGCGAGTCAAACCCAAACAAAGAACAAGGATCCATAAGAAATTGCGTTTAGTGCAAGCCTTGTGTTGGTGTTTTTTTTTAGGTTCCATTCGTCCAATCCTAGTGTGTTTCAAGAAAACTAAGTTTGTAAAGCAGCTAAGTGCAGTGAAATAGCTACAAGAGATTCATTGATCAGGTGTCGATTGAACCCAAATGAAAGGAAATAATCTATTTAGTTTTGCATTTATTCCAGAGCCTTGCATAGTGTTTTGGGTTCCATTCATATTGAACCAGTGTGCTTTCTGAGGAGAAGCTTGCAAAAATGGAAGCAGCCCAAAGTTCTCAAATAGAAAAATGCGAAGAAACACAAAGTTTATTTGATGTCATGCATGAAGTACTGGTTGCCTATATCTTTGAAGACGTCTCTTACGCTTCACCTAGGATACCAAAGAAGCCAAAGTGGGTAAATACAAAGGCCGCAAAAAAGAAAAATCCATAGAGACAAGAGCCAAATAAAGAAAATATGGGATAAAATTCATGATCCCATCCTCGAAAAGAACCCTAAGACTCTTAGGGAGGTGGCCTACAAGAGGATGAAGAAAAATAGTGACCCAGATTCTTTGGCATAGAAGAAATGGTTCAACGAGCTTCCATGGTATATGGTCCCGTTTGTGCACTATTGCCTGAAGCTAGTCGATGAGGCAGTTAATCATTTCAACCCTGATACCAACACCATTGAGGGTTGGGAGATAAGAGTTAATATCTATGTAGAAGCTATCTGCAATATGCTATGCATCCTTGAACGAAGCTCCAAAGTAGACAAGATGGATCCATTCAATCCAACAAAAGGGGAGAAAATATGGAAAACCAGAGATCTTACTTTGGATTTTTTAAACAAAAAAACCAAAAGGCCCAAGGAAGATCATAAGAAGCCACCATAGATTCCAACGGTGCACAAAGCTTTCCCCATGGACCTATAATATGCCTTCTCAATTATGGCATTTTCTTGTGGCCTAGACACTGACAGGTATGTTCACGAGTTTCAATTGGGCCTAGGGTTCCAATTGCGCAGGCAACATTCCCTTCTCTGGTATGACTTCACAGAATACATCGTCAAGGAGATGTTGAGCCAAATAAGGGAATACATAACACATCAGAGGTTCAGGTTTCCTTCTTTCCTCACCCATATGTTTTTGCATCAAAACCCTAACTTCTTCAAAAAAAATGTGAAGTTGGCTATTTTTGATGAAAATCAACAAAGAAGGCAAGTTTTTGTATGGACTCCTCTCCTTTCCGCAACTTATGATTATTATGCATTTTCAAATTATTTCTTGACTTCGATTCTACAAGATTTGAGTGAGGATGGTGGTATTTTTTGGATCAACTCAGACCAAACAAAATATATGAAGAATTTCACTGTGAAATGCAACTGGTTTCTCGACGAAGATTTTACATTCATTCAAATGTGCGGCTTTACTAGGGAAACATTCTGGCTTCCGATATTTCTCACAAATTGGGTACTGACCCTCAAAACATTTCAGCAAGTGTCAATTATTGATTTCACCTTTTGTGAAGGACCATCCAAGAAGAGAGGATTTATTTACCTGTGTTAAGCTTTAAAATGATGATTATGGCCAAGAAGCGGTCGCATAAGTTGCTAGAGGAAAAGTTGGCTCATCTGGGGCTAGTATGGATTTGCAAAATATGAAATTACAACCTCAACAATGACTTACCAAATCAATATGTTAGGGTAATGCACAACCCCTAGTCTTACTAGGAGAAGCGGTAGAATCCACTGAAGGATGCAAATGACCTATTGGTGGACCTAGTTCATACTCCAACTGTGGATATTAGGTCGCCATGGCTCAAGTTCTATTTCTGGTCAGGAAAATATAATGAGAAGCATCAAATCGTGGCTACTCTTCACAATAATTTGACAAGGAATTCTAACTAGAGTGAAGAAAAGATTAGGGATTTCTGGATTTACCAACAAGAAATCCAACGCCTTGATGCCCCTTATGAGAGCATAGAATCATATGAAAGATTCGACAAATTATGGAATGATGATCATCCTAATTTTGATGCAAGTGATGATGAAGATAGCAACCTAGAGAAGGATGAGCAAAATACAGATGAAGAGAATGAAAGGGCAAAGGTGACCCCGACGCAACAAGCTAAGAAGGTGACAAAGTAGCCTATCAAGGTTTCTTCAAATGTGTGGGTGAACATACTGTGTGTGAGGGCTTCGTTGACTCGCACCTAGACCACAAAGAGAACCAGAACAACCCAACAACAATAGTCAGAGGCTATAAACGTGGAAGACTTACCACCCATCAAATGATAGCGCATAGAAGAAGTTTTTGGAGAGTGTTTGCAGGAGCCCGAGGTAAGCCAAGAGCCCGCAACAAGACAGGGATCACAATTATCTACTCTGCAAGTATTTCTCATTCCCTCTTCTCTTACCTCACAATCTTTAGTTTCTCCTGTTGTGTTTGTGAATCCTCTCATGTTATGTGTCAACCCTTCCTTTTTTGCTTCTACTACAATGATCGTGGGAGACTTCTCACAATTCTCCCAAGCGAGACCATTTGCTTTTACCCCTTTGCGGAACTTTCCACCTTTCGCCTCGGCTCAGTCCATGTCCACTATCGCTTCACATTTTTCCTCCACGGCTGCCATTGATACCCCTCTTGCTACTACTGTGTCGACCTAGACCTAGTTTGCCCAACAGATGGAATCCACCATGACTCCGCTTCAGCCACCACTTCCCTTAAGTCCTCACTCTGGTTCACAAACCAGGCTCTGGCATATTCCTCCTTTCTCCTAAAAAACGGTCAATCTTTCGAGGAAGAAATCACCCGGAGCCACTACCCTCTCATTCCTTTTTTCCCTTCCTCCTGGTGCACCTTTCACACGTGGACTCATCTGGTCACCGACATAATTTTTGTTGAAGGGTGATAAAACAAAATAGGCACAAGCTATTAGGATCCAGAAGCAAAAGGCCAAGGATGCTAAAAAGCCAGCAAAGCCAAAGGTGTAGACTATTTTCAATGAGGCTCAACAATCGCTGCATTTTGCAACCATGTACCTAACCTTCATCAAACCACATGGAGATATGTAGCCTGATGATTACAAAATGTATGCCATGGGACTCGATCTAAGCATAGCATGTGGGTGAAGTTTTCCCAACTCACTCAGATGGGCTTGCCTTCCCCATTTCTTTCAGATGATATGATGGCCTCTGCAAAGCACATTGCATCAAATATTATGGAGAAGCAGTGGAATACATCCATCTTCCAAGGATTCATTCAATTGCCTATAGTCAAGGATATTGAGGGTGTTACCCATCCTATTGTGTGGTTTCTCTTTCAACTCGAATCTAGGTTTGAAATATCAATGAAGTTGCCTTTCAAAGAGGTGATCGATCTGTACGAGGCACAAGAGAATCTATGTGTAATATCAACGCCATCCGAAGATGACTGGCTACCTCTGCAGACTGCTTTATCCAAGCTCTAATATTTTTGATCTGATGAACATGACTCTAGTCTATAGAACTAAAAAAATTTGGGTTCTTCGTTTTGCAAGAGAAATGCCCTTGGTATTCACCAAAAGCTATGGATATGAAATCCTTCGAGCTACCCTTCAGGTTATTTTTTTTTTGCTTGGCTAATACCCGTGCCCCATACTTTGTATTTTTTGGCCCCCTTTATAAAGGGTTTCATCTGACCATTGCCACATCTCTGCAGGCACTCTCTGTAGGGATTTCTCCCTTCACTCTTCTAATAGCTCTCACCATGCTTCCACGTGTCAGCAATTTGCATATTTAACAGTTGCTTCCCTTCACTTTTCTATCAGGATCTGACCACTTGCCACATAGCATCAGTCCATGTATACTCTTGGTAGACCCCATAGACAACATCATTTTTGGAGGATGCCTCCACGTGTCTTCACCATGTAGGTTTTCATCACAAGGGGGGAGGAATGAACCATGGGCTCTAACCTATTGCCACGTGTCTCTTCTGGGACTTCATCAAGAAGAAGTAAGGAGCATGCAACAAGCCTCGCCAATATTGCCACGTGTTCTAACTGCCTTCATGGATTAGCAACACATGTTGGCACTATGTTCTATTGGGACCACTGCCATCATTCGCAAGGTATGCATCTAGATCTTAAATGACCACGTTCCATGCTCATAATCTTTTTTTTTGCAATGGCCAAGGGAAATCATTGCTCTGGATATCTTTTCTCCTGATTCAAAATCTTTTCTATTATTGGCTCGCTCGACAATGGGATTTTTATCTATAAATACTGCTTCTTCTTTCAAAGAAGAGGTTTGAAACTTATAGGAAAATTTGTGGAAAGACACCAGGCCTCTTGTATTGTTTTAGCTTATTGCATAATATTCACAGACTGTGCCATTGTTCGGCCTTTTTGTTTCTTTCCTATTTGATAAAGCTTTATACTGTGTCATTATTGTATTGAGTAATTTGTTTGCACACTTCTATAATTTCAATATAAGCTTGTTGATTCAGACCATGTCTATGACTCTTCTTTTTAGCAAATATATGGAAGTTATTTTATGTCATTGAGTAAATTATTCAGATTTTTATTTTAATTTCTATTATTTTGGGACATAGCAGATTTTTGAGCGACCCTTAAATCATATCTAGCAGATAGGTTTATCATGCCCATATCTATTTCTTGGCACGTCGCCTTAGATTATATTTCATTTTACATTTGTTTTCTTCTACCCTTTTCAACCCTCCAATTACAAAAGAAGACAACTTCTTTAAAATTATGGAGGTCACTCAGTTTAGCGCAATAGGTCCCCCCTTTAACTAAGTTTCCCATAAGGTTGTTACCTTGTCAATTTTTGGCATCAACAACTTCATCATGTTGAAAATAATCCAATGATTCATCACTTGTGGTATCTATGAAATCAAGATGCTTCAATGTGAGAGTTGTATTAGAATAATCTTGCATAATTGTGTTGATGTTAAGTGAAGGCCTTTTTCCTACTTTTTTTATCTTAGAAGGAAAATATCCAAGACCACTTTTGTTTCTTGTATGTTAGGCTCTATAGGGACATGAATGCCTTGTTCATTCACACCATATACTTTTTTATGTTAGGCTTTATAGGGACACAAATGCCTTGTTCATTCACACCACATCCTTTTCCACTATAACCAAGTTGTTTCAAGAGTTGATAGCTTCTCCCATAAAGAGCTTCCATTACTTTCAAAGATGGTGATCACTCATGATCAGTCTCATCATAACTTGTTGTGTAACTTATCTCTTCTTCTAAAATTGTTGAGTCGGATATTGTTGATGATTTTTCCATGTGTTGTGTTGACATCACTGTTGTTCCTTTTTATTTTTATGTTGCTTTTGTTGTGATTTTATACTCTCCCGTGAATATAGGAATGAAATCTAATGAACCCCAATCATCATCCAATAACTTTGTAACTATTGCAAAAAAAATCTCTTTTTCTTCCTCTTTCCTAGGTTCTACTTGTGAGGTTGTTATTAATGTTTTCAAAGGACTCTCTTTATCTTTCTCAATTTGTAAGAAATTTTTTGATTGGAGGTCAACTTTGATTGTGTAGAACTTGTTCTTATAAACATATTTCATTAAAAGATGAAGGGTTTAAGGGACTCCATTAATTTCATGAATCCATGGCCTACGTAAGAGAATATTATATGAGAGGTCTTGAGGCATGACATGGATAGGAGTTTGCAATGTAACTTTTCCAAATTTCACGAGTAATGTTATCACACCAAAAGGTTTCTTTCCCACATTATCAAAACCATGGATAGATAAGGAATCTAGTTCAATCTTAGTCTCATCTACTCCAATTTTATCCAAGAGGTTTACGCTACACAATTAAGGGTCGAACCATTATCAATGCAAGTTCTTTTTATTCCACATCTATTAATAACAAGCACTATCATCAAGGCCTCATTTCTTTTTGTATCTCTAATGGAGTTAACTCATCTTGATGAAAGACAACATCAATATTGACTACATCCATACCTTGTATTAGGGTTGCTACTTCATTTGGTTGTACACTAAGAGGGACCACAACTTGTTGTAAATCACTTTGAAGCATGCTATGGTAATTAGGTGATTCTTGAATGAGATCCCATCATGAAATATTAACAGGAGTGTTTTGAAGTTGCTCCACAAGATCATACTCCTTTCCACTATGCAAAAGCGAATGAGGAGAACTAGGTAAGATAGGTTGAGGAAGTAGTAATAAATTAGGTATGGTTTGTGGTTGCCTATTGTTCATTGTGTTGTATGTATGATCAACATTATGATAACTGGATTGTTGCAAAATATTGTTACTAGTGAGTTGCCTTACAAAGTTCAAGATATTTCCAATAGTTTTAGGCTTGTTTTGAGGTGGTCCTATGATAAGTATAGGCTTGGTTTGAACTTGTTATTGTTGTGAAGGTAGGTAAATGGTAAATTGAGGTGTGATTGTATTTACTTCCCTTTGTTTTGTTTTGTCATGAAAAGATTTAGTAGATGAGCTTTTTGAGATGAAATCCTCAAGGGCTTCATCTAACATGTCAAAGTAATCACTACTAAAAGGCTTGAGGGATATGTTAACTTGTAGAAAGAGATCTGACATTGTCAAATAACTATGCTTTCTTCAAGTGTTCTCATTTAGTTTATACTTTTTGTTTTGATATTTTTAGGGTATTTTATGTTTCTAATGATTAAAAAATGTAAATTAGTCTATCTAAACTATGGAATGATGCTAAAAACAAAGAAAATCTATATAGATATGAAACTATCCATAACTAAAACATGTAAAAAAAATCCAATTTGTTTCAAGATTTAAGTAAAAAGACATCTTGAATATGCAAAACAAACTATTTTAGAAATGAATTTTTTTTCAGATTTGACAACAAAATCAGAAAGCACAGACAAAGATAAAAGGGCTCCCAAAAATATGACAGGACACCTATACAATGACAGGTTCACCCAAGGGCGAATGGGTCCTTATTCAAGGTATTGAAAAATGAAAGATGTTAATCTGACATACTCTTGGTGGTTTTTGTTTCAAGTTGAAAACTGTGATTTATGTGACAAAATATTTCAGT
This sequence comes from Sequoiadendron giganteum, assembly GCA_007115665.2. Taxonomy (NCBI): domain Eukaryota; kingdom Viridiplantae; phylum Streptophyta; class Pinopsida; order Cupressales; family Cupressaceae; genus Sequoiadendron; species Sequoiadendron giganteum. The sequence goes on along the minus strand of CM021100.1, from coordinate 514,092,986 downwards.
TTTAGGTGTCCTAATGAAAGTGCAACTAGTGATAAATAGTGAACAAAGTGACAACTTTTGGAATGCACTTTTGAACTGAATTTGAAACTAAATGACTGAAAGACACTCTTGATGCAACCACAATGCAAGATGTATGCAAAATTAGTATAATTTTTTTGTTTTCTTATGAATTTAAATGATGCAAACATGCAAAAATAAACCCTAAATACAATGCACAACACACTGATGCAAACCTAGATCTAAGGTTTTGAATGTCTCCAAACTAGAATTTAAAATGTACAATGTCAAGTTCACCAAAATGAAACATATGAAAAAGAGGGAGATTAGATAAGAGACCTAAAAATGAGAGACCTATTCAAAAATAAAAAGGGGGTGTCCACCTAATCACAAATCCAACTTTTTCATGTTCATTAGGAAGAGGGATAGCTTCACAAATGATTAGAATTGACTTAAAATCCTTAAGGAGAATCAACCCTAGGTTTGGACACTATGCTACTATAACTTCCTTATGACATAAATGATTGAACAGTAGTTTTGGGAGAAGAATAAAAGTGCATTAACAACCAAACCTATGAGATATATCACTTGGAACACAAAGTATTATGATAACACTAATAAAATCAACTATCAACCAATAGATCTGAGAAGGTTAGGATGGTATGTACATAGCCCCAAAAGTGGTTTTCAGCTCTATAGTAGGACAGGTTCACCTAAGGGCGAATGGGTCCTTGCATCCCTTTCTAGAAAATCAAAAGCTGATACTATAGCTCTTTGTCTGCACTCTGCTCCTATACCTACAAATCTTCAGTCCTGACTTTGGATCTATAGCAAAAACTTAAAAAATTGGTTTGTTTGTATGGGGGTTTTCCTCAGTCAAACCCCAAATTTGGTAATTAAATCTTGATATAAAGATGAAAATATGATAAATAATAGTGTATGCAAGCCCTAAACTTAAGTGTGTCTAAGGTGTTAAGAGGTAAAATGCAAAGAAACCTTATTCAAGTGTGTTAGAATAAGATCCCTAAATGAACATGAAAATGATAAAGACCTATTTAGGGAGAAGTCAAACACCCTAATAGATCTGAAATCTAATTATACATTGCTTTAGGTAGCTAATAGAATGAAGATTGAAGATGGGAACACTTAGGAAACAAGTCATTAGGTTAGGGAGAATGGCCAGGTGCATGTCCCAAAACCTAGAATCCATCATGATCCACCATTGGCATCAACCTCCAAATCATGATCAATGCTTGATCTAACTTGGAAAAATGAGCTTAAAGACCTACAAAAACAAATTAAATGCTTCTCCAAGACTTCAACCTTGATTTCTTGAATGTTTTATCCTTTCCCTTGAGTGCTAATCTTCTAAATATATTCTTATCTCTTGTCAACCTAGTTTGAAATGGTGAAAAGACTAGGCTTTATAGGCTTCTTCTCTAATTTCCTGATTATTAAATCTCGATGGCCGACCTTTGCAACTTGAATTTTGAACATTAAAATGTCGTCGAAAACATATTTTAAATTGGGTTTTGGCACCTAAAGGAGACCCATTCACCCAAGGGCAGATGGGTCCTAACCTAAATTGCTAATACTCATTTGTTTCAAGGCCTTTAATTCATTAAATGCATTTATTCAATGCATGTTGTGGTAAAAAAATGAGTAAAAATAGGGCTAGGGATGCATAATAAATGGAATTAGGGACTTGTTTTGAAGGGTAAAATGCATAAAAGGGAGATCACTAAAATAGGTCCAAATTAAGTGTGAAGTTGTACTTTCTCTTAGAAAAGAGTACAATTTTCTATACTACACTTATAAATAAGTCTATGAGCTTAGATAGGTGTTATGGATATTCCTTCACTATGAGGATGTGTTATTATTTGGTGTTTTGTTCATATATTTGTAGTGAACATTGAAATTGTGTGACTCGAGACAACTTATTGTTGATATTTTGATCTGTGATTCATGATATTGATGGTTTTCCCATTTACTTTTTAGCTTAGTTAATCATTTTAAATCAATTTAAATTGCATCTATTTCATGGATATGGATAGATGTTAGGCTACCTTTCTTGGTTTCTTGTCAAAAGCATACCCTAGATTTTATTAAATTCTAAAAAATCAAAATTATATAAGAAGAGGGAGTTGTATCTAATCTAAAATTCAAAGGAAGATTGCCAATGCAATGGTGATCTCTCCAAATTTTGGTGATTGATTAGTTCTTCTTTTGGGAAAAATGGAGTCATTATAAGTGTATTGTTTAAAGGACAAATTTGTCAATCAACACTTTGCAAACTTAAACTTGGAGTGTACTTGGAAATCCAAATGAGTGAAATAGGGATCTAGGGGTAATGCCCCTCACAAGTTCAAGGACATCATCCATTACAAGGGTCTAGGGGAAACACCCCTAATAGGGTCAAGGGGTGCCCCTTGCAAGGTTTAGGGGTAGCACCACTCACAAGGTCTAGGGGTAGCACCCTGAGTGCACTCCCTATCATGATACATGGCTGGGTCGAGGGGTGAAGCCCCCAAACCAAGCCTAATTTAAAACCTTCAAAACCACATAGAACTTCATGGTGTACATCATTTTCATGATTTTTAAAGATGAAAAAATAATGTTGACAAAGACAAAAAAATTGAGATTTTGGAGTGTTTAACCAATGTATGATGACAATAGGGGAAGGATATTTTTGTATGATGGTTGATGGTTATACAATAGAGGATTTTTACTTGAAAACTATGCAATGTGAAATTTATAATGAACACCAAAACTAGATCGAGGCCATATGATATTTTCTAGAGATTAGTGTACAATGCAAGGGATACTAGGAATTGGTTGTATGATGCAAGTGATGTTGTGAGTTGGTCATATGATGTAGGAAAGTGGTGAAGGATGTACACTAAGTGTTCATACAATAGAGTGGAGAATTAATTGTACTCTACATCCAAGTCATATGGTCTACCTTTTTTTCCCTTTGTCCACCATCCTACCAAAGTCGTATGATATAGAGGATAATTGATTCACCAATAATGAAGTACCATAAGATGAAGAGCGAATGCCCTTACCTATGTTAAAGTTTTTGTACATTTTTATTTGATGATGAAGTCCATATTATGCAGTTTGATGGAGTCCACATGGGGTCCCTTATAAATGGTTGCACAAAGTATTTATGAATGTATCATACGATACGTTGAAGATGTGCCTATGTTTTTTATAAAACTTGTATCAACCTAGGATGTATTGAATATGTGACCTTCATTTGAGACTTGGATGTTGTATGGTATGTGGATGTCATATGTTGAAGTGTGAATGCTAGACTCGATATACACCACAATTTGGTGAATAATAAATAAATTTCCTTTTTGTATGATGTAAATAGTAAGGGTTGGTTGTATGGTGAATGAATCCATGCTTCAAGTTGGTGTATGCTAAACTTGGGCCATATAGTGTGGTTGAGAGGTAATTGAGACTTAGGCTATATAGTTTGGTGATTTATTCCCTTCATTAAGTATACTTAATTTTCCATATGATAAGATTTATTCCCTTTATTAATTGAGCCCATACTTTATACCTTACTTTTCTATTTTTTAATTTTTTAATATTATATTTTTTTCCTTTTTCATTCAAATCATTTCTTATTAGTTAAATTTCTTTTTATTTTCCTTTTTTTTTAAGTTGATTTTTCTTTACCAATATTTGTATGCTCTAGATTAAATATTTTACTCTTAGTACTTTGACATGTACCATCAATAATTTTGCATTCTTCTATAAAATCAAATACCTTTATTGCAACTATTGTCTTTTGCTAAACATGGACTACATCTCGTGTATATAAACTATCAAACTTTTTAAAATTATTTTCATCGATTACTCTTCACTAAGAGTTATGGCTTCAAGAAAATTACAATTTGATAGAAATACCTCATAATCCTCCACTTTATAATGAAATAGGCTATAGAGAGAATTTGTTTCATCTTTCAAGTATGATTGTAATTACAAAATCGCTTCATCATTTAGAGATCTATCAGACCTTGATCATGCTTCTCTGTCCATTCTTCTTTGAAGTTCAAATCTAACGAATCAAAGGAAGTTGACTCCTCACTTATGGCTTGATTATTTAAATCAATTACATATTTTTGACCCTTGTTCTCAATGGAAATTATAACTTTTTCTAGTCATGATCAACTTTGGCTGCTACTAGCCAACCTTGATCTAACAATGTATTGTACGCTTTCTTCCTTAATGAAATGGCCACAAAGTTAAACAAAAATGTTTGGGCTCCAATAATTAATTTTTGTCCCATTAAAACTCCAAGTACCTTAATACCTTGTTGGTCTACACCCACCAATTGAAAAGTTGGGGGCCAAATGTTGGATTGACCAAACTTCTCCAAGTGTCTTTTGGAAGTATGTTCACACCAGACCCACCATCAATAATTGTATTGGTGAGATTCCTTCCAAGGATCTCCATATTCACCACTGCTAGTTTCTTTTTCATGTTAATTGTTAGTAGCATTGGATCAATCACTTGGTTACCTAACAATAGAGGTTTAGTTATTGGTTCTTCATTCTAACTAGATTCCAATTGGGTCATAACATACACCATCTCATTCTCCTCTGATACATTAGGATTTCAAAGTTTAGGAATACTTTGTAACAAATCCATTATTTTTTAGTTAGTATGATTGTTTGAAGTAATTGCCTTGTAATATATATTTTGGATTGTAATTTATTTTTTACTGTACTTACAATTTCATTTGAGTGGCATTGTTTATTATCCATAAGATTCTCCACTTTGGACCTTGCTTCACAAAGCCTTTTTTTTGCTATATGTGTGTTTGGGTGCATAGTCTTCTTTTCTTGGATGCGAGTAATGGCCAATACTTCATTATGCCTTACATTAATCATGTTGACACTAGCTTTTGCTTCAGACATCTAGTGTCTTCATGGTTTCTAGGTCCACACTATTTGCATAATAATTGCAGTTTATCTTGCTTGTTTTGGAAGTCTCTTACAAAGTGTCCCCATTCACTACATTGTTGGCATTATATGATAGGACACCCTTTGGGGTCGTACTATATTTGGATTAATCCCCCTCCTTAATTTTGATAACTTATTGGAGATAAATTCTATGGATTTGATGGAGTAGACTCCTCTCTCTACATAAAGAGTACTTGTGTACACGTGGTCTTCAAATTGTATGGGCACTCCTTTATTGAATGACCCATAACCTGATAAATCTCACAAAACATCTTTCTAGAAAAGTTACCTTTTGTGTGCCCATCAATTTTGCACTCAGTACACCATAGTTCATTAGTTTCTTTGTTGATTTCTTTCTCTGCGCTCAATTATTTCATCATTTAGAGCATATCCCTTCAAAGCACTTGTATTGTACCCAATTCATTGTCACTATTATCATCCAAACTTTCATCTTCCTTCATTTTTTTTGCTATGGAGGACATTTTATCTTCACTTTCTATGTCCATTGCTCAATTGTAAGCTTTTGAATAAGAAAAGGGTGGCACTACCTTCATTTTTCTTCTTGATGATGAAAGTAGACCTTTGATGAACCATTTTTTATTGAGATTGTTGGTTGGTTCTATTTCTAAATTTATAAGAAATTATTTGTCTATGATTATAAGCTCGTACGTTTTCATGCTTATCTTCTTTTGTAGTACAAATTTTTGTTGCTATATCATTATCATCATAAAGTAATTTAAACTCTTCTTCAAAGGTATTCTTTAATCTCTCCCATGTGCTTTGAGAAGATTGGTAATTTTTTGTATACCAATCAATTGCTACACCTCATAAGGTGGTTGGAAAAGATCATAGCCAATTTTTTTTATCATCTTGCCCATTTGTTGTCCAGATTGTTTCACAAGTCTTATAGTGTCTAACGAGATCCTTTGATCCATTGTCTACAAAATTGGGATATCTTTTTTTCTCCACTAGGGCTTACCATGATTTTATTCTGATGCAAAATTAGAACCTAGAATCTGCTTGCTAGGGAGTTTAGATTTAGATGTTTTGATGCTTCTCTCACACTCTTGGCCATGTAGGAATCCTCAACTCTTCCCTCGGCTTTAGCCTTCCACACACATTTTTTGCCCCTGTATTTTATTTTATCCACCCTTTGCTAGAATTATTCTCCTTTAATTGACACTATTTCAATACCATAAAGGATACTCTTGTACAATTCTATGAAGGATTGTGACTTCATCTCCCAACTTCCCTTATCTAGAGAAGGTTGTCTTGACTTTTCAACTTGATTGTGTTCTCAACTTTGACTTGGGAACCATATGATTGTATTTTTCTCAAATATTTATTGTAATATTCTCCTTCATTCCCTTTGATCAATGATCCTTAAAGATCATCTAATCTCTTGATCTTGACCACGTTGTGGTGTCTTCCTACCTTTATTGGGGTCTAAGGGCATGAATCTCTCAAATATGACCTTGTTTATTTAAGGCAATGATGCTAAATGTTTACTTCTCTATTTGATAAAATAAATACATGAATCAATAATATAAATAGAAATGCATACTAGATACATGAGTAAAATATATCTTTATTTGCACATGAGATTATTATAGAAGAAGACCAGAGATGGTTAGTTGGTGCAGGAGCACTCTCATGGTCAACATGTTGAAACTTTGGGTTTCATATTATTTTGTTTTGTGTCATGTAAATAAGGTAATTTTGTACCACTAATGATCATTTGGAGTCATTTGTGAAAGTTTGGGGTCATTTGGATAAAAGACGTAAAAGTTGCACAATGTTGTCAAAAAAGTTGTCAAGCAACTTTGCAAAAAAGTATCAAAATGTCATTTTGGTTAAAAAATTGGTTAAAGGGTTGGTTGGATGTGAGGAACTAATTGTAATGGAATAAATAGGCCTTGGAAACTCAACCCAAAAGGTCGGTGAAGTTGGAATGAAGATTCAAATCATTTTTGGGGGTATTTTCTTATGTTTTTCCTGCAAATTTGCTACTATTTCGCTTAGTACGGATTTGTGAGGAAATGTACAATCCTGAAATTTATATGGATGGAAATATAATTGTATTATAGAAGTTTTTTTTTCTTACTAGTCCTAAAGAAGAGATCGTTTGATTGGTCTACCATGTCAATCTTCTTAACAACCCTGTTTAGGAACTAAAGTTTCCAATAGATAAGAAAAATGCATATATTTTTATTCCATTGTCAAAAAGTGATAAAAATTGGTGAATTTTTTTTTTTTACATGTTTTAAAAACCCTTTACAGTAAAAATATTCATTTATTCATTTTCATGAGTTATGGTAGACTATGTGTCTCATTTTACTTGAAAATAGTGAAAAAAAAACCTAGTTTTCTTGATGTTTGAACAAATCTATGCATAGTTTATTTATGGTTGGACTTGGAATCAATGAAACATAGTGTGGAAGGCCTATACAACCCAATATTCACAAGTTTTATGATATTCTCTTTGTTAAGTGCCTATTAGGCCATTATAGCAATGTTCTCAAGATGACTTAGTTTGCATTTTGTCATTGTTGGTGATGGATCATTGTTCAAGTTGTCTCAAGTTGGTTTAGTTGAGTATTTTACTCTACATCATCAGCCAAGGATTAGATTCAATCCAACTATTTCATACTACTTTCCTTGATATACAATCTATTCAAAGGACTAGATGGTTTCCAAGAAGAACACAACCATCAAGAAACTAATAATTATAACTACCTGAAGCCGACAATAATTAATACAATACATAGTTGGATAACCAATTTTATCAAAACATAATAATAGACATTGCACACCAACTATAGAAAGAACAACTCTTTTATTTTTTAGTTTCCCAATGATTATCCTATTCATTTCTCATTATAGAGAAGGGGGATTCACTATTCCCAAGACTCTCAAACCACATAAGATGTAATGTCCCTTACCCGGTTTGCCCTAGAATTCACTTGTTAATTAGGCTTAGGGTTTCTTCTTTCCAAATGAATGTTATTTTTAATGAAGTAATCTTGGTTTGAAATCTGCATTCACCATATTAACAACATTTCCACATACACATTTATCTATTAGCATTAATATCTAGATATCCAAAATATAAGCATAATCATAATTGGAATTTAACAAGCAAGAGGAGTGTCATGGGTGGATCTGCCCTGAAGCCCTCATGTTAGGCATAGGAGGTTGTCTACCAAAATCCTCCTTTCCTAATGGCATAGTACCTGCATTCTCCACTCATGACAACACCTCAGAAGACACTTGCTCTATTAGGAGAAAGGAACCATAAAGTCCATAGTGGTCTCAAGGCCTACCACCCCTCCATGGCCATAGCATAATCCTTAAGTGGGACCCCACCCCTCCATGGCCACAGCGGAATCCTTAAGTGGGGTTTTGAGGCACCACTCACCCATGGCTCGCCCTCCCTAATAGAGTACAAGCACAAAGAAGACAATCTTTTAGCAATCAAATACATTTGCATTTATCATTGATTCTCTTAAGTCAATATCAACATCATTATCATCATAATACTAAAGAAAGCATTACACCAATAATCAAATGAGCCATATCTATTTCTTATATTCAAATATGCTAAATATTATTGCTAAGTGAATACATCACCTAAGTTGTTGTATCTCTCCATGTTTTCTAATTCCTTCCTCCTTCAACCTTATACTAGATTGATCATAGGATGAGGACAATTCATAAATATACATAATTTACTTATGTTTATATTAAAGAGTTTTCATTACTTATAAGGCTTAATAATTGCTGCAAGTATCATTATTGTATATTCTAATATAATTCACATAACACATATATATATATCTATAGCTACTATTAATTAATCTAATTACCTTTACATATACATACACTCTCTCTCTCTCTCTCTCTCTCTCTCTCTCTCTCTCTCTCTCTATATATATATATATATATATATATATATATATATATATTTATTTGTAGTTATTTTTTTGATGTTAATATATTAAAATATTTGTTGCTATACTTAGAAATACTTACTTTATCTTTGTCCTTATTTTCTAATCATGTTTCTACTTTTATGTCTCCTTTTACTCAGAAATATATTTCAGATTTATTTATTTTTCCACTCTATTCTCCATTTCCTTATATGCCTCCTTTCCCCTAATTGATGCCTTTCAAATACCTTTTATATCTTCCATTCTTCCATGAACGAAGGTGTATTTTACCAAGAAAGGAGACTTCTTTTAAAGCACACACCTCTTTGTTAGCAATTATGATTCTTATACTAATCGAATTTTTTCACAGCCACCCATATAAGACAAACTTGTCTTTATGTGGGACCTTTTTGTCCTCATGTGGCCACCTTTGAAGATATTCACTGCCCTTTTAAACTTGTTAAGTGTTGTTTATTTTATTTGTTATTTGTTTATTATACTTTATATTTTATGTTTGTTTATTTAGATATTATATTTGTATTATATCATATTTATGATATGGATTATAATATATGTTATTCTATGATGAGAATAATGGTAAAATGGTGATTATATTTATAATTATAATATTATAATAAATTTTTTACAAATATATATATACATATATATATATATATATGTATATATTTGTATTTCAATATTTGGTTATTCCTTTGTTCTATTTCGGGGACATGACAAAAGAGCCTAAGGGAGTGAACTGCCCTAAACCACCTTAGGCTTCCTAATGAATTGGAAAAGGAGGGACATGTTGAAAAAGAAGGGCAAACAAAATTTGGTTTCCCTTCTGCTTATGACAAATGTTTTCTGGAATCGGGTGAGCCGACCATAGAGGTCTCTGACTGCAGACCAAATGACTCTCTACTAGAGGATGGTGGCATGAGAGTTGGACTTTAGCGTGCCACGTTGGAGTCTCAAAGATGTGCTAGTGTCCTGTACGAACAGAGAGTCAAGTGACAGCCAAAAACTCATAGAATATATTGACAACCTGAGTATTGAAGTTTTACAGTTTGTCAGGAAAGTATAGAAATGCAAAGCACAACAAGAAGAATATTATGAAGGCTACTCTATTAGAAAAATGACAAAGAAAGAAGAAGAGTTCCAACTTACTCAAAGTCCAATTCTCTAGCTAGCTCCAAGCAAATGAACAACACCTACACACACAGTGATGAGAAAATGTTGGGGCTATGTTTCATAACTTTCCTCAATCAAGTCCCTATTTCGATGTTCTCACCTCCATGGACAACCAATATACAATGATATGGAGAAAAGTGATAAAGAAAAGAATAGAAAAGACATAATAAAGTAGAGAGAAGTGATGACCTGAATGCTACTCTACAAGAATGATAATGCAAGTTGTTAGAGTAATAGGTTGTTTACTTAATTAATTTAATCATGTTGATTAATTAATTAAGTCACCTTTACTTTATTTCACTTAAGCTAAACTTAGGAATCTTTATTTTTCATTATTAAATTAGTCATTTCGTCTCGTTCATTATGATCTTGACACTTGTCACATGCTAATTTAATCCTCATCCTAGGGTTTTCAATTTAGGGTTTCGATCTCCTTTCTTAAGGATTGATCTCTTTGTAATTATTAAATTCTAGTTAATTCATTTTTGCTTCATGTTTGCAAAGCATCATTATTGTGCCTCTTGATCTCCTTTGGTGACAAGTTATTTGCTTGCAGGTGTTCATTGGGATTTATAAGGTTGGATTTTACAGCTTCTACATGGTATCAGAGCATGGATTTAGCATCAGAGCATGGATTCAGCAAACCCCTTCTCGATTTATGAGATTTTCTTTCTTCAATGAGGATTACAGGCTTTAGATATGAATCCACTTTGTCTTTTTTTGCAAATTTTGGAGGTGGGCATTTTTTGAAGCATTTTTGTGTGAAAAGAACCTCGTCGTCGGATCTAGAGCTGTCGAGAAAGTTAAATTTGGCTTTTGTTTTGCTTGATTTTGATTCTTGACACTAGATCTACGAGGTTTTGAAGCAGTTGCTCTTTTTTCGGATCCAAAGGGTAGCTATATTTTTGGTGCATTTTGGTGCGAAACGAACATCACCATCGTGCTCAAAACACCCAAAAACCTTAATATCGCCTGTCAAATCGTCAAATTTGGTGAAGTTGGCATCTAAGGCAAAAGAAATTGTCAGGGAAGTCATACGGCCTCCCCAACACACAAATCAAGATGATTTTTTTTTTTAAATAATTTTTTTTTCTTGCACAAAAAGAAAATTTCAAAAAAAATCCTTTGATAAAGGCGCAACAGGTTTTTGCACTTTAAAAATAAATAAATTATATTTAAAACTTTGCAGGGGGACAGTACCCAAGGTACCGCCCACCCACCACTTTGGCAGGGCGACGGGCCCCCCCTCGGGCTCTGCCCAAGGGTGGAGGCCCCACAAAAAAATTTAATATAATTTTAAAAAATATATTTTTTTATATATGTTTTTTTAATAAAATATAAAGGTTTTTAAGCTTTTTTTTCCTTTTAAAAAGATAAAAAAGAAAAATCTCTATAATTATTTTTTGCAATTTTTTTTTTTTGCAAAATAAATTTAATGCAATAGACTGTGTATTTTGCCCTTTGAGAACAGTTTTCTTCCAGAGGCCATAACTTTTTTCCACGATGTCGAAATTGGGCAAACAACATATCATTGGAAAGAGGAGTCAGATTAATTTTTAGTGGCATGAGTATTTTTTGGAGATTTTTTCTTAGGTCCTTCTTATTTCTAGTCAAAGTCAGATCTTTATTTTTGGAGTTGCCTTCAATGTTTTCGGCATAACTTTTGCATACAATGTCAAAAATGGGCAAACGAGATATCATCGAAAAGATAGTTCCAAGCTCTTCATAGTGGTGTAGATGGTTTCTAGATTTGATTTCTGATTTTTTTTCATAAATCCTTCTTCTTAGTTGTAGTCATTTTTTGACCTTATGGGCTCACATTGCATGTATTTATCATTTGTAAACGTACTGAAATAAAGTGCCTCAACTTTGTATGTGTAGTATTGGGATTCTTGCACATCACTTTATTCCATATTGTATTCACACTATGATATAAAATTCCATGGGGGTTGATGTTTGTCTTTGTTTAGCCTTCATACATTTCTCCTGTGTGTGTGCCTTGGTTTGCACACCCTTTATATCTGCTTGTACTTTCATGTCTACACATTCAGATGTTCTTGGTTCTTTATCATGCACTACATTTAGGCATTCAGTTTCAATGTACTTGGCATACCTCTCTCTTGTCAGCATTATGGGGGGGTTTCTATTGTTGGTGCTAATGCTTCCTTGGTTTCGTGTTGGAGTGAGTTATGTATACAATATTTGTTCCTATGTATTAGGTGGATGTAGCGGCTGGTTATCCATGAATTTTGGTGAGATGGAGCACTTACCATATGGACACTCTTGCATTCCTATTTTTGGAGGCGACCTTCCATTTTCACTTGATCAACTCTTTAGACTATTAGTACTTGTGCCATCTATATCTTCGAGTTACAGATGTTTTGCCTTGGTTTTCCATCGGATTCGAGTAATGCCATTGAGGGAACTTGTGCAGATTCTTGTCTTCTTGATCCTGATCATCATTTGTTTCAGAGAGGCTTCTTCTTTCAAAATTTTAGTAGTCATTCTACGATAGTGTTTGCAACTTCTTCATGCTTCAGTGGTGTTTTCCATGTTCATCCTTTGTTCCTATCTTTTGGGACAATTTATTTTTGATTGGACGCTTCTTCATTCCTTCATTCTTGTTTGGAGGATTCTTAGTCCTTCACTTGTATTTCTCTCTTTTGGAGAGGAGTTTTTCCTATGAGGTTTTCTCTTTTTCTCCTGTTGTGAGAGATATTTTACATTTGTGCATGGGTACCTCATCAGGCCTTATTTGTCGGGACCCATCTTTGCTTTCATGCATTTTGTCCTTAGTTTTTTAGCTTCTCCCTAAGTTCATCTTAAGGGGGGTGTTAGAGTAATAGGTTGTTTACTTAATTAATTTAATCATGTTGATTAATTAAGTCACCTTTACTTTATTTCACTTAAGCTAAACTTAGAAATCTTTATTTTGCATTATTAAATTAGTCATGTCATCTCGTTCATTATGAAATTGAAACTTGTCACATGTTAATTTAATCCTCATCCTAGGGTTTTCACTTTAGGGTTTTGATCTCCTTTCTTAAGGATTGATCTCTTTGTAATTATTAAATTATGGTTAATGCATTTTTGCTTCATGTTTATAGAGCACCATTCTTGTGTCTCTTGATCTCCTTTGGTGATAGGTTATTTGCTTGCAGGTGTTCATTGGGATCTGTGAGGTTGGATTATCAACTTCTACATAAGTACAAGATGCACAATATCACCTTCCTTTTTGTGAGCACTCAAGGTTGAGAGAGGAATAAGAAGATAGATTACACCACATGAAAGAGATAGAGCTTTGTGAACCTGCAATGGTAATGGTGTTGGAGCAAGAAGATATTGTAGAAGCCAAGTAAGAAGCTGGTAGTAACAAGGAGTGATCAAAAATCTAAGAGAAGTGTTAGAATGATCAAGAATGAATGGAGAGAGTGAAGTAATAAATGAATTGAGCTCAAACAAATGGAAAATTTGGATGTAAATAGTCATCCCCCACAGTAAAGATTCAATAAGAAGATGTTACATTCATAAGTGGCTAGAAAATGTAATGTTTCTACAACTTCCAGATGTAGGAATCTTGCGAGGATGCTAGCATGAAACATAGACACCTGTGTGACATGCACGTGTCCCCAACAAAAATTCCCTTCACTAATGCTAGATGACAAGGGCACGTGGAAAACACAAAACAAAAGTGGCAAGTTTTCACATTATTGGACTTGTAAGGCTAAAGTGAAGGTAAATTAATGGTAAATTGCATAGGGTGCAAATTTATGCCATTACATTTTGCCCCCACTTTAGTGAGCATACGTGTCAATGCGTATGAGAGATAAAGTAGAAAGAGGTTGAAGAGAATATACCAATATCATCGAGGAAGCAAATCTTTGATTTGATGTACCTACACGTGAAAGAGGGAGCTCCACCAAGATACAAAGATGACACGGGTCTTTGATCCTATAGAGCTAGTTACGATCTCAACACAAACATGTTAGGTGAAAAAGTGAATCATAATAGACATAATTCATAAGACAAAAGAAGACACAAGAAAGAATAATAAGACACGGTTTGATCAAATAGACACAAGACATACATTGATCAAATAGATAAGCATATGGTTGCTACAAACTATGTTACAAAACAGTCACATAAAAGATGAGTCTAGTCAGGCTACGCCCAAGCTAGACACCAAGATATAAGATGTCTGACACCAAGACACACAACATCAAATGTCAGATAAAAGAAACAAATAAATCCTCCTTAAGACGTTAAGACACCAAGGAATCCTTTTTTTAGAAAGCAATTTCTAGAAAGGGGTTCTTTCAATAGGGAACCCTCTAAGACATCAAGACACCAAGGGGCCCTTTTGAAAGAATACACAATTTAAAAGACACTCAATTTTTTGCAAGTGATTTTTTCATCAATGAATCCTTTTGAAAAATATTTTGTTAAGGAATTCGTTGCGAAGAATTCTCCTTTTCCAAAGGGAAATTTTTAGACTCTTTCATTTTAGAAAGAGTGCTTCTTTATCAAAGGAAAATTTTCAAACTCTTTTGCTTACGAGATCCTTTTTGAAAGAAAATTTCGTCAAGGAGTCCTAAGAGAATACATCATTTTGAAAAATGATGGATTTTCAACAAGGGATTATTTTGTCAGGGAATTCATTGTAAAGCAATTTGGCACCAAGGAATCCTTTTGAAATAATTCACCATGTTAAAAATTAGAGAATTTTGATAGCCCCCCCCTTAGGAGGATGTGTGTTGCACAAAGGAGTACATGGCATCTTAAGGAAAGAAATGAGAGGCAAAGATGTTATGGAACACAACACATGATGAGATGCATTTGCGTTATGTTGTCACACACGTGAGGGACAACACATTGAAACCACAACATCAAGAAGCAAACAAAAAAAGATGAAGAAATCAAGAGATAGGAGGATTTGAGAATTTAGGGTCAAATATATTCATAGATATAAATAGATAGATATATTATATGTATGAAGTGTCATTGTAGTGTAGAAAAATGCATCCCTTTTACATTTTCACACTTGTTTGGGCCCTCCTTGTTAATTTGGACTTAATTGTGCCTTATTTTGGTGTTGTAAAGTGTACCCCTTTACACTTTCACACTTATTTTAAGGCTCCTTTAATTAATTGAGCTTAATTTTTCTTAATTGGCCCCTTAATTCATTTACCAAGCCTATTTTATTACATTTTTTGAAGAGGAAACCCGACATTCATTAATGCCTTAACATAACACTTCTCATTGAGCAATGTGTGTCCCAGGTTTAGGGAAATAAGACCCATTCGCCCATGGGATGGGTCCTCCCTTGACCTTAGGACCTAATTTAAATTATGTTTTTGGTGGTATTTAAACATATTCAAATCTATATTAAGATGTCCGCTGATATTTGAATTTCAAGAAATTGAGGATACATACCTATAAATATAAGGTTATTTCACTATGTTTCACCTAACAATTTTGAAGTGAGAATTCTTATAGAAATTTTGATGAACAAGAGCAATCCAAGGCATTCAAGAGAATAATTATCAGAGTTTTATTGCAACAATCAAGATCCAATTGTCACATCAAGGTCTTCTTGCATCATGCATGTTATTGGAGCTAATATGATGATGCAGGTTTCATGATCCAATCAAGCATTTAAAAGCATTATTTCAAGCAAGATTCAAGGTTCAAGATCCAAATCCATTGAAGTCATTTCATGCAAGTTGCAGATCTACATTCTAAGGTTTATTTAAGGGTTTGTTGAGTAGTGACATAGATTTTTTCATTCTTCATTCCCTTTTTCATGTTTCATTTCATTTCAAGGTTCAATTACCAAAACGAGGTTTGACCAAGGCAAACCCCCATTCACCGAAAACAAAACATTTTTCCCTCTTGATTTGTGTTTGTAGATATAGGTAGAAGAAATCTTGAAGATCTTTTGAAGAGAAAAATTGAAGAACTTGTCAAAGTTGCAAAAGTTGTCATCTCATGGAAACTCGCTTACATAAATTATTTCTAGCTTTCTGAACTTCAAACTTGGTCAAATTTTCCAAGATTTAGATATGTAGCAGAGGCTCCTAAAAGTTGTAGAAAAACCTTAACTCAGGACCCATTCGTCTTGGGTGAATGAGTCCCAAATTAGCTTATGAAACTAAATTTTGGTGAAAGGTACACTCAGATCTACCCCTCTCTAATCTAAATTTTGTTTTTTGGTTATGTCAGAATTGAGCTTAATCTTGTTATTCCAAGTGTTAGATTGCAATTTTGTGTTGATTTACTATTTTTAGTTTTTCTCCCCAAAGTGATATTTGACCAGGACTCCCATCCTGACACAAAAAGGAAATTTGTAGAGTCATACTTTGACCTAATTCACTTAAGGGTTGATAATTATTTTATTGTGTGGATCTCATTTCCTAATGAATTGAGGAAGAATAGGTCCATCATACCCAACATTGATTTCCACATAACCCTTATTTTTCTTCTTTTTAGTGATCAATCCCCAAATTGCTTAAAACATGAAGAATAGCACATGAAGACAAAGTAAAAATAAAAATTGGGTCAACATAGAAGAAGGCCTAAATTCCCTCGATGCTTTGCATCATCCCCAATATCAAAAAGCAATATTACGACACATAGAAGATGATGACACAAATATAATAAATTCATGACATATTTTTGTGCCTGTATCCAAGTACCTACAAGGGTAGCAAGGGTCCTCTAGGGAGGATCACAAACATGAAAATACAAGCATGAGGGAACACAAACACATAAAAAATCTAATCTACAAATGTAGAAGAGGCATCACCCTAGTCCTCATCAACCAACAAGTCATCTTAATATAGATCATTATAAGAGGAGGGAGGATGAACCTAAAAGGGTGAGAAAGCAAGGTCAATACCCTCTGACTCACCTACAACAAGAGCTAAGGAAGAAGGCCCCTCAAGGTCTTCTTCACTGAGTTCCTGTGAAGTAAAGGTCATCGATTTCATAAAAATCGCTCGAGGACAAAGCTAGGATGTCATTCATTGAGTTGAACATGCACTTTTTAGGAGTTCCTTGTGTCAACTTAATGAGGTAAGGACAAAACACCTAAGAGTCATCACTGACATCGAGAAGAGGGGCGGTGACCAACTTGGGGGAAGTGGGTGTTGCCTCTATCACAAGGAAAACATAAGGCAAAACAAATCCAACTTCTAAATAATGGGAACCCCTCTTTCGACCCTCATGTGTGGTGAGGTCATCCTCCAACTTACACTTTAGCGAAGGATGTGAGATCCCCACAGAAGAAGCGAAAGCAGAGGAGGAAAACATAGCCGCAAAGGACACCACCTGCATATAAAGCATGTCAACGAGCTAGAAACTAGGAAGGACATCAAAAGAGGAGGCCCCATGGAGGGAGAGATGAAGACCTTCATCCTTTTGGGGTGAGCATCATTAGGACCCATCAGAGGAGCCAAAAGCAAAAAAAAAATAGTTGGAACTAAAGCATGAATAACAGAAGAAAGTGGGGCAACAAAAGAAGAAATAGAAATAGATACAACTGGCTCCCCCTCTGTCTTTTGCAAAGTGACATGCTCCACAATCAGAGCCTTTCGCATGTGCTTGTGCTTTATGCACAAGATGGTTATGTTAACTGTGAGCACTAGAGGACACAACCTAAGAAGAGGCCGAAGGTTGCTGCTCAACTACATGAGTATCCTTCATAACTGTTTCTAGTGGAAGGGTGGTCTCCTGAGCAAGAGCAGGAGGAGGAGGCACAAAAGAAAAAACAACAACAGAAGGAGAAACATACATAAGGGCCTTGACGGTGGGCCTCTTCCCATTCACTACTTGAGTACAAGTGGAAGAACAATTGGTGATTGCAAAGGTCAAGACACAAGAACAACCCCATGAAATGATTCCCCTTGCCATAAATAGTGGGTCGGGGAGCCATGGGAAGAATAGGAAACCAAAAGGCCTGGTGCTTAACCTTCCACCATGCAAGCACCATTGTACTTCCAATGCAAGGCACATGAGCAGGAATCAAGGATGCCACCATGGGTCGAGAAGTAGAAGTAAGCATAGTAGAAGATGTAGAAGAAGAAGGCTCTAGAGCCCGAGCAAGCTTCTCCTTCCCTTTTTATGGGGTTGAAGAAGTAGCTTGCTGCTACACTATCATAGTGGCATTCACAAAATAGCATACAAATACATTGGATAACTAAATTTCGGCATCGAGCCCCTAGTCTTATACTTAACATAGGATCTATATAATAAATCTCCCCTAGGAGGGAGAGGTCTAACTGGAGTGGGCCAAAAGTGATCCAGAGAGAAGCCCCCACATGACACTAGCAATTTATAGCCAGTGTCGTGTACCATGTGCACATCACCTTCATGGGGGAACTTTAAGCATTTATGGACTATAGAGGCAACACTGTTCACATAGGTCAACCGTAGAATGCCTAGCCTAACTTTGAATAGGTTAGACTTTGGGATCACAACAAATGACGCATCAATAGCCTTAGGTTCTACCAAAACCGAAAAAGAAATGGTGCCCATAGGGGCAATGGAAAGTCCATCATGGGTACGAAGAGTGGTTTGTGACTCTTCGTATTTCTCCTTATGTAAACTATTTATGAATAGAGTTTCCTCCATTATCATGTTTACTCAACTCATCGGATCAACCAAGATTTTAGTCACAACGTTGTTATTAATCCAAGTGAGAACGCACAACGGGGAAGGCTCCTTTTTGAGTATTAAATTATGTGAGGTAAAAGTTATATCAAGCGTAACAGTTGCATTCTCGACATGAGGAGTACGCGTGGATGAGACCATGTTCACATACTCAAATGGGACTACCTTAGAAGATGTAGAAGATTGTGTGACTAGATTTACATAGTGAGAAGGAAATGGATTAGTATAAATTTGTTACTCACTATTAGCCTTGGCTATAAATTTATTGGAATTCTATTTCCTTCCATCGAGACAGATAGTCCCATCACTGATGTGATCTTGAGTATCATAACACAGGAATCCACATCACCTGGAGTCATGTTCGTGCACTCGATGGAATTGACAAAATTGTTTTGCATCATACCACTCAAGATATGACTTGAAAAGAGGTTGAACTTCTAGCAATGTTAAAACTTTATCTTTTAGCAACATTTTCAAGACAATAGTGTAGGATTCATAAAGTTTTGTGAAATGCCTATTGTGCCCTATACCTTTGTCTTTAGATGCAAAGACCGTGTTTGCAATAGCCTTATTCTTGCCAAAAACTGACACTATTGAATGGTTATCAAGACAGGAGTGTGAGGATGAACCCCCAAACTAAGCAACCATCTATTGGTATTCACACAACGTTGCACATAGATGTGCAAAGGAAGGATACTTCATCAAGGAAAAATTTTCTTGCCACAGTTTTTGTAAGTTCCCAATGAAGACCTTTTGAACATTAGAATCTAGTAAAGGATAAGAGATTTGAGAAAATAATGCTTGATAGAGAGCAATGAATTTAGTAACCTTTTTGTGGTCCCCTTGCTTGCATTGGAAAAGATCAGAGAAAGCCATCTTCAGTCTGATGTTAGCTTGGAACTGCCTTAGGAACTAATTCACTAATTGATCAAACAAGAGGATGGAATTATCTGGCAAGGAACAATACCAATCAAGAGTAACTTCTTTGAGGGAACTTAGAAAAATCTTTGTCATCAAAGCATCATGGTGGAATAAGTTAGTGCATAGGGAATTACATATCGACATGTGCGTTTGAGGGACTCCACAACCACTATACTTTTTAAACTTCAAAATCTCCATCCCCTGAGGGATAGCAATGTTCAAAATAGCGATAGATAAAGGACTCTGATAAAAGAAAGTTTGAAACATAAGTTGAGAAGAAGAGGCAGAGAGGTTCACCAACTGGTTCTGCATTTGTCCCATATTTTGCAATAAAGCATTCAAGACATGATCATAGGATGAAATAGGAGTAGTGGAACCACTAACAGAACCACCAGCCCCCATACTGGTAGAGACCTCACCACCAGGACCAGTGTGGGCTCTAGGATTACCACCAAAAACAAAGGCATTAGGAGTGGCAAAGTTGAAACCCAAAGGTACCTTATTAAATTTAATTATAGGGGTTTTCTAAGACATCAAGATAGTGTCAATAGAGGGAAGAGCTTTCATCATACATACTGACACTCTAGGCATTGAGACTTCTAGTTGTGGTGTAGTGGTCTTAGAACCCAAATCTTGGGCAATGCCCAAGTTAGAATTATATGCTGGGACATGAGTATCCACAATATCTAAAAGACCTCAAAGAAATTCTAAACACCTTTGGTCCTTGTCTAACATAGCTCTCAACTTAATAACAATCGTAGTTTCTTGAGCAAGAGTTTTATCTTTTTTAAATACTTCTCAAACACCCTAAGCCTTTGATCTAGGGAAATGAGTTGCTCTATGGGGACCTCAAGAGCATCATCTTCCTCCACAAAAGAGGCATATGGAGAAGCATGAGGTGTAAGAATGTGTAATATCCCTCATAAACATTTTTAATCTACCATGAAAGATGTTCTAAAAAACCCATAAAAAGAGAAATCAGGTGTAATGAAAAAATCAACTATATTCTTCTAATTTAACATAAAATATTGTGCCAAGGGAAAAATCATGACTTGCTACTATTATTACAAGTTCAATACATTATTATTCTATTCATGACAACAACAAACAACCCAAACCTTGCTGCAATTTGTACAATGAGAAAGGGCAAACAACCCCACAAATTGCAACCAAAATGTTGTATCTTCTATTACAAAATCACCAACACTCTAAATAAAGAATGGGAAGCATAAATATTGAATAAAATCTGATAAAACAACTACCAAACTGGTAACAACAACAATCTAAAACTATTCCAAAATCTGAGCACTCCAAAACACAAACCCTGCCAAACAACTCAACCAAAAATCAACATAAAAGCTATATTTCAACACCAATGCAACTCTTGTGTGAAGTCGTGCATGTAGACCCTCAGAGCCACTATCTTTGAGTCCAACTATCCTTGGTTTTCTATCCTTAGAGATTATCCCTACAATGGTTTATCAACCTTTATAGGAGAGCCACAACCCGTGAATAGAGAAAACAAGCATAAACTCAATCCAAATTGCCAAAACAAGAAATAAAGGATGACAAACCTTGTAGCCCCAAATCCTAATGCCTATAATGAGTGGTTTGCATGTGAAGACTTGTAACTCCTCAAGCCAAGTGTTGAAAGCACAAAATTATTCATCCGAAAAAAGTTGTAAAAGAAGAAGCCTCATCTTGCACCACTACCAATGCCAAAAAAGGAAAAAACAATCTTCCCCAAGAAGTCACATCCAAAATTGATTTAATAATTTATTTCAAACATATTTAATATTCTCCCCAAAAATCATTCATTTAATAATCTTGAATAATGAACCTTTTCTTGATTAAATTGTCAAATTCAAATCTGCTTTTTTCAGGACATCAGGCCTGCTAAAAATAGAAAGTTTCTAAAATTAGAAAGGGGACATGACAAAATGCAAGGGGAAGCTTCCCCAAAAGAACTAGTAAATCTAATAGACATTCCTAAAACTAATTCCTTAAAATAAGTACCACTTTGACCAGAGGTGACCTTCCTAGATTCCATTTTTATATGTTGTAGACTTCTTCTAACAATGTGTTCAAAGGTCATAAACTAGGTCATAAAGCTCATAAAGCTTCACAACACATATATCTAAAATACACCCAAGACTTGAGAGAATAAAATTCTGACACATATAAACGAAAAGGACATTCATGCTAGGTTCACCAAAATGTAGAGAAGGGGGATTCATTGCTCCCAAGACTCTTAGGTCACGTAAGAGCTTTAAGGAAGAAAATTGCCCTAAACTACCTCAAACTTCCTAATAAATTGGAAAAGGAGGGACTGGTTGAAAAGGAAGGGAAAACAAAACTTTGTTTCCCTTCTACCTATAACATATGTTTTCTAGAATTGGGCGAGTCGATCATAGAGGTCTCAGACTGTAGATCAAACAACTCTCTGCCAGAGGATGGTGGTGTGGGAGTCAAACTTCAACGTTGTGTGAGAGTCAAAATTCAACATGTCATGTTGTAGTCTCAGAGAAACACTAACATCTTGTACAGATAGAGGGTCAAGTGACAACCAAAAACTCACAATCTATTGATAACCCGAGTATTGAAGTTTTATAGTTTGATATGAAAGCATAGAAATGCAAAGTACAATAAGAAGAATACTATGAAAGCTACTCTAATAGAAAAATGACAAAGAAAGAAGAAGAATGCCAACTTACTCAAAGTCCAGTTCTCTAGCTAGCTCCAAGCAAATGAACAAGACCTACACACACAGTGACGAGAAAATGTTGGGGTTGTGTTTCAAAACTTGCCTCAATCAAGTCCCCGTTTTGGTGTTCCCACCTCCATGGACAACCAATATGTAACGATATGGAGAAAAGCGAGAAAAGCGAGAATAGAAAAGACACAATAAAGTAGAGAGCAATGACAACCTGAATGCTACTCTAAAAGAACAATAATGCAAGTAAGTGAAAGATACCCTCTCAATTTTTTTGATTTTTCAATGACAATTACAATTGTAATCAAGCACCCGTTAAGGTTAGCTGAAAACCAAAACGATGTAGAAATAACTCTAACTAAGAATATGCCCTAAAACCACTTAAGGAGGAGGGGCGGGCATATGGTCAGAGGATCCCTAGGATCTAGTAAAACAATAACTGAACTGATTACAATATAATGAGAGGAATTAAACTCAACACCAAGACTGTGCACACAAGATCCCTTAAAAAGGCAAGGTACTACCATATGGTGGAGTGCTAATAACAAAATTGAAAGTACTTAGGCAGATAACTAGCCATGAGAGAATTTCCACACTTCCACTAAAACAGTGGGGGGAAAGAAATTACAAATAAATGATTCATCCACTGTGGCAGACATCCACTCAAGAGTGGGGATTCACCACTTGATAGTGGGTATGAGAAAGCTTACAATTCAATTATCCACATTGGTGGTATACCATCCAGGGGTGCTTAATGTGAAATTAGAAAGACAATGCAGCAATGATAAACTTTGATTGAACTGAAATCTTTTGCAAATGATCTCTAAGAGGATGGCGCCCAAGAACCAATCAAAAAACAACATCAAAGTATTCACCTTAATTTGGCATGAATCCCAATGCCATTAAGAAAAGTACGACCCTCCTTGAGGGGCGATTTTGGCATAAAAAATCAGCTACTTCAAAATTAAATCTGCAACTTCATGAGCATGGTCGCCTCTAACATAGGATTCAATGGATTAAATACCCATCAACAGAATAAATTCACCATGAGAGTTGCAAGTGAAATCGACTTTCAGCCATGTCTGCAACAACTCCAAAACTGTGAAATATCATCAAAATTTCGATTATAAGGCTCAATCTGCTAGTCTGAAAGAGAAGCAGCAAATAAAACAATTAGGTGTTATCTTTCAAACATGAAATTGAGTTGTAACTAGGAGGTCAACATTCCTCGAAGTGAAAATTTATTTGTCATTTCGACAACATAACAATAACATAACATATTGGATACCAAATGCTCTAGCAAAGCTTCATTTTATAGAAAATGGGATGACTCTTCAGATTCCAAGCAAGGGGCACCTCAATAGACATTTGAATTAAATTCAAATTCCAAAAATATAAAGCTCCCTCAAAAAGGCGTCCAATTTCATTAAATAATTCTTAATTAATTCCTTAATGAAGGCGTCCCCCCTTCATGGCCACTTTTTTAACACAACTTAAAGTTAGTTCATTAGGCCAAGGGGTCAACTGAAAAACATAACATTAATGCCTTTTAATTAACTTTTTTCAACCAATTAAAGCTTTTAAGCCAAAACTGAGAAACACCTTATTACTCCAATTGAAGAGAAACATACTGAAGAGCTGACAACTGAAGTATTGCCAAAAATAGAATTTACTATAAATAGTAAATTTCGAGAAACACCACAAAACCTCAAATAATGGAAACCCCTGATTTACCTCAACAAGTCTATGGGCCTCTGGAATAAACTGATGAGAAACTGAACTGGTTACTGATGAGAAGGGGACATTACAATAAGTACAAGATGTACAATATCACCTTCCTTTCTATGAGCACTCAAGGTTGAGAGAAGAAGAAGAAAATAAATGACATCACGCCAAGGAGATAGAGCTTCGTGAACCTGCAATGGTAATGGTGTTAGAGCAAGAAGACATTGTAGAAGCTAAGCAAGAAGCTGGTAGCAACAAGGAGTGATAGAGAAGCCAAGTGAAGTGTTAGAGTGATCAAGAATGTTGTAAGAATGAATGGAGAGAGTGAAGGAATGAATGAATTGAGTTCAAATGGACAAATTGGAGGTAAATGGTCATCCCTAACGGTCAATATTCGATAGAGGGACGTTACATTTGTAGGTGGCTAGAAAACATAATGCTTTTGCAACTTCTTGACGTTGGAATCTTGTTAGGATGCTAGCATGAAATGTAGACGCATGTGCAACATGCACACATTCCCAACAAAAATTCCCTTTACCAATGCTAGATGATAGGGACACGTGGAAAAAGTGGAGCAAAAGCGACAGGTTTTCACATTATTAGACTTGTAAGGCTAAAGTGAAGGTAAATTAATGGGGAATTGCACAGGGTGTAAATTTACGCCATTACACTCATTCTTTCTTGATTGAATATCTTATGTTTTGCCCTAGGTAAACATTCCATCTTTTCCTCTACTAATTAGAAATTCTCAATGATTTGCATAGTTGTCAGTAGATATGCCCAATAGAATAAATGCCAACTTTAAAACAATTATGAATAGTTTCCACCTTAAGGAAAATAAATAGTTGTAACCCTTAATGATCCCTAGCATTGCTTAAAAGAGGAAAGAAAACACACAACCTCAATATAAAGATTCATAACCACCAAAATAGAAAATAAAGACGCATGTCCTTAATCTATGAGCCAACAACTAATAAGACAAGAAAATAAAAATATATGTCCTAGCATAAAGATAATTGATGTCAAAAGGAATACAACCAACAATCAGTTCACCCTAAACACTTTTCTATATCAAATTTGTGCCAACTATTATTCATGTCGAAAGAATGCCAATATGAAGACATGCAAAAATCATGTGATCTAATATTGACAGGCTAGACACATCACATGAGTCAACTAGGTAAAAGACAAAGCCACATGTCCTTTTTAGTCCACACCATCATGATTTTTTTTTGCTAGCTATCAAATTTACCTTCTTATTGAAGTCATAATTGTTGAAATTTTCTTAATTAGTACTAAGGATGATAATTAATACTAATATCATATACACAAATGCTATCAAAGTGACTTGGGTTGATGTTGTTGAAATCATGTGCCAGCTAATTCTATTAAAGTATCATAAATTGATGCTACTGAAGATGAAATTCTATCCTCTTCTACTACCAAAATCAATTGAAATATTCTCTTCACCTTAAGCCTCATATGAACATGCTCAAAAACTTATACACAAAGTCAAAATTCTCTCAACCACCTTTATTCTATTTTTAATGATACATAATTATTCATGATCTCAAATGCTCTTACATTAATATATTAATCTAAATGAAATCACACTCAAATAATTTAATCAAAACCCAAAATAATTTAATCCCACTCCATTAAAGATGATGAAAACTTTAATTTGCCAATTAGGGGAAAAGACCCAATTGTCGTCCATGATCCAATACCCGTTCACTCCTTGTTCCCCTGACCCCCAATAATCGTTTACATTTTAGTCATTACATTGTTTTAATTATGCCAATAAAAATTTACAAATTACACCAATATATGTTCACTACTGAATGTGTAGTTGACCAAAAAAAATAAAACACATTGAAAACTATTGAAAACACTTCAAATTTTTGTGGGTTTTTGTTGTTTGTCTAATGAACAAGTATTGGCGAAGTGGTAAAGATGTATGGGACGAAGGTTTAAAAACACTCATTTTGAACAACTTTCGCTTTACAAGTTCCACAAGGCACGTTTTAAATACCCAAAAGCCAAAATTTTCTTTTTAAAGTCCTAACTCGCTTATAAAAAAACCCAATTTTTTTTTTTTGAAATTAGACCTATTTTACATTCTACACAAATGCACGAAGTTAGCCCCGGTGACTACTAGGGGAGAGGGGCCAGTAGTCGTGCGGGGTCCAATAGTTGTGCACTCAATTGTTATTATAAAACCCAATCTTACCACACATTTATATTATATATTGTAAATAAATAGTCCAAATGTAAATAAAAAAATAACCAAATGTTGATCAAAAGTGGACCAATACTTGAACACATGCAAACTTCTAAATATATAAAAAAAACATAAATACATTCATGAGGAAGTGAAATAAGTATTTTTTTGTCTCAAAAGAAATATCATAACTATCCACTATAAGTATATCATTTAAAAAATAAAATGCTCATTTAATAAAATAAGACACTTATTTAAACAGCTATTATTATTATAGTGAAAAAACATTGTT